>JAPDRK010000004.1:663241-1370291 GCA_030247875.1 Cladophialophora chaetospira
CGAAGTTGAGGTCGAAGTTGAGGTCGAAGTTGAGGTCGAAGTTGAGGTCGAAGTTGAGGTCGAAGTTGAGGTCGAAGTTGAGGTCGAAGTTAAGGTCGCCTCAGATGTTGAGGTCGTCTCAGAGGTTGAGGTCATTTCAGAGGTTGTGGTCATTTCGGACGTTGAGGTGTTCTCAGACGTTGAGGTCATCTCAGTCGCTGAGGTCGTCTCAGACGTCTCGGACGTCTCGGACGTCAAGGTTGTCTCGGAGATCGAAGTTGTATCGGACGTGAAAGTGGTGCTAGGTGTCGAGGAAGTAATACTGGACATTGACGAATCACCACCAGTTATGGAGGAAGTAGTACTCGAAATTGTGGAGTCCGAAATGGACGTCGAAGAAGTAGCTACTTCTGTTGAGCTTGTTGAGGCAGAGCTACTGCTTGAAGAACCGATTATCATTGTCGAGGCAGTCAGATAGGTTGAAGAGGTGGCAGGTGTTTCGCTAGTGCCCGTTGATATAGTAATTTGCGATGTTGAGGACGAGACTGTCGTCATAGAAGTGGTTGATAAAGTTGATATTGACGTACTCAAGGAGGTGTTCTGCGTAACATTTGTACTTGTTGTCACGCTGGAAGTAGGAGAGGTGCCTTTCGCAGATGATGTCGAACTTGACTGCAAGATGGAGGTAGATGATCGCTGTGTTGAAGGCGGTAAAGGCGTCATCAAACTGGTAGTACTGCGAGTTGTCGTAACGGCCGACAGCATGCCTGTGGAGCTTTCTGACGTGGCCGAAGAGCTTTTAGAGCTATCGGAGCTCGTGGAGGCAATCGATGAAGTAGTAGAGCTCGTGGCTGTCATGAGCTGGCTGATCGAGTCTGAACTGGAGGTCAAAGCAGATACACGGGCTGAAGTTGGAGAAGCCGCGATCGAGAAAGAGAGCGTCGAAGTCGTGAACGCGGTCGCGAAAGCAGACGAAACTAAAGAAGATATGCTCGGTATGGTAGAAGGGTACGTCGTCAAGACTGTGGCGGAGCTACTCGTTGAGCCTAGTTGACTGGTACTCGTAAAGGCGCCAGAGGTAGACAAGTCAACAGTCGTTGTCGTTTGCAAGGTTGGAGTTTCTGAGCTGGTCATCGTACCACTGCTTGGAGCATTCAACGAAGATGTCACATCAGCGCTAGTCATGGGCTTGTTCGAAGTTGTTAATCTGGTTGTCGAACGCGAAGAAATGGAAGCGGTCAATAAACCTGATGAAGACATAGCATGAGAGGTAGATATACTCTCAGTTGTTGCGCTAGGAGGTTGCTGTGCTGATGTTGTGCTCTGTGAAGAGAGAGGGGCTGTCGTCTGTGGTTCGGTCGTGGAGCTGGCACTGGAGCTGGAAAGTGGAATCGTGATGCGCGTTGTAAAGGAAGGTACTTCCCTTGTTAGCAAGTGATCTTCGCAATTGAGAACGTAACCTACTAGGTAAAGCTGCAAGATTTGCGTCTGTACATTGTGGCGGGTAGTCTGTGATTACCATCGCAAGAGTACCGTTGCCAAAAGCACAGAAGCTGGCAGTATTATTGCCATTGATTGTGAACTCAAATCCAGCAATTTGTACATCCCGTTCAGGGTCCAGGAACCAACCCCGACTCACTCTAGGAGCTGTGAGGTATCTTCGAAGAACTTGTGATCCCGAGGCCGTATCCACCCCGACTACCTTTCCGTCACTTTGCAGATATCCGTCCCTTATGCGGAAAAGAGCTGCGGCGTTAAGATCTTGTGCGATGGTCCCGGTATCCGAGGGGTCGAATGCGATGTAATAGAAGGATCTCTTTTGAAGCAAGCCATCCTGAACAAAGACGCGAATAGGAAACGGTGTCTCAGTCGGCGTTGTGGTGCTGGAGGTTGTGCTCGCGGTCGTGGAAACACCACTCGGCGAAAAGAATGCTGATAGGGCTGTGATCGTTGTTCCTGAACTTGTAAAAGTTGATGTGCTAAGAGCAGGGGTCGATGGAAAGCATTGACATGTCGAAGTTATCGCCCACACGGTCTCGGTGACTATGCTCACACATGATTGAGCATAGCAGCTTGCAGTAAATATATAGAGCAAGGCAGGTAATAAGCTGAGCCGATTCATTTTGCAATCTGGCGCAATAGAAAAACTGAAGGCCCAATGAAGCGCATTTGAAGAGTGAGAAACATGTTAACGTCCGACGCGTGTACCCCAAAAAGGAACATTCCAAGCCAAAACATATTTGCCGCAAGACGCGCTGGAATTGCACCAGGTCATGGCTTCAATGCACGTGGCCAAAAGTGACAAAATAGGACAAACCTATACCTGTGGATGCAAATATGCGCTCTCAAGGCCCCTATCTCGTGCTCAAGTGCATGAATGATGGAAGTCGTGAAAGTCTGTCCGGGTCATTATGGGTCGCCTCCATCGTGCGGTTGGAGAGCGCTGAATCTGCAATATCAATCTCAGGGATGAGGCCAGTCCGAGTTCATCAGTACGATCGTGCAGTCGAATGCGGCGATGGAAGGGCAGGGTCAAGTACGAATTAGAACACCTCATTTCAATTTTAAAGCTTGGATATCACTGCAGATTCAAGTTCAGCTACATACATGCCAAGCTCTCTTGGCGTGTTTGCTTGTAATCCCATTTTTAAAAGTCGCGGTTGCCCACGGGCCACCTTCCGCTTCACCATGTTGCATCAAACATGACATTGTTATTTCGATGTCTATCCTCATCTGCGCTGCCTTGGTCCAAGCCAAAATTGCTGCAGGGCAGTAGGTGCAACTCCGAAGACGAGCATCAGAGCCGAGCATAGAGCTGCCGCCCCTTTCAACCCAATGGAGTCGAACATGCTCGGAAACCAGAATGGTCCAATCTGAATACCGGATATATTAGTCAAAGATCCTCCCGGGATGGCATATTTCAAACTTACAAAGCTCCAGACCTGGCGGACAAGGATTATCACGACGCCGACACCACTGGCACTGGAAAGGTTGCTCTCGATCGCATCTTTAAGACGTCAGTTCCGGCGTCTTCAATCATAAGGATCATCGGCAATCGTCACTCACATGTAAATAGCACAGTTGTCATCATCTGGTTGCCAGCAGCGCAAATCGCCAGGCCGATATCTGGTCGAATATTCCAGTGTCCGACTGCAGCTTGTTCAAGGGTGACAAGGAACACTGCGAATCCTGCAATGCATAAGGCGTACGCTGGATACGCAAGCCACAGGTGAGCTTCAGGACGGGCTGTGATGCCTTTCTTCGTTCTGCGATTGCGGAAGAAGTCGAGCATTGGACCGCTGATCAGTTCCCCGATCACGCCACTGTAAATGGACTTAGCATGATACTTGACTGAAGAGACTTGCAGACAACGACTTGCCCAACGATATTGCTAATGAAGTTCAACCCAATCGCCTCGAAGTTGAGATTGAATTTGACGCCAAGCAGACCTGGGATCTCCACACAGATTAACACCGAGCAGAAGGCAAACATGACGCTATGAGCCAAAGTCGGGATCGAGACCGAAAGCTCCTTCAGCAGGATGACAGGATAATAAAAGTCCTGCAACTTTAGGGCCGATGTGTTCGGGATCTTCCCAAAGCTCAAATACCGTGACCTGAAGGTATTCTGCTGTGGTAGTACCGGTCCATCGGTGCTGGCATCGATGTTGCGGACGTATTTTGTTTCCGGGGAGAAGAAGAGGTAACACAGGAACTGGATCCCGTTTGTCTGCGCGACTTGTCAGTATTTGATATCTGCCTGAAAAACACATCGATACTTACGATCGTGAATATCCAGAAGATCCAACGCCATCCGGCACGAGTGGCGACGAAACCCATGAGCAGGGGGCCAAGCGGATTCCTGCAATTGTTAACGGGCTCCTCTGTCCATCTAATTCAGAAGCCAATGCTCACCCGATGGTCACCATAAGCGTCCAAATGCCCATCTTCTGCGCCCTCTCCTTGGCGAAGAACAAATCCACTACGACGGCCCCCCCAATCGCACCGGCCGGACTATTGAAAATACTCTGAAAGATTCTGGCAACCATGAAGCCACCAAATGAATGGCTCAAAGCACATCCCAGGTTGCAGACCATGGACAAGAGCGTCGAGATCAGCCAGACTGGACGTCGACCATATCGTTCGGCAATGGGACCCCAGAAAAGTGGCGCAAGACCGAGGAATAGAATTTGAATGGATACGGCGTACACGGCCGTGTTGAGCGAGACGTCGAATTCTGACGAGATGGCGCCGAAGGCCGGGATGAGGCCACCGGTCATGAAGCCGATCATCAGAGCGTGGAATGAAATCAGGGTCAGGTTGACGTTGACCTGCGACATTGTCATTAGCTTCTGGACATCTCAGTCAGGAAGTATCAACCTACTTTCCATCGTGGCCAGTTGTACGGGTCAGCAGGGCTCGCTGAAGGTAAGGGATCCAGATCGAGAGTTCCATGGCGCTGGAGCAAGTACTCTTTGTGCGCTGGGGATAGTTCTGCAACGGTGCTGTCGATCCCGACTCCTTTCTCTGAGGGCATCAGTTCTTCATGCTTGACAAGGTCAACGCCCTTCTCAATCTCGGTGCTTTCGTAGGGCATTCTGAGGAATACAGCTTGAAGATTGAAGGTAAGTCAAAGCTGGAAATCAAGTGGAATAGATCAGCGGGCAACAAGCATGTTTTAATCTGTGCAGATCTACCAGGGCAAAGCTCTACCTGCACTAGCTACCCCAGAAAAACTCAACCCCGGATGGTGCCAGGAGCATTGTTGTGCGGAGCAGCGGGATCGTACCCGAGGAGACCGAGGAACAGGTTCCTGGCTTGCCAAGAGTGGGCTTGTGGTGCAATTCTACGACCGCCTCAGTGGTGGAAGCCCAAGTCACCGGGTCGATAAGGCCTATTTCGGAGCTGGATCCGAGGATCAGAGGGTTCCTGTCCTTCTACAATGGCTCTACTGTACGTGTAGACGATGGGTCAGGCCAGCTCCTGGCAGCAAGCTGCAGCTTCACCAAAGTGCCACGCTTTCACGATTTGCTCACTCAAGGTTTGTTAGAAAAACCCTTAAAGCCTAATATTGAGACACAGTGTCTGGCACATACCATCTAGGCTTCAATGATATCAGGAGCTTAGTTGCTACACCCAACTCGCGGTGTCAGGTCGTCTGCTGCTCCTCGTGATCAGAAAAGGATAGAGATTGTCGCAGTCAAACAAGCCAAAAATTGACGTTAGAGTATGAATGTTCGCATTTCTAGGAACTACACGCCCCTAACTGTTCATATCTCAATTTGCGCCGCAGATCGCCCTTCAGCGGCAGCCACATAGTCAGGAACATGCCAGTAAAATGGCCTAAAATCAACAATCTTCCCCTCCTTCACAGTCACGACCTGCACCATCGGTCTCTTCATAATTTCGCCTGTTTGCTTTGCCTTCGTAACGAGCATACACAAGATGACAACTTTGTCGGCGGTCTCGACGAACTCGGCATCTTGCACATCGACCACTTCGAACACGGAGCTCATGTGTGCCGCCCAGTCGGCGTAGCGGTCGACGCCAATGAACTCGCCGCCCCAAGGAAGATCAGGTGTCTGGTGAAGTACGACTTTGTCGTCCATGGTGGATGCAAACTCATCAAAACTTGCTCCGCCAGCTTGGCTTGTTGTTAGCTTCGCACTGTAGGAGGCTACAAGAAGGACCAGTACGATTGTCGAGATACACATACCTTTTCCGCCAGCCTTCATGTAACGCCGCTCAGCACTGTAGAAGCGCTCCAAGACGGCAATGGGTGAATCATCTGGTGAAGGTGGTGCGATAGAACCCATTTTCAGACAGGTAATAGGTCGACTGATATTGTCTCAAACATAGATAGAAAGTTAGGATGGAAGCTGTGGGCAAGGTGCTGGCAAAAAGGGTAGCGCAGGCTGCATATCACTGTGAGAGAGGGCATGCGTGGTACAATGGAACTGTATAAGATTCGTCTTGGGCCAGTAACTTGAGTTGTGCAGATTGCCTAGTCGGGAGCGATCCCTGTTTCCGCGGGCTGCTGTGCCGAAGCCGGCCACCTGAATCTGGCCACCAGCAGACCCTCTCCAGGTGGACGGTCGTGGCGAAAGCAGTCTCGGCAGAGCGAGGGGCCGTTGATACACAAAAACGTGTCAGAGGGTTCCGCCCTTGGCAAAGTGCGCATGTTGGCCCTCCACGTTGTCAAAGCCAGCCAAGCCAGCATCGGCGATGAGGATAAGGCTAGTCTTGGCAGGAGTATGCGGGATCTTTGGAGTAGGCTGGTTGTGAGCTCGAGTACAGCGCCTATGTATTCGAAACTGTTCTGTAGATAGATGCGACTGGACCTGGAGTATCTTGAACTTGTAGCGCTGTTTACTGCCCTCACAGGCAGCGCACTGATCGTATTAAAGGGTAGTCAGTCAGTCGAGCGTGAGTGTTTCTTCTTGGTCACTGGCGCAAAGCCCGAGTATGAACGAGCCAGTGTTCTCCTAAGGAGCGTGTCGCTCTCAACACCTTGCGTCCCTTCTTCACGGCGTACCACAAATGGATTCAGACGATGCTCGGTCTTCAAAATAGGAACCTGCATACTATCATCAGGTGGAGGTCGTTGTTCACAGCCCTCAACCCTCACCACTGGAGAAAGCCGCCGCGAGCAAAGGAAATCATGCGTCCTGAACAGATGAGATAGAACAGACATTGACCGAGGCCCCAGATTTGTGTGGTGTCGCAGACTCAGGCAGTGAAGACCGCAGCCAGCTACCGATCGCTCGAGATTTCGAAAAATCTTGTAGGTTGTAATCTCGACCATGCTGACAGATTTGTCCCTGTTATAACGTGACTCAAACTAAGCCTTCTGCTTCGACCAGAACCCATCCAGGTTCCGAGATAGCCGCAAGCAATGCCCGCATCGCTGGCCGGTTCCTATCCGCTGAATTTGAATCGTGCCGCTTCCAATCTGCCCAATCCCTCCCGAGGAGCCACGTTCCTCCTACGGTAAGAGTTCGTAAAGTCCTGAAGTAGCACGCGCACCTTTCGTGGCTCATTTTGCTGTAGTTTGTCTCCGATACCTCTCATCAGTTTGTTTGCTTCTGCTGGTTTGAGCGTCCCCGGAGGCAGAGCTTGCAAGGTTCCTTGAACCCATTCAGCTGCAACTTGTGGTCCTAGATTGAACAGAGACAGCAGGACACCTGATGCGTCTGGGAAGCAGTCTTCGGGGAAGCTGAACATCATACCGGTCAGGACGCGATGCACCAGCTCTTGGCCAGTGGCACCGATGACTTGTCTTACCGCAACTCGAATTTCCGGTGAGTTACCCGGACCTGGTTCACCATCTGGTCCGTTGAAGTTGGAGATGGGCGGTCGCTCGAGGCCGAAATCCAAGAAATCTCTCAAGAAGTGTAGCGTCGCTTGAACAGGCTCCGGCAGCGTTAACGTCAGAGCTGTCAATGATGCTTGGACCATTGGCAGCGCAAGATTTGACGTGATCGTCTTCTTCGGATAAAACCGCACCGCATCGGAGGCTAGTCGAAAGAAGTCTTCGATCACATCAGGAAGCTCGACAGGCTGCAATTCTGACAGTATTCTGAAGAATACAGTAGCTTGCTGAGCAAAGAACGAGTAGACATTGTCGCTCGTTGCTTCATCGACAAATTCGGCGCCATAGGAGAACTCTCTGATGACAGCATCTGTAGCCCACAGAAAGCATCCCTGTCGGGAGGCTTCGAAGCCTTCGGCAATATTGGTGGCTAGAGTTGGAAGGAGAGGAGCTGTTGCGATTCGGTAAGAAACTACCATAGTTCGCCAGCATTTGCAAACTCTTTCCAATATTGGCATTGAGCGAGTGAAGTGCTTCGCAATCTGGGAAAGAGCCGGAAGGATTTCCTGGCAGTATTTGACCGCGGGATTGGCCTCTGTCGGTGGGATGTAAGGTTGAACATATTCGAAAAAGATGTTGACAAGCTGTAGATAGTCAGCAACAGTCTTCTCGGCATTCTCATCTGTCGCCTGTGAGGCTAGCGCAACCACCCGCCGCATGACAGGATCAATGAACAGCTTCATGCTTTCGTAGATCTTGTTGATTGGCTGCACTGAGACAATCGAGGCGACCCCTTCAGTAACCTCTTCTTGACTCGAGGCTTTGAGCTTGTCGATGACACTTTCGTAGAACTGATGAAGCTGTGAGATGTGGCCGCCCAACAGCTTCTGACAGTCGGTGCCTAGAAACTTGAAAGCCAAGGCTGATGCCTGCACGACTTCTTGCGACGGGTGGCTAAAGCCTGATATAACATAGTTGAGCTGTGCTTCGAGGGTTTCGGGATGTTGGGATGTCCACTCGGTGTAGCGCGCTAGTGCCATGATCGCTTGGAACTTGAGCTTCTCGTGATCCGGCACTGACGTGAGAAGAGGGATGAATTGGGGAAGCACAGTGCTTTCCTCCGGACTGACCATGCGGCCCATTGCCCTTAGACTGAACAGTGGCGCCTCGAGTTCTTGCCAATGCGGCACAGTCGCTCCTGACACCTGTGAACCATATTTTTGGCCCCATGATTGTATCAGAGCGAACGCCTTGGTCAGACACTGCGTGACGCCAATAACTTCACAGCAGTCTTTAAGGACATCACCCATACTGTGCCGAAAGCTTCGAAACTTGTCCTCTGCTTCGCGGTCACCGTCAAAAAGATCTTTCTCATCTCCGTTCTCAGGTGTCGGAAACTCCAGGTGCTTGATCATGACATCGACAAGCTTGGAGAAGAGGTCTGCGAGGCCGGCTCGGGCTGCATCGTATTTCTCCAGGGTCAGAATTTGTTTGAGCTCGTACCAGAAAATGAAGGTAACGGCAATGGCGTCTCTGTCTTTATCTCGCAGACAACATTCGAGAACACACTCGACAAGCTCTCGAAACTGGTCGGGCAGACGCGCAATGAGGATCACCCAGGCCTCACCAGCTTCGGCGAAAAGTCTCGTGATACCTTTCATAAGGTCGTTGTCTTCTGTCTTGGCGGCTTCCGCGATCATCGGTCTCAATTTGACCACTCGGGGGTAGAGTATAGTGATGGCGCTCTGTGATTCGTCGATGTCGCGGGTGTCTTTGAACATCGTGCTTAGGCAATCTACCGCAGCCTCGAATGAATCGCTGTCGTGTAAGGCGTCCATAATCTCATTCAATAAGGGCGAATTGAGTACGTCGAGGGTATCGATCTCTCTCAGCCACGATGCAATACACTCGTATAGTCGAGGATTGTGGGCCGCCTGAGCTGAAGACGGTGTGTCAGTGCTTTCGATCATTGATTCATTATAGAGCTTACTTGATGATTGAGCGTAGGAGACCAAAAGGTTCAGAACCTGGGCGGAATTATCCTCCAAGAGTTCCTTGGTCCTATCGGCGAGTTCCTCTTCCTAAATGTGCAAAATGCTGGATTAGACTGTGATCGGTGGCCAGGACTGAGTTGCTGCAAAGCCGAGGATGGACTGCTGTGTGGTCGAACATACTGAGAGGTTGATCTTGCGACTTTCCGTGACTTCTTCTGGTAGGATTCGCAGGAAGTCGAGTAGACAATCTCCGCCATCACTACTACTGCCCACAGCCGACCCCACCGTCCTCAAAACATCTTTCCACGATGTCAACTGGATCGCGAGGTGCGCCAAACACACGCATAACTGTGTCCGTATCGGTCGAGGGCCCGTAACATAGAGCTGCAGTAATGATAAAAGAGAATCTCGGAGTGGTGTGAGTGCTTCAGGTGGGAGCTGGTGGAGATCGTAGGTAATCTGGAAGAAATCAGCACGAGATCTGGAATCCTAGCCACAAACCCAGACCTTTCCTTTTAGAGTCGTTGCTGCGAACAGCCTGGCCTCGAGTGGTGCCGACGAGTCTTGAAGAATCGCATGAGTGAGATTCCATGCTTCCGACTATTGCCAAAATCAGTTCCCAGTTCCAGCGCCCACACGGACTTTGACGCACAGATTTCTGAAATTTCTCAAGAAATTCGTGGGCGCCAGATTTCTCGTCTCTGGCAGCATTACTCTGCATAGTCTTCAGGGCTGAGAGTACAGGCGCGAAACCAGACGGTGTATTCGTGCCGCTCGCCATCGCTGCAAGGTGATGTGGAGGTCCGAATGAGGGGCAGCGATGGGAGATCAGCCAGCAAGGAGGGAGAAGTAGTTCTTGGTGGTGTCTGCAGGCAGGCAAGAAAGATTATTGGTGAAGGAGCGACAGGCTGGTAAGGCGACAAAAGCAGACGCTGCAAGCTGAAATAAATACTGGGTTGCAGTTGGATGATGGGAGGGTGATTGTTTTGTGATATGACCTCAAGTTAGGTTCCTGCGCAGCCCAGCCTTGCCTGTTGCCCACTTCAGCCTTACACTCCGCATTTTCGTTGCTGCTCAAATTTGTGCCTTTACTCACACTGTTTTGACAGCGAGAATTCGAATTGGACGCTGGTAACCCCGCCACAACTCTAAGCCACGACTTCGAGCCGAGTTACGGAACGATTGTCAACTGCATAGTCAGCCCTCGCAAAACATGACAGGACGTGGTGGAGGAGGAGGTCGCAAGACTCTTCTTGCGCCCATCCATTTCATTTTCAGCTTGCTACAGAAGCGCTCTACTGTCTCGATATGGCTCTACGAGAACCTGCGAACGCGGATACAGGGAAAGATCAGGGTATGCGCCCTTGAATGACATGGATTTTAATGGTGGAAGCTGACGGCGAAGTAGGGTTTTGACGAATTCATGAATCTCGTGATTGATGATGCGGTGGAGGTGCAACTAGCTACAAAAGACACCCCAGAGAAGCGCAGGCAGCTCGGTACGCTAGAACCACATGTTTCAAGTGGAGTGTGTGCTGAAAGTTTCTTAGGGCAGATACTTCTCAAAGGCGACAATGTCTCCTTGATCCAGTCTTTAGACTAAACGCGAGAGTGCTACACCGACAGCACAGCCTTGACAATGGCAGCTTCTATGGCAAGGCCGCCTTAGATCCGTGGTCAAGTAACACGATACGACAGCCTCATGCCATCTCCGCAACCACCACCTGATCAACTGTCCAGTCGTGCTCGTCTGCAGGAACACTTTCGCCTGGAGGAAGCACTTGTTGACGAAGGGAGATGCCCACTGGAAGAGACGACTTAGTGGAAAGCAACGGAAGCTATGCAAGAGGACAAAGAACCTACCGAGAAGTGGCATGGCTTGTTCACCTTGGGTAGAATCCAGCGCGCTTTCATACCTGGCAAGATATCGGTCGTAGAAGCCCTTGCCGTGGCCGAGGCGATAATGAGACTCGTCAAAGGCCACCGCTGGCATGAAGATGATGTCAAGGGGCGGAAAGCTATCCTGCTGGTCCGGCACAGTATTCGAGATACCCATGCCACCGAGAGCATTTCTCCTGTTTCCGACCGAGTCTTCTGCGAGCGATGGAATACCCCAAGCATCTGATTTCAAAGACTCAAAATCCTCTTTATTGTGCAGTTCCAACATATCCATTATCCTTGACCCTGGGAGCTCACCTGGGTGAAGGTAGGGTACGAAGACGGATTTACCATTGTCAAGCGAATGCAGAACGATATCCCGGGTCGACGCCTCCCTTCCAGGCATTGACAGGAATACTGCCAACGACTTGGCCTTTTGATAAGCTGGCAACTGCAGGATCATCCGCGTGATGGTTGCGGCTTCCAATCATCAGCTCAAAGTTTGTGGTCTTGATTTCATTGCCTACACTGTCTTTCAATCTCCCCAGGGTCGAGCTTCTTCAGTTCTGCCGTGATCTGCTTCCTGAGTGCGGTCTTACGCTCCTTCAAAGCCATCGTCGAGATAGTGCGCAAAGCCCGCGTTGACTTCATCAAGCAATATGCCCCCACTGCTCTTTTCCTCTTCTACGACATCGTAGATATGATTTGTATTCAGATCAACTTCCAGTTCGTCCACAACCAAAACCTTCGCGGGAATCAACGCAACCTGTGAGGCCAGCAGAGAATGGACCAGTCCAGAAGTGAAACTATTTTTGAAGACCGGCAACTCCCTCCGATGTCAGCGAAACCGATCTTCAGGGACACCTCCGGCGAATCAAACGCCCCCACCAGCCTCAAACAAGCCCCGATCCGCACCCTCGCAGCCTGAAAGATCCCTGCCACATGCACCTCAGCCTCCGCGTCAACGTCTCTCAGGCCCTAACTGAGGCCAGACAGCCTCAGGGTGAATTCCACCGCAGATAGAGTCAGACAGATTCAGGTTCAAACGAAAACCACGATTCTACGCACTCTCCTTCCTTACCTGTAACATCAACGAGGCCACTCGTTCCGTACGACAGCCCCGTCAACACTTCGACCTCACACAGATCGCTCGTTCAACCATGCAACGATGATCACCTCAATACACAACATTCTTTTATTATCGCTCGGCCTGAGTGGCCTGGCGAGAGCACAGACTGATTCCTCACTTGTGGGAACATGGACAACAAAGTCGAAGAAGGTGGTGACTGGGCCGGTCAGTCTGCATGATAGACAGAAAACAACAAGATGGCACCTGTGCTAACGGGATATATCTGAACAGGGCTTCTACGACCCCGTCGCTGACAAGTTAATCGAGCCTGACCTCGCGGGCATATCATACTCTTTCACAGCAGACGGCTTCTACGAGGAAGCATACTATCGCGCTGTACCAAACCGTACGTCCCCAACCCTCCTAGACCACCTCAACCGTGACAAATACTAACAGTAAACCTGTACAGCAACAACACCCCAATGCCCCTCCACAATAATGCAATGGCAACACGGCAGCTACGTCGTCAACGCCGACGGCAGCATAACCCTCACCCCGATCGGCGTCGACGGCCGCCAACTAACCTCCGCACCCTGCTCCTACGACAACGCAATCTACATCCGCTACGAACAGCCCGAAACCATGAAATCCTACCAAGTCCTGACCGACCCGTTCCACAACGTGCCGCGCCTGAACCTGTTCAAGTTTGACGGCAGTCCCATGCAGCCGATGTACCTGATGTACTCGCCGCCGCAGATGCTGCCGACGCAGACGTTGAATCCGACGGCGACTGCGGGCCAGGCGACGGGGAAGGCGAAAGTTAAGAGGGATGGGGAACAGACTGTGCTGAATGGTGGGGGACAAGGCCAGGAAGGCGTTCAGGTTCCGACCAGCGAGTTCTATAATCCTGATCGGTGGTGGTGGGCGGGTGTGGGACTTACGGCGCTCGGGACGGTTATGTACATGTTGCCCACGTCGATGTAGAGCCAGGCCGCAAAGATGAAAACTTGACGGCGGCTGACCGGAAACGGTGTCTGGCAAGGCTGTCTGCTCTGAATGTTACATCTCTTCCTATATCACTTTCCCGGGAGCGGAGTATCACACGAGATGAAGCATACGGAATAGGCGCGGATGGCGTTTAACTCTTTCCGCAGATGTCACGGATTATGGGCTCTGAGAGCAGGATCACACATTTCGAGTCAATGAAAGGCTTTCAAGCTTTGAGGCGATGAGGATTTGTTCATTCGGGACCACACACACACACACACGATTGGTCCAAGCTTCCCTCCCCACGAGAAGAATGCCGCGTGGAGGTGACCGATACGAGAGATTTCCGCGAGTTTCATGTTGCATTCTTGCCCGTTCTTTCAAGTTTTGCATTTTATGTACCATTGGTCCGCTACTTTTGTGCACAATTGATTCAGACGTCGCGGTGAATATGATTTGAACCGTGACCAGGCGCGTATCGCTCATATCGCAATGCCTCCGTTCGAACCTTATTGGCCGTCACTTGAGAGATACAAATCTGGCCTCGACAGTTCTTCCTTGCTCGGAGTGACCATGATTCGACCATTGACCTTCCTGTATCTCACGAGAGATTCAAAGTCAGCATGAAGCGCTGTGTATGAGGTATACTTGGTAACCCTTCCAAGTCGCCGCAGCGGGCTAAATGCTATGAAGTAGGAGAGGATTGCTTGTTGAGACATTGTGACTCGGAGGATCACTTGGACTGGGACTGTGACATTCGTCTTGGAGTCTCAGAAGGGAGCGTGACTCCAACCTCTCGACCGTTTACTTTCCTCAGTTTGAGTGAGTCCACGTTCACTCCCTTCAATGTTCGCACCTGCGTTCGGCAACGTTAGCTTTCTGGCATCGGCTGAGCGGGAGATGAAATGTAGTGGGATGGTTGACACAGGGATGCGCGAATCCAGGGCCGTGGGTGGGGGCTTTTCATCCCTGGGATACAGTGAGGCTTTATAGCCTTGCGATCCCCGCAGAAGACCAGCGTTCAATTGTACGTTGAGGTTGACCTACATTGACAGCCCGATTATCTGCGAAGAAGGTAGGATCGGTACTCTTTCCGCCGATGCTCGTTCCACAGGTTGGGCAGAAAGAGTGGGCGATCTTCTCCTTGCCGAACGTGTAGCTTGTCATGGAATCGAAGCCGCTGTGCCAGGTGATGTTCGACTCAAGCGGATACACCATCAGATACCCATTGGCAGTGCAGATGGAGCCTTGCGTAGCCGTCAGTTGACGTTGAAAAATCTGATGTGAGGAGGAGGCTGCAGACTTACAATTGCAGCTCGTAACAAGGCCCTCCTCGACAGGTGGAGAGAGCTTGACGGTAAACCTGATGTCAATCAGCATAGTAGGCCAAACAGAAGTCCAGCGTTGTTGGCCATACTTGACTTTCCCGCAGTGACAGGAGCCCTCATATGTCGATGACTTGGGCTTCGTTGGGCTGATTGGACTAGATACTCCAGACATATTGACTTCGAACTTTGAGATGGTCCCTGGAAGAATCTCTGTTCGGCGAGCTTCAGCAACTTGAACTCATCCGCCTGTGCCTCTTGAAGGGATCGAGGTCTTAAATGCTTGTGACGCTCAGTGCAGACTCACACAGTCTGCCCGCTGTATGGTACAGCTCTCTCGTGCTGCTCGTGATAGTCAGGGCTCGGTGGTATGTCAATCAGCAGGTCGGGCAACGGACAAAATTTTGTCCGCGTCCTTGGAATCAACAAGCTCCGTCTTCGTGTCGTGTACGGCAAGCAGAGCTGCACGATTCTCAATCTGGTAACAGCAGCGAAGGTGTGGTCAATTCTGTTGAGAATCTAGCAATTCCCCTTTTGCGATGACGATGGGTGGTAGGCAACCATTTGCAGCTGGAGGTTCAGGCGCGATCAACAGCTTCACGGGCTGTCAGTGGTTGGAGGAAGTTGCATTAGCCTTCGATATTCTCGATGCCATGATTGGACGACAGCGCGCGCGACGTCCACCAAACCTTGAGAGACTTGAGGGGAATGGACCGATCAGGGAAGGTGTCTAACAATCGGAGAGTCATTTCAAGCATGATCAGGAAGGTCTTCCCAGCCCACCAACAAAGTGACAAGCGAGAAAGTCGCATGGAACAGGCCCCTTGGCGTGCGTTGTATGCCGGTGTTCTCGGGGTTCTGCTTGGTCCTTTCTTACGATCCACTGCATGTTGCGGCTTGCACGCTGTTTCTGGGTTGTCTCCTCAAAAGCAGGCTTGAGTGACTGTGCCCGCCAGGGGCAAGATGTGAGAATAGGTGGAGTTCAGGTTGCTTTTATCCTGGAAACCCTTGGACGTCGAGGCCGTCGCTGATCCATGCTAAGGCTTAGAAGATATCTTCGGATGTCGGCCGGTCCACTTCGGATCCATCCACAATCGGTTGTCCGGCCGAGGGAGGCCGGTATGAAAAGGCAGAAGGAGGAGGTAAGTTTCTTCGAAGAAGAAGGCTCGAAGATAAGATATATTCCGTGGATCCGACAAATAGGGAGGTAGGATTAGTATCTTGACGGTTACACATGAAGGTCTGTTTGCGGCTGTCCTGTTAAATCGAGTGAAGCATGTTGATAGCACTGATACCCTGTTTTCCGCGGGTAAGCGCAAGCTCCTTGGATATTGCCGGGAGTCGACATTGGACAGGCACTTGATGCGCTACACCTCACACCGGGGGACATCGAGGTTTAACAATTTGTGCCCATTCGTCGGATTCGGAGCGAGCCGACTAACTGGGCGTCCCACGAGCTCGAGATGTCGTGTCACGAAGTACAAGCGATGCATGATGATGTGATTCGGCCCGGAGTTGCTGAGGAGATATGCAATTGCTCGAAAGAGAGGGACGTTGTCCAGAAGTCCCAGGCGTGAGCAGCCTTTGGAAGCCGCAACTCAGAAGCCACTTCAGCCTTGATGCTACCAGGGTCAAGGAAGAAGCGAAGCGTGGGGAAGGCAAGCAAGCATCGATTAAAGTTTCGGTGAGCAGAGGGTGAAGCAGATGATTAGGTCAAAGTCGGTGATGACGAGCTGGGAAGTTTAACAAGAAGCCTCCTGCGGTAGCTAACCAGGGCGCCGAACGGAAAGAGCCAGCGGGATGAAGTGGGATGTTTGATGAGGTCTATCCATGACAACTGCACCGGCCTTGTGGTCAAAGATCCACGCATCACCGAGATTTTACGTTAAGGATTCGAGTATGGAAAGAACGTCAGTCAAATGGCAGGAGAGCAAGCAAGCCTGAGATAGCTTGTGATGAAGAATCTTATCCGGTCATGCTGCTGGGCCGCCTTATTGACCCCGCGAAGCGCTGAATTGGTAAACTCCTCCACGCGTTGTCGTCGGCGGGCACCGCTTCACAGAAGGCTGACACTCTGCCACTCCCCGTCTCGGACAGACCTTGACGTTGTTGGAGTGACCGTCAAGCTCATATTAAACTACAAGCCTCAAGAGAAGGGCAAACGCAGCAATTCGAGCTGAAGACATTAGGAGTCCTTAAGCAAAGAGATAATCAGGCTGATAGCTCATTTTAACCTGGCTTCTGTGGAACAGCCAACCCCCGTCGCATGCCGCCATGTCTCGTGGCCCGCGCCTGCCCGAGTGCGTGCAGAGGCCGAGCTAAAAACTCCACCTGCACCTTTGTGGTGTCAGCCCGCTTTTGCTCCCCTCATTTCAATCTCGAGTCTGGCATCAATCGTATTTTCTCCCTCTCCACGCACCACCATCCACACTTACATCCCGCGTCCACCCCAAGCTCATCACCCCGTGCCCGTGTCCGTGACTGGCCTATGCACTCCGCTATGCACGACGAAACCTGCCACTGCCCGAACCACCGCTAGTGCGCGTACTCCGCGATGCGAGTCTCGTCGGAACAGGACCCAAAGTCAAGCATAACTGCGACCTAGACCCCAACAAAGCCTCTTACAGAAGCAACGCAGGTCAAAGGCGACTGGAAGACCCCTTCTCTCCTGCTTCCACGCATCGAACGAACGCCTCGTTCTCGCCTCCTTCCTGTTCTTTGCCACAGGCCATGAGGAGCAGCAAAAGCAATAAGCTCTCCGCTCATTTTCCACGAGCGCTGGACCCCGAGGTCACCTGAACCACTCCATTTTGCGCATCCCGGTACCTGCATCCTGGGATACGCCCATCCGTTGCATCTGTGTTGCACGCTCTCCTTCGAACCTTCCTTCTGCACGCAATTTGAGTCATTCTCGGCTGCGCGGAAGCCTTCTCTTCGCACCATTGAGTGTGCAGCTCGTGCAACCGACGATACACGCAGACTCTAATCACAGAGGCCATCGGCATTTGACACGCTACATCGGGCGAACAGGGTTATCGTTCGAGGAAAACCTGTCTGCTGAGTCTTTGTCATTGTGTTGAAAATTGCAGTCTGCTGAGGCTGTGTCGAAGAGGGCTCGCGCAACCGGAATCTACACAAGGCTGAGTTGATATTCACCGTTGACCGTGTATCGTTAAGGAGTCAGGGTGACTGAAATTTGATCATGCTGGACAACCCCTGATCTTGATTGTCTAAATCTATACACGCCCTAGCTCCAGTTGTCCCGGGCCATTGACGCCTTCGATCTCCGCAGCCATGGCCGATGATGATCTTGTCGAGAAGGCAGAGCAGGAAGCCCTCACGCAACAAACTTCATCGGACGACGCCAAGTTTGGCGAAGGCAGCGCCGACAATCCTGGCGACCAACCGCCGAAAAAGAGGAGGAGGGTTGTGAAACCCAATCCTGACAAGAAATTCGAGTGTAAGCATGAAGGATGTGGCAAGAGTTACTCTCGCGCCGAGCACCTTTACCGGCATCAACTAAACCGTACGCTGCTCCTAGATGTCTTGTCGTGAATGTTCTAACCATCCATCATAGATACCCCGAAGACAATCTATCGATGCGACTACCCTGACTGCACGAGGTACTTTGTGCGACAAGATCTTTGCATTCGGCACCGAGAACGACACACCACCCACGGTTCCCAGCTAGCCAAGCGTGATGCTTTCGCACAGTCTGCAACCAATGATCAGCCCGCCCCTCCGAATCCGACTCAGAATGGGCACAATCAAGGACAGTCTTATCCCATGTCGGCCCCCAATGCCCCCTTACGACGGGAGAGCCAATCTTTCACCACATCACAACACTCGGGCGATACCAATCACTACGCACAGCCGTCACACATCTCGGAAAATGCCGTTCCTCCCTCACCAGTGTCAACCGAGCCACGATTCCACCCTCCGACACCGCAGAATGTCGGGACAAGAGCTGAACCTGCTTTGCACCGCACCAACAGCCTTGGGAGCAATCCAATGAGTCCTCCACAGCGACAGGAGCAGACTGGTTGGTCATCCACAGTCCGACGACAGAGTTTCAATAATGCAGATTTCCACAGGGAGCAGCCAGCTTATGCTTCAATGCAATCGATCGATAGAGGTTCGGGCCAGACCGTTCCGCTGTCTCCCGTCAGGCAATACTCTGGATCATCAGCTAATGCTGTCCAACCTGTGAGGTCCAACTCGGAACATGCTATGGACAGGAATGGGATGAATGGCTACATGCAACCTATCGGCATGGCTTCTGCTTCCACTTACTCCTCCACGGGCTATCCCGCTGCCGGCGTTTCACGCACAGATGACGCCGCATTTGCTGCTGCGGTTTCCCACCAACTGACAAGGGCTGATCCCTATCCGTACAATATGGTCAACACCAGTATGGCGAACGTGGACATCAGTAGTGGGTTTGGCTTTCCAGTCTTCGGTGGCGACGAGGTTCCGTATACGCAAACACCATTTGCGGTTGCCGACGACTTCACCCAGTGGCTCTTCAACGATGCCCAGTCCGGCTCCAATGATTTCTCCCCACCAAACTACGTCCCTGGTTATAGCGGTCATGATCAGCAGCAGCCAATACAGGGACCATATTTCGACCAAAGCCCTTCATCATCTAGCAACAACTACTCGACAAGCGGCATGCAACACCCGATGAGCGTTACCAGCATCCTCGACTCAACAGTTACCAGTCAATATATAATGTCAGAGTCTAAGCGACATGAGCTGCTCGACTTGATGCAGTCCCAATTCATCGAGCGCCCACATGATGCTGTCAAAAAGCGGAAAGACTCCGTCTTCGAAGGCGACCTCGACAGCGACGGCCACATCTTGAGTCTGCGAATGATGCACACTTACATTGGTTCCTACTGGTACCACCAACACGCTCAATTGCCCATCTTGCATAAGCCCACCTTCTCGGCCGACCGTACTCCCAACCTACTTCTGCTCATGGTCATAGCTATCGGAGCGGCCACGTTAGACAAAGCATATGGTACGACATTGACTGATTCTGCAGCGGAATTTGCCAATTTCGTTGTGTGGCACCTTCGCTGGGAGATTGTACGAGACGTCGACTTCAGACCACCAGCAAAGCTATGGGTGTTTCAGACGCTTTTACTCATCGAAGTCTACGAGAAGATGTACGCAACTCGTGCCCTGCACGAAAGAGCGCACATCCACCACGATTCCACGCTAACGCTGATGCGCCGTGGCAGCTCGCTTCTGGGTCGTTCTGCGTCTGACTCGCCACCCAGTCTCAGAGGGGAACAAGACAATGGAAGGACAACGGGCCCCTTCTCGGGAGCCGAAGCATCCAAGTCGGAAGAATCATGGCATCGTTGGATCACCACTGAGGCGACCCGTCGTGCCGCTTTCGGGGCATTTGTGCTCGATTCAATCCACGCGACCATGTTTGGCCATGCTGCTAAAATGGTAGCTCACGAGATGCGCTTGCCTTTACCCTGCGACGAAGGTCTTTGGTCGGCCGTGTCTCCTTCAGAGGCTGCTAGGGTGCAGTCATCTCTCCAAACCAATGGCATCAAGCCAATCATGTTCCTTGAAGGTCTTAAGCGGACTTTGAACGGGCAGAGAGTGCGGACGAACTCTTTTGGCCGAACCATCATAATGGCAGGTTTGCTGTCAGTATCCTGGCACATGAGTCAACGAGACTTGCAGATATCATCTCTGGGACCACGAACTGCGAATTCCTTTGGTGGACCAGATAAGTGGAAAGGTGTCCTGCTCCGTGCTTTCGATAACTGGAAGCGAGACTTTGACGAAGCTCTGGCGGAAGCGACACCTGCTCCATCTTCGCCATTGAGGACGCCTGTTGTGCCCCCACATCCTATTCTGCGACCTGTGGACGACGAAAACATATTTGAGTCTCGGACCGTCTTGCACCATCTTGCGCACATCGCCGCGCACGTGGATGTCGTGGACTGCCAAGTGTTTGCAGGCGCAAACCGCCTTCTCGGCCGATCGATAACACCGAAGGATTACAGCGTCGTTCGCGAGAAGATTGAGCGGTGGGCCACGAAGGCGTCCGCGCGGGACGCGGCATTTTATGCGCTCAAATTCATCATACAGGTTCTCATTCCGCCCGACGGAGATGGTCTTGATGGAATTAGTGGTCGCTTGTACGGACATGCCAGCCCCATCCTTCCTCAGGCCTTCGAGCACAACCAGTACATTGCTCGCGACGACTTCCTACTCAACCGCCCCTGGGTGCTCTATGTATCAGCTCTCGTCGTTTGGTGCTACGGCTTTGCACTCGATGGGCCAATCAAACCCGCTCCCACCGAGGCAGAATTTGCGACATGGGAGCAGAAAGAACGCGACATGCGGCAGTACCTTGACAGGGTAGCGGGCGTTCGGGCGCCTGACGATCTCGAAAATGTCAAGGGCAAAAATCGATGCCTAGGTCTCCTCATGATACTGAAAGAGTCATTCGAGAGTACTAGGTGGGAGCTCACGCACGAAGCCGCAGGCCTACTAGGCAACGCCTGTTCCAAACTCCGAGGGATTGACGAAGATATGATCTTTGCACCCAACTACATGTCCCGAGATGATCCCAACTATCCTTCCAACGGTTATTACTACGGGAATGGCCAAATTCGAACCAGCCTAAATCGTGATGCCAATCGGGAGCATGTCACAGTCGCTAACGCTGCGAAGATCTGAGGATGACTTCTTTTTCGAAAAGGCGGTCGCCACCTCATCACCCAATCATGAGATTTACCCAACCCAGCAGCGGTTCCATGCTTCTTCTTCTACTCGCTATGGTTAATGTTGGCCATCACCAGCCTGTTTATACGATGTCTATGTTCTTGTGCATTTTACATAGGGCGGCTATCTGATACCCCATCTGTTGTGGCTTTTGCCATATCATGTTCATAGTACGGTCATCGGGGCCATGAGTGATGGAAAAGCAGTTGCAGCATGTTCACCATATCATCTCACAGGGAAACAAGAGTTAATGCATCACAAGGTATGAATAAAGGGCATTTATGCCACATGGATATCACCCTCTCGACTTCGAATATGAACACTAACGCTTCTTCTGTACCTTTCTTCTTCTTCGGCAGCAGAGCAAGCAAAGCTATGCGTTGGATTGGCGCCTCCCATTTTAGCATGTTTCCACTTGGCTACATCCAAGATGCCAGTAAAAAGCAACCTCGATCATTGCAGATTCGGGCTTGCCAGCAATCTCGGCACTGCACGAGTTGCAACTCCTTGGCTTTGGACAAACCTCGTTTTACTCACCACGTACGGCACATGCTGGTCACACTGTCGCACAACGCATATTGTGCATTCCCGCGACCGTTTACCTTCTGACCATTACTTTCACATCATTCAGTCTTTGCTTCGCAAGACATTTCTTCTACGACAATTTCCTGTTTGTCAAGCGAAGCAGCAATCCTTTTTACTGCAACCTGAGGACTTGGGCTCACTTCGCCTGCCGGTCCCCTCTAGCAATGCTACGCATCGAACTCTGCAGTTCATCTGAGCCTATCTACAGGAGACGCCCACCGCAGTTCAGGGGCGAGCACAGACGATGGAATAGAGGAGGACGAGCACCTAGAGATATTCTGTACAGCTATTGGATTCTCCGCGATATGTGGACACTTGAAGGAGCCTCAAGCGGCCCCTTTCTATCTTATTAACTTTACACAGCCTGGACCACCAAAGAGAGTCCGTGAGAGAACAGCGATCAAGCAGGCGCTGAGGAGCTGTTTGGATTTCCTGGGAGGGTTGAGCGGGAGTCGTAAACAGGAGCCGCAACGGGAACAGAGCCGGGGCATGAATGACACTTCTGGCGCCCTTCTCTCTGCATGACACCTGCACTATCCTAAAGCACAATTGACCTCATCTGAACAAGTGTATTTATGTCTTGTTTATCACAGCAGTTCGTCGCAAGCAAACTTGCTCGGGTTGTGGATACTATACACAGCCAGGATCTCTGCAAAAGTGGCCGACGCTGGTCGGAAGTATATGTCAAACTAACATCCAAAATCCCACGGAGAAGACAGTTAAGGCCATTACTGGGGTCTTCGCTCTCAAAAAGGCCCTAGCATCCATGTGTTATGTTGCTCATGCGCTCAACCGCTGTCACACAGAATAGACCGCCAAAGAATGCACGATCAAAAAGAGGTTTGCTTCTCGGAACAGCTTTTGGCAGGGGCGCACCAGGCGTAAGCTGAGAAGCAGGCACCCAAATCCTGATGATTCGCCATGTTCCGAGAAAGTCCTCGTATTAACAACGACTCGGGTTCGGGGCATGCAGCTCGAACTCATGATGCTTGGCATTAAGGAGCGGAATGAGGAATGCTGAAGGCCACAGTCACGAGAGTTGCCTGCGGAGGAAGGATTCGCAGGCTGCTCTTCCTTCTGAAGTCTCTTTGCGCTTGGCTCATCGTGTCCAATCTAGCCCCGACGAACCTATCACCAAAGTGGCTAGCAGCGTCGGTGAGGCCAACCAGTCCCGGCCCGGAGATGACTCGAATTCGCTTCTCAGCCAATAGCACGGCCGTATGCTCAGCCTCCTTGACCATCCCAGTTACACCAGCGATGGCAATCTCAGCTCAAGCCCATCTTCGCGCTGCTCGAACCTTCACGTCTTCGGACTCTTGCTGCGCCTGCCCAAGGGCCAAGTTCACCACTGACTGGCTCTCTGTGGCCAAGTGACACCGCAGTGAAGGTAAGAATTGAAGTGTTTGCTAAGCATCCTCGGCTTATGGATCCTGGACGAAAAGCCCACCGTGTTCAGCTTCTGGCCCTCTTTCTTGGCGAGGTAAGGCTGAATTCGATTACCAGCTTGTCAGGTTGGATTAAAGGTCGGTGGTCTCGCCCTCCTTCTGTGCTACTACGTGACTCTTCAGCAACAACTTCAACCTCCTCCAACAAATCGTGCCTTGAGTCACCATGAAGCAGCTCCTTCTCCTTGCCAGCGTCCTCGCTGTTGCCTCCGCCAAAACAGTCAAACTCAATTTCTGGAAGATCAAGGCACCAGCAACGTCTCACAGAGCGACACTCGTCCGCCGCGACGATGATTTTGCGGACCCGTTAACGGGTGACGCGCAAAAAATCCAGTACTTTATCAATGTGACAATCGGCACTCCACCGCAAGATTTTGCGCTGCAGCTCGACACCGGCAGCAGTGACACTTGGGTCCCTGCCGCCGACTCATGGGGCTGTGAGGACGACGGCTGCATCGACTACGGAGCGTTCGACAAGAATGTGTCGTCGACGTACGCGCTTCTTCCCGGTGGCGACGGCACGTTCTACATCTCCTATGCGGATCTCTCCTACGCCTCGGGCGACTACTTTACGGACGTGCTCTCATTCAGCAAGGATGATTCGATCACGAATACTACCATGGCTCTCGCCAACGACACGGACCAGGTCCAAGGACTGATGGGCGTCGGGTTCCGCGCGAACGAGGCGTCTCTGCAGAACGACGAGCCATTCGACTTCCCCACCGTGCCAGAAGTGCTGAAAGCCCAAGGCCACATCGACAGAGTAGCCTACTCGCTGTACCTAGACTCGTTCGACGACAATGCAGGCGCAATCCTCTTCGGCGGCATCGACTCATCCCGCTACACCGGCGAACTGCTCGCCCTCCCTCTCTCCCAGGACGCGTACGGCAACTACTCAGAATTCCGCGTCGCCTTGACACAAATCTCGATCCACGATGGCAAATCCACCCGCGCGCTCTCGCAGCCTGACCTCTCTGTCCCGGCCCTCCTCGACTCCGGCACCACCTATTCCTACCTTCCGCAGGACATTGTCGAGTCCCTAAGCGAAGGCCTGGGCGCCACCCTCAGCGAAGACAACGGCTACTACTACGTCCCCTGCTCGTACCGCAAAGCCAACGTCTCATTGATCTACACGTTCGGCGGCCTCGACGGCGTCAACATCTCCGTGCCCCTATCCGAGCTCATCTCCGAACAACTCGGCGACGAATCGGCCTATCGGGACGGAACGCCAGGATGCACCCTGATGGTCGAGGCTGACCCTGGTGACGGATCCGGGACTATCTTGGGTGATAGTTTCCTGCGCTCCGCGTACGCGGTCTACGATCTGGAGAATCTTGTCGTTGCGCTCGCCCAGGCCAAGGTCGATGATAAACCCGCCATCAGTAGCGGTGATGCCGTCAAGCCGATTCCTAGTGGAACGGCGTTGCCGGGCGTTACTAGGACGGCGACGGTGACTGCTGCTCCGATCGACACGGATGCTGCGTACAGCGTGTATCTTGGCGTTGAGGCGACGCCGACGTTCAGTCTGCCTGGGATCACGGCTCCTGCTAGCATTACGGGGACGGTGCAGGCTCAACAGCAGGGAAATGGTGCGGGCGGCATGGCGGTGTCGAATGTGATGGCAGCGCTGGTGGGATTGGGTGGTGTTGTTTTCCAGCTCTGCAATTAGCTCGTGTTCATGGCGTACTTGGGATCATCTTATTGGGTACGGGACGGGACTGTATCTGCATAGCGATAATGAGTTAATCAACGCATGAGAAGCGAACTTCACGACTCGATAGATCGGTATCCTTCGCTCTGCTTGTGATGTGTCTTGTCGCTTCCCTCGTTGTTTTTCGACGCTGAAACTGGTCAGCTGGCCTTGACCGCTCCCAGCGCTACAATCATTTCTCTCGCTGCACATCCTGCAGAGACGAAGGATTGGCAAGCGATCTCAAGCGCCAAGAGACAAGTCTCGTAGGGCTGAAAACCCAGTATCGCCAAACGCAGCTTGGCTTTCAGATGCCAAGAACCCAGTTTCGCTTAATCGAGAGAGAAAGCCCTGGATCGTAGCTGGAACGAGGTCTTGACGGTTTCGTGAGGCGGTAGTGGTCACGAGAGTGTATGGCACACGGCTCGACCAGCTTGCAAGCTATCGATGCCAAGCTTCGTGGAGGCAGTCGAGCTGAAGCAGCTGAGCTCCCTCTTGAAGGCGTAGTCTCTACCGGACCTTCTGCCGGCCATGCGATCTCGTCCACTTCCACAGAAAGAGACCTCATCGGTAAGAAAAAGTCAGTCCTGGTGAATTCAGCCTGGAAACTTTCCTTCGTTTTGCGAGTCACTGCAAAAGGGACTCTTGGCCGCAGGTGTTGGGAGAACTTGGATCAGAGGGACAAATCATGCAAAGTATCCAGAAGCATCTTCCCATGCATCAGACTCCCCAGCCATCAAAGAATAGTATTCCATGTCCCACGGCCCTCTACGACTCGCTCTCCGTGGCTCAATTGGTATGCGCCATCTACAGAGGCCGATTCTTCGCCAGTATCGGTCGTGATGTTGCAGCTCGTCCCTCCCGTACGGGACGAGAATCAGTCCAAATGCCTCTGGTTGATGCGTCTTGCTGAGCTCTTCACCAGTCCCCAGAAAGAGAATGCTGACGTCGCTTCGATCCCGTAGTAGTACGTTCAATTGTGAAGCATCATCAAGAACAGGCGGTGCAATTGATAGATCCAGCTCTATGGAATAGTTAAATTCGGCATACGAGGGTGGAGTCTTGGGGAGCGCAAGCCATGCCGTCGACAAATCCCGCAGCTTACACATTCTTCCAAGAAATGTTCCAATTCGATCCTCGCCAACGAAGATCGCAGATAGCTTGACCGAATTTGAAATCTGATACTGTGACGAACGTAAACTTCGCCACAGAAACCTGTCGGCATAGAAAGCTAGTCTCGAAGTGCGTGCAAACCTCCAGCCCTTGTTTCGCTCGGGGGCTTCTGTAAAGACGTGCAGCTGGCTGCTAACAGGGTCCTTTTCCATCAGTGCTTGGCCTAGTTCGTCATCCAAGTCCGGCAGGGTGAATTGCTGCTGGTGGTCAACACCAGGTCGAGATCTGCCCAAACGGAAATTGAAGATCTGCATAATGGCGTATACACGATCGACCTCATGCGTCGTTTCGCGGTGCTGCGTCGCGAGCACTATCGCTATCGGCTGTGTTTCGCCTTGTTGAATGACACGATAAGCTTTCTCATACACAGCTGTAATAGAACGGAACTTCCTTCGATATATGATTTCTGAGGGCTGACCGGACCGCCCTGGATCAAATTCAGTCAAGAGGCGAAGAAGATCTGAAAGGTGGATGAAGCTGTCTCTTGGTGAGACTCTCCAGAGTTCTGCATTCCTTGATAAGAAGGCTATTCTTCGAGACACAGAGGCTTCCTGAATAGTCCAGAGCGACGAGAAGTAGTGATCGCTGGTGAGACATTCTATGAGCTCGCTTGTCTTTTTGTCCACATACTGAACTGCGGTGTCCGGATTGGGGGCCTTCATCCGTTGCCAAAGACCCTTGACATTGGCACGGGGGTCATGTATTAGCTCGTTCGCGTGTGTGGTGAGCCAAGCAAAGGTGTAGACTGCGCCTCCAAATATCTTTGCCTGCCGTCCGATCTCCCTAGCTGCCTCCTCGGATTCGTTTCGTTGATCGATACATGCGATGTCAACCCAGGCAAAATGGATCTGAGTTTCGGAACCCTTATTGATATAGCGTCGAGTCCGGAAATTCTCCCTTGTGTTCAGCGTCCACGAAACCGCTGGCAAGGCTCTTATAGTACTCTCGAACTCTACTGCCGTAAAGTGAAGCGGATCGATGCGTGGAATGGGCCACGGCACTCCATTGACTGCCAAATGCTGGACCTCCGGGTGGTCTTTGCCATGCAGGCACCACCTACCCCATGTATACGACAGTGCGACATACTTCGGGCGGCGATGGCCACCGTAAGAGTCCCCAGGGGTCCAGGGATAGGATGTCATGGTTGGTATATGGAGCAGTCTCCGTGGCCAGGGGCACTCGTCGTCGAAATCGAGGACTTGATCGGGCAACTCAGGCACATTCTCTGAACTCCCAGTGCCGTCGGGAACATTTCGTTCGCCTTGTACAATGTCCATTGCAATCTGTCCCTCGACAAGAGTTGCACCCGGCATTAGTGACGGGTGTAGGGTACTGTCGTACACTTGTGCCGCAATAAGGCTGGCCTGCAGGCGGAGCACTTCGGCGAGCGTCCAATGCACTTGACATTATGTGTCTCACAGAGGCATCAGCACAGAAAAGTGCCGCCGCAGACGAGCCGCGTAAAGCATTTTGAGACTGCAATGTGATGTATAGACACGGTGTTGGCTCACGATTCCATGTTTTGCATCGAAGGGAAGTCGTTAAGTGGAACGTGTGTCGGGCGTTAAGCAGCGAGGGCAGCAGGCAGAAAAGGCACCTGACACCCGTCTGCACAGCCGTATGTTTTCTTCTGCAAATCATAGATCTCCAGTGAATACCTCTTTACACGTCGTTCAAGCACGCCCACGCGCGATCATTGGTTTGGCCGGACCTCTGCGTTGAAGTTCGTCGAGAGGTTCATTCACCTGAGGCAATTTCCTCGACATTGATTGGTTAGCTTTGATGAAGCTATCCTTCCCTCCTGCAGGCGCACCTCTGCACTGGTCATCATAGACTACAAAAATGGCGCCCTCCGCCTCCGCTCTCACACCCTCCCTCCTCTCCCTACTTCCTAGCTATACCGCCCAGACCCTCCCTCCATCCCTAGTCCACTTGTCAGAGTCCCTCCTCGCCCAGTCCCGCCAACGCGCCTCCCACCTGAAACAGGATGAAGAAATAGCCCGCGCATATGCATGCTGCGAGATAGCATGTCTCCGATTACGAGCGAAGCTCCGCCTCCCAGCACCCAAATCAGGAGGAGCGCCATGTAAACCAGCGTCGTATAAGCGACTGGTGGGATTTCTGAGTGGTGTGCTCTCCGAGGATGTGACCGGGACACCGAAGTCAACACCAGGTGGGAAGAAGAGGACGAGGGACGGGATGGTCAAGAACGGGACGCTGGTCGAAGAGCACGACGAGCCGAGCACGCCTTCGAAGTCGACGAGGGGGAATACCTTCTTAGGAAAGGTTAAAATTGGTGCTCAGAAGAATACTGAAGACGCGGGGCAAGAAGCGCCTAGTTACGTTATGCCCTCTATCCGCAAACTGTGCAAAACCTTCTCAACACCATTACTGGCGCCGCACGTCTACACGGGCGTTTGTGTCGCGCTAAAGCTGGATGGACTGTGGCCACCAGGTGAAGACTCGGAAGAAGATACTCTCAAAGACAGCGTCATAGGCATCCTCATCGGCCTCTACCTCATGACACTGACAGTCATGCAAAAGGCCGCAAAGATGAAGAAAACAGTCTATCAGGAGACATGCGCCAAGGCCGTTGAGGTTCTCGACTTCATAAAGGGTGTGAAGGGCGTGGAGGTCTCGATCAGACGGATCAACCAGCAGGGATATGCTTCTGGGCAAGATTGGTTTGCCGGTGTGCCGAAGAGGGTCTTTGAATTTGACCCGGATGCTATTGGCGAAGCAGACGGAGACAGCGAGGAAGGGGAGGAAGCAAATCCGGCTGGAGACGGTGATGATGAAGACGAAGACGACGTGATCCTGTCCAGCAGACGAAGACGGAAAGCCGCAAAATCAATCGACGAGGACGACCCCGAAGGTATTCTCCTGCCCGGCCTGCATACCATGATGCAAGACAGTTTTGACTTGCTAAGCGACGAACGAACACGCGCATTTGAAAAGTGGAAGAAACAGTTCCTGCAGAAGCTAGACAGGTTGGATAAGTCAGCTAAACCTCGTGCAGTCAAGGCTAGAAAAGCCGTTGCTGTAAATTGATGGATGATGCATTGGTCTGCGGCTATCGGCAAGCCTTCGCTCAACCACTCAACGTCGAGGAGGAATTCCAGTATGCTTTTTTGGCCTAAGCTCCAAGCTCCAGTCCCTCTGGGTATCAATCTTCGTATGTTGTACAAGTATGGATACACGGCCGTGTCAACGCTGTCATCCTTGACTCAAGGTATTGTCGGTTGCACGAAAAGAAGTAGACCCTGGACATAAGTTCAGAGTCGGTGAAGCAGGACGATGGCCATCAACGACCACGTCCACGCCCACGCCCCCTTCCTCCCCGTCCACGTCCACCTCCTCCATGATGTCGTCCGCCATCGCGATTACCACCGCCATGACTTCTTTCACCTCCGCCGCCAGCGCCGCCACGCTGCTGACGTCCCCTGCTCCGGTACTGCCGATAGCCCTCACTCTCAGGCCTAGGACCTTGCTGCATCCTGAAATCTCTCTCTTCCTCGCTGATGTCGAATTTGTTCTCAATGCCTATCAGCTCGCAAAATGCGCTGGTCTGCGGATTGGTTACTTCACGCGGCATCGCATCGGACTCGACTTGTAGGCGCGGATCATAGATCGGGGCTGTCACGGTGAAGTTTTCTGGTACTTCCAGTTTCCCAGGCTTGACGACGTGCTCTGTGATCCATTCTGTCTCCTTCTCAATTCGCTCCCTGTAGTACGTCTCGCCGTGGTCTGGACTGACTTTATCAGTTGACACACCGCCGAGTTGTAGTTCGGGAGCAAAGACTCGTTGAATGGCAAGCCATTCCGGGTCGTAGGAAAGTCTGACTGGACGCTGAATCTGTTCGACATTTGAGGTCATAGAGTCGATCTCGAGAAGCTGGAGAAACTCCTGATATCGTTCACACTTGCCGAGTGCGAGAAAGTTAGTTGTTTTGTTGGTGATTTCCTCTGGGAAAGGGAGTGGTGGAGAAACTTCTGTTGGCTTTGGCGCTGTGAAATTGCTCGACAACGCCGCTAACTGCGCTCGCATCTCGTCAGACACTTCGTTGCCTTCCTTGGCTTCCAGGCTTTCAGGTTCCGCCGTGGCATTGCCATTCGTTTCCGGCTCTTCGACTGGCACTGTAGGAGGAGATTGTGGCTGGAAATCCTGTGCTATAGGATTCAAGCTGGAGTCGGATGATTTTCTTGATGCTGTAGGAGCGAAAGTTTCCGCTTCTGCGCGGAGGGAGGAGATGCTGGGCTTTGGTGCAAATGTTGTAGCCTGTGGGTTGAGCTTAACACCACCATCGCTCTCCTCTGAGAGGCTCTTTGAGAAATCCGTCGCGTTCGCACTGTTGCTTTGGCTGATTCTTGGAGTAGTGTCGGTTGCTGAAAAGGGTTTGATTTGAGGCGTGGCAGTACTCGCTACAGCCGTGGTATCTTCGTCATCACTCATGTCAATCTCAATTGCATCAGGATTGGCGATTGACGCGGTGGCCCCATCTGTTTGATCTCGGCTTGCACTCTCTCGTGCGGCGTCGTGGTCTAAGCCGTTTGTGAAGGCTTGTTCGTCGTCTTCTACGCGCTGTCGCTTGCTTGGTCTGGACTGGAAACACCCGTCGAGCTGCGGAAGAACCTCGTGGCCCGCGGTGTCAACCTGGCTGCGAGTCGTCGAAACAAGGGTGCGCCCAAGGTCTTCCCCGTGATCAATCTTGTGGAAGGTCTCTTCGAGCGAATAACCCGGACCAGACTGAACACCAGTTCTCTCGTCTTCTATTTGCCGATCTTCTCTTTCTTGGAGAATCCTGTCTCGTTCTGCGGCATCTGCCTGTTGAGCGCCGACGTGGAACTGTTGCCAGGCGGAAACTTGAGGACGATCTTCTGATTTGATAGTGGCACGGCTGCTTTCACCTGCTTCACTGCGCTCTGTCCGCTGAGCCCTTCCCCCTTTCCTGCCGGCGACTTGATGAGACCTCGTAGCCGCCTCGAATTCGGCATGATCCTGATCATGAGGAAAGATGGCAGCAAATTTTGTGTGGAGATGGGCGGAGAACCAGTAGGGAGGTCTGAGTCGTTCCAGGCACTGCCTCGCTGCCACGCTCCCCAATTTTCCAGCACGAGAATCGGTCCCGAAGTCCGGCTTTGTCTGGAACAGCCAGTTGTAATCTCCATAGTTCTCGACACCTTGCGGCCAGTCATGGGAAAGGCCGATGTCAACTTGTGAGCGCAGCGAGAGCAGTTTCCTGACATCCAGCTCTCGGACATGGAAGATGCTGGTCATCTCTTCTTGGTTGTACGGGAGCCGCTCAAAATGTGGTTTGCGGTAGTCGTAACCCTTCCATATTCCAGTCAATCCGGCGATTCTTAAAGGTCCGAACCTAAGGACATTGGCTGCTCCGAGGTAGTAGATGTTTGGTGCGACCCATCCGCCATAGTAGAGTTCGAACAGGTGGTTGCTGGCTTCGTGGTTGCCGCCGATGAAGACCGTCAGGTATGGTGCCGTTCTTGTACCGCTGTAGTATTCGTGAAAATCGGCCATCTGTCTATATTTTGGTGGCATGGCAGTGACATTGAGGTCATGTTGGTTTCTTACAGCCTGAAAACTCTTAGCGATTGACAAGCTCTGTGATATGGGCGACCAACCTGAAAGTCCCCACCGATTATCAACAGATCAATGCCATCCCAACCTTTGAGTTGGCAGGCATGCTCAATCGAAGCGTAGATCGCGTGAAGCGTTCCGTGACCCTGCACATCCAATTAGAAACGGTCCGAACATTTTGGCCGCGATGGTGACCTACACAGCCCTCAACAGCCACTCTAACCCCACCACTTTTCTGTTCTTCAATCGCCGACATTCTATCTTTCGCTGCGGCCAGCTTGGACCATGGAGTAGAAATAGAGCGCGCTACCGCATCTTTTTGTGAAAACGTGGATAGCCGATGATTGGAGGTTGAATGTCCGAACAGTCGAACAGATGAAACAAGAGGTAAAAATGAAGCGCAACTTGAGTGACTCCTTGAAATAGCCAAGCACTGAGGTCCTCTCACGAATTGTATCACTCTTAGATGTGAAATAGACCTCAAAGAAAATCTTTGCCGCATTGAAGGTGAATCCAAAGTAAGGACATTCGGGATGAGTTTTCCCGAAGTGTAAAGATTGAGGATACGGTGGAGTAGAGATGCGGGCTTGTGTCACTTTGGTACTGGTTGCCCTTTCTGACTCACTCAAACCTCACGTCGGCCTTACCTTCCATCTCGTCTTCGAACATGAGGCATACACATTGCCACTCGCACACACCGGGCTGGTCAAATGGTCAGAAACGCGTAGCGTCGATTGATCTAATGCGCATTGAAGACAGAGACGCCTCTCACAAGGAGATTTCTTCCGCAGCCACGAAAACTCCACATTGATTACGAGGGACAGTCACTGTCGAAACACGATTCTTCTTGGTTGTGTAGGGTCGGCGCGACGACTTGCGATGTGGCCGCGAAACCAGCAGCATTGGGCTATTTCGAGGCTATCCAGTATGGATGCCATTCCTGACCGTGCTTTGCCAAACCACCTGGCACGTCCTCCTATCACCAATCAAATTTCTCATTGACAAGCTCCTCAGATAGCTTCCACAACTTCTCTGCCTCCTCGTTCGACTTTGCGCGCGGATGCGCACCATGCGAGATCTGGCAATCTTTGATATACGCGCCATATCCTTCCTTCCCATCCTTCGTCTCACTGGGTCCCAGCTTCGGATCCAACGCGGCCACCAAGCTGGTCGAAGATCCCTGCCCCAGCGTCTTATACGTGAATTCACCCTTCCGCTGCCTTTCCTTGATGGCATCCCTTTGTTCCTTTGACGAGTGCCTGGACAGTTCTGTGTCAATCACACCTGGATGGTTGCCAGTGCTCAAAATTCCATATTTCTCATACAGTCTGTTGGTAAGCCCAATGCCAAAGAGGATGTTCGCCGCCTTGCTTTGGACGTAAGACTCCAAGGAGACGTACGACGACTCTTGTCCATCCTTGATACCCCACACCTCAAACACCTTGTAATTTGGTTGTTCGACTTCGGGCAAGTCCTTGGACTTCTTCTCGAAATTGAGGTCACTCCAACGGATACCGTTCGCCTCAGCCGCACCGGAGCTGACGTTGATGATACGGGTAGCTCCCTTCGCATTATTCTTCGCCGCCTCTATGAATTTCGGCAAGATGAGGTTAATGAAGAGAAAGTGTCCGATGTGATTTGTGGCGAAGGTAATCTCGATACCTTCGTCGGTGAGTGTGCGGTCTGGTATACCGGCAATGCCAGCGTTATTGACGACAATATCGATGGTAGGAACGTCGCTCCAACCAAGGACTTCTTCAGCAGCAGCTCGGACGGCCTTTTGGTTGCCCAGATCAAGTATCAATGCTCGATAATCGACATCAGAATATTCTTTCTTAAGCTCGCCAATGCATTCTTGGAGCTTGGACTCGTTGCGGCCGGCTATGATCAGATGTGCTGGTGCCTGAGAGGCGAAAGCTTGTGCTGTGCCGAAGCCAATGCCCTTGAGGTTGACCCCGGTGACGATGATGGTCTTGCCTTTAATTGCATCCGGGAAAGCCTTTGCAACTTCCAATGCTTCTGTGTTCGCGTTGAACTCGGAGTGCGTTGTTGCTGTCATTTTGGCAGAACTTGGATGGGTAACTTTGATTATGAGCCGAAGTTATTCTGCCCTCTCCTGACCTAATCATATCGAGCTATTTATACCTTTGTCTGGCTACACGCTGACATACCTTTGTTGAAGCGAAGAATCGGTGCTCAAGAGACTGACCAGCCCAGACGTCTTAACTCCGTCAAAGATCTCGCAGCGTTTCTCCTCATCCAGCGGAGGCGTCTTGCTCTCATTGGCACGTTCTTCTCGGTAGGACTATTCATCCGCTACCGGTCGAATGAATATTGGTTTATGTGTTGAAAACACAGTATTTGAGGATGTTGAATTCACACCATTGGTATTCCGCTCGAACTAAAAGATCTTAGCCTTGGACATGCGTCTGCATTGTTTACTAGCAATGGCTAAATTGTCAGGGACGTGGAAACAACGGAAAGCTTGACGTGCATCATGATTGTTCTCCTAAAGTGGGCAAGCGTCTCGATGACATGGAGATAAACGGTCTTAGAGATGACAGCTTCATAGCCTTGCATTTGCGACCGGCAAGGCTCTGAAGAGCGGCTCCGAGTCTGTCTTTACCAACCTGACCGATATTGTCTTGCGTAAGCGGTGGATGAAGAAAAAGGGGGTTGCAAGCCTTGTTAGAAGCATCAACTGAAGTCACACGTCAGCCGGTCCCAACTAGGGATACGTAGAGGCCTACGGCGTCCCAGGCCTCCTTTCCCCCGCAATCCCCCGCCTACTCAAGCTCAGTGCACATAAGTTATCCTGTCGCACACCATACCGCCGAGCGCGCGTAGAGAACCAGATGTACAGGCGTCTCCAGCCATGCGTTTGTGGTAACGAAGTCGGTCGATTTCATGTCTTTCATCCCTCAACATATCGTGAGATGTATTGAACTCTGTGGCGCAGCAAACAAGACCACTGCTCGGCTGACAGGTATCGCCATTCACGATGGGCTCACGCAAGATCCCCTTAGCGAAATACCTATTCACTCGTCTGCGCCAACAAGGGGTTCATGCAGTCCACGGTGTTCCCGGTGACTTCACTCTCAAAGCACTGGACTATCTCTCCCCAGCCGGCCTAAAATGGATAGGCACGTGTAATGAGCTCAACGCCGGCTATGCTGCAGACGGATATGCTCGGGTCCGAGGTCTCGCTGCTCTTATGACGACCTACGGTGTAGGGGAGCTCTCGGCAATCAACGCTATAGCTGGCTCTTACGCCGAATGGGTCCCTGTGGTAAGCATCGTGGGCACACCACAGCGCAGGTTGCAGGAGCAGGGGAAGAACGTCCATCATACGCTAGGGGATGGACGGTTCCGGATGTATGCGGAGATGGCGAAGCATGTCACTGTGGCTCAGGCAAATCTGATCAACGAGCGTACAGCGGCCGAGGAAGTCGATCGAGTCATTGGCGCAAGTATCAAGGAGTCGAAGCCTGTTTATCTGGAGCTACCAGCGGATATGGTCACGAAGGAAGTTGATGCGGAGCAGCTAGAAGACAGCATCGATCAGGGTGAAAATGCTGTGAATGTGGAGGAAGAAGGAACAGTAGCCGAGGAGCTGCTGAGACGCATCTATGAGGCCAAACAGCCGCTCCTTCTGGTGGACAGTGGCGGTGGACTGCGGCAACTGCGAGAAGAAATCAACGACTTCGTCAAAGTATCCGGCCTGCCAACCTTGGTCATGCCTTCCGGCAATACCATGGTCGACCACTCACATCCAAACTTCTACGGTGTGCACCTCGGGCCCGTGGGTCAGATCGATACAATGCCCTACGTCCATTCCGCAGATCTGGTACTTGCCCTCGGGCCTATGTTCAGCGACACGCAGACTCTATCGTGGAAAGTTGTCCCCGCGAAGGAGAAAACGATCACCTTGAACAAGAATTATCTACAGAGTCCAGTCTATAAATCCGGCGAGAGCACCGATATCAATCTGAGCCGCTTACTTGGTACCCTGACCAAGAGAATCGACCGATCCAGACTCAACACACCCGACGTGCGCTCGCTGGGCAACTTCCGCACGGTCCAACCGCCGGCCTACGCCAAAGCCAGCGGCGTCAACCTCGACGACCCGATAGACCAAAGATCATTCTACCTCCGCCTTTCGTCCTACTTACGACCCAACGACACCGTCGTTCTCGGCAACGCCACGCCGAAGCTCGGGGGGTGTGACCTCGTTCTCCCACCCGGTGCACAAATGGTTGCCTCAGGGCAATGGTTCTCCATGGGTCATATGTTTCCACTGACTATGGGCATGAGTCTTGCTCGTGAACACAACCATCAAAGTGCGACTGCGGGACGGACGATCCTCTTCGACGGCGATGGCGGCTTTCAAGTGAGTGCGCAAGAACTCGGTACCGTTATCCGATATCACATTCCTATGACAATCTTCTTGATCAACAACGCCGGGTACGGGTACGAAAGACAGATTCACGGCATGCATGCGGACTACAACAATCTTGCACCGTGGAGGTATACCGAGCTAGCACGGACTTTCGGAGCAAGTGCAGTTCAACTTGGTGTTGACGAGCAACAGACCAGTGGCTTGTCACAAGGACTAAGTGCCGATGAGAAGGGCGCAGCGTATCCCGGGAGAAACTATACGATCCAAACGTGGCGGGACCTGGAAGACTTATTGGCAAACGAAGAGTTCTGCGAAGGGAAAGGCTTGCAGTTCGTGGATGTGCGGATGGGCAAGTTTGATATCCCGGAGAAGTTCAGAGATGTTTTCGCGAGGGCGCGTGAGTCGTTGGGATGATCGATGGTCTTCAGAGAGCAGACGGATATGGCTGACACAATAAAGCATGTGCACCCAGGATAAGGTGAGAGCATCGCTCGTTGCAGCAGATCTACCTTTACGAGTTCACCAGGTAGAACTCTCAAAGAGACGTTTTCCGGGTTTGGACCATATATGACGTAGTGCCTCTCGCAACCGGGTTTGCGACCCGAAACACCAATTGCCGAGTGTCTGAGCAACTGGGAGGTAAGAAAAAGGGTCAATGAGGTGTCACGTTCTCAGGAAGCTGGTTATTCTACCGACTGTGTATATCGCGTTGAGGGTCTCGTAGAAAAGATGGGGAGGTAGAAAGTAGATCTGAGAATAAACATTGATCGCAAGAAAAGAGGTTTGTTGTTTCATCGTCGTATTATTGAGTATTCAGCAATAGCTAATAAGCTAGTATACTGTGTGCGTAGACATTCTATCATAATTCATGCAAACTCCTGCGCTGAGAATGCTGCTGGGTACTCCGTTTCTGTTGATACATGTTGGAAGCTCATCGTGTCTTCACAACTCCATCCTTCTCTAAACTCCTAATCCAGGCCTGCGTCGTTGTTGTACAAACTCGAGTTTGAGGTTGGATATGGTGTGGAGGATATCCCTCAGCCCACTTTAGAAGGTGGTCTTGTGGTTGTAGGGCGTTTGTCCATAGCCTGGTTGACCAAATTTCGGCTCAGCAGCCATGGGCATCTGTCCACCGTGCATCGTCGATCCCGTCATATGGGTCTCATGACTTGGGCGATAACCGGCAGCTGGGGCGACGCCAGCACCAGTGGCCATCTCCGCATCGCGAGTAGAGTGAACCTTCTTGTTGCGCTTCCAGAAGGGACGGCGACCAGTGCCTTTGGTGTAGTTGTTCTTTGGGCTGGGGCCGAAGCGCTTCTCTTTCTTGTGATGACGGGCGAGCAGTAGCTGGACGACTGCGGTGATAAGGAAGAGAAAGATGCTGAGGACTGCCAGAGCGAAGCAGGCGGTGTTCAAGCTGCAGACGTATCCCCAATCGCCAGCGCCCGGAGCGGCCTCACTGGAGAGGCCGAAGCCCAGAGGAGTGTTGACAACGCCCTTGCATGCGTTGGCGCCATGGCGGGTGTAGTATGCGACGGCGGCGAAAGCGCCAACGAAGCAAATGTCGAGGAAGATGGCGATGAAGGCGAAGATGGTAATGCCACCCAAGAAAAGGGTGAACAAGACACCGAAGATGGTGTAGAGTACGGCGGCGCCTGCGATGCCTTCAACAGCCTTCTCCCATACTGGAATGTGGATGTTGTCGCGGGCGAGTACGGCGAGGAAATAGCTGTAAATACCAAGGATGATGGCTGCAGAGGCGAACTCGAGGAGTCGCAGACCAGTCTGGCCGAAGCGAAGTATCGCGCCGCCGAGAGCCATTGTATTGGTGGATGAGTTGACTGTGCGTGGAAGGAGATGAGTCGTTGATGGAAGTGGAAGGAGCAGAGGTTGGAGGGTTGGGGTCCGAGTCCTTCTTGTAGTTGGCAGCAAGGAGGCTCTGAGGGTTTGTCTGTGCGCGTGCTGGTGATGCTGTTGATGAACTCAAAAGTTGGCGAGTGACGTTGGTTGTGGCTGCCGATCAAGACCACATCACTTTTCTCTGCGGTTTCGCGCTGGGCTCCACCCGGAAGGCGCTCACGGCGCACTGCTATTGGAGGTCGGCCTGCCTGCGCCACAGGTATGACATAACAAATAGTCCCGTTCATCCTGGGATCCTGTGCCTGATTTTCAGTGCACAAAGTTTTCATTGGCTCGATCACGACAACCACTTTCCCATCTGGCACTTCCAAGAATTTTCACCCAACAGTCTGCCGCCACCACAGCCTGAGAAACACCGAGCTTGGACGTCAAGGTTTTTTTCACATGCCGACTCGAGTGGCTGAATTTGTTCGTACGCCAAGTTGAATCACGAACGTTATCCCAGTTATGCATGTCATTCTTGTCTTGCGTCAGAAAACACCCTTCAAACACAGGCATCGGTTGTGGTTGATGAGGTCTGAGGCTTCAATCATACTCGGATACTCGAGTTAAAACCTACTTGAATAATACTCTCCGCGGCTGCTATATTCGCCTCCAGGTTGGTCTGAATTCATCTAATCATCATTAAGAAGGTCTATGTTCTTTCGGACTTCGGCCTGCAAAGTCAAACCGCAAATATGTCCATCGAAGAGAACGTGATGTGCCCAAGGCATTTCTGAAGACGCATCCAATGAGGCCTGGATCCGAATGACAATGGCGTATTATACTGAAATCAATCTCTGTCCCCAGACCAAATATTCACTGCATGAAAAGTCCAACAGCCAGTGCACCCATGGCAAGAGGTCCGACCTTCATCTCGCCAAACTTGGCAGCAGCGTTGGTGTTGCTGGGCTGGCTTCCACTTGCAGATGCCGTCGATGACCCTGAGGGTGAACCTGATGGCGAGGTACCGCTAGTATTGTTGCCAGGCAAGTTGCTCTCATCACCGGGCAGGATGTTCAGTTGAAGCCCACTGAGCTCTTGCCCATTGATATCATACACGGTCTGTGTAGGTTCCGTGTTCGCGACGGAGGAAACTCCAGTGGGAAATGTACCATTCACACCGTTCTGAATCAAGGCATCGACACCGTCTGGTCGAGCAGGAATATCAAAGCTGTTGGTGAAGTTCGACCCGGCAAGTAAATCGACAGCACAAGCTGGCGGAGTCAGGGCGGTCGCAGTAGCATTTGCTCTTTCGAGCGTAGCGATGTCCAGCGAATCGTACTGTTGCCGAAGGTTCTCATAGTCCTGTCGAATAGACACAGTCCCGTTATCGTTGAGGGTCACTAAGCCGTAATCATTGGGCTCTTCGCTGTATTCGTAGATGAGGCCACCAGAGAAGACCGTAGTCATGTTCTCGGAATACAACACAGGAACCTCGGTGAAATCGCGCGGGGTGACGAGGTTGCAGCCATACTCGGAGAAGAAGATTGGGATAGTGGTATTACCAAAGTCGCCAACCAAGACGTCGTATCCGGAGGACTGGTAGGTGGCATCACCACACCACGAGTACGAGTTCAGGCCAAAGAAATCGATCTTGGAACTTGTGTCGTTGTCAAGTCCACAGGACATGTAGTTGAAGGTACCCATGAGCAGCGGACGAACATCGGCAGCCGAGTAGCCAACAGGAATTTCGCGAGGAGCTTGTGCGGCAATGTAATCCTTCAGATCTCTTGTGACTGCTCGGATGTAGGACGGAACCTCAGGGACCGAGTCCTCGTTGATGACCTCGTTACCACTGAAAAATCCCAAAGTGTTGTTGAAGTGCATGAAGGCTTCCACCACATCAAAAACACGTTCCAAGTAGGCAGAACTGTAGGATTCCCAAGGAGCACCACGGTTGAGAGACTGGTTGGGCAGAGGACTATTGACATCCAGGATCATGTAGATGCCAGCTGCGTTGAAAATGGAGGCACAAGCAGAGTGGTCCAGGTCGGGGTCAAGATTGTAGACTCGGATAGCGTTGACACCCAGTCTCTGCATGAGGACGGCATCTCGGAGACAGACATTGGCGTCACTCAGCGGATCAATGCCTGAGCCCGGGTTGAAGCCGGAAGAGCCGCCTGGCTGGTATCTTTGTTGCGGAATTAGCAATTTCCTTTGTATGACTGCAGGTATATATTCTCTTACGCGACACCAATGATCTGGAAGCGAGTACCATCGACACTGTTGACGAAGTCGGATCCTTGCACAACCAGAGGAGAAACTGCAAGGACGTAGGAGCTGATCAGCGAGACGAGGGCGAAGAGAGCAGTCTTGAGCTATTCGCAAGATTAGCCTTGAGTGATAAGCATAAACAGTGCTGAGTACTTACCTGAGCCATTGTGATCGGGGGCACGGATGTCTATCTGGTAGAAGTCGAGGATTTGAACTGAACAAAATCGATGGCGAGTGAGAGAAAGAAACGAGAGACTTCAGTCAGCCTTCCGGTGCAGTAAAGTTCTCGGGACAACGAAGGGCGCGACTTCCAAGTTAATAGGAAGCTGCAAGAGCGCAAGAAGCGAAGGCACGATTAAGCACCCGCAGGTGCGACTTTGAACGAAGGTGAGGATACGGATGATGCGTCCGACAAGAACGACAAGAAGTCAGGTCCAGCAGGTGTACGTCGTCCGCCGAGCCTCATCTCAGGTGCACCTCGTCGGACAATCTGCACATGCACCCACCCATTTTTGTTGTCCGCGCCCAAGGACTTTCACCATTTTGGCATGGTTTCGTGGGGGGCGGCCGCCATCCGCATCTCCGCTTCAGGCCCACTCCCATCTCTGCCAATCGTCGACTTCGCTTGGGAAAGTGGCCGGAAATCCTACTCTGGAATCACCCGGGTTGGCGCGTTTTTGATACGCGATTGTGAATTACTTGACCGGGGATATACACATGACGAGGCTGTGGATGTGTAACTCCAAGCCTGCTTGCGCATGCTCCCATCCCGTCGGAAGATTTCAGCTGTGGAACAGGCTCGGGTATCGGATCAACTGTGGAACATCGATCTGACCTGGTCGTACGTGGAAGGTGAGCCGGGTGTTGATCTTCTTGCGCAGAGAACGTGAACTACAACCTCCGTGTCTGCCAGAACGTCAGTAAAAATGGCTGCCAAGGACCAAACTGGTGACCACAGTAAGACAAATCAGAGAACAGTCGTCTTCTTTCACCCCGACCTGGGAATTGGCGGTGCTGAACGACTCATCGTGGACGCAGCCGTCGGCTTGCAGGAGCAGGGTAACAGGGTTACGATCTTTACTTCTCATTGTGACCCCAACCATTGCTTCGAAGAAGCTAGAGATGGTCAGTCCTGCGCCTTGATCGATCTTCTACCACAGCTAAAGAGTTGACAGCTTGGTGAGTACAGGCACCCTCGATGTGCGAGTTCGCGGAAACACCTTATTTCCACCCACTTTCCTCGGCCGCTTCCATATCCTCCTCGCAACCCTTCGCCAGATACATCTAGTCTTCTCAATCGCTGTTTGGAGCAATGAGCTGGATAGACTCAAGCCCGACGCCTTTGTCGTTGACCAGTTGTCAGTCTGCGTACCCCTCTTGCGGTGGCTCTACCCTCGTACCCTGCGGACGCTATTCTACTGCCACTTCCCTGATCAGCTACTGGCCGACCGTCGTGCGTCTGGTTTGATGGGACTCCTGAAGAAGCTATATCGATATCCTTTTGACTGGTTTGAAGGATGGAGCATGAGTGCAAGTGATCGCACCGTGGTCAATTCCGAGTTCACAAAGTCGGTCGCATCAAGAGTTTGGCCAAATCTTTCAGCTTCTCTAGGGGTCATATATCCTTGCGTGGATTTCGATGATACGGGCTCTCAGGTTGACGCCAAAGAGGGACCATTATGGGAAGGTCAGTTCAAAATCATCCTCAGCATCAACCGCTTCGAGCGCAAGAAAGACATTGGCCTTGCCATCCGAGCATACCATAATCTAGACAATGGCGCCCGTCAAAACACGAGGTTGATCATCGCTGGTGGGTACGATCACAGAATTGCGGAGAACGTGGGATATCACAAGGAATTGGTGACCATGGCTGACGAATTCGGTCTTTCTTCTGCAACCGCCAAAACTGTGCCAACCGCATTGGGTATACCCAGAGACATCCAAATCCTTTTTTTGTTGTCCGTACCTGGGTCATTCAAGGAAACTCTCTTGGACAATGCTCAACTGCTGCTCTACACTCCCTCAAATGAGCATTTCGGAATTGTACCAGTAGAAGCGATGCAGCACGAACTTCCAGTGCTTGCCTCAAATAATGGTGGTCCTTTGGAAACCATTGTGGAAGGAGAAACTGGGTGGCTGCGCGACGCGTCCAAGGTAGAAGACTGGTCTGCTGTCATACAACACGTCCTGAACGAACTGTCTTCAGCGGAACTCAGAAGGATAGGTCGAAACGGGCGTGAAAGAGTGCGTCAACGCTTTACGAGAAGAACCATGGCGAAAAAGCTTAACGATGAGATTACGGGTATGCTCAGAAACAAACGCAGCGTCTTTGTGGAGAGGAAAGACATCATTCTTGGTATTTGGGTCGTTGCAGCATTTGCTGCGGCATTGTTTGCAACCATCATCAAAGCGAGATGTGGCCGAGGTGATAGGAGAGCCTCTGAGTTCGCGCGAGCGAGGAGAATGCACGCCGGGCCTAGAGAAGGACTGAAGATTCTTCCCAATGACTACAACAGGTAGCAAGCCAAAGATCGAAATGACAAGGTGCCTTTTTGTAAGCCCAGTAGAAAATCAGATGACCTCGCATTTGGCACTCAACGCGTCGGGCTTGCAGACGTGATTGCCGATGCCAAGCTTGTTTTGGCTGTGCCCAATCGGGCCTTCCCCAAAATCGAGACCGCAACAGCAGCCTCAAACAGTCCTCACTTCTTGGTCATCACTCTCATTCTGACCGAGTCTTTTTGGATATTGTTCAGGTTGCTGTTCGGTTATCACCGCCTAATTCTACTTGATTAGATATTGTTCCTTCGATTCGGCGGTTTTGACCTCCATGATGGCCGAGGTGGTCGAACTCCTTTCTTCCAGCTCGCCACCCCGCCCACCCAGCAGCAATGATTTTGCAGTATCAGCCGCCACCAAAGCTACAGTACCCAGAACATTCGACTTTGTTCTTGACGACTTTGATGAGACTGGTTCGTTGGACTTCGATATTGATAGACCGACCAAAAAAGCGCGGCTTAGCCCAAAGTCACGCTCAACTTCTCGCATCACAGAGCTGGGTCCCATCACCAAAAATGCCATAGTCGATTTCGACCTCTCATCCGATGATGACTTGCTAGGTGATCTTAAGCGGAAGAACACTCCAGTATATTTCAAGAGCACATCTAATCAGAGCGGAAGAGTCGACAGTCTCGACGAGATTGTCTATTCATCTTCAGCACCTCAACCACTGCTACCAGAGAAGAGAGATCCAAAGACTGTCAACAAAGCTCAAAAGTTCGACTTGGATAGCCTTTGGGACAATGACGTGGATGAGCCACCTGTCAGCCAGTCACAGCCGGAATATGACCACAGAACCAACAATATTCTGGCCTCGCTCACTCAAGGACCGGACAAACATCAGAAAGATAAATCTAAGGTCAAGAACGTACGGGGCGCAGCCGATGGAAAGCCTGCAGTCAGGCATGTGGACGACATTGAATTTTCGAGCCCCGTTAAAGCAAAGCCTTCAAGATCCACCAAGCTCTCCGAGGCTGAAAAAGCCGTCAGAGCCGCGGAAAGAACTGCTCAGAGAGCAGCTGCGAAAGCCGACAAAGAGGCGGCAAAAGAAGCGGAAAAGGCGCACAAGGCATTAGAAAAAGAACAAAAGGAAAAGGCCAAGCAGAAGGCTGCAGACCTTGCAGAAGTCAACAAGTCACGCACCAACAAGAAAGATGCAACGCCTGAGATGATCCTGGAAATGTCGAGCTTCCTCAAGGATACAAGTGTTGGGAACCAAGTTCAAAAGCGCATGGATAATGTCCGGGTGGAAGTGAACTACATCGACGAGGAGATCAATCTGACTGACGATGGTGCTGAACAAGAACAGTATGGCAGCATCATCACATGGCGGCGCAAGGTCAAGTCGAAGTACAATGATGAGGAAGATCAATGGGAACCAACGTCCGGATGTCGCGTCATCAAGGAAAAGCATATTCTGATCCACTTGCCAGCCGGTGACTTCGCTGCGATTGCTGCGGTCTCCAGGTCCGGGTCCGGGACGTCGATATCTCACAGCGTGGAGGAGATGAAGGCCAACTTAGATGCACATGTCTTCTCCATACGTCGACGGTTTGGCGATTGCATCCCTGTTTATCTTCTAGAAAGTCTCCGCACCTGGCTCAAGAAGAACCTCAATGCCAAAAATCGGGCATACACAGCTGGTGTGCGTGCGCAGCTATTGCAGGCGGACGCAGAAGCCCAAGCATCATCCCAGGCACGAGGTCGAAAGCGTAAGAAGCCTGGATCCGAGTCTCTGGACCTGTCACATGTCACATCCGACATCGTTGATGACCTCCTCTTGCACCTTCAGTTGGCCCATCAGCCCATCTTGATCCATCATACACCGACCCCTACAGATTCGGCCTCTCAGATATCTGCACTGACTCAACATCTTGCTACCCGGCCATACCGGGCAGCACAGCTGGAGTACAATTTGAAGTCGGCATCATTCTGCATGGACAGCGGTCAAGTCAAAACAGGGGACGACGTGAAGGACACGTTCGTAAAGATGCTTCAGGAAGTGCAAAGGGTGACCCCAAGTATGGCTTACGGTATCGTGGAGAAATACAAATCAATCAGAAAGCTGGTCAAAGGCTTCGACAAGCATGGCAATTTGTTGCTTGAAGATGTCCACAAGACTGTGAACAAAGATGGTGGGTGGAGCGACAAGCGGCTGGGACCTCAAGTCAGCAAAAGACTCTTCAAGGTGTTTATGGGAAGGGATCCTGCTGCAACGGACGGCATGTCTTAAGGGCAGATATCGTGGTGCTGTTCGCCGATTTTGATGCAGCCGACTGATCATCTATTGCAGTGGTGTGCACACTATGGTTCGTTGAAGCGCAGTATACGCATCACGAAGGTATCAAGTGGACTCTGTCAAAATACAAGCCACCCACGTGAAACGCATGCATATTGGGATGGCAGCTCTATCATCACCACAATCATCAACTTTGCCTTCGCAGCGTTCGCGAGCTCGACTGATAAGATCATTTCCAGGCCAAGGACATTTGATTCGCACGTTTTCCTGCCAGGCAACTGCAGAAAATAGCTCTCACAGCGTCGAGAGGGCTCACTTATTGGTCGAATGGTTTGAAGGAAAGCTCTGATGAAAGTTCAGAGTGATGGGAGGCCTGAAAGTATGATACGAAGTGCGCCACTGTACCGCGGCCTGCAGGCCTCGCCTTAACTACGATATTCGGTTGAGATCATCTCCTTGAGCCTAAAGGCTGTCCAACCCGAGGCTTCGTTTCCCGCCTTCAGCACATAGTTGCGCGCCGGTGTTTCAAACATCGTTTTTCTCGCAGACCAACGTTGTTCTCTGGAACCTGCAGCGCACAGTAGCAATCTTCCGGAGCCAGACAAGCATGCATTCAGACTTGTGCAGCTCAAATGAAGGGAGTTTGTCAGAGCTCCTGCATTGTCAATCGATCCTTTCGCATTGTTCCAGGCTAAGCCCGATTTCTGTATCAACCGGGCTGGGCACCCGACTTAGCACATCCTTAAATAGTGGGCGGCTCGGGGGCTCTGACCTTTCAGGTGAGACAGAGCGGTTTCGACTCCGTTTTAAGCCTCCTGCCGGCCCCCATTTTCATCCAAAGGCCCTGGTTTGACCTGGTCACACTCTGCACGATTCGGACCAGTGAAGCCTCTTCCGTGGCAAAAGGCGAGATGGCGTCCAATCTGAAGCTTTTTAGGCGACGGAAAATGGTCGCTAGAACGTGCAGGGACGGGCCTTATCGAAACACGAGGGGCCTTGTTGAGCTTTTCCTGATTAAAGATGTTCTCGTCGCTGCGACCCGCCTGCATGCCACTTACAACCTCTCCACGTCCAGCATGTGCTGATGCGCATACCCCAAGCGCCATCGTACACCTCGTCGCGTCCGTTTACCATGAACCAAACGCAAAAGGGAAGCTATGTGGGCATTGAGCTGGATGAAGTTGACACAGAGAGCGTCAACGCCAGGGCCAGTCGCAGAACTCGGCTGTCCGATATCAGCTTACTCAAATATAACGCTCGCAGGCGCACAGGAAAGGTGTGGTCCGAAACACATTCTGGACTACGGCGTGTCCGCTCGAAGGACTTCTGGAAACAAATCCTTCCTCAATCAAAGGTCTTCTTTCGTGAAGCCTGGGCGGACTTCAAGTCTCTCTACCCTTTGTACCGGCTGTTCACCCTTCTATGGCCGCTCCTCTTCATTGCCGGCTTAGCTGCCGTCCTGCCTATCATCACATCGCACAAACTTTACCAGGTCAGCAAAGCTTGCCAGCCAGACAGTGGCTTCTACGTCGGTTTCGGAGAATACGACATTTGGGACCTCTCAGGCTTTTTCCAAATAACGCTCGGGTTTGGCGAGTTGTCATTCTCTACGGCCAAACTAATTGATGTCTGCTGGGACGTGAGTGGCTCTGTTCGATTTTTGTAAGCCTCCACTTACAATCTTAGGTCATCGTCGGGCGTGGCGGCCAGGCCATCCTCGTTGCTATCTCGTTTATCGTCTTCTCGAAAGCCCTAGTGCGGTCCATGGAATCGTCTCCAGTCTCTTACGGCACCTTCGAAGCCGTCACTCTGCAACATGGTTCGCTCACTGCCAACCTCAAGCTAGCAAGAGATCTGCTCAAAAGCAGAAGCGTACGAGCGAGGGCGGCCGTTGTATGGATGATAGTCAGTGGTGCTTTTGTCCTGGCGTTTCCCACCGTCGTAAGTGCGATGACTGGGTACTCCGTGAACATTGAATCCTTTGTGGAGGTTGACAATGGGAACCTTATACAATACAGTAATTTCACCTTGGTCAGGTACATTGTTCATGACGCGGACAGAATCGACAAATCACTTGGAAAGGACTTCCAGGTGACGACCGCTGGAAACGTCAAAGGTTCTCGAGAGATCTCCCAGATCGACGATTACGATTATTCTGATTTGTGCGTGGCCCAGTACTATCCGGCTGAGAATAGCAACGGGACTGCAGACTGGTCAGACACGGCTGGCCACCCTACGTGCGATTTTTATTGGCATGTGTCCGAATATGGGTACCGGTATGGTTTCCTGGGTGACCTTCAGGGCCCGACCACGTTCAACTACAGCGGCCAACTTGTGAATTTGACTAAGCCTAGTCTCAACATTACAGCCATCTTCTGGAAAGAAGACTGGATCCAGAGTGAAGCTTCAAACGGCAAGGATTGGTGGGACTATCCCTTTGGATACTACTGGAAGAACTCGAATGGTGTCGCACCTTTCCACAATTTCTCTGACCCTACTTTCACTAATGGTCAATTTACTTACGATCTCGAACAATTGAACCTCCGTGGCCGATGTCAGCAGTCGGGTACAAATTATCAGTGGGGTTTCTCCTTCTTGGTGCTCTTCAGTTTCATCATTGTGTCTTTGGTCTGGTGCGCAGGCATGTACGTGATGTTCGTCGACGCCTTCCTCCACTCGCGAATCGACCGAGTGGGACGATCGATGGGCCTGCAGCGCGCTATCCTCGACCTCGCCTACTGCATGCACAAGGATGTGGATGAGACCGGCCGAGACATGCTGTCCAACGGAGAATTGCAGGATCGAATACGTCGAGATTTGAAAGGCGGGAGCATTACTTACGAGATGCTGGATACGAACCTGCTCCCGCTGAGTCGTTACGCCGAGTGGCGTCTTGGTCGTCTCAACCCGTCACCACCACGGCCACGAGTTAGCATTAAGGAGTGGCTTCTGGCGAGGAAGGGGCAGAAGTTGGGGTTAGCGTTGCTCATCTGTTCGCTTGGCTTCCTTGCCGCTGCTCTAGCAGGCACGCACGCGCCCCTGCTCACTCCGGTAGCCCTTGTTCTCGGCTCAGTAACGGTCCTGGTCATGCCTCGACACCACAAGAGTCGGTGGCTGTTCTTCCTCGCCTTTGTTGTCCTAGCAATCATCCTAGCACCAATCGGGCCTTACGTTTACTTGGACAGAAGCCACTACACGGTGATCTGGCTGCGAGAGAATCCTTTCGCAGTCATCGACTGGTGGTACAATGAGTGAGCTCAAGATGGACAGCCCTCTACACTGGTTTGACCAGTTGTTGTCCAGACGTCCACCTCGAGATTGCATGTTTGCCGGGGCGGAACTGTCGAAGCCCATCGAGTCAAGCTCGTCGCTGCACCGCAACCCGCATAGCTTCGACACGCCTCCAAGCGAGACAGAAACTGTATTATCGAACGTAATGAGGTGTCGACACCGGCCACAGCTTAATGTCTGACACAAGGGACCGTGCCAAATCTTTGTAAACGCGGCAACGCAGGAACAGCGAAACCCCTGCGCCTTAGCAGCCCCAGCCGCACCACCGACTCGGATTTCATGGGTCGAGAGCCCTCCGATTCATCGTTCGCGCCAAGAGAATCTTCGCCCGTATCTCGGGCATAGGACGCACCCAGCGCGACCAATCGTCAGCGCTCTCTGTGTCAACTCAGCAGCCATGTGAAGCAGGTGCCGTGGAGGGAGTCGGCACCAAGACCTCTACACTTTCCGACAGGACTTGAATTGCACTTTCGAGAAGGCGTCCAGAGCGGCCTTCGAAATGCTCGTTGGCAGGGATCTTTCTTGCACTCCTGGAGACCCGTTAGTTCTAAGGGGTTTCCCGTCCCGCCGGCGTCAATGCGAATTTGCGCCGTAGCGATTTGTTCCGCCCAAAGACATGGAAGGAGGAATCCTGACTGCATCTTACTCTCCCATCCCCGCCACCTCCTTCCACATTATTTTCTGCCGAGCACTCTTCAAATCGCACCTACCGCATGACGGCAAGCGGCCAACATGAAAGGTGAAGCTCCCTCGAGTGTGAAACGTGGCATGCAACCGTTTCAGACGACTCCCAATTGTCCTCTTCGAATTAGGGAGCAGAAGGAACGGGTATCTTTAAGGACGGCTACGTGCTGGCCGAGCTCTTGGGTGTTATGCACATCACGAAGGATATTCCCCGAAACCCTACGAGAGTGAAAATTATGTGCGGTGCAGAAGGGGAAATCAAATCGATAGTAGCAGCGACGTGCAGGGCGAATTGATCACCCTCCAGGACCCTCTTGCGAGCGAGGATCTTGAGATGTCCGAAGAGGAGATGGGTACGCGGTTCAACTGTTTTGGGAAGGGGGCATTCGACTTATTGGAAGATGTGGAGGAGGCTAAGCATTGTTTCCGTTCTGAGGCACTGTACAATCTCCTCAACCTTGAAACAGGTCCCCTCTCCTGGCTCGCTTTTGCCCTATAGCACAGAAGACCAGTCTTCGCTCTTGATGTACTCTCTCATAGACGTGAGCGTAATCTTGATGCCTAACTGTTTGTTCAAGTCATCAGCATGGATACGGTGTATGTGAGGAGGCCGAGAGGTCTACAACCAATATCCACAAGAATAAAAAAGAACTTACTTGGTCCACAGTCACCACCTCTGGATCTCCTCCGGTGTACCCAAACTCCTCGACGTATCTGAACGTCTCTGCGAGCTCTCTACTCAACGGCTCTGGAACACCTTGAAAATACTCCTCTTCGCCGACCCGTTCGAACGTCGCTGTAACCCCTAACGTCTCGCCCCACAACTTTGTCCATTCAACCCAGGTCATATGCTCGCTCACACCAAGTAAGTTCGTTCCTGGCGGTGCTTCCACCAGGGCTCTCACGAATTCGCCGGTGTCTTTGTGCGCGACCACGAACGGCATTTTGTATCCTGGCGAAAACGACCTGCGGATCACGAAACTCCCGTCGTCCTGCTTCTGCGGCGTGAAGAGAGGAGACACCTGCCACATGCGCACGTAATGGCCTAATTGGAGGGTACTCATCTTGCTCGCCAGTTGCGGGAAACGTGTAGAGATGCCCTGGATGATGGCGGCTTTGGCGTCGTTGTGGTAAACGTTAGTGTATTTTCCTGCACTCCATTTCGTGGCATGGCTAAGGGAGGATAGGATGAAGCGGTCAAGAGTCTGAAGTACTGCGGGAGACGAGGCCGCCTCGGCGATATTGAGGCCTTGTTCGACTTCGCGCGCAAACGCGTACTCGTTGGCTGTCTGGCCGCCTTTTAGGATGCTGGGAGAGGATAATGCGGCGCTGATATGCCCGAAGTAGTCCGTGTTTGAGAAGATCACATTGGCGCCTTTAAATGCCGGTAAGAGTGTAGAGACATCGTCGACGTCGCCTTTGAAGAGTTTGACTCCTTTAGCTGCCAAAGATTGAGATGCTGCACTTGATGGGTCTCGTGTCACGCCCGAAACCCTCCAATCCGGATTGCGGAGGAAGGTGTCTGCTACGGACGAACCCTGAAAGTCTTAATATGGATGAACACAGGGACGTAGAATGCGTTCCCATACCTGAATTCCAGTCACTCCGATGATGACTATTGTCTTCGACATGGCTGGTGTGTGCTTGTCCGTTTGGCGATCGCCATTGCGATGGAAGCTGGATGAAGTGATCTTTTATCATTTTTTCTGTTCTTGAATACACGTCGAACCTTGTCTGAAGATATGTAATCTACAAGTTTACCATACTCTCGACATTCGTCCGGCGAGGTTCGAAAAGGCTGTCAACGTTGTTGAACCTTCAGATTGATCACAAGTAGGAAATATGGGGCCCGGAACGAAATGCACTGAAACTCCGAGCTTACAAATGCGCCGCCATGTTTTCTCTGCCAGCTCATTGGTAGCATTCTGGCGGAAATGCCCAAAGATGAATCAAACACGCTCGCGATTCGATCTCCTGGCGGACGAGAGATCACCCGTGTCTCGTCAGCGGTGAAGACCACAAAGTTCTGGTGCCTTGGCGTTGACCTCTGCAATGCCGACGTGGCCCACCGTGAGGTAACTGAACGTGCCGCCATGAACTTTACCAGTGCTTGCCAGGAAATCGGAATCGGCAGTTCTTGTTCGGGACGCCTTGCCAGTTGGCGTGAGGTTGAACGCCAGACTCAACAACAAGAGTGTACCCAGCGCATACTTTGTGTCAACAATTGGAGAATTTGACAGTGCCGAATTTCATGATGGAAAACGAGTGCGAACTCGTCTTCTCTCAGAACCGCCCAGTCGTACTCCCTCTCTCAGCATCTCCATCTCCAACAAATCTCAAATCTTCCGGAACACGAAACCTCCTCCTGCCTCCTACAACCCAATCCACAAGCGCAAAGAGAATCACCGCCCCCATCACCGGCCCACCATAATTCATCGTCTGCGCATCCACCGGCACGACGCTCGGAAACGGCAGCCAGATAACGATGAACACGGCATAACAGACCGCAAAGACATTGATCGGCAATCCCGTTCCTCGCGGGAGACGGAAGGGTCCATATGGAATGGAGAGGCCGCGGAATTTATGAGTGATTAAGAAGAGGATGGGCAGGATGTAGCTGAGGTAGAGAGCGAGCGTGTTGAGGGAGAGGATGGCGAAGAAGGCGGTTGTGGAGCCGATGTTTATTAGTTGTAGGAGCATTACGATGAAGGTTATCAGGAGAAGGGAATTCAGGGGGATGCGGAGAGATGGGTTGACCTGTTGTGTCCGTTACTCATTGTATGAGAGGAGGAGGAACGCGACTCACCTTGCCAAAGAAATCCGAGAAGGGCAGACCCTTATCTCTGGCAAATGCCCAAGTCAAGCGAGACACAGAGGCAAGCGTGCTGAAGACGGCGACCACACCAATGAACAAGATCAATGTCATTATTGCCGTCGTTGCGGGCTTGGACCCCGTCGAGTTCATAAGCATCTGAATGATTGGATAGACGTAAGGTGTTTCTGACACCGCCACAGGATCGCCAATGGTGAAGAGAATTGTGATGATGATGCCGAACGCAAGGATTCCATTGATGAGGACGCTCAATACCATGCTCTGCGGGACGCGCAGGGGTGCATTCTTGACTTCGGCACCTGCAACAATATCAGTCCGAGATTAGAATCGAGGCAGGCACGATCATACTCATGTGCAAGACGCCGTCGAATCCTGCAAGCGGAAAGGCGCCCGCCAGCAGTCCAATACACCATGAGACACCACCATTCGAATACCCGCTAAGGTTCGTGATAGTACCGGTAAACACAAAATCGGCTGAGCTCCGTGGCGACAAGCTCACCAGGACCGCCACAAAGACAACGAAAAGCGCGATGTGAAGTATTCCTCCCAGGATTTCCAAGGGCGCGAGTACCTTCCTGGCAAAGATGTTACATAGTAGCGGGAGGACGAGGATCGCCCATGCCAGAAGGGTACCGTGCCACTGCTTGGGGACATATGTGTCGTCGTTGAGAATAATCAGGCCCTGCAGGACCGTGCCTTCCAGGAAGCAAACCTGTGCGCAGACCGCAATCCACGCGAAGACAGTAATCCAGCCTTGCAGCAGGCTCCAAAATGCAGGTGAGAGGAAGCCTCGGGGCGAGTATAGTGCCGTCCAGCGATACTGAGCTCCGACGACTGGCGTTCTGCGCTGGTGTTAGTTCTCTAGAGGCTTCTTGAAGAAATGGAGACACGGACATGGATGCCATCTCAGCAAGCGATAGTGCAATGGCGACAGACCCGAAGAGACACAGCAGTGTGCCCCAGACGAGAGCTGTTGGGCCGCCATTGAGCAGACCGGCTTGAAAGCTGACTAGAACGGCTTCCCAGGACGATTGTAGCGTTGCCGGAAAGGCGATTGTCGGGATGAAGGTGATATATCTCTGATAAGAGATTAATCAGATTGCTGTATAAGATAGCGTGAAGCATGCCGAGCCACTTACGTCCAGCACCTGATTTGAGCGCGTGGTGTTTCGTGATGCGGCATCTTTGGCGTTATACTCCTGCTGATCCACTGATTGAAAGGTTTTGTTGTGCTTGTGACTCAACTCGATGTCGTTGCGGTCCATGACTGTGATTGTCGGTGGAAGACCACAAGCAAGAATAGCCTTCGAACTCGCTTTGAATATCGACTGTGGTTTAGCAGCAGGTTCGGAAATAAATCACTCTATGGCGGTGGTCATCGGTATCATTGCACGATTCGAAAAGTTGTGTCGTGCACGAGCTGCAGAAGCATGTTTCCAGTTCTCGGCGCCATACTAATGGCTCCAAGCTACCTGGGACAGGTGGGATATGATTGGGGAAAGGCATATGCTCGCTGGCCGTCTCCACCGCTGGCGTTATGCTAGGAAGGACGTACATCAGATGAGTGCCGAAGTTAGCGTGACGGTCGTTGCCAGCTGTGCCAACTGCCGAGGTAGACCTTGATGTGTGCTGACCTTCCGCTGCCGGCGAAGAGTAATGCCCAGACAGCCGGACCAATTGTTGGCTGGCTGCTGGTCGAGCGGAGTCTCTAGGGCAGTCAAGATCAACGGCGAGGGTGGTCTATACTATTGTACTCGTAGAGACACCCCTAGACTCTGAATGCGAAGTTAGTTCATCTTTTTGTATTCCACTTCCACTTGACGTAATAATAAGATCGTTGAGGAAAGTTCAGAATAATGGCATCAGAGATATGCAATTCAGTGCCCCTATTTGAAGCTTTGGAACTGCATCTTTCGGGGCGTCTGGGCCGGGCCGCACGGGCGTTGCAAAAGCTTGTTACTTACCACAAATGAAGAGCTCGTCGGATGGTGTAAGCAAACCTTGCTTCCTTTCCACCTCGAGACCTCATGAGAACCAGTATCCCCGGACGCATTCCCACATCTAGGTACCCTTTCGTGCAGGTGGTAAGATTTGGGAACTTGGTCACCCTCCCTCGAGTTCTGGCTACTCAACAGAACGCTGACTGAACCATGCTGGCTCTCGAGCGAAGGATATGCTTGCGGCGTCATCCGCCAACGTTTTTGTATAAGACCAGAAGGTCCGGAATCATCTCAAGTCTGCTCCGGCAGGAGCGACTAGGTCATTGACACAGCAAGTGCGTTGGTGTGGGCAGACCGGATGGCCGTGACGCCGAGTCGATCGTCGAAAACTCGCATATGCTGGAATCGCAGCTTCTCGGGTCAAGCTTGCTATAAGACCTGCATCAGCGTGTGGTTAGCTTGCCATGGTTTAATGGCATTCTCCCACACAGGTCGGAGTCCTTGGTCTTCGCTTGGTTGCTATACGCACGGATGGCTGTTGCGCTTTCGAGATGTTCGGCGTCATGTCAGTCTGATGAACATCCGGTGCCCACGGAAAGAACGAAGCGAAGGAGCGTTCATTGACTTCGCAAATCACAGGACTCTCTGAGGAATCGAAAAGCCATGCGATCCCAGGCTGAATAATTCTACTGGAATTGGTTGTGCACCAATTCGAAGCCAGGTGCGAAACTTTCGACGCTATGATTTAGGAAGCACAAGCCCTGGAAGGCTGAAGATCCGGGTGTTCAAGAAGTCTCACAGTCACCGTCCGCTCCCAATAGATTGCACCTCATGTGGTCCAGCTTCCACGGACAAGGCTGAGAAATTGCGGCCGCACACAATCCGCACTCAATGCTTCACCAGAGTGACCTCCCCCCCTAAGCTTCCCGCCCTTCACTCATCCAAAAAATGCAGCCATATATACCGCACAACCGAAATATTGGACAACTTCGACCGGAGAAAATGGCTGATTTGCAGTAAGGCTCGTCCATCGTCTTTTCAAGCTGGGTTGTTACACAAGCCGTAGTAGTGGATATTCCATAACTCCGTATGCGTAGAGGCTCTCAACGTATCCTCCTAATTCGCTACGCCGATATGGGTAGGACCATAGTTCGGCTTGACAACTCTGGTAACATAGTGATTAGCTATAAGTGGGAGCATCGTCATCATTTGGTCCAAGTGAAGTATATGACAAAAAAATTGCTGAGAGGGAGTTTTCTCAAGACCTGAGTTTTTTGCATTTCTTGAACACACCCACTCATTGCTTTCAATATTTTTGTAGGCTGCTCACTCACTGTTGATGACTATCGTGATTGGCGGCTTCGCGTTATGCTTATTGATATATATATATATATATATACATGCATTGCGAAAGAGAAATCAAAAATATCAATTTCTTCATAACATTGCGTAGTCCACGACTGAAGCTGAATCGCTCTCTCACTCCACGACCGGCACTACCCACTCAAAACCCCAACATGTCCACGCTCGCCCGTATCCTCTCCATCACATCTTCAGTTACCTGTTCCCTATCTTCTTCCGACCTAACTGCAATGATCTTTCCAATAACGTCCTCCACCAAGTCCAGCCGTTTCATATCCCGCAGCCACTCCTGGGGAATCTGGTCGTCGCCATAAAAAGCGCCCGCCAGCCCGCCGTAGATGGCTCCGGTGGTGTCCGCATCGCCGCCTAGATTCACGACCTTGACAGCGCCCTCGCGGAAGGTTGAGGTCGTAAAGAACGCCCATAGCGCCGCCTCAAGGCTGTCCAGCACGTAGCCCGAGCTGCGGATCTTTGTGGAGGGTTTGTCGTGGAAGGAGGTGAGGGTAGTGTAAGGCTCGAACCGTTCTGTGAAATGGCGACCGCCAGTTTTGGGTTGGGAGGTCGAATGGGCTGTGGCGGCTTTCGCGGCAGAGACATAGTCTGATATGTGGCAGACGAGACTTTCCTTGGTTACGTTAGAATCTTGTAGGCATTGTGCGATAAGGATCGTGTACAGCGCACAGGACAGCACACAGCTCGGGTGGGGGTGTGTGACCCTCGAGCTGTCTGCCGCTACTTTGACAGCCGTGGGGAGGTCTGGCGCGAAGAGCAGCGCGGCAGGCAACACGCGCATCAGGCTGCCGTTACTGCAGTACCGATCTTGGTTGAAGCGTTTGTCTATCGTGGCCAGGGCGCTCTTTGTCGCCGCCTGGTCTTTTGCAGCATCAGGTGAAGGACCCTTTTCACCGTACTTGTCGTTCACGATGACGGCGTGCTTCCACACGCCCAGAGCATCTCGTGTCAAGTTGCCGATGTCGAAGCACCGACCCGTGGAAGATTGGTAGCCGGTTCGATACCATGCGAGATACTTGCGCGCTTGATCGACAGGGTCGCTACTCGGGCCATTTTCAAGGAAAGAGTGTGCCAGGCAGAGGGCCATGGAGGTGTCGTCGGTGAAGTACCCAGGACCTAATTTGAAGTTGAGGTTGGCTTGCATGCTGGTGATAGTGGGGAAGCTTCCGCGAACCTTGCTTTCGGCCGGGGCGCCGAGGGCGTCACACTACATCGTTGTTAGTTCTCAAACCTTTCGGCGGGAAGACTGAAGGACGGCAAACTCCATGTTACCCGCCAAATGTTTTGAGGAAAACTTACGACGGCGAGGCCGAGAAAAGAGCCCCGTATCCTAGATGCGAGCGGTGGAGAGAATGACATGTTGTAGCGGGTGAAGATGGATGAGAGACTGCTTGGGTCTGGCGGTGATCATGAGCTGAGCAGGCTCAGGCATGTAGCTGTACTTGTAGGTGTTAGCAGCTCTTTGGTATAGGCAAGACTGTCCGGCCACTTTGGCTATATCATGCCCAAAGCGAGTATTCAATCCGCTGGACACCTTACTTCTCTCAGAGCAATTGGCCTGGTCTGTCACAGAGGGTTGAGATGCACGTCGAATTGCTACATGATAGTACTCTTTGGTAGCTCAGCCGCTAGTTCGTATCTTGGTGGTCAACTACAGCCCGTGATTGATGGAGAATTATACTACCTGAGAGGAATCGCTTTTTCGTTGGAATAGCGTTTCCAAAAAGCGGCGGGATTGTTCAATGGGAGCGCTCCGCCTTAGCCAATTCTGAATATCTCCGTTGTAGCCCACTGTATGGTAGACGTGTTGTATGCTATGGAAAGAAGTCTAAATGCTGCAAACGCAAGTACAAGCACAAGTAAGTACATTGCTGTCTAAAGTAAACACTATGGATATACTACATAAGTATTTCTCAATCTGGGTCATTCGTCGTCATTATCCTCCTTATCAGGCTGGTAGCTCATCTTCCCCAACCCTCTCACAATGCCAATTCCACCACGGTCGTCTCATACTTCACCTTCCCTTCACACTTTCTCCTCCGAACGCATTGCAACACTCTCGCGCCTGGCCTGTTCGGCACGTTGCTTCTGCTCCTTGAAATCCAGCGTGACACCGTCGTCGAACTTGTACAAAGGCGTGAGTTGGGCCGACTTGTTCCAGAAGACGTAACGTTTAATGAACCACGGCAACCACGTGCCAGTCTGGTAGGACATGAAGCGACGGGTTGAGAGCGCGAATATGTAGTCGAGTTCTTCCAGAGTACGTTGCTGTACGTATATTCTTTAGTAAAAAAACTCAAGGGGAGAGGAGACGGCAGAAAGGAGTAGAGAGCAGGAGAGATGGCTTACCTTCGTCTCAGGCACCCAGAAAAAGATCATGACGAAAGCGACCATGTTCAAGCCGGCAAAGAAACCAAATGCACCCGTCGGGGTGAATGCCTCAAGAATCTTTGGGAAGGTGAGACCGAGCACGGCCGCCCAAAAGAGACAGGTCGCGACAGCCCAACCCATCCCCACTTCTCTGTGGGATAGAGGGAACACCTCTGCAGAATAGGTGAACGGCACTGGCCCTTCACCAGGCGAATAGAATGCGGCGAAGAGATAAATGAACAGCGCGATAACGCCCAGGTGTGCTGGGCTCGACTCAGGAATGTAAAACGCGAATCCCGCGGCGAGAAGCGTCCAGGCCATGTTTGGGAAAGTGAACAGCAATAACGATCGTCGACCGAATGTGTCGATTGTGAAGAAGGCCGGAATGGCGAAGATGAAGTTCACTGCGCCAAAGCCGAATGAACCGAGGAGTGCGATGAAGTCTGAGGCACCACCTTGTCGGAAAATCGTGGAAGAGTAGAAACTGCCTTTCCGTTAGCCTGCTGATTTCCGAGAGACTCTGAGCAACACTCACGCCATAATGTTGATACCGCACATTTGCTGCGCAATCATGACGACGAATGATGCCAGCGTGGCGCGACGAACGCGAGGTATGGTAAATAGCTGCATGAAGCGCGAGACGTAATTCGACTCGCCGACGATTTCGTGCTCAATCTGAATCTGTGTGCTGATGTAGTAGAGGTCCCTGGCGGCAAGGAGAGGATGGTTGCGAAGTTTTAGCAGAGATTGGTACGCCTTTCTGACTTTACCGTGTTTGATGTACCACCTGGGGCTTTCGCTGTAGATATAAGTGTCAGAGGAGCGCATGCAAGCCAGTTCCGGCCAATGGCTTCGAGATCTCGGACGACAGAATTGTGCCAGGATGATTGGGGTGATACTTACGGACACAGGTAGACCAAAGCGGCAAGAGGAACAGCAGGAGCGAAAGCAGAGCCGAGCTGCAACCGCCAGCCAACATTATCGCCTGTATTCCATACGGCTAGATTGAAGGCGGTACCCAAAAATATGCCAAAAGCCGTCCAGAATTGCTGAAGTATCTGTTAGCTTGTATCATTATTGACGGAGCGGCACAAATGGTGGTGTTAACAACGGGACATATTTGGAGAAAGGGAGACTTGCCCAAGTCATCACAAGAGCACTGGACGCTGTTAGCTCAATTCAAAATCAGAAACCCAAAACAACTCACCCTCGAATTGCGGCTGGAGAGTTTTCCGCAGCGAAGACCGGAGTTGTAGCGCCTTTCAAACCCATGCCAATGCCCATCAAGATACGAGTGGCAAGCAATTGCTCCCAGTTCCTTGCAAATGCACCGCCGAGAGGGGTTGCAATGAGGAAGATAGCAGAAGTGAAGATAGTACCACGTCGTCCAAAGTAGAAGTTGACCGGGTCGGAGAGCCAGCAGCCAAGGAAGGCGCTGCCGATGTAGGGTGCTGAATTAACCAGTCCGATGATCCAGAAGTCCCTCTCATAGCCCGGCTCGCCTTCTGGCGTATTCAGGCCGAAAGCTTCAGGAAAGGAGAGATTCGCGCCATTGGTTCCGGTTTGATCCCAGCCCTGGACAGCGGCACCGATCGAGCAAATGGCGACAGTCATGTAGAGCTTCTTTGGGTGCCTCCATTTCTTGTTAACCTCAATGCGCAAAGCATCCTTCTCTGCATCGTCGAGCATGTCGAGATGCTCAAACTGGCTAGGATTTTGGGCAACCAAGGCACCTTTTTGAAGCAAATCAAGCTCGTTGGTCATTCCATTAGTGGTGGCAAAGTCCTCAACCTGGATTACGATCTGTCAGCCTCGTCGAACGATCAAACGATGTATGGCGACACTCACATCAGCCAACAAAGCCTCTCGAGGAATGTCAGCCAGGGGATTGGATATCCTGACCAAGCTTTAGCAAGACTGGGTGTGAAGAACAAGAGAATGCGTACTTGGCATCGAGATTCTTGTCTCTGTTAAGGTCTGCGACGACAGAGGAGCGACGTCGCTCTTGGCTTGGACCTTTGTCATAATGGCCTACACCGTGACCGTTGGTGCTGCCGTTAGTAGAATGTCTGGTATCGTTTGGGTCTGCCATCGTTGCGTTGGCTTTTCAGGGACTGCAAGTGAAAAAGTACGAAACGAGTCGGAAGAGAAAGTGAGGAAACGCTGTTCAAAGGGTCCAACACTCTGATATATCACCTTCTGGACAAAACCATGTCGCCCAAATCCTTCGCGGGGAACCCGCAAAGTGATCGACCTGCCCCAAATGGTCCCTACATGGTGACATCGTGAGATGCATCACTCGCATTGCGATTACAAGGTGACCCTGACGATGGCGGGGTTCCTTCCTTGACGCTTCATGCAGTGGACGACATGATTCTGGAAGGCAGGCTCAGTGCTCCGACGCACCATTGATAACTGATGTCTGGGCGCCGCGCGCTTGGCGGCGGAGAATGACTCCACATCACCAAGAAAGCAAATGCAAGTTGTGGTTGGCACATGTCATTCGACGATACGCAAGCGCAGGTCAAATAGAATTGCGCGTGCTTGTCTTTTCAAAGTCATGATCTGCTGCCAGCATGGGTATCTTGGATCAACTGCCATTGGAAGTACAGGAAGTCCCCTGACGACGTTGCTTTATCAGTCGATATATTGGCGAGTCTGGCCGAAAAGTCGTCGCCTGGGAATAAATATTCCTGTCATAAGCAAATATTGGTTGTCGCTGTGAAGAGATGGAGCAAGCATTTGTTCTTCTTCCAGAGCAAGCAAACTCGGCGAGGCAAACGGGTGCGCCCAAGAGGATGCCAAGGGTCGAATGTGACGGCGGGAAGGCGCAGCAAGACGAACATGCAAGAGCAAGGGCGGAGATCATTCTTGGCCAGGCTGGGCGGAGCCTTGACTTCGTAGACCATTGATATCTTGTGCCGTCGAAATCTGTTGAGCATACTTCTGTAGTTGGAATGTGAACAATGACTGACGTCACAGTCAGGAGAGCTCGCCATTGCACGCTGGCAATTGAAGCTCCGGCAATGTAAAGCGAGTAGCGTGACTGGTGGGGAGAGTTGAGATCTTGCAGATATGCCGCTTCTGGTATCCCGCTAGATCATCCGACCAGTTTCCGCCCTTAAGACGAGTCAGCGTTGTGCAGATGGAGAGCTGCAATCCCGTGTGTTGGCCGTGATGCGGGCCACCACGCTCAATCTATGCGAAGAAATGTGAATTGTGACTGCGAGTCGACATGTCCAAGATGGATCACATCACGAAGAAGATCAAGGGATGAGATGAGAACACGGCGATAGTTGGCCCCGAAGAGAAAGAGAGACGTGGCGATGGAAGATTTGGCCAGCAGCAGTTGTACTGGACTCGGCAAGCGTCATCTGGCACCCGTAAATCCGGCAACTGCGCCGAGAAGGCTCGACCCGAATGAACACTATTTCTCGACTTCAATCTGCACCTGACCATTGCCCTTGTTGACATTCCCCAGATGTGATCGCGCGCACAGCTTACTTCCTCTCTTTTCCAACGAGGACACTGCCCAGCTTTGAAGGTCGATATGTGGTTGGTACCCGGTCAATGATGCTGCTACTTGAAGCCGAGTAGCTGCTTGACAGACACCACAGGTACTTTGTCGCGCTTTTGGCCAGCAGAGTCCTCGGCGCTCTCAGGGCATGGCTTCGATAGCTTCTCCAGCTTCTGCTGCTGCTTCTGCGTCTCGTAGTATGGTCTCCAGTCCCGAAAACAAATCCAGGTGAGCCCGTTTTTATCCCAGCGAAGAACACCTTCTGCGATGATCGAAGAAGTCCAACGCCTCACCATCTCATCATCATCCTCCCTGGACCGAGGGATCTCATAGCTCTCGTCTGTAATGCCGAAGCCGAATTCTACGACAAGCTCTTGAGAAGCCAAGTGGCCTTGAATGACATCGAATCTGTTGGAGTACCGTTGGCGAAGGGCGTGTTCAACGCTGCCATCGTCCTTCACCACATCCTGTCCAGTGGAGACTTTATCATCTGTGGTCAGATCTATTGCGTATCTGCATCGAAGTGAAGCCAAGTTTTCCGGTACTTTCTGCGCAAGTAGATTCAGAGTTTCCTGGTCTCGAAGCTCCATCCTTGCCGGAGTGCAAGGCCAATTTGCTCGAATTTGGATGACTCTTAGACCCGGATATGAGCCATTGCCAAGGGCATACGGCAGAAGGTTTGGCAACCAATCATGGGCATTTGTCAGGGTAATCCAGTGCAGGCGGGGCCAGACTTTTGGAGGAAAGCGACTGCAGTAAGATGCAACTCCTGCCCAGCCAGATATGACATGAACATGGTAACTCTCTGCAGCGGGCCTCGCAGCTTCGTGCTGGATTTGTTTGCACACCCGAAGGATGCCGAAAGGATCTTGCGGTGTAATACGGTAGATAGGGTCGTGGCAAAAGCCTACATGGGGGAGCGGCTCTGTGGCTTGGATCTCGTCGAACACAAAGCTGTACACCTTGAGGCGAATCTCGGTCGGAAGCGTCAACTATAGAACCGTCAGCACCTGTATCAGTATACCCGGAGTTTGCACAATAACGACCAAGAGGGAACCCGAGACAGTGTCTCATTTTAGCAAAGTCCGTCCTTCACGGTACAGGTTTTGAGGGAATGGGTCAACTTACGAAAGTAATGGGTGCGTTGTGCTCTGACTCCGCCTTAGTGTCAAGTGCGCTATCCGGAGCCAGAGAATGAGAACAAGCTGAGTCTGGGTGTGGGGGAAACTGCGGCGCCATCTTTCAGGTGAGTGTTTAACCCTTGAGACAACGCTGACTTGGGCGTCACTTGTCTTTATGGCGTGAAAGATTAAGAGATATCAAGCGCGAGGAGAAGTGGCGACGAGTATGAATCGAGAGCGTCCATAAATGAAGGTGAAATTGTTCTGTTCGGTGGGGGAGATCGTGTATTACAAAGTTGTAGGGATGCTGTGGCTGAGGTTGTTTTCGAGGAGGAAGAGGATGGGTGTCAATCGGTCGAATAGAAGGTGCATTGCGGCTGCTCTTGCCTGACGGTGACTTCACGTCGAGCACAGATTGAAAAAATCAACTACGAGTTTAAGTGAGGAAGGTCTGAACGTGGTATGCCTCAGGCTCCCTTGGTATGCTACATCGCACTGTCCAAACCATCAGTCCGTCTTGGACGACATAGCCCAACGAACATCAGTCAAGCTGAAAGCACACATCGATTTCTGGAATGATTTCTTCCCATTCTGTCTGAACTGACTAGGCAGAGGAAATCAGTCAAGATTTTGGACAATTCGGCGTCACCATCCCATTCAAGTAGTTCTTTTTCAATGCCTCTCCACAAGTCTTGTAAGTAGAGATCACCTCATCTTCCTCGCGGTATGACACCCACACTCGCGTCCCAGTCATTGCCGCCACCGTCGTCGTCATCCTCCCTGGCTCTGCTCACATTGGGGGCATCCGACTGAATTCGACGAGCTCGATATCACTCGGCGTCCTGACCATGACCTGTTAAACTGTCAGTAGTGTGCGTTATGCTACTCTGTAAAGCAAGAAATACTCACTGCGTGGCCAACAACTCTGAACATACCGACCGGTTTCCACCCCGGAAATGTGCTGTCCATGATTGTCGTACTGACATTTGCCTCTCGAGGGTTGATCAAAATATCACATTCCGTAATTACAGTGAGGTTGCTAGACTTTACAAATTGTTTGATCTCGTCAAAACTGGCCTTCGCGTAACGGTGTTTCAATCTTCTTTTGACGGTCTCCGAAGTAGCGGGCCCGGGGGTTCCGCTACCAAGCATTTCCACGGCAATTTTGAAGGACATACGCACATGCTGGAAGCTCCTGCCAGGGAGTGGAGCACGGAGTTCAATGCGCTTCAGCCGCGGAAAGAGATCTCTGGTGAAAGGTTCCAAACACTGTGGCAGTTCTCGACCAGTTTGCGAAAGAGTGACTGAGGTGAACCACTGTAGAACTGGCCGCGGAAGGCAGATAGCCTGTATATCGAAATCTCCTCTGGCAACGAACCCAATGGGACACCGTTTCGCCAGCTGCTGAGCCTCACTGTAGACCTTTCTACAAATAAGTAAGAGAGCCAAGGGTTGAGTGGGAGAAAGTTTGTATGTAGATTGGCCGTTGGAAGAGTGCAAGTACTCGGAGATGGTGATTAGCTCGAAGACAGATTTGTAGACCTTCAGACGAATCTCGGTCGGAAGTGTCATAAATGACCGCGGTCTTGCGGGAATTGGTTTTGGCGGTAGTGCTAGGTTGTGAGCGGAGGCAGTTGCCATCTTGTCGACTTGTGGGCGGGACTGGGTGATTCGAGAGGACGAGCTCTACTTGACAGAGCAATGACGGGTATGATGGAGCGAAAGTGGAGAGGGGGTAGAGTAAGAGACGAAGATGAGGTCTGGGTGAGGAAAATGACAGAGTGAAAAGGCAGTGAAAACTACGGCAAGCGAAGTGAAGTCTTCAATGTCGCATGTGAAAGTTGGTGTGAGAAGTCTTCAGTGACTCGAGAGTGAAGTGATTCCAGTTGCTCTGTCGGCTCGACATGAAATCCGGATAAGAAGCAGGAAAATCTCGTCGCTGGAAAGGCTGCATCCGACTTTTGAGATCAACTGAAAGTGATTGATTGGCAAAGGAGGAATGGTGTGGAAAAACAGGCCCAATGATTCCAGGCGGGAACCAAGCAAAGGATGTCTACCATCCTCCAGGGTAGCCATTTATGAGCCCAATGTTGGTTCAGATGAGCCGTCCTTGTCCTTCCATGCTCCAATGCTGTTTCGTCAAGGCGTCTGTAGCTCAAGACACTACGCGCTGCTTGTTAGGAGACTTGACATTTCGACTTAGTGAAGACACTTTACAGTCACTTCGAACCTTCCCACTCCAGTGGCCGCGGTGGTGTCCTCGTTAGGGAGACTGTAGCTACCAGCTTGGGCTCGCCACTCTTTCCACCACCACTCACATCGAAGATCCGGCATCCCCTCGATTCGGCCACCACTGGCGTCGAAGAGCAGTACCTACTTCTAGGTCAGGTCTCCATCGAGAAGTTCATTGGAACGACTTACCGCATTGTATTCCGCTTTGTGTACTATCTTTTGCTGAGATGGCCCAGTAGAGTCTCCAACTTCGACGCAGAACCGGTACGGAATGCGAACAGAAAAGGAGTACTGGTGGATCTGTTTGTGAAGTTGTCCGCGATTCCAGCTTCCAGGTAACAAGTCACCGGCGTCCCCCGTGGCACCATCCTCCAAGGACAATGGTCCAATCTCGTTCTGGAGACGTTCCAGAATGTACTCCTCGATGCTGGGTGGGAGTGGATGAGTCACATCCTTTGGGAACACAACCCAGATGTTGCGAGCATTTGGTAGGTCCAGATCCACAACACAGCCGACATCGACGGCCAGGTAAAGGAAAGCTGTGCTGCATGTTGTAATGACGGTCCGAACTCTGCGTCGGACGTGCACTGGTAGCTCATCCATGCTATAAAGAGATTTGTCTTCGTAAGCGTAGGAAACGGGTGCGTTGTCGAAGACCGGCTTGACTTCGTTGTAGATAAACTTCGACACGAGAAGCAGACCGATCTCCGAGCGGCCTCGATGGCCATCACCACAGCGATCTTGATGACAGCCCGCTACACCTTGAAACCAAGATACCTCGGGGTATTCGGTCCACTGCTCGCAGCCGTGGAGCCAGCCGTTTACAGACACACCAATCTGATGATATACCATGCGATAGATGTTCAAGCGTATCTCCGCTGGCAGAGCAAGAAATCCCGACTTTTCGGGCTGCGGGATCGTGGGAGTCATTGTGACTGAGTCCTCGACACCTGCGGCACTCGGGAGGAACGGTTCTAGGCTGAGTTCGGTCGGTGCTGGCGTTGTCATGTTGAACGGTGGCGGGAGCAAATGGAGGTCTAGAACGAGTTTATTGGACGATTGGTAAGTGTAATAGGCCAATCTCTGTAGGTGTGAGCGATGAATAGCAAATCTGAAAAACGCAGTGGAGTTTGACTGCGTAAGTGACAATTCTTGGAACCGTAGGCAAGGTCAAGGGTAGTGGCAATTGAAAGTGCATGTGTCGATGACCACGCATCAGAGTGTGTCTGTTCACACCCTAGAAATGCGGTAAGCATAATCCGGCTCTTTCCTCTCAATTCCACTTTAGTGCCCACCGAGCTTTCCTCCGGTCACAAAGCGTACTGTTGCCTTGCCAATTGCTCGAAGGGTCTCGGCGAAGCGGCGACGATAGTCGATCTTCATCCACTGAAAGCGCCGTTTGCGTGCATAGATCGACTCCCCGTCTCCGACCACGGGAAACTCGATCTCAGGCCAGGCATAGCGCCGTCGTTGATGCGAAAGAAGCTCTTCCAGCTCTGCAGCGCACGCGTCTGCGTTAAGACTGCGAAAATTGCGGATTGGGTCCTGTTTGGTAGTCAGTTTCGTGAAACGAGGTCATAGTCACGAAACTACTCACTATTTTCCTGTGAACCACTTGCGCATACCTGGCCAATGTGTCCACAGTGGGCCAAGGCTTCGGGAAAGGATCTAGTGGTGGAATCTTGCGTGCAGGCAGGTCATCGGGAAATGTTCGGCGCTCTTTTAGATTCTGTAAGACAGGACAGCGATAGTTTTTGTACTGAACATATTCGACCCGCAGTGGATTGGCAGCAATGTGCAGAACCTATTCACCCGTCAGGAACAATATGGCGAAAGGAGCGTGCTCAAGAAGGAAGCTCTCACGACATCGACGTGGTCCAACTTGCTTTTCGGCTGGTCGGAAGTAATGATTCTGCATCGAAGCACTGCAAGCCATTGCATCCGCTCGCCAGATGGTTCCGTCGTATTTTTGGCGAAGAATTGTGGCAGCTGGGGATACCAGTCAAGCTGGGGTCGTATCACATCGAGCAATTTCTCCATGCACCCTTCCATGAGCAAGTCCTCTAGCCATTCGTATGTTACCACCAAACCAGGCTCGAAACTGGAAGGAATAATCGTGACGCTTTTTAGTCGGGAAAGCCTCGCTAACGGGGAAGGACAGCGACTTAAAGGCCGTGAGGAGATCCCCGATCCAATATACCGAACGTGTCGGGCACGCTGGGCCAGTACTTCCGGATACCACGCTTCTCTGTGCCAGACAACAAGACAAAGATCGTGATATTCAAATCTTCGTGCTTCGGCGCAAATGTCTTCAGAAGCCATGAGGAGGTTTCTGGGATACCGTTTGGGATACAACATTAGGCCCGGATGCTGCCGAGCGGAATTGAGGTCCCATTTGAGTTCCGTACGTTCAAAATACATTTCGTAGATGCGATCTCGAATTTCGCGTGGAAGCCTGCCGAGCAGACCCAGGCCTGGATCGTAGTCGATCATGGCATTTCCGGTATCGCCGGCATCGGAAGCACTGGATGGTGGCTCGGAGGTCGCCATGATATTGCTTACCTCGTGTAAACGAACAGCGAAAAAGAGACATAATCCAGAGTACCAGGAAATTGAGATAGGGAAGCAGTTCGAAGGAAGTTGCTGGTGGCAAGGAGATATATTAGTGGAGAAAGGAAAGGTTATGGGTTGCCCAGTAAGTCCACCCTGGCTCTTCCGATGGTTGTTGTTATTAGTGGTTGTCCAGCGAAACTCCGATCCCATAACAGATATATGGTGCGTGGTGCTGGCTCGCAAAGTGGGTATCTCTGATACGAAAAACACAACCTTCGTACGCCTTTCGCCTCAACAGCTCCTCGATGTCTCCAAGAACCAGCTACTCCTCGACCAGCTCGTATGTCGCTTTGATCCACCGATCATGCTGTGCGCCTAGACGCGGCTGCGGCGGTACCATGGGCCGCGTCGAACACGTCTAGCACCTTTGTAAGCACACGAATCCCGTGAGACCTTGGATTGTAGTCTTACGCTCCCTCGCCAGCAGGCGCCACCACAGTAGTCCTCTTGCGGCCCTCACGGTGGATGAACCAGAGTCCAACAAGGGCACTCAAGAGCCAGAAGATCGCCGACAAGAAGGAGAATGCTTCAGAAGCTCGGTAGCGGCCACAGAAGCTGTGGATGCCGATTTGGCTCCAGCTGAAGGTGTCTCCACTACAGGTCGAACCGCCGATCCACTCGACTAGGAGACCGAAGGCAGCGAACCAGGCGAAGGAGAGAAAGATGTCCACGGGCCCTGCCGGAGGCGTTTAGATTAGCGCACAGTCTTGTTTTGTAGTAGTGTCGGTGCAGAGGTCTTACAGTGTGCAAAGCCAGCAGCGAAAGGCAATAGCCAAAGCAGAGCAAGTAGGAGAGAGATTCCAGCGACGATCTCGATGTAGATAAAGCGAGCAAGTGGCATGCCATCCCCAGAGCGGTGGTCGTGAAGTTGAGATCCGACGATGCCGGCAATGACCTGTGCTGTTAGAAATTTGTCATCGGCTTCGTGAAGGCCACACTTACTCCAGCGAAACCGAGCTCGCAGGCACGAAGGCCCATAGCTAAGGATTTCCATCAGCCCATGTTATCCCAATAGTCATTCAGACGTAGGATAACTCACAAACGATTCGTGAAATGACAGGCATTTTGAGAATGTGTCTTGATTATTGATTTGAGGTTTGTTTCTGGGAGATACTGTGAGGTGGTTTGGAAACGGAGAAAATCAACTAGAGGAGGGCGAAAATGGTGCTGTGTTCGAGTTGTTTGCGTCTTGCGGCGAGGTGAGGCAGAACTTATCAGTGACCGCCTGTGTGAGCGTCTGGGGTGAAATCAAGGCAAGGCTACACCGGAATTCCCCATGTTTGCCTGTTGTGTGGTGCCAGCCACACTCATCACTCCTGTCAACTCACCGTCGTGCTTGAAGGCTCGTCACCCTTGGACGATCGCCATGCCTTGGCCTCGTTTCGTGCCACCAAAGCCGCGCTGTCCTCCAGAGACCTTGATTTTGGCCCAAGCTTGGAGTCGCGTGACACAGCATGAAACGCGCTGGCAAAGTAGATGGTATCATCTCATTGGGCCAGTGAGGAAGTAAAGAACAAACATCCTGCCCAAACCGGGCGGCTCCCATGCGCTGATGAGATGCGCCTCGAAGTGTATTGAAATCAAGGCTGGCTCAAGAACAAAAGGTTGCTGTGAGAGGTCGTTAAAACCTGCCAAACTGGCAAGCGAAGACAGGGTTTCCGGAGATTAAATGCAAACCCCTGCTGTCTTCGTGGACGCTGACGTAGGACAAGGCTGAGCCCAGCCTCGTCCTACTTTTCGTTGCGTCAGTGTGGCTCCAGATACGAAGCGCAAAGCGGATATTGAAGGCTGTTCGGTTCAATTTGCGATTCACAGTCAGTCCTGCTTATGCAGGTCAACGTCGACGACCAGGAGAATGCTGACAGAGACGAAGATGGGTCTCAAGCATGACCGAAAGCAGAACAACATGTCTCGGAAGCAAAGCAATACGCTTTGACCTCCACGCGTCGTGCCCTGAGCGCGACCTCCCTCGCAGCCGACAACGTAGCACATATAGGAAGAAGAGCTCCTGATGTATTTACCATGCCCAGCTTTTTGAACGAGCCGCTCAGTCGTCCTGCAATGCTCTCGCCGCTGCCTTCACCGCCTGTCCAAAATCCTGCTGCCCGCCAAACATGATCTGCTTATTGGGCTCCAGAATAATACTTGTAATCATGACCGTCCTACCAATCGAGTCCATCCACTTCTCGTTGAAGCCTCCGATGTTCATGCGTGGATACATATCGTCTGTCAATAGACTTGCGATTTCCTTTACCTCGTCCACATTTCGGTAAGCTAGAGCTTTGGAGTTCTTCTCTGCGTCGGGAGGCAATAGTGGTAGCACATAGGTTTTGTATGTGTTGAGTTCGAAGTCTGTGACGTTGTAGAGTGTAGCAGGCATATTACGGCGGTCGGGGAGTCCCTTCGGAGTAAGGGACATGGAAGGATGTGCGAGGAGCGAGCGGACCAGAGTCGCGTGCTTGGAGGCTTCGGTGAAGCGTTCTTGAGGAGTTGGAGGGGCCATGATCTCGAGACTTCAGGCTTGTGGTATATACTCGAACCTGTATCTCTCTGCTGAAGAAGGTATCAGAAAGAGGAAGTTGTGGTTCTCGACCATATGAGCTCTAGAGAAAAAAGCAAATCCTAGTTTGGTCGGAGGAACGTGGTTCTTTTATACCTTGAATGCGAGAACCTGAAATGTTTCAATACGCGATTTGTTGCTTCCACGGCATAAAGAGTTATGTTTCTTCCAAAGTACAATGTGAAACGCGTCTGAAGCGCTTCATTCTTTGCCAAGCCAAATTCAGGAAGATCATCCTTCAACAATCCCGTCGAGAGATTCACGAGTAAACAAAGGATGTCCATGTTGTTGTAGTGCTTTTAAATTAAGTAAGTTCTATCGACTAACTGGTACAATGGTATCTTGTGCTGTAAACGCGGAATGAGAGAATACTAACTGAAAAAGCCTCGCATGTTCAATGCTTGCTCTCCGTGTACCAGCTTGTGATCTTGGAGACGATCGCCTTGCCACCGGTCTCAATGACATCTCCGTGACAAGGGATGACTCGATCGTAGTCCCATGCATTGATCCTTCTCACCGAATCTGCGAAGCCTGCCCTGTCCTTACCGCCAGCGCCATACCACAGAAAGCGCTTGTGCCAGATCGCATCACCTCGGGTGTTCATGATACTACCGAAAAGCTTGGTGAGAATACCAGACCTCGCGTCAACGCCAGTCTTGGAGTATTGTTCTGTGGCTGGAAGGTTGAAAATCAGATCTGCCTCAATCATGGTTCTGCTAGGCTTGTGCAGGAAGACAAGCTCTTTATTTTGGTGGGAGTGGAAGTATTCATATGAGAATTCGGCATCGAATTCAGGACTGATCTTGAGGTCAAGCTTGTTCCCCGACGAGAAGACGTGTGCGAATTTTGTTCCCTTCGTGGCCGGGTCGTTCTCTCTCTTTTCTGGTAGCCCTTCCATGCCAATAACCTCTGCCTCTGGATATTCCTTCGCCCATGTGGAGACGAAGATGTGGTGCTCGATATCAGGAGCGACGATGTACTTGACTGGTCCTAATGACTTGACCTTGGTTTGGACATCCGGTGTAAAGGCGACGGGGGAGAAGACTGCTACATTCCCTGTTTGTAGCTTGACGAGCGTTCCTCGACCGCCGAGCTTGATGTGGCCGAACCGGAGGAAAGGCACGCTGAGGGTGGTGATGTTCGGAGTGACATCCCGGATAACCATGACCTTCGCCGGGTCCTGGGGAATGAGAGATCTGGCAGATGATGAGACAGACATTGTGAATGTCCTGGAGGTCAATCGGGTCAATGGAGGAATACAGCTGTGCCGTAGAAGATGTGTGCTTGTGTGTAGTGTTATCGAGGTACTGCTGAAGATGCGCTGCGAGAGACAAGTGAGTACTTTGGCATGTGCGACAAGTTGTCGCATAATATACTTTCACTCAGTTCTCGTATCGAAACCTTCATGCACATCTTCACAATCAGCGTGTGGCTTGCATGACAAGAGCTCTAACTTCACATTCGTCTAGAGACGCAGCTGCATGACAGTTCAGGAATGAAGACGTCACCCCGGGAAGGCGCCCCCGGGCGCTTTCGAGCATGCGCAAACCAATTGCAGAGCAGCCTCTGAAACTGTCATCGCCTTGATCAAATGAAATTCAAGCACTCCAAGATTAATCCCGTTACTCAGCAAAACGATGCCATATTTTCCTAGCCCAGGTGCCGGAGTCGTTAGTAATCCTTCGTTATATGTTTTGGACCTAGAGCGTAGCGTTATACGAGATCTGGCAGTTGATTGCTGCCCTTCGCAGATATTTGGAAGAGGCTCGGTTTCGGCAGCTTGGCGGGCCCTTTCCTTCGCAGCCCGCCTCCACTAGCCCTACCAGAGCGCTCCCGGAGCGCTTAAAATTCCGCAAGATGCCTCGGCCGTAATGGGTATTGATTTGGAAAAGATACGGGTGAGCCTTAAATGGCACTTAATGATTTCTCGCACCCTTACGCACAATTCTCCCTTTGCGTCCGTAGAAAGTACGCACAGTTGTTTTGGTGAGTTCAATGGCGTACCTCGTATTGAGAACTCGACACGCCCCCGATGACAGTGGATTACTGGTGGAAGCTTCCGAGATTTCGGTATCGGATTCGCAATGAGTAAAGCGGGAAACAGTCGTTTGCAGCAGGGGAGCCACCTCTTCGACCATATGAGACCGTTCGGCGCCGAAGACTGACGGACACCGATGAGCCCTGAGAGGAAGCTTGGGCAAATGCAGCTGGAGGGAGCAACGAGACATGAAGTGGTTGCTGGCTGTGCTAGTCACCCGGTTTTTGAACCGGCGACTGAAGTCGAGATCCAATAAGACCAACTTGATGGAAATAAGAACATGCTGAAGGGGAATGGTGAGGCTTGCAGAGGCATCTAGTAGCTGGCGCAGACCATTCGTGGTGATGGGAGGCTGAGACCAACCAGGTCAAATTTGCGTTGAGGAAGGAGCCTTTCTGGTCTAAACGACTTCTCTGTCGCACATTCGCAACATCCTGCCTGGCAATTCTGCCCATTTATCAATTAGCACTGCTGTCTGACCTTATTTTCAATGAGCGTCCTTGTCTCGGTCACGGCTCGAGACAATTGTGTACGCATCAGCATCACCGCCATGGACGCTAACGAGAACTACAACGCCCACGAATTGCTCGATGACACACGACATCAATCTCCCAAGATCAAAAGTGAGCCTGTCGAAGCTCCTTCGGAGGCAATCATGGTACTTTTGGATAGAACGCCGCACTGTGGCCAATGACTGACTCCTCCAGCCAACCGAATCCAAGTCAATCGAGCTCGACTCCCGACCTCGAGCCAAGTCTCAATCCTTCCCAACACGAGCATCTCGCTACATGACACCGAACACGATTCGCCTCCTCCTTCAAATCCTCTCCGTCCTTACTTTCTGCGGCGTTCTCATTCCCTACATGCAATATTCGAAAGCCAAGAAAGCAGCCATCCGGGAGATATGCAAGCAAGACGCTCGGATTCTATACGAGAACAATCTTGACCGTTGTGAAGTCAAGGCTGCCACAGGTCTTCGCGGTGGTGCTCTGGGACTGAACTGGTTGGAGATGGGCATGGTGGTGATTGTTGCGGTAGCGTGGCGTGAGTTCCCGCCTTTGCGAAAGACTTCTCCCTTCACTGGAGCTATTGCTATTGTCTTCTGGAACGGTGCAGACTAACGGAGATCTAGAGTATGCAATGTGGTTCGCTCAGGGTTGGCTGATCCTACGGATTTCATTCCTCAAGAAGAATGCGGAGGATTAGCGTCCAAGCTGGATCTCCACTGGAAGCTGAGTTGAAGCCAGCAGAGGCGACCTCGAGATTCAAGCACTGTGCATCAGCAAGGTGGCTTCGGCAGCAGCGACAAAGAATATTGATACCCTCAAGTTTTCGGTAGGTTTATCCTGCTCACAACCTCTTGTGTGAATGAAGTTTGGTGTTCCATCCAGTATTTCACTTGCCCATATGATTACAGGACTTTGATCTCTTCTCTGTTCAGAGCTCGTTCTCAATTCGTGACACTCACACCCCTAGCTTCTTGCCATACACATGCTCTTCCCCAGAACGTATGTACCTAACAACAGAGGAAACTGATTCCGATGCACGAAATGCAGCATGTTGTCAGATAACCCAATCCCGGGGTCAAGGAAATATGCCGCTTGAGGTTAGTCAATGCCGTAGAGTGCCGCGGGCCATGGAATACCCTCCACGCCGGGAGATCGAAACCCCGGGGAATTTGACATCTTCCAACAACCACATCTTCGAGACCGTGCCGCAACACAATTGATGGTGTACGCCAAATTAGAGAGGTAGTGTCACACCCATCTCCAACGAATGGGAGACGCACGGGAAATGTGCCATGCCTTGCGTGGGTTATAAGACAGAGCACGGACTGCGCTTCAACAATGGCGCTTTCCGGTCCTTGCCAACCAAACCACAGCTTCGTAAAGGTGTCATATGTCAAGAGGACACTACTCTTCTGTCTTATCGAATAACACGGTTCCGAAGACGACTTACTCAACGGCCTGGAAATGGCGCCGAAACTGGAGCACTGCATGACAGTCCGTGGTTACATCGCTGTCGGGGGAGATGTACTTCAGATCGACAATGTCCTGAACGGGGCACGGAGGGTGTTCATAGCAGTCACCGGAGGGTTTGTGAAAGGCGTCGGGCCTGCTGCAGGACTGGAGGCTGATATTCATCCGGCGTCGTCGGATGGCCTTCTGGTAAGGACAATTTTCGAGGTGGTTCTGGTGATGCAAGGCCAAAGCTGTGTCCAGGCTTTCGACAACACATATCAGACACTGGGCAGTGGCTGATCATTGAGCTCTTCTCCCCAGTTAAATCCTTCCACGAATACTGCGCACCTCAATGTCCGGTTCGCAGCACGCTCATCCTCGGGCGACGTTATCTATACCGAGTATCAAGGCATATTGAAAGTGACTGAGGCTGGCCAGAAGGTGCTTGCCGGCTCGCCGGAAGCAAAGTCCACGGCATATGGGGACCAGGAATGGTTCATCTCACCGAGGATCGAGACCAGCTCCGACAAGTTCAAGTGGATGGAGGAAACAGTCTGGCTAGGCCAAGGGCACTGGGTTGTTGATGAAAAGGGGAGTGCTGTTGAGTACGAGGTTTACAGAGCTGTAAATTAGTATATGTATCAAGGGACTGATGCGAAACAGTTGTTTGCAGTTGCAAGAGTTTTGGGTCACCACCAGCTCCAATATGAAATACATGTCTATTTAATTGGAAGATGGCTAAGTGCTCATGTGTTGGTTTCCCTGAAATAGTCCAAACGGGTACAAGTAGAGCTGTCCTCGCAACTACCGCACAAGATTGAACATTGCTGAAGATATCGAAGGGTAGCTTGCGAGGTAGAAATCAGGAAACCACTGGCATCGTGCGGGCTATGAATAACGCGGTGTCACCTGACTACCTGCGGAGTTGACTCGTCCTTTCTGAATTATGCCATCTGCCAATATACTATCACAATAATAACAATAGAAGATCTCGCTTCCTCCCAGCAGATCTTATCGGTGCAGCCTCCGGGCTCGAAGGGCGATGCACAATGTCGAAACGGTGGCGTTGCGCGTAGCAAGAAATTGCTTCAAAGCTTCGACATGTCAGAGGACTTCGTTGTCCGCATCTCGACCATGGCTTCTCAACTTGGCCTCGAGCCGTAAAAGGCAGCCTCTGCGTCTGGCGTCACAGCTGCGTCCTTTTTCTCAAGTCTTACCTCACAGCTTCCGCCAGTCTGCGATCAAACAAAAACTCAAGCCATATGGCTCCGTCAACCAACCTGAACGAGGACTAAGTTTCCAAGACACAGAGTTGAGTGATGAGCAAATAGTATCTATCTTCGGACAAGATGCACCCTCTGTCGAGTTCGGCAATCGAATCCTTCGAGTTCTACACGGCCGACGCACCGATGGCACACTCGACCTACCCCTCCCAGAAGACATCGAGGCGGACTTGCAAGAAAACCCTAGCGTAGTCGAGGATGGCCTTTCGTTCTTAAGACATGCATATCCTCTGGACGAAGACGAAGCGATTCTCCGCCGCATTGCACGAGAAGAAGATCCGCGAGAGAAAGAACACCCGTCCGTGTTGATGCAGAGGGGACAAGATCTCGGGCTCTACAAGGCGGTACCAGCATCTCAAGAGCCTTACTACGGCCCACAGAGCGGCTTCTACCAGTCCGAGCTGAGCGAGAAAGAAGGCGATCCATATGGGAAGAGTGAGCTCGATCGCATTCGAGCGGAGAACGATGCCAAACGAGAGAAAGAGGAGGCCGAACTACAGGTGCAGATCGATGCCGAGATGGCCAAAGCCCAGCAGCTGCACGATGATCGGTCAAGAGCAATCGCTCAACGGCCGGAACAGGGCTTAGAAACTGCCAAAGAGCTGAGACCGCCCAACAGCTTCGAGAGATGGGTGCTGAAAGCCCGCAATCGAGCTCAGACGAAGTTGACACTGGAATCGCCCGAGATCGCCAACATGTCCGCATTCCGGCGCCTTTTCCCGTCGTTGCTATTGGCAGCGTCACTAAGCGTTGGCTGCTATTTCTATGCTCAAACGTGGACCCGTCCGAAACAATCTGATCGACTCTTTCCCGACGTGTCTTTGTCGTCCGCCACTATTGGCGCTCTCGTCGCCATCAATGTCGCCATATGGGTTCTTTGGAAAGTTCCATCCTACTGGGCGGTGCTGAACAAGTATTTCCTGTTTGTTCCAGCTTACCCATATGCTTTCAGCAACCTTGGAAACCTCTTTAGCCATCAGTCGTTTTACCATTTGAGCATGAACATGCTGGCTCTTGGCATCTTCGGTCTTCCGCTCCACGAGGAAATTGGACGAGGGAATTTCCTTGCGATTTACCTCGCTTCGGGGTTGATAGGAGGATTCGCGAGCTTTGCGCGACATGTGGTACAGAGAAACATGTTGACTACCGTCCTGGGCGCGAGCGGCTGCGTCTATGGGGTGATCTCGGCGTACCTGGCCCTTCACATGGATGACCGATTTACCCTGTTCTTCATGCCCGACAAGTATATGGACTCCTTGTCTATTAGTGGCTCAACAATCCTGTTCCTCTTCGGCGCTAGTCAAGCCTTTGGAATCGTGGCACCGTTGGGGAAGTACGACTATGTGGATCATTTTGTCGGCATGATCGTGGGCTTCTTCTCTGTGAGATGGTGGCAGGACAATGGTCGGAAAACAGAAAAGCCGGACAAGAAGCTGCGGCTTGGGTCGTGGTGGGATCCTCTGCTTGGTAAGGGCAAATGAGCTCGGCAACCACGTGGAATACAGTGTCCTCTCGAGTACCAGACTTGAAAGCGGAAAGAAATCTGCTTGTGCACATACCAGAGATCTGGTCGAATGACATTGAGCAAGACGAAATTTTGGAGCATCAGGACCGCGAATCAATCCAAGAATCCATTACAGCCATGGCTAGCAACCTCACCAAGCAAAGACCTCACGTGGTGTGCTCTAGAGCACACGGCCTATCGTCCAAGATACCGTGGTCGAATGACCAGGTCCGATGCGCTCGCAAGAAGAATGCTAGGCATGTTCGCCTTCATCGGCTGCTTCAAGGCCGGATTGATAGAATCCAACATGATGACTTGGCGGCAAATAGGAGCTTGAGAGTGCATAAAGTACCCAGGACGCTGATGGGACTCCCCTCTCTGCGAACACTGCCCTGCGCGGTGCAAAATACATGAATCTTCAGAGCATTTCGAGTCTGGCACCGCGCAAATACCTGGACAAGGTCCGCGAGCATCTTACAATGACTCGCGTATTATTTTGTCTCCCTAGAAGAAAATATTGTGCCATTTCGGGGCCGATAGCGGACCACTTGCACTTGTATTTATTTCCGCCCCGCCCCGCAGACGTCACTTCGAGATTTTGTAGATCGGATCGCGAATGGACATTTTTTCCACACGACCACCACCAGTCTCGCCAGTCGACTGTACTCGACCAATAGTTCACACCTTGAATGTTTAAAGCTCATACTCATGGTCCCTTGCCATAGTCGAAGCTACAACGCCGTAGTATGGATTGACCTTCCACCCAGCTATCCTTCACCCTGGACTTTCGTGCACCCCGGCACTCAGACTTCCATTCCGAACCTGCACCGCCCTTCAATTCAGCATGACTTCTCACACCGCATCTCCAGAATCAGTGCCCCCTCTCACCCTCCTGCACACCCTCTCACACCCCTCATCAAGCGCCACCCGCGCCTGGCAATCAGCTCCGCACCCAGACCCAAGCATCCCCCTCCTCGCAACCGCTTCGGCCGACAAATCCGCAAACATCTATTCCCTGAAAGATTTCTCCCTCGTGAGCACGATCTCCGGCGGCCACAAGCGCAGCGTCCGCACCGTTGCGTGGAAGGATTTCGGACGACAGAGAAAGGGCGCGCGCAGGAAGCCGGTCGTGCTGGGAACGGGGAGCTTCGATGCGAATGTGGGCGTTTGGGTGTGGAATGACGAGCGACGGCGCGGGGTCCTCTCCGATGATCTTGCTGAAGATAATAGCGCGGAGGACGCGATTGAAACGGACATGACAAACAACGACGAAGATGCCGAGGAATGGCACTTCAGCACGCTCCTCACGGGGCCGGACAGCGAGATCAAATCAATTGAATTCAGTCCGCCGCATTACCCTGCGAACCTGCTGGCTACGAGTTCACGCGACAAGTCCGTGTGGATATGGGAGGAGGTGGAGCCCGAGGAGTGGGAGACGATTGCGGTGCTGAGCGAACATACGGGCGATGTCAAGTGTGTAGGGTGGTGTACAGGCGCTCAGAGACGTCGGTCGAAAAGGCGGAGAGTACAGGAGGATGGGGACGTCTCGATGGGAGAGGAGGGTGGCCATCTAAACGGGGCGAGGACGTCGAATGAAGTGCCGGCAGAGGACGGGCAGGACGAAGACTCAACGGTGGGTGCGCGCCCTCTGCTCGCGTCCGGTTCGTACGACGATACGATCCGACTATGGCGCGACGTCGAAGAAGAAGGCGATTGGATCTGCGTCGCTGTGATCGCATCACATACCGGCACGGTGTGGGATGTCAAGTGGGAGCCACACATTAATTATTCAATACTCGACATCCCTAACACAGCAACGGAGGAGGAGAACACTACTACAATGATAACGGCCTTCGAAAACGACTGGCAGCCACGGATCCTTTCCTGCTCGGACGATCTCTCGGTCCGCGTGTGGCGCAGAGAATTGAGTCAAGCGGAAAAGGAAAAGAGACGACAACAAAGGCAGGGCGGTTCGACCTCCCTGAGTGCTCCGATGGGATTTTCTTCGAGTCGGATACCATCCGTCATCCGACCGATGAGCGCAATAGAAACCTGGGTTGAAGATGTCACGCTCCCGCAGGTCCATGTGCGAAGCGTATATGCTGTGGACTGGTCCAAGAAGACAGGACTGGTGGTGAGTTGTGGCGGAGACGGGACGATTGCCGTGTACAGAGAAATAGCTGCCCCGGCTACCTCAACTTCTAATGGTCGGGAAGGCGGCGACGTCGTTATGAACGGTACAGCTTCCGACTCCTCCGCGCCAACCGAGAACGGCGGCTCCGAAGAAGCTGAGCCTTATAAACTGCATACGTCAAAGTGGGAAGTCGTTGCATTGATGGAAGCCGCGCATGATGAATTCGAGATCAATCACGTCTGTTGGGCCGAGCGACGGGATAAAGACAGACGGTTCGTGGGCGAAGAGATGATTGTTTCGACGGGTGATGAAGGAGACGTGCGAATATGGACTCTGCCAGAGGAGTTGGTTAAGGAGTTTGAGTGACACACATGAGACAGAGTTGACACACAGTTGGAATGAAGCCCGCATAGACTCGTGAAACGTGTTGTAGAGGGGAGAGCATCACTGCCTCATCATACAGCTGTAGTGTCTGAATTACATGCTTCATGACAGCACCCGTTGCTTTCCGGAAACGGTTGGGCTCACACCTCGCGGAAAGTACAGGGGAAATGCAAGTCCGTTGCACTTTCAGTAGACTGCAATGCCGTTTCCCATGACACTTGAGGTAAAGTGCGCTGTCGCTACCGCGTTCTGCTGTTTCCCACGACGTTTCCAACGAATTGGCCTGTCCTATTCCCATTGCACTTTCATCAAAGCGCTATACCACAGCGTGTTTTCCACCGGCCCTGTTTGTACGCTCAGCTAAAATCAAGCCTATTGCTCGCCACCAAACACAGTGATGCCCGTCAGGGCGAGAACGGAGAGTTTTGCCGAGGCTTCTCGAAATGTACTGTCACCGTATAGCGCGGAAGAAGGTCAGAGCCTTGAGCGATGGAGCTTGACCGTCGCTCTGATGGCTGCCTCCTCCATTTTATTCATGCCCTGCTTCTCATCTGTTTGAAGGCCCGGCAATTGCAGTAGAGTACCACAGCTGACCTACCCCAATTGCATTGCGGTATAGTATGCAGGCGCGATGTTCGCTGTGCCGTTTGATGGGCTTTGGGGGCTAGATGTGTAGGCCTTGTTGACGTTGTAGCCGTGAGACGCATATTAAATGCGTATCTCGATTCGCCTCACAACGCAGTCAGGTTAAATCACCCTCCCGCTAGGTAAGCCTCCTTCTTCAACTGCTTCGCGGCCTTCCGGGCTTGGTTCATGCTGCCGCCCAGCAACTCTAGATGCTGAGTACGTTCGGCCAAAGCATCTTCCGTAACGTCGTCCAAGATGAACTTTCCCATTTGGCCGCTCCTCCAACGTTGAATAAATTGCAGAGCAGAGGATTCAAAGTCTGGTAGGCCTCCCTTCTTCAGGCGACCCTGCTTCCGTGCAAGACCTTCCAGTACACCGAAAATGTCGTTGGTCGGCTCCGAGAACATGTTGTACAGGTCCGGGTCGACAAGATTGAGATGGTAAAGCAGATAGTCCGCAATCGTCGTTGGAGGTATGATGGTGTCTTTGACACTGCCACATAGTGCAAGCTTGAGCATGCTTTCCGCGTCAGGGACATATGGGACGAAGACGCCAGGTGTGTCAAGGACGTAGACAGCCTCTCGGCCGTCTTGAGCCTCAATGATCTTCACATCGCTACCAATCTTCCTCGTCACTCCAGGTTGATCTCCGGTTCTCGCGGCTTTCTTTTTTCCCAGGCTGACGTTGCGTAGTGCATTTAGAAGAGAGGACTTGCCGACGTTTGGCATGCCCACAACCATGAGGCGTGTACCGAATAGTGAGGTCGAGGCATTGGCATGGGCTCGTGCAAAATCGAGGACTCGCTTGATGGTAGTGGGAGACTTAATGTCGGTGAAGAATGATATTGACGGCGCGTCCCATTTCTTGATTATCTTCTCTCTCTGCCTCATATCAGCATCATACTACCAATTTGTTTTGACGACCATCCACACCTGCATGTCCTCCTTCCTCGTATGCTTGCCCATCCTCGTCACATTGCTACCCAGATCTTGCTTGGTATAGACGATCATTCGCGGCCGCTCGCCAAGATTGGCTTCGAACATGGGGTTGCGTGACACAATTGGGACACGATAGTCTCGACATTCTATGACCAGGTCCATCTGCGAGACCATGGATGTCATCTTCGCCAGACCCGCCGCATGGTGGCCAAGGTAGTAGGATCTCGGTATTGATTCAAGGTGTGGGTACACCTGGCGAGGCACAAACGCGGCCATTGTGGAGGAAGAGGGTTGGGTTTCGAATGAGTAGCTATTCGAGCCATTGTGCTGGCTGTCTATCCTCGAGCACCATGGAAAACCCTATGAAGTAGCTACCAACGCGACCATAAAATCTGGAGCAAAGCGTCGACAATGGTGCAGTCATTAACGGTGGAGCAAGCGCAGGTCTAGCGCTGACGCCGAGTCCGGTCGTAACTGATAATTATATACATCGTGGAACCCGTTTTTCCCTTCCTCGTTTCTCAAATGTGAAACTCCAGAATCACTCTTTCCTCCGATTTCCAAGCTGCTGATGGCAATAACGAGACCGCATGCAATTGCTCTTATCTTCCTCGTCCTACCAGGTGATTATCACGGTGAGGAATGGGCCGGTCGCGCTTGCTGCTCTTCTTACAAGGAAGTGACTGTGCAACATCTTCTCAGCACAGCAGCTGCTGCGCCATTCTTCAGATACACTTGGTCAGTCAATGATGTTCTCTGGATCATGCTTCCATTCAGTCCTTGCTGCAATTCCTGCTCTTGTCCTACAGGACTCTCGCTTTGCCTGACTATTCATCTCATCTGTTCACCCATGCAGCTGTTGCAGGCGTTACTGCTACCATGACCGCTTGGCCATCCACGATTTTCCAGCCCTGATGTGACATGCAACACCCAGCAACAGGCCTCGCTACCGACCCAAGATCCCTACCAATGCTCTTTCGAACGCACTCCATCTGCTTCGTACGGCGAGGATTGATGGTCCCACGGCGACATGCTGGCCCGACATGAAATGGGCGTCGTGCTAACTCAGGGCCAAGAACTCACACCCGGTCTGAAGACCTCAAAAAAGACAACCGAATCCTTCTTTTTTAGCTCTACCGGTCTGAACATGCAAGGGGGAAAGCGGGCAGGCATCGTCCTGACAATGCATAAGTCGAACATCATCAGCTGACGATGCTGAACGCCTTGCCGCCAGCCACGGAACCAGGACTTTGTCAGTAAGTATGCAAATCAATGTGCGGAGGCTGTGTCAGGCTTTCAGCACTTGGATACAAAGTGCAGAGACTTTGTCCACCTGTGGAGTGGAAGAACAGATCGAGGAAACCTCCACCAAAGGAGCGTGTATGTTGTCGTACTCCAAGCAAGGTAGCAAGTACGACGGACTCACTCGGGGCCTTTGGGAAGGGAATGTCGTTACTGGTTTGCGGACTTCTGCCTAAGCTGTGTGAGAGGCAGACGTCGTGGTGTTCCTGCAATTTACTGCTGGCGTCATTCGAAATCTTTCTTCGTCCTATTGCCAGCAAGCAAGAAACGCTTCGAGGCTACAGAGCTCGCAATCAGTGCTCGGTTACACGATACCCTCATCTATTATGGTATCTACAGTCACGCCGGTGAAAAGCAACGATCCTGGAACTGTGCCTCGCTTCGAATGTGATTCGCCCTGCAGCGCCCCGGCTACTTGAACGTCGAGACTTGGCTCCGGAGATACTGAGGCGTCGGTACAAACAACCGAGGACAATAGCAAACAAATTGGGTACGAGTGCCACAGTCGGTGGATGCTCAGCGACAACGCCGATCCTTCAGAGGCTTGCGTCGCATGCGGCTGTAAAGCCGCAAATGCTTTCGCTTTCAGGAACCCTTCTTCTGGAGTCTTGCAACTGCAGCTATGGGGCTCAAGACGGCTGAACCATCAGACTGGGTACGCACGTCTTGGCTCAGGACTGCTCTTGACCGTGATAAGCTTTGGTCACCCAAACCACAGCACAAGCCTTCGCGCTGGGATGGTAATTGTGGAATCGACCACGTGTTGCAAGAAGGCTTTGCTCATGTAGCATCCCTTCAATGTTTCAAATACGACTACTTACAGAGACACAGCGGCAACTACCCGTGCGGAGAGTGATGTGTGCTTTGCAGGCCAAAATGGCCAGCTCAAGCTGGTTGTAGAGGCTGTGTTTCACAGCATGTCCTTTTGAAGTATGTATTTGCGTCTAGAAGACGACCCAGGCCATGCTAGTCGTCGCACATGACGAAGATTGTATATGTATTCTAAGAACTCCTTCCTCATGCTGGACGGTGAAGCATGTTGCACCTCTTGACCTACGCTCGGTCAGACTTGTCCGACTGTTCGTCCACGTCGTGCCCGCTTAGCCACGACCGACAGAGGCAGGAAGCCTGAGCCAGTAGCGGGATAGATTTGCCCGAAGGAGGAACAATTGGTGATGGAGAAGTCGAGAGCCGTGGGGTTGGGCGGCCGCCAATCATGACTGTCTCGCGAAGTCGTCTCGTTATCTTGGAATCGGTGATGGGCTAAACCTCTTCTGGCAAGGTTGTCCGCATAGGTAACCGACCGCGGGCATTCGCATTTCGACGTTTCCTTGTCGTTCTACCTGGTAAAATGGCCATGCGTGGGGAGGCTTCCTTCTGCCGATTCGCCACGGCGCCTCTCCCACGGCCAAGTGGTCGCGTACGACTTGTCACGAACCGCTTGTGCCGCTGCGGTTCAAGCTTCGAGAATAGCCTCTCCTCGGTACCTGTCAGGAACCTCCCCTCGGCCTAATGGACAGGTGTTGAGCACTGTTCTCGCATTCGCCTTACAGGTGTTTCTTCTCTTTGATCACCCAATTAGCTCTGGCTTTCACGACTGCCTATGAGGATGAACCCTGCTTGGCTCTACACCCTTTCGAGCTTGCTTCTCCCTTCACCAACATCATCGCATTTTGATTCTCTCATTTACCTCGCTTGCCGGAAATTCACCCTCTCTCCGTTCTTACCTTCTTATCTACGACTTTGGTGAGCAATCAGGCCCTGTGATACCCTTATCCTCGACAAAGATTAGTGCTGGGTGGTGTGACTTGACTGATTGTCATTGTTTTGGCTTTGCATTTTGTCCCGTTCGGGAGATCTTCAAGATCCGAATCATATCTATATCACCTGCATTCACTGTACCTTACATTGAGTGTCGGAGGCTGTGCTTGGCTTCACGTTCTTTCCGGTAACATACCTCTGTGGCTGTTGTCCCAAGTGAAGGTCACTGGTGAGAACGGTTTGACAACTTCACTGTTGAGATCTGCGGTGCTGTCTCAGCCTATATAAAGCACAGTTCGAACCTCATCGACTGTACATAAATACCGACACCCAGAGCACCAGAATCACCCCTCGCAACCTCGAAGATGGCTTCATTCTTTGATGAGCAAACCCTACTCTACGTGGGGCTCGCTATTTCTCTCACCATCATCACATATCTCAGCCTAAGTCAACGTCAAAAAGATGTTGTTTTCAAGAGGTTGATACTCCGAGGTCGCCGATCTTCCAGTGCAGACACTCCTCCTCGATCAATCTCACCAGAGAAGGAGCCCACAAACTCACAACCAAAGTCATCCGAATATGTCAACACATTCCCGCCTTTGACCAGAGAAAATCTCCCAGAAGCAGCTGTGGATCTACCAAAAGATCGACGTGAGGTGCTGGAGACTTCTTCCTTCGATGAGAAGAATTGGACCAAGTCCATCCTCGGATGGGAGGATGACTTCCGCAGGGCTGACCCCGACAAGTACATTTACACGGGCTACAAGGTTAAGGAGATCCGGGCTCTCGGAGATTTCCCCAACTATTCTGCCCTGAGCGAAATACCACTACCGGAGGCGTACCCTGAGCATGATATTGACAAGGCATTGCCACGACCGTTCCGACCTTTTCGTTGGGCTTATCACCAGACCATGTGTGAGTGTACCACGCTTCAATCCTTATCCATTCTACTGACCACTTAAAAACAGCACTTACCAAGCTGGAACCCGACTGGTGGCTCGAATTGGAGAACACCTATAAGTCTCGAATCGCTCAACGTAAGAAGCTGTATGCTGAACACGGTGAAGCTGTCCTTCAATGGCTGCCTGGCTCAGAACTCGCGTCCAAAGAACTCATGGAGATATCAATTCAATTCTTATGTGCGAGATATCCTCAGTATTTCACGCTTGATGCAGACAAGAAGACCTTCAGAAACAAGATTCTCGGGACGAAGCAGGACGTCTCATCCAAGCACCCCTTATTGGTCATGTTGGACAATATACCCGAGGATTTCGCAATCATGCTGCGTAACCCCGAAACCGGGTACTACCACTTCCGCTCCGGGATGATTTGCTCGGCATTGGGCTGGAATGTCGGAACCAAGATCGGTTTGCAGTTGCATGAGATTCATGCACCTATCCCGGATTACAAGGAGAAGATGCAATTCAGCATGGATCGGTATGTGTAAATCCTCTCTGCGCATCACTTGCCTGCTGACCCTCTCCTCCAGATTCTTCACCAAGATGCCCGCTCAGAAGCCCATCCAACGTGGCTCTTGGGGTCTAGAAGTCGACCAACCACTGTACATGCCTCCCGGCGATCCACATGAGAAGTATCGAGACTTCCAATCCCCCGATCTCGACCTCTCCCAGATTCATCTCCGTGTCGACTGGCAAACGCTTCGCCGACTGCCGCTATCCGGTGGTATCGTCTTCAACTTCAAAGCCGTGTTCACCCCAATCACAGAGTTCCGTGACGAACCATATATCCCCAGCCTCGTGCTGAAGGTGCTCAAAGAAGGCAAGGAAAACCTGATGAAGTACAAGAACACATGGCACGTGGAGCATATTGCTATCCCTGCCCTGGAGGAGTACGAACGTGAGCAGAAGGCCAAGGGCATCGCGGAGAAGGACTGGCAATGCCATACGCTGGATGAAAGTCCGTACTTTCCGGGATGGAGGGAGAAGTGGACGGGACAGCAGGGGTTTGCGCCTCAAGAATGAGGTGCTCTCCTACCCAGGGGACGTCTGAGGACGCCATGAGCCACGATTTGATGAGCCATGAGAGGCCTTCCAGATAACGACGCTTTCGACCTCCACGACACGAAGCAAGCGTCCAAACCAAATCAAACCCACCCCAGACGTCACAGCCAACACAGGTTCGACATAGCTCATCACATACCAGCTCATTTTGCTTGGCTTGGCAGCATACACGGATGCTTGCCCGGCCCCTTATTTAGGTTCTTCTGTTGATATGGCACGGGGCAAGCATGAAACCTACATTTTTGCAACAGTCTTTGCATTTCAGTAGTCGAGGATCGGCCTGGAGGCAGAATAAAGTGACAGAGATCTTTGGATCGGACCGTGCGCAAGTCCAGTGACTTAGCTCTGTCCTAAAAGCATTCTCATGGTTTTCTCTGCAACGCTCAATAGCAATGTTGACGGCATCCTCCCTGACCAGTGATTTGGCATCATAGAGCATTCCTCCAGAGCCACATTCAGATACCGGAAACTGAATCCTTCCCAATAGCAACCTGTCAGATAATGGTCTCACTGATTGGTTCGTCACAGGCGATATCAACGCAGGGCCTCGGCGCGACTGACGTTCAACGTCATTTGGAAACACCAGCATGTGACAATCCCAGCGAACGGCATATATTATAGACTCAACAATTCTGAGCCTGGTAGACAATATGCTTTGATACATTTCGAACACCCTTCATAAAAGAGAGTACAGCGGCTACTGCTCCTGACGATCCAGCATTGACCGAAAATACACATCAGATCTGGAACAGTCAGTAGGTCAATCCAAGGCAACAAACTATCTCGGTCGGTCTGAAAACGAGATATCTCGATTCTCTGCACCTCTTCAAATCAGAAACCAAAGATGGAAATCCAAACACCCTCATTCCTCAACCTCCCCGCGCATTACAACACAAAAGTCTCCGACATGGTCCAGTTCACTTTCACCTCCTCCAATTCCAATCTCGAGCCCTCAAACTCCGCGCTCAAAGAAACAACCAGGTCCACCGGTCCCGGCACGCTTCTGATCAGCAAAATCGTCGACGGGCTCATCAACTGGGGCGGCTACGATGAGCACGACATCGCGAAAGTCGGCGGGCTCGTTGCGCGGAATGTCTACTCGTGTCATTCGAGGCAGGTACAGGGCGAGGTGCAGGGGTTCATGACATCTCGTTCCGGCAAGGAAGAAGACGAGGGCAAGGGGGATGCGAAGGACGTCCCGAGCCTGGCTGTGGAGTTCATGCTCCGCGGTTTGCTCGACAGGACCGTTTCGCCACATGTGCATATTAACTCGAACGAGCCTGTTATGTTCATCAATTTCGACGACGGTGAGAATGGATGCGTGACTACGAAGCAAAGGGACATGTTGAATTACATCACGGACATTGCTGTCACGGAAGCGCAGGACCGATGGGGGATATGTCCTGTAAGGGTTTACGCGGGGAAGTTCATCCCTGGAGAAAAGGGGGCGAGTGAGGGTGAGGAAGAAGGACACGCTGTTCCCAGCTTTTCATTGACACTACTGAACGTCGTGAATACGGATATTGGTGGGCCGAGTATGCCGCAATTGCTCGATGCGCCTTGCCATGCTGCGGAGTGGACGCGAATGTTGAGAAAGGAAGTTTGGCGTGGGCTCGAATTGGTGAGTCGAGAGGAGAATGCAGATCTGGTAGAGGCGCATATCGCGGATGATGCGTCTGAGCATTCGTTCGGGAGTGCGGATGACGATGAGTCTATTGGGTCGGATGCGGATAGATTGTTGGTTGGTTCGGAGGATGTGGAAAGGCGAGGTGGTGATATCCACGAAAGTGAGACGGGTGATGGCGAGGACAACGAGGTCCAACAAGAAGCATCGACCATCGATCAACACCAGCAGAACGAAATCCCTACATCACCACAACTAAGCGACCGCCCAGAAACCGCTCATGGTAAGGAGAAAAGCCCCGAGCCAGATCACCCCAAAGAATGGACCGACGAGGAAGAAGACGTTGCCCAAGAAATCGAGCTACCAGAGCGACATATCAAGCACCCGAGCTGGGATCGACACGACGATAGCACATCCTTGCTGGACCTGATCAGGTCTCAAGCATCGGTAATCGCGCCTTTTGGGACGGGGACTGCAGGCCACGGCGTCCCTGATTTGGAGGGTAATGTGGGCGGCGCGGTGCCTGCGAAGACTGGGTCCGAGGATCGTGGTGCCAGGAAAGAGGGTGAGGCTGGTGCGAGACAGGAGGAGCCGGCGGAGACGAAGTCGAAGTCATCCAGCGAGGATGATTTCGTGGTTGTCTGAGACTGTGGCCTGGTTCCCCAGGGTTTAGCACTGGAGTACACCTTTTCTTCCACCATGTCGTTCAATCGCTGTATGGTGAGCTCCTTCTTCTGCTCCTGCTCCTGCTTCGACTGCGACTGCGACTGTGGCTTTCACTTCTGCTCGCACTCCTACTCCTGCTACTCCTCTCCGACCCAACACTCCTCCCATTCCTATCCACCTCCATAACATCACCCGCACTCCCGTCCTCATCCTCCATCTCATCCAACTCCCCCTGCAACGGACTAACCCTCTCCTCCAACTGTTCCAAATCCTCCAAAACCTGCCGTGCAGGCAACTTCCACAAACTCGTCCCGCACACGCGGTCCTTCGTAAGCAAACTGTCCACAAACTCATCCACATGCACCAACACATACACTTCTTTCCTCCTCTGTCTCAATTTCCGCGAATCCTCGAGAAATGGTTCCAGCGTTTTATACACTTCCGCCGCGTCGAAGGTCAACCGTACATAAAACGCAGCAAGCGCGCGGAGATATTTCCACTCCTCGCCGCCCATTCTCAAATACTCGAGAATGATCTCGCGATCGGGCACGAGTGTGAGGAGTTTGAATGCGAGACAGATGAAGGGCGAGGGTTTCATGGCTACGCCGTACGTGCCGCCGATGTAGGTTAATTCGACGGCGCGATCGCACAGTGTCGCGGCGTTGAGGCCGAAGCATTGCTCCTTCCAGTAGAGCGAGTCGGTGATGCGGTCGCGCATGGCGGTTTCGAGGAGGAGGGCGGGGTTTTGGCCGCGGATGAGGGGGCCGTTGTAGCCGCGGTTGTCGAGCGTGTTGGAGGCATCGGCGCGGTGGGTCATTTTGTTGAGGGCGAGGTTGGAGGGAGAGTGAGCTGAAGATGACAGCGTCGCAGGAAGAACTCACAAGGCGTCTGCGGAGAGAGGAAGCATTGTGAATCTCGATAGATTTCAAAAAAGTGTTGCCGAGGATATCCCGACTTGATCGACGTCACCGCAAGGCTGGTTGTCCCAGACGACGAGGCTGTAAATAAAAGAAATCCAGCACAACGGCCACGGCATCTTGCATATACGAGCCACATCTCTGGGATTGATCGAAAGCTACATCTTAAAGCCCGTTTGCAGTAGTTGTGCGATAGCATTCCAGGATTCGACTACAGCTTGCAGACTTCCCGATAACGACGTCTGTGCTGAAGAATCCACATCCTGCCGCATGAACCGTCCCTCCCGGACCACATCTTGATCCTCACGCAGCCATGGTCCTCCTCACCCCATCCACCGTCTCAGCCATGATCTCCGGCAGCGTAGTCTGCCTCTTCACATTCCTGCTCTTCCTATCCGGCTACGTCCTCCAACAACAATCCGTCCGCTCAATACAAGAAGCCATCCGCCGACCGCCGGAGCCGAAACCCGTGCCAACACTCCCAGCGAGGTTTCGTCACGTGGATGATGTGAATGAGACGGTGGGAGTAGTGCTTGAGCAGCCGGGAGCTGGGTTTGTGGATGGAATCCAGGTACCTGTCTTAGCTCCATCGGGAGGAAAGGGCACGAGGAAGGACCCGACGCCTCGGAATTTGGCGTATTTCTTTGCCCTGGAAGAGCCTCGGCATTTATGCTCGGCTCTTCTCTTCGCGAAACATCACCGTTCAACGAGTCGATTGGCGAAAGACCCGTCGATAGTGCTCCTGTACCCGTCGACATGGGAGTCCGACTCATCCTCGTTATACACTTCAACACTGAATTTTATGCGCGATGTACAGGAACTGTACGACCTCATCTATCATCCTGTCAACATCCACCGTGGCTGGGGAGATCGAGCTCTGCTCTTGGGCGAATTGCAGCACGGGAACTGGGGATATGATCAGGCGTTATACTTGCGCTCGCCGGGCGTGTTGCTGGACACACAGGCTCTGGACAGCCTGTTGGCATCGGCGGATACAAGGCAGTCGTGGGCGCCTCTAAATCCTTCTTCTGGGAACAACCCGGAAGTGCTTCTCAAGACGAATAGGGGATGGCAGAGCCCAAGAGGTCTGACGAGGAAGCTGGTTCTTTCGTCGTCAGTGAATTCTGCACAGGCCGAAGAAGACCAGGAGAGCACGCGAGAATCACGGGAGGAAGCTGCTTACATATTGCTCGATGGTCCACCTTCTGATGAGGAGAACGTTGCCGGGTGGTACAGCGATTTGAAGAAGGAATTCGACAAGGGAATCGCCTCCGTTTGCGAGGCCAGTGGGCTGCTGTGAAACACTCCAGCTCCAGCTCTTCGATAGTGGAGCATAAATGTATAGATAACGACAATTTCATAGAATGATATATATACAGCAATTGAACGAACAGTCTTCAATCCTGCCCCGAGACACTGGTCCCAGATCCTCTCTTCCTCGACGTCGACAGTTTGAGATTGACGTATTTAGGATCTGGAAGATTGAGCTCCGGAATATCGACGCCCTTGTCCATCTCTGACTCTCGGACCGGGCCCAGCAACGACGAACTAGTCTTCCCGACCCGAATCCGGATGTCCTTGCCGTTCGCCGACGGTCCCATCACAGGCGAGTCCTTGTCTCGTTCCCTTTCGCGGAGCGCGGCTTGCTGGGCTGGTAGTGTGGCTGTGACTTCTTTGTAAAACAATTCGAGCTGTTCGACGTCTTGGCAGAAGGTCTCAACGTCGTCTTTGATTTGTTCTGGCGTGACGTAGTGTGTGAGGCCCGAGGCAGCAAGGGCACGACGATTGCCGAGTACGTCGGCTGTGATTTTAGGAGTCTGGGGCATCGCGGTCGTTGTGCTGGGGAAAGGTGCCTGCGCAGGTCCAATGGTTGGATTGCTGGCGACATTTTCGAATGAAGAGGTCCTTGTTCCGGCTAGTGTTGGATGCATGGGTGCTGATTTGAGAGGTCGTACGAGTGGTGAAGCGTAGGGTCCTGTCTGTGGTGATTGTAAATTCAACCCTATGATCCCCGAAGCCTGCATGCTCGGAGCAGGTGCGGAATTGGTTGATGTGAGAGTTTGAGGACGCAGAAGCATGGAGCTTGAGGTATTCGGCGTTAGTTTGTCCTTCTTGCTGCTGTCAAACTTCGAGTTCTCTTTTGATGAGGCTTGTCGTGAGTTGTACAACCTATTTGCAAGGAGCAGAAGATCTCCCTCGTCCGTGATCTGAGCAAGGCAGACACCCGACCGATGGACAAACTGCGTATACCGATAGTCCAACTCGCCCCACGAGTATGTAATCTCGACGTTCTCCGGAAATTCAGATGGCGCTTCCAGGTCCAGGACGAAGTTGAACCGCTTTAGCAGTGCCTTTTGGTAAAAATGGATGTCCTCTTTGAGAGGTGCTTGAGGTCCGAAGGACACCGCAGTGAAATACATGGATGTTGCCGTGCTGCGACGAGGCGGATCAAGGGCAAGCTTAATTCGATAAGCCGCGCGGAATGGTTCATGTTCAGGAACCTTGAATGCTTCAGCAATAGGTACTTCGACCAGCTTCAAGCCGTACTTTTCGGCTTGTGTAGTCCAGCTGATGATGGAGTCGTCCACCAGTTTTGAAGTTGTGTTCAACCACGAGAGCTCCAAATGGTAGCAGTTCTCCGGGTTGTGTAGCCTGTCATAGTGGAGATTCACAATCTCAGGCCTGTTGGACCGCTTCCTTGTATCAACATCGATCCGTATCATCTTGCTCAACGTGACCGTCCGCGTCTTCTTCTCACCCAACGTCTTCGCGAGTTCGGAAGCCACTTGTCCGTGGTTAGCGAGATTTGACCCTGATCGGGATCTGCCACTCAATAAGTCACGGCTTGGATGCTCTGTTGCTGGTGTCGGTGGGACCGTGCGATCTGATCTACGGCTCGCTGGAAACCACGACTGCCTCGCATCTGGGCGTTGGGCTCTAAACTCCGGCTTGATGGAATAGAAATAGTTTCCGTCTTTGAACTTGTACTTGCTGTTGACGTGCTCGAACAGATTCTCTTTCATGAGGTCGTTGCCCAGCTCGACAGCCTCCTCTCGAGTGTCGATGTCTCTGAAGTTGTGGACAAGCCAGTTGGTAAGATCTTCTCCCATAAAGCAGCTGTAATGCAGACGCCAATGCCATCGTCTAGCCTTGATCTCGATACCATTCTCCCCTTGCAGAGCTTGAGCTAGCTTGGGCAGCGCGAACGAGTCTCGCTCGAATTGCTCCGCCTCAGGTAATAGCTGCGTATTCTGCACTTCTCCAGCTTCCTCAGCCGCAACAAGCTTGTCGAGCTCTGTCGCCACCAGCTCAGAAGGGTTCAGAGTCTCAAGATTTATCCTCAACGGGTTCCGATCCTTCCTTTTCAAAGTACTGAGTCGATTGTGAGCCGGTCTCCGCTCATCGGGTGGGACATATCGAGCTCTCTGCCACATTTGCGTCAATGCTCGAATACCACGCAGGTGGATTTCCTCTTCGCTTTCCTCGGGCTCAGATGCTGCTGGTCTCCAGGAACTAGCTGGTAGCTCAACAGGAATGAGCACGAATCGAGCGCGCCAGAATCGAAGGGCTTTCACATCCACATCGGACCGCCTCTGCTGTTCAGCTAGGTAATTGTCCGCCGCCTCCCATGGATATTGCTCGGAGTAGCCATTGAAATGCATGTCTCGGATTTTGTATTCTCCAGAGAGGATGGTTCTGATGTTAGGATAATAGTTGATCATCTGCGGGGCTGCAGGCTTGAGGTCTGGTAGTCTGCGGGAATACCTAGTCACCTGCAGTCGGTCATTTTTCTGGAGAGTGATCTTCTGAATCGTATTGCCCATGGACATGAAGATGAAGGAGCCGTCGGGCCGTACCAAGTTTGGCGTGAAGAAAGAAGAGCTGTCACAGGTACCAGGACCAACAGCCTCAAGCAAAGCGGGACCGACCACCAGTTGATAGCCATGTGCAAATCGGAGAGCCAGCATCTCGCGGAGAAGGATGTCACGAGATTCAGGCTCCTCTAGAAGCTCGTTTGAAAGTGCAAGATTCACCTCGTGGCTCATGGTGTCGTAATCCATCTCCAGCGCGTCTTTCGTTGGGAAGTCCTCTGTTGTCAATGGAACCGAGGCTGGTGTGCAGAGAGACCTCCATTTGACGGTGGCTGCGCGTGGCTTTCGGGGGTACAGATGCTGCCACCTGCCATAGAGAGTCTCCCTTTCCGGATGTCTCTTCAGTGGGTTCGATGCGTTGACATTGCGGACAAACGGTAGCGTACTCTTAGGGACAGAGCTGGCAACTGATGTCCCAAGCTGGCTATCGGCCATCCCAACCTCGTCTGGATCATCTGAGGCATCGCTTTCAGCAGACATCGACGATTCACTGTCTGGATCATGCTTTGATTCGATGTCGGGCTTTGAATCAGAGACGTGGTCCTTGACCTTCCGTGTCGTAGAATTCGACCTGTGAGATTCTCCGAGTCCGTCACCTTGCACTTTACGCAGCGGGGTGTTGATGGAGATCGGCTTCGATGGGGCATCGTCCACTCGGCCTTGTGAGCGAGGAGATCTATCTGAAGCGGAGGGGCTTGCATAAGTCTTCTCGGTGACGACACTGTTGGTGGAAACAGATCGGACGCTTGCAGCTGTAGTCGCAACGGTGGGTCGCGAGTGCCCCAGGGTCCCGAAAGGCGGTTGCGCCTGCGCATTGGTGATGTTCACTTCAGTGCTGGCAATAGCCCGAATGGGAGGAGCCAACCCACGCAATGCATAACTTAGTGTTCGATTGACCTTGGATGCTTCTGGAGTTTTCTTGAGCGTAGAAGTAGGACTCGAGGCATCCGCAGACGCCAAAGAAGCAAGCTGTGGTCGGAATGGCGAGTTCAAAGACTTGTTAGTCAACACTTTTGCCAACCCAGATCCAGATTTCGGCGCTTCCACGACAGACTGGGGAGTGTTCGCCGTTGTCGACAGTGCGCTCTCATTACTTGAAGGGTGGCTCTTTGCTTTAGATGGCTTCGATTTCGGTTCTGGCGTTGCCTGGACGCTATATAACGCCGAATCGTACTCGTCCATACGGTCGAAAACACTCCCGAATGCTTTGGCATGGGTTGAGAGCAAACCTTGGGGTGGTCGTCGAGGTCCTGTACTATGTCGACTCTTCCGTGACAGTGTGGGAGAATGCGACAAGCTTCTGCTTCCACTTGTTCGTGGACGCTTTGAGTTCCGGCGCTTGACTCGGCTCTTCGATACACCTTGCGTCTCCGTCATGTATGGAATACTCATGTCCGCCATCCCAAGTTCCATCAAGCCCATCATTTGTATCTCGTACATTCTGACTCGAGGAAGAAAAGGGCCCTTCTTGCGCTTGACCGCCACATCAACCCCTTGCTCTATATGCCCTGACACTTTGATCTCTGCAGGCTCAACGTCAGCGGACCAGTAAGAGAGGTCGATCCACTGAGGTATTCCATAGCTCCAGCCGTGCGCGCCATCCTGACTCCGCCCTGACATAAAACTAGCAAAGAGGCGCGTACTATTGCTGGCTGCTGATGAAACTGCAGGTGACAGCTTCCTTGGCTGAATAGAATCGAAGAAGCTTGTACTTGACGAGTACTTGTGATCGCTGGAATTGACAATTTCAGGAATTGAAGAAGTGAGCGGTTCCTCGGCACCGGACGAGCGGTACTTGAAGAGAGGGACAGAGTGCAACGGCATTTTAGACAAGCACACAATGTCAATGCCGACGCCATTGTTGGTCAGAGTTTGAGATGTCAGATTGAGCAAGTCTCGACTGACTTCAAACACTCCCGTACTCGCAGTGATAACCACGACGGAGACGCCGGTACGAATCAGATCTCGGTCCTCAAAGTCATGTGCGAATTGCGTGCTTGCAATGTTGATGGCCTCGAGGATGTTCCCTTTCAATGCTGTACTCGGCCTTCCTGCGATGCGTACCGGCCGAGATTTGGAGTCTTCAGCAGCCATTTCGTTGTGGCTAGAAGTGTGCAGCGAGATGTCTCTCAGAAACACGCGAAAGTCTTTCTTGAGCTCGTCCAGGATTGTGGTCCATTGAGCACTGGCCATATCTGTGACAACAACTCGATAGAAGTCCTGATACTGGCGGGCAGTCATGTTAGGCGCCCCTGACATTGGCGCTACTTCTAGTCTCCGATCTCTGTTCCTAGCAAGGTCGAGTTTGTCGTATTCGAGACGGCCAAAGAGGACAATGCTAACAAGATGGCGGACTTCCAGATCTGTCCAGCGCTTGAAAAGGTCGGGAAGGAAGCCATTTATCACTCTGTTGAACGTGATTTCTCCATTGCCTTCCGAGTCGAAATCCCACATTTCACTCGACATTTGAACGAAAAGTACGTAGCGTGCAGCCTCACTACGAAAGACGGGGATCGTAGTTCCAGCAAAAAATGCAGTCGAGGCTCTATGATGGTGTACATGGATGGTCTTGACTGTGAGCTTGATCGTTCCCATGTAGCTGATCTTTTGTCCTGCGTAGATGGTCGTACCCGCTAACTCTTGTCCAACCAGCCGCCACATGTCCGATCTTGCGAGATAAGTGTCTCGGAAACTGAATTCGACATGAGAGGCTGTGCACTCCTCGAACAAGGCTGGGAAAATTCGCACGTGCGAGCGTGGTGGGAAACCAAAGGCGGTGGCAATATTGCTCTTGATGGAGATTTGCAAGTTAGCTTGCTTCGCCTTGAACTCAGCGGGTGCGAATTTTGCTATGCAGAGGTAATGGCCATTCAGACTTGATGCATCGTCGGCATTTGCCAGGAGACCGGTGCTACGCCTCGAATCGGGCTGCTCGGCGTCTGGTGACTGAAAGTCACGAATCTCTGATGTCTCAGGAGCCGGAAAGATCTTGATCAAGCTACCTTCGCGAATGTCCAAGCCTTCCAGGATAGCTTCGTTGATGAGGACATCTTCTGGGGAGAAGTTGTCGTCGTGGATCCAGAGAGAAGCGCGAACTGATGGGAGAGGTGCCGAGACGGAGCCTGAGCCGTGGGTGGACTGGGCGCTTATTATTGCGCGCAAGGTTGATCCGCTGCTGGTCCTTCGACGGGTTGCTTTTCGCTCCATTGCAGAGGTCTGGTAGACAGTCACTGATTCAGGTGTTCCCTGACCCAAGGCTGCCGTCGTTGCCCCCTTTCTTTGATCTCGAGCCACTAAGAAGTGGAGGAATCATCTTCGCTTGACTCGGCAATGACCACGTGGGCATGGGTCCTAGGCGAATGGAGGCAGCACAAGGATGGAGGACTGCTTTGGAGGCTTTGAGCCGACTCGCTCGCAGGAGATGTCCAGTGCTGGGCAAAGGAAAGGTTGAGGTTGGATCATCGGAGGTTGTTGCCAAGCCAGACGATGTTCTCACGTGACTTGTTTTTTCTTCATGACAGCAGGTGTTTAGGATGGCGCAGTCTCACAAATACTGCCATAGCATAGCGAAAGATCATTTCATTTATAATTGCACAGCCTTACACTAGTAATACATCTGCTCTAAGGGTATCATCGGTGTAGCCACCATGGCCACGTGCAGAATGGTCATCAGTCGTCATATATACAAACACAGTGATCCATTCCTCACCATACACTCCTCGTTTCGACATTGAGCAGCCATTTCTTCACTCCCTCGCGTAGCACATTGTCTTGCTTCATCTGTTGCTTGACAGCCTCGACCTCGTCTATTGTGACCTGTCCGTCCGCGCCTCGGCTGCGATGATGCTTGGCAAGATCAAGATTGACACTTTTCACAACTTCTTCTAGAGCTCCGACAACGGCTTGTCGGCAACCAGACTGGGATAGTGCAGGGATGTGATACTGAGCTCTTGTTTTGCCCGGCCCAGAAATGGCCACTGGCAGAGACATGGCAGACGAAGTGGTTCCAGTAGACACATTCCGGTAATGTGTCCTAGACGTAGCACTCGGCGTGTGCCTCACTGCCTCCGTTTCATTTAAGACTCTTTCAATTGCGTCCGTGAGAGTGGTATCAAAGTCCATGACTTTCTCGCTGTCAAATCGCTCCGATATGGTGACCTTAGCATGTGACTGCGGCCTTGACGAGGTGGAGGGTTCGTGATCTGCAGCACTTCGGTCGAGTACGGCGTCTGATTGTGCCAGTCGCCTCAGCGTCAGGCGCTGAATGCTGAAATTCCGAAAATCTGCGAGCAGGGTTGTACCAACATTGATCCACCGGTCTTCCTTTGTCTGCCCTTCTGCGTACAAACCACAGACATCAGAGGCTGGATTCTGCTCTCTTGACATACTTTGCTTAATTTCATCTTGGAGCTGGGGATAGGATTTGACGCCCTGTAGGACGAAATCTTCGTGGTACCGCTTGAGATAGCCTGCAACATTGGCAGGATTAGAGGTCGCACTACCCGCGCCGAAGGAGCGCGAGCTGTACGAGGATCCGCCTTCGTCTGTGCTTGCATATGAGGGCGAGTGGTGGTGCAGTGAAGATGGAGGAGATGAGATCTTGCCATCATCCCAGCTGATAAATCCTGGAAGATTCAAGTCCACATCAATGACTCCATCCTTCTCGTCAACCGTAAGTTGAGGCGGACGTACTTCACTTGGGTCGATGGATGGATGGCGAGCCGTTGTGTATCCGTCGGCATGATCTGAAGATCCTTTGTTCCCCAGTCGAGCAGCTTCACCCACCATGGCTTCAAGCTGGCTTGGTAACCTGCTCTGAATAGGCACTGACTTCGGTGCTAGTCTACGACGTTCACTCAAGCTGCCTGTCGTGGAGGCTGCGATGATCTCGTCTACCGAAGTGATCGAGTCTTGCCTTTTACTCCATAAACCAGAAACGTTGTTGACCAATGAACCCCAATTGATACTTGGTGGTCGAGAGCGTGCCTGAGTCGTACTGTCCCGTCTGAGAATTCGAGCAAGATCAGCGCTTGCTCCGATGGCATCGCCGTCCACAATGGCGCTTTCCGGGAAATAGCTGTCAGTCTTGGTTGTGAAGTGGGGAACTGGCGTCGCGATTCCCGGTGTGGCCGTAGAACTGGTGGCATTGGTCTTGGGTGGCTGCGCACTCCCATCCGTCGGTACGAATACAGAGGGATGTATACTTGGGCCAGGCTCGAAATCATTACGCGAGGTAGCTGATCGGGTGTTTGATCGGATCGCCTGGGAGATGGCACTGACACTCTCAGAGGACGAGACGCTGGTTGACAACCCAGAGATATCTCGACGTGGGAATGCAACGTGCCCATCTCTGGACTTGTTGTGAGCGTGGCGGCGCAATGAACCTTCATTGAGTGTTCGTTTAGCCGGAGAGGACGAGCTGATGTCAGGTGTCAGAAGCGGCGACAAGTATTCGGTCCCACGCTTGGCGAGGGCGTTCCGTGGCAAGAACGAAGCTAGTAAAAAGATGATTCGCCGTGCCGTTGACCGGCTTTCGCAGATTATGACAGTACGAGAGGCCAAATTGCTGGACGGAGGCTTTCCCTTGTTCAAGGCCCGAAACTGTTTGCGATACCAGTCTGGCCCCAATCTTTCGAGCCACTCAGTGTGATTGCCCAGAAATGCCGTAAGGAGGTTGAAGAGAAAGAAGTTCTGTTGCCTGGTCCCGCACAGTCGAACGAGATATCGTGCCTCATCCAGCCAGTGGCCACCGTTGTCCAGGCCTAGTCCAGTGAGCACACGTGGGACGCGCAAGGCATAGGAGATTCGCCACAACGTATGTTTGGCAGCGCGCCGTAGCTGAGTAACCTGGACTAGTCTGTTGGGTGTACGAAGATAGACGTTGCGTTGATTTGTGCGCTGTTCGGAGGGACCCTTTGGTGCTTTGGCAGCTCTGGCTGCGGAGGAAATCAAAGCAAAGTTGACTTCCTGAAGAAGCTCAGTGATCTCGGTGGAAGCTAGCGCCTCGACCACAGAAAGGCTTCTCAGTATGACATCCCAGTTCCTCACGACTATCTCAATGCCTTTGTCGGTGAGGTAAGTAGAACCCTCATCCGTCCACAGATGCTCGGGAATCGCATTTAGGAAGGTCCAGGAGGAGAACGACCCTGACCCTTGCGAGTTCGGGGTTGATGACGCTGAGAAGGAAGCTCTTGATGGCGGGCGCGTGGATGAAGTGGCTGGGCGAATATCGCTGGGACGGGGAAGATAGAAAAGCAAGCCAATGGCAAAGACGGGGGTCTTCTTCTCTACCAATTTTGGTTTTTTGTTCTGCATCGGTACACCATCCTGTTGTTCCCTATCGTCAGAGGTTAGGGTAGGGGGACCAGCTTGGCCAGCTGAAGATCTGCGATGTGGTCTCAGATCGTCTTGAGTCTCTGGAAGGACCACGGGAAACATGCGAGTAACCAAAACGGCGTCCCGAACTTCGGGGTCTGAACCTTTAGCTACACTTTGAAGCATTTGAGAGTTGTTTCCCGTGTTTATGGCGGTTCTTGCTCGCATCAGAGGCGTCCGCGGAGGTACTGTGAAAGGCACACTGGATGCTAGACCGGACGGGCTCAGGTCGCTTGCAGGACCTCGATCGCCAGGAAGGAAATGCAACTTGGTACTCGAACCGGATTTTGTTACACTGCTGACGCCGAACATACAACCCAGGACGTTGCTGAGGTGGTCCGCTGTTTCCGACTCTTTACTGGGGCGGGTCCACGATGCCGGGGCTCCTGACATGGTCAAGCTCCTGTTTCTGACATGGCCCATCAGGGCCGAGCCAGAGGGTGCGCGGGCGAATTGGCCGTTAGTCTGGGAGGAGGAGCTGGCTCTTTGAGTTGTCGTCGCCTCCTTGGGCTCGACCGGGTGAGTGTCGAATAGCAGCAGAGGGCGGTCATTTGTGCCAAATGCATCCTGCGCAATAACAATTCTCAAGTCCCTCGACTCGTTCAGTTCCAGACCAGCGCGGTCGTCGAAGGGCGAGACACGGAGGGTAGGAGAGCCAAAGGGTGTAGTAGGCGGTGAAACGGAGGTTGATCGAGCATCAGGAAGAGGTTCCGGCCACAATAGGGTGCGGGTGTGAGTCTCGTCGGTTGCGCTCTCGAGCTGGCTGCCTCTGGCGTAGCCTTGGATCAACCTTCCTATCATCTCAAGTGGAGGCCACTGCCTCGGGTTTTACAAGGCGGTCAGGGCGCCCCAGTCTGTTGGGAGCATGGGCAGGAGCTTGAGGGATTCGTGGGGAGAGGGTCGTTGCAGAAAAGCTGATTTCGATGGAGAGATCGACACATTTTGCTGGTGACCATGAGGTTGGCGGCAGTCGGGATAGTTTACAGAAATGAAGAGTGACAGCAACAGTCCTCCCCAGTGCAGTGGTGGTCTGACTTTGTCTCCCTCTGAACCTCGCATTCCGCTGTGGCCAGGACATTCTCCGTCATCTCCAAATTACGGTGAGGAATACATGCCACTAACCACATTGGGGATCGGGCGAGATAGACGGCAAAACACGCCGTGATAATTGTTGCAATTCTCGACACTTGATCATTTTGCACCAACCTGAAAGAACACAGCTACCGCCGCAGTAGAAGTCCCGTTGTCATTAAGAATGGTCAAAACTGCGACTGGTGTTCAGCATCGAACGTGCCACGAACCTGAGATTGTTTGAAGCATCAACTTACGCGTGCAATCCAGGAGCTTTGGTGCTGATCGTCTACATGAAGGCATCAATCGTGGACAAAGACCAGTTCCAATTGGAGAAGCACTGCTGTTGACGGGCTAAGTGTCCAGAAGCTCGGTAGTCACAATTACTTGGGAAGTACGTCCTATGTCGGTCGCTGTTTCTCGTCGTGCTCTGCTTAAGCGAACACGTTCAAAAAGAAAGAAGTTAATGAATCACGAAAGATATCGGGCTTAAGCTCATCCTGTGTTATTTTGGAATGGGTCCTGCGTGTCCAAATTGTCCCTGACTTTGAAAAAGTAATCGTGCTAACAGGCTATGCATAGGTTATGCCTCCCAGAAGTTACGGCCACTGAATGTGCAATGTGGTCTGTTGGCCTCTTGCCTCTTGGAGACCACTACTACAAAATGGCAAGTGCGAATCCCCCGGTACCGGCTACCACATATGGAATACACATGTACCTTCTTTCGAGCTCTGATCAATCTCAACCTCGTCTTCGCAACTTTGTCACGACACTCAACACCGTTACCCTGTCCTTCGTGACATGTTCTCATCGTGAAGGACTTTCACGAAGGACCTTCAAAGCTCCCATACCTTGCGCACATGCTCATATCACGATGGACTTCACCAACTCACTAGCACGTGTTATGGTTTCAAGCCGCACAACTCATTCTCGACTATAAGTATTCTCCCTTTCCTCCCCAACCGTCACACTCTTACCACCACTCTCAACCTCTTAATTGCTTTCCCTCTTCTTTATCTTCTTCCCGTCCTTTCATATCTCTCTTTAGCTCCTAATACTTCGAGTCACCTCACCGCGCAAGGCCAGGACATTCCTCGTTGATCTGTATATCAATTTCTCTTTCACTTCAGTTTCTTGAACCTGCTCTTTCAGACTCACCAGCTCATTCCTCGCTTTGAATCTATCATCATTCCTCAACATCATCATGCTTTCACCGCCGCCTGGTCCGGCCAATCCGGGCCCGGTCATCATCGACCTCACCGACGACTCAGACGATATCTCGGTGTGCGAGATTCAGCCTAGCTCATCCGCCAACATCGTTATCAAGCAAGAACCTGGCGAGGAGAAAACCAAGGTTATTGATGTCGAGGCCGCTCCGGTCGAGATAGACTCTACAAGCGTAGAGCCCAGCATCGAGCAGATGGACACTACTTCTGTGGAGGTGGCCCCAGAGCTGCATCCCAGCACCGTTGCTGAGCCCAGTGTTGAGCAAGTTGATGCCGATGCTGGTCACGCGGCCATTGAACATACTGGGCCCGAGTCTGTCCAGGTTGACAACGAGCAGGCCGACACTGCTTCTGTCGTGAATCACGAAGTGCAGACCGAGACCACACCAATGCACATCCCCAATGAGCCAAGTGATACTGCTGCAACTGTGGTCACTGAAAAGGACCCTGACACCATGTCTCCGAAACACTACAATGACCAGGCTGAAACCTCGGAGCATTCTGGCGACAACCACATCGACGATGAACTCCAGGATGACGCCCTGTTCGTCCCCGAGACTAACGAGGACGACAGCAATACCAATCTGGGCCCGGCCGAGGTTGAACAAATCGACGTCAATTTTGTGGGCACTATCCAAGGTTCCCCAGATGAGCACATCGAAGGGCAAAACGATACCACGTCTGTTGGTGATCAAGATCCCTTCAACATCAACGATGCCAACGACACCATCGAGGACATGAATTTTGAGCCACTACCAGAGCTTGGCCCCTTTCCAAACATGGATATTGACCTCGATGGATTTGATGCCCTCAGACAATACAACGAGAACACGGCAGATCTTGGCGAAGACGGCGTTCTCGACGACGTTCCGAACGGCACTCATGATGCCGGGGAGGACTTCGTCTCGAATGGCTATCGCACAAGAGACACTTCTCCGGAGCCACTGGGCACAGTCGTCGACGACAACGGCGATGTGATGGACTGGAACACTCTTCTTGAAGAGGATGCTGCTGCAACCCACGAGATCACAGCAGCAGCCTTCGCAAAACGCAAGAAGGAATACGAGAGAAAGAAGGAAAAGGGAACAAACAACCAGGAAGATGACATCCGATTCGCTGCCGAGCAAGCTGAAGAATTGCGCCGCATTCGCGATCTCGAAAGAAGTCAAATGGAGGTGGAAGAACCCGCTGAGCGACCCGGCCTGCCGCCTGGGTATGAGGAGGAAGAACTTCTGTTTGTTCCAGAAGTACCCGCACGGCCTCAGCCCAAGAAGAAAGCTGCGCCCAAGCCTCGCAACCGCCTCTCCAAGAAGGACGTCGATGAGGCCATCTCCGCCGGCATATCTGCTGGGTTTGGAGAGAGCCGGAAGCCAAAGAGAAAGGCAAGAGCTTCGAGCGAAGATCGTCAGCCGAGAAAGAGACGTGAAACCAAGAAGGGAGGTGGTGTGAAGAAACCTGCTAACAAGAGAGGTCGAAAGCAAGGACCGAACATGTCCAACATCGCCAGTCTGGGCCAGACTAACATCGTGGCGGCCGCCCAAGCTAATGCTCTTCGACCCGACATGCCCACCTTCACGAGTACAACCAAAGCGAAAGCCCTCCAGGAACTCATTGCCAGCATACCTTCCTCTGAGCGGGCCAGCGTTAGAAGCGATCGCACAGCTATCATGGAAGCCACGAAGAAATTCAAGGGCAGAGGTGCTGTGAGGGCCGACGGCCATGGAGGTTGGATACTCAAAGGCATGGAGTCATCCTTGTACAACCATCAACTTCTAGGTGCCGCCTTCTTGCGCGAGCGAGAGACGGGTGACTCGAAACCTAAGGGTGGTCTGGTTTGCGATGAGATGGGCTTCGGAAAGACCATCCAAATGATGTAAGTTTCCTCACATTTTGGTTTCCAAGAGCACACCCTTACTAATTTGACTTGCCACAGAGCCAACATGATCGATGGTAAGGCCGAACCTGGCAGTCACATCAAGACAACACTCATCGTTGCACCTCCGTCTCTACTCAACCAGTGGATGCAGGAGTTGGACAAGCACGTTAAGGGCAACGCTCTTGGTCGGATCCTGCGGTTTCACTCCGGGTCCCGCTTGCACACCAACAACATTCTGGGGGATTTGATGGAATACGACGTGATTCTGACAACGTACAACGAGATTAGGAGGAGCTATCCGTTGTGCGAACCACCCAAGCACCTGGCCTCTGAAGAAAGAAAGAACGAGTGGTGGAAGAACTACTACCACGAGAAGGTCGGGCCACTTCACCGGCTCAAGTTCCATCGCATCGTTCTCGACGAGGCTCACTATATCAAAAACCATGCCTCTAAGACCTCGATCGCCGTGCGCGCTTTGACGGGGAACTTCAAATGGTGCATCACAGGAACGCCACTTCTCAACTACCTCGAGGAATTGTTCCCATACTTCTCCTTCCTCAAAGTCCCACATACTGGCGACTTCAACACATTCTTACACAACTACTGCAGCAATCGTAAACACAGTAGAGAGCCGGTCCACATGGGCAGAGTCCACAACATACTACGAGCCATCATGTTGAGAAGGACCCACGTGGACACTCTCTTCAATGCTCCTATTGTCAAATTGCCGGGTATCACGCACAACACCGTCCTGATCGAGTTCAATCACGTCGAGCGGAACATCTACAATTTGATCAAATCAAGGTTTGTTCAACAGATCAACGGCTATGCCAAAGCCGAGGGTGGCTTGGCCGCCAACGTCCACCACGTTCTCAGCATGTTGCTCCGCCTTCGAATGCTCTGCACACACCTCATGCTAATTCAAACCGTGTTGAAGCAAATGCTCAACGCCGCAGACGTTGAGACCCTTTGGCGTCTGACGGAGAAGGAGGTTCATCCCAGTGATGACGCGGCTCAAATGAACATGATTCGAAGCTTGCGGCGGATGCTTGCGAAGAACGAGAATACGATTACCACCGCCCAGACCAAGACGGTTGAGCCAACCTTGGCGATGACTACAGAAATGCAAGACGAAGAGGATACCGGCTCTAATTACGGGCTGTACTTCAAATTCCGCAAGTTTTTGCGCATGTTGTCCACATCAGGGACCTGGACCGAGTTGCACCTCCGCTCCATCTGTTCGAAATGTCGCCTGCCGCCTGACGACCCGGTTTGCACGTCTTGCTACCACGTCTACTGCAAGGAGTGCGTCGTCGCCTTGCACCGGGAGCGCAGGGAACGAGGCGAGGAAAGAACAGCTTGCCTGGAATGCCAGACCACTTTCGAGGAAACGACTCCTTGCAGTGGGCTTGCAGAGCTTGGTTTTGGCAGTGCAGAAGTCATGCCCAAGGTCGCGAAGAAGAGAGCGCAGATCAAGAGACAACAAGAACGTGCAAAGAAAGCCGCCATAGGAAGGCGAGGTACCAGCGCTCGACGCGCCAGCACCGATTCGGACGAAGAGGACGAAGAGGGAGAGGACATTGACTGGATCGAGCATGGCGGTGCAATGCTCCCTTCGGCCAAACTTGCAGCCACGAAGGCCGCCATCCTGAACTGGCGGGCCAAAGACAAAGACCAGAAAATCATCGTCTACACTCAATTTCTCGACTGCGGCCGGATTTTGAGCAAAGTGTGCGAGCAAGAGGGGTGGGGCCACATCAACTACAATGGCAAGATGACGATCGAGCAGCGCGACAAGGCCATCAACAGATTCGCCAAGGACCCAGATATCTTCATCATGATCTGCAGTCTCAAAGCCGGCGGCGTGGGCCTCAACCTCACCATGGCTTCCAAAGTCATCATACTTGACCTGTGGTTCAACTCGGCCGTCGAAGCGCAAGCCTACTGCCGTGCCTTCCGCATTGGTCAGGAGCAGCGAGTTGACGTATTGCGGTTCGTCGTCAAGGACTCCATCGACGAGGACCTGATAAAAATGCAAGAGCGCAAGGAACTGGAAGTGACTGGCGCGATTGGACCCGACAGTATGGGCAAGAGGGCCACCATCCAACAATTGCTTGAACTGTTCGGCGAAGTCAAGGAAGAAGGCGAGAATGAGTTCATCTTGGTGGAGGACGAGGGAGACAGCGACTACGACGAGGACATCGATCCTGCGACCAGGTTGCCTCCGCGACCATTTTAGGGGGTGAGATTTGGTGTGTTTTGCTAGTGCATTTTGGCGGGAATGCGATGGGCTGCATGTGCTGATTTTGGGGCTGGAGGGCATCTGGAGGACAACAACGGCTTTCACAACGAGGTCCAACGCACCTCAACGACCTTGCGAATATGTCGGATTCACGAAATTGCAATCCTTTCGGCGCTGGGGAATAGACTTGGAGGAGAGCTGCGATTGACGACTTGAGCGGAGGTTGACGGCATCGACCTACTGGAATCTCCTCTCTCACATCACGAAATATGGAACTGAAGCGCACTGCTTGGCCAACATCAGCAAAGGGGAGCAGATCTGATAGCAGGGCAAGGGCAGAGCACTCATAGCAATTGGTACGAGCTAGAGCATAGATTTCCTTCCGTGACATAGCAACATTACAATGAGCTTGAGCCAAATCTGTCCCTCATTCCAGCATAGTCCATCGCACCTCGTTGGCTCCCGGCAGCCTCCCGGCGGCAAGACAACGATGTCCGCCATTATTTCACGAGCTGTTCTCGCCGCGGTAAGGGTGGCCGTTGGAATGGGCTTTGGCGTCGTGGATGGCTCCCGAGTCACCAGGCTCCGTTGTAAACGCGCTACGATGGACCGTGCGATCCGCATCCTCGAAACGAGTTCACAAAATAATGCGTGAACAGAGATTGATGGTTTCAAATTCAAATTCCTTCTCATTCTGTAGCATACTGTAGGGGTATCATATACGAACGATGTAAAAGTAAAATGCAGACCCTTTCTCCGCAATGCATACTCCCAGGATAATGAAAAAGGGAAATCGTGCCGCTGAACTTCTCCAGTCCAGCCCGTCAGCTGCTGAGCCCCGGCCTGCACCGTTGAATGTTGTATCCTGGTCCCACCTCCAAGCTCAAACTCAAGCCCAACATTCGTGGAGTACCAAATTTCAATCTATAAGCGCTTTTTCTTCTCCACCCTCCATCCGTCGATCTCTTTCTGAGCTATACCATCCCTCCGAAGTTCAAGCACCCAGCTCGGCGATAGCTTTCTTTCTCTTCTCAAGAACTTCTCTCCTCACGATCCTCGTCCTCAACGCTTCACTCGCCTGCACCAACGCATCAATGCTAATAGCATGGTTGGTCATATTGTGGTTGATATACGTGTACACCTGGGCCGCGGAATCCAAGGCAAGAATCGCATTCTCGTTCAGTTTGAGCAACGCAAGAGCAAGCTGAAATAAGAATGGAGACGACGTGCCGTCGTGTTCGTCTGAGTTGGCATCACCGCCTTCTGGTGGCGGATGTGACGGAGTGATAGGCGTGGATGGTGCACTCAAGTTCAGTGAGGGCAAGTCCACCCCGAGCGTCGCTTTAGATTGGGTGAAAGCAGAGGGAGCAGCGTCGGAACTGTTGAGGCAGAGAATCACGTCCCATACTCGGTAGAGAGCTTCGCCTCCGGTCAGAACGCCGGTGTATAGTGACAAGAACCAGTGGAATGTGCAGGCCTCCAGCTCGACGCCGAGGTCATCCAGCTTTGCACTCAACTTGGGCAACACCTCGGTAACGTATTGTCGAAGGACGACTTGGTCAGCGCGTGCAACGAGCAAGGTTGAACTAAAGTATTGACTTGGAAGGATGACATCGATGATGGCAACAAGCAGCCAGAAGCAGTCCTCCGCTGTCGCACAGATGAGCAGGAGTGAGGCAGTGATGAGATTCATGCCTTGGCAATACCCGATCCGAGGATTATGCAAAGAGTAGGCTCTCAACAACTCCTCCAGCCGCTCGACTCCAGGCCCGTTGCGGAAGAAGATATTGTCAGTCAACGTCCGATGTACATCAGCCTTGATTTGACTGGCGATGTCGGGGTCAATATCCACGCCTTGGTGTGATCGCGCTACCAGGTCTTCGTAGTAGCCTGGGTTCCTCAGGGCACTTGCGCCGGCGCATTCTGCCCAGATCTTGGGCCGCAGTGAGACGGGTATCCCGCCCAAGACCAACGACTTGAAATGCATGTATTTTGCCTTGGTCTTCGTGGAGCGACCCAGGGTAGCTATCCCAATGAGTTCACCCTCGAGCAGATCAGCCTCGGGGGTGTTATTGGCCGCGCGATCCGAGCTACTGGCTCTTTCCGCTCTGACACGGCGCAGGAAATCGCTCCAGCGTACAACCCGCTCTGACTGCAGTGCGTCATACACTTCTGTGAGCTGCTCAAGAAGCATCTTTGCGGAAGTAGAGTCTGCCACGTTCTCCGAATCAGAGTCAGGAGACAAATCCGTGGAGGTTGCCGTCACTGTAGAAGGCTGTGGCTCCGTTACCACGCTGCTGGTTGGCAGGGCCTTATGTGATGCTGCAGAGACGGAAATAGAAGCCTCTCGGCTTCGGTGGGGAGGTGTCAAAGTACCCGAGGCATCGAATGTACTGACTGTCACAACAGCGCCGGCGGAGGGAGTGTGGGATAACAGCTCTTTCGGCCTTCCTGAGGACAAAGCTGCGCCCACCTTGAGGTAGTCTTGCCACGATTTCTTCGGAGTGTCCTCCTCCACGGAAGCGGGAGTACCAGGTCTGTCAATGGTAGCATCTTCAGATCCCGGACTATCACCAGCTCTAAAGCTAGCAATGGTTTCCGCCGCACTCAGTTTGTTACGTCTGTGAGCTCGTATTGGTGGGTTCTGGCGCTTTCTTCGTTTCTGATCATATATGAATCCAAACCTATCTGTTAAAACACCAGTTGCATCAGCATTGTGACTTGTCATGGTGGGTGGTAGCTGGGAGCTTTCGATCATAGAGTCAAGTTCGACGGTTGGAGGAAGACTGCTGGCGTTGGATTCTTTGCGGGTATGGCTCGGGCTTGGAGTAAGTCGACTCGCAGTGGGCACCCGTTTTGGTGGAGGGCGCCCTTTGGCTGTGCCGGCAGAAGGTAGCGAGGCTGTAGACTTGTTAGGCGGAAGGGGAGGGTTGGTGCGTGTCTTGGATAGACTCGTGTCTGGTTCGTCGGTGGCATTCTGTCCCTGCCCCAGAGAAGATGCCCTAGATCTTCCTGTCTGCGTTCTACCACTGAAGATTTGGGTCCATGAAGCAAACGAGCGACCCGATTGGTTAGAGCGCACACTGGCTTCATCAGCCGCCTTGGGCTTCTTGTTGGCGGGTTTCCCGCCGATGAAGTAGCTGGAAGAATTCGATGAACTCGACGGAGCTTGGAAGATGCTTTGAAGAGTAGATCCTTTGGGGGCAGTTGTGCTGGGCACACGAGGTCGCAGAGTTGCTTCCATGTCCTGGCTGTTCTCACTAAGACTGCTGTTTGCTCTACTTGGCGTTCGACTTGCCCTAGCTAGAGAGGATGCCATTGAGCCAGCTCTACTGCGGTTCGTTTGAACTTCCGTCTGCGGGGTTCCCGCTGAAGTTCGAGCATCCGTACCCGGCACCGGAGGAAACGTGGTATCCAGTGGGCTACTGACCACGATGCCCTCAGCCATTGCTTCAGTCATCATGCCATCCAGCGAGGGAGGAGTCCGATCGACAGGAATAGACGAGGTTCCAAGGCTGGGATCGGCCTCTCCTTGTTCCAATCGTAGCAGTCTCTTCTCAACCTCAGCCGTCGGCACGTTGGCATCTCGTAGTATCCTCTTCAATTCTCGCTCTCTGTGGTCTGCTCTAATGCGCAAAGCTGATATTTCGGCGTCTCTCTGAGCCAGATCGGCCGCATATTGTCGAACCAGCTTGACAGCGCCTGTCCTGGCAATGAGTCTTTCTATGTGGTCGTCATTGGCCAAATGTAGTGAGCCTGGAATGTCCAACGAGGATCTTGGAGAGTCGTCGAACAAAGCATTCTGTCGGTTGAAGGATGGAGAGGCATTTGTTAGGCCTGCAAGTGTATCCTTCCTATGTCTTGCTTTCTGCGAAATTGTTCGGAGGGGCTTAGGCAGAGCCTGCTGAATGATGTTCTTGGACGACTTCGAGTCCAGCTCGGGGGAGAAGGAGGGGAATGAGGTTAAAGCAGGGTCGTCTTCCTCAATCGACGAGTGCTTGGACCCATGGCGTTTGGGCACTCCCCGGACAGTCTTGGGCTGCTTCTTCTGCTCGGCCGAATTGTGGGAGGTTTGCGAAGAGGACCGTCTGGATTCGTTGCTGCCATGGTCGGACATTTCTGTCTCGGTCAACTTGTCGGTAGAATGGTTGATCTTTTGCAAGCCACCGCCCGCATTTTCACAGGCACAGCCAATATTGACCCAATGTGCGGATGAAAAATGCCAGGTTAAGGTACGAGTAGATTCTAGGTTCGATGATGATGACGTGTATTTCAAAACAATTCTGACCGTGAGGTAATGGCAGGGTGAAGAGTTGGTGAGGGTAGACAAGCACCTTGGAACCTCTGACTGCACTTCAAACGCCCGCTGTCAGAGGTTATTTGGTTGGGCATCTTTGAACAGAAAGAACAAACTACTTTGGTGGTCGTGTGTGCATGACGACAAGCCGCATCCAATCCCCGTAGGACAGGATAGACAAGGGGGTTTACAGAGACCAGGTCATGTGACCATCCTGCCTGATGCCTGTACAAGTGCCTAGGCACGATGCACATCCACTGATCTAACACTCTTGCATACCATACTAGCCGAGCATCGCATCAGAACGGCGCTCGTCAAAGTGAAGCGTCGTCGCTGGATAGGCATTACTCTTGGAGAAAGCGGACGCTGTCCTTTGACTTGTGAATTTGAGGAGACCACCTCCCTTGGGCGCGCCCGCGCCTGCCAGTTGAAGGCGTTGGGAAAGTTGACCTGCAAAAAAGCATGGACACAACCCAGGTCCTGCTCTACCCCTAGGCAATATCCAAACATGCTTACATACCCTCTCGACTCGGTTTGAGAAGTTGTCCTGCTAGTCATCGAAACCCCTTTCAGCCACTCGCACGGTCGGCTCTCAAGATGGGGCAAGGGTATTCCATGACCACCCTCTCCGCCGCCTCGGCCAGCATCGATGTCCCTGAGCTGGCTGACCTGGTACACGAGAAGACCTTAGCCTCTGCCCGTTTTATGAAAAGTGTGCGCGCAAGAAGTCAGCAAGGCTATGTCTTCGTCAAGGCCGTGATGAAACCGTACTCGTCCTTCCAGGTTCATGAGTATGTCCGTCAGATCACCAACGAGAGGAATATCCTCGCCAACATCCCGAATGCTCTAGGATACCAACGGATCGTCGAAGTCCCCAGTGGCGGCTTTCTAGTACGGCAGTACATGTTCAGCTCCGTATACGACCGAATGAGCACCAGACCTTTCCTGGAGGACATCGAGAAGAAATGGCTGGCTTTCCAACTCTTGTGCGCCGTGCGTGATTGCCACTCCCGAAATCTCTACCACGGCGACATCAAGACCGAAAACTTGCTCGTTACTTCTTGGAATTGGCTTTATTTGACCGACTTCTCTTCCTCCTTCAAACCGACAACTCTTCCCGAGGATAACCCAGCCGATTTCTCTTTTTACTTTGACACCTCAGGGCGACGAACGTGTTACATCGCCCCTGAAAGATTCACATCGACCGAGATGCCGGACGAGCAAGGTGAACTGAATTGGGCAATGGACATCTTCAGTGTTGGCTGTGTCATTGCCGAAATATTCTTGGAAGGTCCTATCTTCTCCCTTAGCCAGCTGTTCAAGTATCGCGCTGGAGAGTACAACCCCGAGCACACCCATCTGAACAAGATCGAGGATTCCGAAGTCCGGGCTATGATCCTCAACATGATCGCATTGGAACCCGAGCAGCGTTACAGTGCAGAGCAACATCTTTCCTTCTACCGATCCAAAATCTTCCCTGAGTATTTCTACAGTTTCTTGCATCAGTACATGCTCGACCTCACCACCCCCGCCACGGCCTCAAAGCCGGTAGAGTTGAGTCTAGGGAGCCTCAGCGAGTTCGATGACAAGATCGAGCGAGTCTACTACGACTTTGACAAGATCTCCTTCTTTCTTGGATACGGTCCAAGCAGCACAAAATGGTCCTCGCGGTCACCATTGACCATGAAATCCAGCAATAGAGTGAAAACTTCAGAGGCAGACCCTAGTCTGTACGACGGAAGCTTGCTCTTTCTCACACTGGTGGTTGCGAGTCTCCGAAACACTGCCAAAGCATCGGCACGACTCAAAGCATGCGATCTACTGGTTGCTTTCGCTGAGCGTCTGCCAGATGAGGCCAAGCTGGATCGCGTACTCCCTTACATTGTCGGTCTACTCAGCGATCAGTCCGATGTAGTCCGCGCCGCTGCAATTTATGCCACGACCTCTGTTTTCGAAATGATCGAAGTCGTTTCGCCAATCAACGCCTATATCTTCCCGGAGTACATCCTTCCCAGATTGAAGCAATTCGTCACCGGTCACCACGGCGAGCCCAGCCTTCTTGTGCGTTCAGCATATGCATCCTGTCTGGCATCACTGGCGCTTTCTGCCGAACGTGTCCTCGATATGGTACACGCGATCCGTGCGGACGGTCGATTGCCTGCATTACGAGAGGACGAGCTGCCTGCTCAACAGTCCTACCAAGCGCTCTACGACTACAGCAGACGAGAGTTCCTCCCACATTTCGAGGATTCGACCGTGGCTCTTATATCAGACCCGGAACCATCGGTGAGGAGAGCCTTACTGGGATCAATATCGCGCCTTTGCGTGTTCTTCGGCAGCCAACAGTCCAGTGACCTTATACTGACTCATCTCAACACATATTTAAATGACAAAGACTGGATACTACGGTGCTCATTCTTCGAAGCCCTTGTGGGAATTGCCTCCTACGTAGGGGCCACGAGTCTAGAAAAGTTCATATTGCCAGTCATGGTCGGCTCTCTGACTGACCCGGAAAGCTTCGTGGTTGAGAAGGTCTTCCGATCACTGGCTCGCATGGCTGCCTTGGGGCTTTTGCAGAAGAGCACAACTTGGGAAGTTGTCAGCATTGCTGCGAGATTTACAGTTCATCCAAGCATCTGGGTGCGTGAGAGCGCGACACAGTTCATCGTACTGTCTTCCAAGTACATAACCGCGGCCGACCAGTTCTGCATCGTTCTACCCCTTGTACAACCGTTCTTGAAAGGGCCTATCCCAGCGCTCACGGAGGAGCGAATACTGGACAACTTGAAAAGACCGCTGCCCAAGGTCGTTTTCGACTCTGCCATTAATTGGGCAGCAAGGAAGGCAAATAGTCTGTTCTGGACGGCGGCAGGTCGTGATGGCGCCCTGACCTTGTCCGACTCTACAACTCCGCAAAATCCATCAGCACTTACAAAGCGGCTCTTGACCAGGATACCTCCTTCCCAGAAAGACAAAGATGATCAGATCTCCCTCGAAAGTCTACGGAACCTTGGCATGACCGCGGACGACGAGATCAAGCTGCTAGCACTCCGCGAATACATTTTGAAAGTGTCTAGGCACAAGCCGTCCGAAGATGCCGACGACCGACTTCGTTTGCTGAATAACATTATCGCCCTGAATCAGATTGACGTTGCGCCTCAAAACGTCTTCTTCGACTCCCGCCAGCCAATAAGGGAGAACACAGCCGGTCGTCGGACGAAGCAACAGATCTCTCGAAAAGACGAGAGACACAGCCTGGCGGATGCTCTTCTGGATGCCTCCACGAGCATAGACGACCACGCGTTGCGCGGGTTATCGTCCGGACAGCAATCAAGCGGCACAGCCACGCCGTCCACCCAGCCACTGAACATTCAAAGCCCACGACCATTAGAAACGCGTCCTGGAGCAGGGCCAACCATAGCAGTGGAGGGTACCAGCACTTCTCCTAGACCCAGCTTCTCTAGCGGAACCCCGGCCAATGGAGACAGATTTTCATTGCGCCGCAACACCCCCCTCGAGCTTAGACATCGTAGTAGCGGGCTCAACCTGATGAAGCGCACCGACACAGCCAAAGCAGGGGCAGAGATCTCAACTACATCCGAAAACGCATTTGGCAGGATCGAAGTGGATGGACAGATTCATCGACGGAGCACTGCAGGGCCATCGGCTCTATCCATAACTGCCAATGCGGCTGCAAAGTCTAGGTCTGTCTCGCCTCGAGGTAGTGGTACTCGAACACCACTTTATGAACCGAATCATTCGTACCAAGGCAATGATGCGAATGTTTTGCGGCTTCTCGACAACCACTTCCTGGAGAATTTCCCCATCGACCAGATGGACTTTGGCGGAAATAGACCTCCTGCCGAGTCACGAACGCCGATTCGAAGGGCTACGGATTCGTTGCAGCAGACAGGCGCGAAAGTAGGTCCGCAAGAGGAGAAATTTCACGTGGAACCGTGGAGACCATCGGGACAGTTGCTCACACAATTTTCAGAGCATGCAGCCGCAGTCAATAGGGTCTGCGCCGCCCCCGATCACGCCTTTTTCGTGACAGCTTCAGATGATGGAACCTGTAAGATTTGGGACACGATCAGACTCGAGAAGAATGTCACGTCACGTTCCAGGCATACCCACCGGCGCGCAGACGGAGTGAAGGTCAAGAGTCTTTGCTTCGTAGAAGGAACTCATACTTTCCTCAGTGGGGCAGACGACGGCAGTATCCATGCTCTCAGAGTCGATTATCGGAGTGTCGAGGGCGGCGAAACATCTCGATATGGGAAGCCGAGTCTGGTTCGAGACTATATGATCCCTTCAAACCATGCGATAGACAGCGGCGACAATTCTGCACGGGAATACGCAGTCTGGCTTTACCACTACCGGACGCCGAGCTCGCAATCCGTCCTGCTGGCCGCCACCAACAAAGGTCGCATCCTAGCCATCGACCTAAAAAACATGGAGATGATCCACAGCATGGAGAATCCCGTCCACCACGGCACGCCGACTACTTTCTGTGTTGATCGCAAACACCACTGGCTGCTCCTGGGCACGAACCACGGCATCTTGGATCTGTGGGACCTCCGGTTCAAGCTCCATCTGCGCAGCTTTGGCATTCAGACAGATTCCAGAATTGATCGGATCCTCATTCACCCGACGAAAGGTCATGGCAGGTGGGTCATGGTGAGCGCTGGTGGAGAGATCAGTGTTTGGGATATTGAGAAGATGGTCTGCCGCGAGGTCTTTCGTCCAAGTACTTTCACTCCCAAAACTGGAAAGAGTCGCCCGTACGAGACTTGGTCTCCGGATGAGGAAAACAGCGAGAAGATACTCTCGCGCTTTGCCAAAGACATCTCATACGACGGTACTCTCCCTGAACCGCAGCTCCGCAAATTGCACGAGGTATCAGAAGGTTCACCCAAGAGGTCAGGTGCGCCTACCAGCGCAACATCGCCTTCCGTATTCCCAATGCTCGCCATGCACATTGCCACCGACTTCACGGCAAACGCGAATCAAGAAACTCCTAATAAACACGCCATCCTCTTCACCGGTGGCGCCGATCGCGCCTTGCGGTACTGGGACATTCCTCGACCAGAGAATAGCTTCATCATTTCCGGCCCACAACTACATGACAGCGAAGAGACTGGCACCATCAACGCCATGAAGACGAAATTCAAATACGAAGTATCTCATCCGCTAAGCCTCAGCGCCGGCGCACAAATTGCCCTCGTGCAGGAAAAGCTCAACGTCGTCGAAGAGATGCCTACCGGCAGTGCTCGAAATACTCCAAAACGACGAGGAAATACACCTATTCAGACACCTCAGATGGGCAGTGCTCCCGGGACACCGACTGCGAATGCGAATGCGAGCACGTCCTCGACGCCGTCTTCGACCCCGCAGGCAATGAAACCACCCAGAAACACGATCATTAGTGCTGCGCAACAGCAGTTATTGAAGACGCATTTGGATACCATTACGGATGTGGTGATGCTGAGGAAGCCGTATGGGTGTGTCGTTAGCGTTGATAAGGGAGGGAATGTATTTGTTTTTCATTGAGCGGAGTAGTGATCATACACGAGCTCTTGTAAGGGCCGGCGGCAACGAGATCCGGTCCCAGCAAGACAGAGAAGCATGCACTACTTAGTTGGTACACGTCAACAGAATCCAGTGTGTCTCCCACGCTGGCAATTGACAGAGCTTTTGCCTTTCACAGTGGACCAGGAAATATCCGTATCTACCTCTGTACTCAGTCGCCATCTTTTTGTCATATCTCCAAATATGGCCGAGGACCGAGAACTCCCCGACGACATTCTCGTACAATGACCTCTCCTGAAATCGTCGACGGCCTTTATATTGCCGAGCTCGCATAACCGTACCGCTGACATCCTAGCATATATGCAGAAGTCATTCTCGCCTCACGGTGCGTTCATCAGTTGAGATATTCCGTCCGGTGATTTCAAACGGGTGCCCTCAGGTGAGGCTCGTAAGTACTGGCAGTCGGATTGGTTTACATCAACGACCTAGCTCGTACCAAGTCCGACTTCAAGTCTTTCATTGCTTGAGTAGAAAGACGGATTGAACCGGTTTATTTGAGAAGCATTGAGGCGTAAGGGAGCCATTGGTCGGGATCTGTGAAGGACTAAAGACACGCTGGTGGGCCGTTGACAGGAGCAGCGACGGGTCAAATCGACACATCTCCTCGTGGGTCGCGGAAGGAGGAAATCGCGTTACTTTGACAGAAGACATTGCCCTGTGTGCAGGTGTGCTCGAGGTCAAACACCCGGATCCATCAATACATTATCGCGAACACAACTTCTCCGAGCGACTCATCACCAACGATGTCGACAACAGAAAATCCCTCCTCCCTCCCACCACCATCTTCAACCCCAAAAACCCTCCCCCACGGTGAGCACCACATCGCCCTCATCGGTCTCGGCGCCATAGGAATCTCCTTCCTCGCCCTCCATCTAACATACACATCCGCCACCGTCTCCGTCTACGACCCCCGCCCCGATCTCCGCGAGCACGTCGCAAGCATTTTACCTCTGTACCTCCCGGAGTCAAAGCCATCCACCAACGCCTCCGACCCAATCGTAGGATTTATATCTTCAGGCCGTCTCCGATTCTGCACCTCCCTCGCCGACGCCGTCCACTCCGCAACAATCGTCCAGGAACAAGGCCCCGAGAACCTAGCGTTCAAGCAAAAGACCTGGTCCGAGGTTCTTCGCCATGTAAGTGAGGGTTCTCACTTATGGTCCAGCACAAGCGGGATTCCGGCAAGTGAACAACTCGCACACCTTGACTCAACCTCCTCACTCTCGGAGGGTACGAGGAAATCAGCAAAGGAACGTTTGTTAGTAGTCCACCCCTTCAACCCACCGCATCTCATGCCCCTCCTCGAACTCGTTCCCTCGCCCTCCACTCTCCCTTCCGCTCTCAAGTTCGCAAGCGAGTTCTTCAAGCTTGCATCCCCTCTCCACCGCCCGATCCCCATCGCCCGCGAAACGAAAGGCTTCGTCGCGAACCGGTTGTCGTTCATCCTCTTCCGCGAAGCATGCAGTCTCGTCGCGCGGGGCGTGTGCTCCGCCGCTGATCTCGATGAGATCGTGCGCGCGAGTCTCGGTCCGCGATGGGCGGTGGGGGGCCCGTTCAAGATGTATAATTTCGGGGGTGGGGATAGAGGGATTGAGGGATTTCTAGAGAATATTGGGGGGAGTATTGGCGAGGTGTGGGCGGATAATGATGCGCAAGGGGGAGGGTTTAAGTTCGATGAGGAAGGGGAGGGAGGGAAGTGGAAGGGCACTGTGGTGGAGCAGGTGAGGCAGGCGTATGGGGTGCCGCGGAGTGAGGATGTGAGGAAGAGAGATCGGGCGTTGAGGGAGGTTGTGAAGGTGCAGGAGGAGATAGAGAGGAAGTGAGTAGGAAAGGACCATCGGATCCTGTAATCTTGGGCGAGGCAGTGCGTGAATAATTCAGCTGGGGATGCTTTCTTGGGGCAAGAGCGTTAGATCAATCAAGCCATCTTATTGAGACATAATCTTCGACAAATCGAGGACGGAACTGTTACATAGCTCGCATAGCCAACGACAGCCCACACCAAGAATTACAAATAAGATCACAAAGATCAGATCCCAGAAAAAGAGGGACCCCACATGACCGTGACAAACTCGAGGCTCTGCTGTTATCTCCTCTCCTCAGAACAACCATCAATAGAGAGCTCGTCATATACTGCGCCAAAGCTCCATGCCATAGAAAACAAAACCGATGCCATGCAAGGTGGTATAGTGTTCAACTTGTCGTCTCATGCCTCCAATACCCGGCTCAGGACGGGTGCTCGTCCGACTGGCTGCTTCACAACGTCTGCAGCAGGAGCTTCGCCTTTAGCAACTGTACCGCTACCCTCGGCGGCGCTGGCGTGAGCTCCTTCACCGTCTTCATCCTCGACGATCGTGGTGTGATCTGGACCGCGAGTGTTGTGGTTCAGTGATTCCCGAGCAGTGTAGTTGGTTGGTGCAGTACTGGCCATGCTCAAGGCAGTGCTTGATCGTTGATGGACCAGATCTGGAGTTGGAGGAATTGAGCTGCGCTCGCTCTGTGGCGTTAGATGACCAGTGCCTGTACTTCGAGAATCCGTAGAAGTTGTCTGATCAATCGGTGAGAGGTTGTCACTGTTCTGCCGCGTGTGGTTCGTTGATGGTGGTGCACTAGCGTCGTCACCGTCGCCCTGCTCCTCTTCATCAATCTCGGCGGCCTCGTTTGCGAGCTGAAGACTTTCGACTGCGGCGGCGCACTGTTCGCTGATGTTGCGAATGATATCGGCGATGGCATCAGTCTTGTCCCGAAGATGAAGATCAGCAACGTCGGACATGCTGAGTCCAGAATAGCGCTTGCTGGCTCTCTTGCTGACAGACAAGAGCTTGCTTTCCATCTGGGGTGTGACGTCTTGGCCATCAATTGAGCCTGACCTCGATGCGCGTAAGGATGCACTCTTGCTGACGCGTCTCAGTCTGTCGCCTTCTTCGACTTCCTCTTGCTCCTCTTCGTCCTCCTCGTCGCCTTCCTCTTCATATCCTTCTTGGATGTACTCCGCGAGTTCTGAAGCAGACCCAATCGATCGAACGATGTGTTCCATGTGATGGGTTTGGCCCGTGATCAGTGAACGCAGGTGGAGAACCACACGTTGTGCTTCATCTCGTTGTCTCTGGAGTGTCTGGTTGGTATGTGACAAGGCAGCGATCTCCTTTCTGTTGCGGCTGCGCTCCTTCTCCAGATCCTCGGCAATGCCTTGTTGCAGGACGAGTGCCTCAAGTGCATTGTCACGCTGTCTCTCGGTGCCAGACAGGCGAAGAGCCAGGCGAGCAGCGTCATCTTTCTGTTGATCGATGAGACCAGTGAGTCTGCGATTCTCGCGTTTATGAGATTCAATCTTGACCCGCAGTTCAGCCAATTCTTTGTTGAGTGATTCGACAAAGGCCTGGAATTTCTGGAACTGCAACTTCCAGGTCTCGACTTCCTGTTCGAGGTAGTTGTTCCGCTTGGCGACTTTTGCCAATTCAGTGTCCATGCGGCCTTTGAGGTTGATGAAGTCTTGCCATGCTTCGAGAGCATCGCGCGAATATTGGTTGCGCTCTCGTACAATTTCGTTCATGTGTCTCATGGAAATCTTGGTCATGAGAGGCTTCTTCATGGAGCCACCAAATAGTGCCTTCACACCGGTATTGCGGCCGAGTTTCTCACAGACATGATCCATAACAGCCATGATGGGATCTTGGTTCCACCATGAGGGGTCCTGTACGCTCTCAACTTCACCGCGGAGGACGATGATCTGACCAGCAGGGATAAGCTTGCCACCGCCGTACGCAGATTTGAGATGCTGAGGCACGCCACTGATCTCAACATCACTGTTCAAGGCTTGAGTCAGGCGGTTGATGAACTTGGTGCGTTGGCCAGCGGTCAAGACATTGGGAGGATGATCGGTAATGACGAGGTTGCGGTCCAAGTCAACCAAGAGAGCGTCTTTTGGTGGCTGGAAGAGCGATCGGCATTCCGTGGTGATACCCAAAATGTATGGCCCGGGCTCTTGAACCATCTCGCTCGCATTTCGTGCGTGCACAACGGGAACATAAAGTCCGCTCCATTCGTACACTCGAACACAGAATCTGATGGTCTCTGCTGCGATCGTAAGCATCGCTGGGTGATGACTGGTCAGGATGATGCGGCGAGTGGGTGAAACAGCGGCCTCGACAAGACCCACAAGGTTGGGAATACTCAAGCAGCAGAAGAGTGGCCACATGTTGAAGTTCTGGAAGCCGGTAGGAGAGGAGGGAAATTGATAGCACAGGGCGTAGTCCTTCATGTCGATCCGCACCAAATCGTTCAGACGTGGAGCCGGAAAGCTAAGGATTCGTGAGACCTCTTCAGCGTGGAACAGATTGGTAGCTTTGTTCCAGTGAATCCACATGCCTCGCAGGTAATCGCCTAGAAGGTTGTAGAGCGGGTATCTGGAAAGAAAGCTCAAGCAGTAAGGAATCCAGTATGTTTCATCTGCAACGTCTCTGTAGTCCGTTTCGGTCTTACGGCGGAGGTCGCGAATAGTCTCGGCGCGCTTCTCGTCTGCTCGTGACCAGACGCGTAGGGCGATACCGTACAAGGTGTGTTGAGAGTCTTGCTGGAGGACGAACGAATGGTGCACACAGTGTGGCTGGTTCCTGCCAGTGCAGATTTCAACGTCATGTGGAAAGCACGCCTGGAAAGTGGTTAGGAACAAAACTTGCAATTCCTCTTATGATTGCACTTACCCTCATAGCACTGTGTAGAGCTCTTGCAATCTCATTATCGCTCTCTAATCTTGGGCTGCTACCCAAGATCTCTGGGAGCCAGAATTGACCCACTGCTCCTTTCATGTGTTGAATCTTGCCGTGAGTTGGAGGAGGAGCTTTGACCCATTGTGATGGTTCCCTTCCCACACCACAGACCATGTAGGCATGTGTTAACGTCTTGGGGCTGGGTCGATTATTGGATTTGGCCAGCGTCGAAGGCAAAGGTTGTGTGATACGAGAGTGCAGAGAAGAGGTTCGGCTGGGTACGATGGCATTGTCGACTGTTTGTTCTCTTGTAGCTGGACGATTCGTATCGCGAGTCTGGGGACGTGGCGCCATTGAAGTCATTGAGGTATGACCCCGTAGTGAAGGAGCCATGCTGCCAGGTACTCAACCGTCGAAGATGCCAACTCGCAGGCTGATTAGCTATGCTTGCCGAACTCGAAGCACCTCCGCAGAGAAGACTTTCCTTTCCAATCGTTGAAAAACTTCGGAAGGGCGTGGTGGCACAGAGATAGCCCCGCGGTAGGTGAAGGAGAGAGAAGTAGATACAACGGTCGGCGTCGGCAGCCAGGGTACTTAGAAGAGCAACTGTGCAGCTCCCACGCCTGGAACACGGACGTTGATCAGTGGGAGGGTCTTGTCTCGGGGTACCGTGGGGAGATTGAGCCTGCGCACATCCAAGCTGCAAGATTTCAGGAGTGCATCTGGCATGAGAAGCGAGAAAAAAGCGTGACAAGAGGTCTCAGGCCAAGCGGGCCGGACGCCCATCAAGCTTCCCACCAGGTTAAGACTAGGACAACTGGGCTCCGGATATGCAGCTAGCAAGATGAGGCTTACAGGGATGAGAAACCAGCTTTGCTGCTTCGGGGAGCTTTCGAGCACAATCGAGGATGGACTTGCGGCACCAACGATGCATCCAGCAGCAGCTGGAGTGCGTTGGCGGCCGGTGATGGCCTGCCAGACGGTCGGGCGACGGATTCAATGGTTCTGTTGCTAAAGGCTCAGAGTCTCCTCTCCTCTGGGAATGCAACCACACAGGACAACAGGTTGAGAGTTGCAAAAGAGACTTCGTCCCAGATGCCACGCAATTCCCGCATTGCGAATCATTTCAAGCACATCATCAACGGAAACTCCGGCAGATACCTGCACGACCTGAGAGGTCCCAGGATAAGTCTAGCCAGGGGCATCAGTCGATGTGTTACAGGCCAACCAGGTCGAGCTACGCGAGCCGGCAACCAGCAGAAACCACCCACACGGAGTCCCTCCAGGCTTGGTTGATCTGCCCCTGGTGTCATGCCGACCCCTGCAAATCTCCTTCCCCCGCCCGACCCTCAATTTTTCCTTTCGCTGCACTTGGCTCCACTTGACCGTGATGAGACCACAAGAGCTGCCTTTTGGGCACGCCGCATAGTGACGGACATGTGCTGGCACAACGGGATCGCACGTTGGGCAAGTTGCAAACGTCAGCTGTGGCAGAATTTGCAGGCCGGTGGTTGCTTCTCATCACCTGCGATTTGAAGGGTTTCCGAGCACCATGGGAGCGAGTCAGTCCTGAGTGCCTAACAGAAAACACCCTTCTCGCTTCTGCGTGCCTCAGGGGTGACTTCACCTCGAATGCTCCTTCTGGTTGTGGCTTGCATATCATACCAACTCTGTCCCTCAAAGCTTCCTGTTCCAGCACCCCAGAATGCGGGTCACCACCGGTCTGACATCGGGATTTGACAGGCGTTGCAGCATCGAGCATCATTTTTTAAGTTATCCTTTCTCCTTGACAGCGGCGTATCGAGGGCAAACCTTCGTCAACCTCATGACAGCTTGAGCTTGGCCCGGAAGTGCATACAGAAACTTTGCTGCGCGGGGTCGTCCACGCTGTGGCCATGTGCTGGTGAGAAACGTGGAAACAACAAGTATAATTGGTCGTGACATGTTCCTGGGGCTGCATGTCGTCGGGTTCTTTTTGACATAAGGAATCTTCCAATCGACGATTCTAGACGGCCTTCGAAGCTCAAACGTTATCTGCCAATTGTCTCCTGTATCATAGCAAAGTCTGGCAATAGTATTGGGCGTTCTAAAGGAGGACTTGACTTTGTGTCGGATCATTGGCATTTACTAAATCACGACACCGTAAAGTCTAGATTACGAGCATCATGCTTGTCCATCCACAGATTGCTCAAACCTAACAAGATTGTTCCTGCTCGCCTCGAGGTTGGATACTCGATGTCGGACTTGTTTCACATCAGGCTGAGTCTCCATACCACACTGGAAACATTTCCGGACGCTCGCAGAAAATTCTCCTGTTGGTCGACGCCGAGGATGCCTCAGAGTCTTGCGCATCATGACTTTTTGCCGAAATGACTGCGCAAAACGGTCGATGACAGCTGTTCCATCGTGCATTGCGTGTTTGATCGATCGAATCTGCACGATCCAACTCTATGTCGCGCTGCCGAGCATGACTGCATATTGTACAAGGGACTGTGCAAATCGATCGCAGGGTACTCGTATAAGACTAATAGTGTCTTAAGCGATCGAAACTCTATCTCTATAGCCGGGGTATACTGGCACAGTACACTCAGATTAAATGCTGACTGGAATCCTTCCGCGAGCTGGGAAAGACCTGGTTAACACGCAGTAAAGTATTACAGAAGGGTTCCATACCTGTGTTAATGATCTTAAGCGCAGGTTCAGAGAAGTCTTAAAGTAGAGAGTGGGATAACTCTGCGATGCGGGTATGTTGCAGAGTGCCGAGTAGAGCTTCCGCAAGTAATTTCCGGCATGCCACAATTCGCCGCAAAGCCGAGTCTGGAGGTCCATCTTGCTCGGACCGCTCTGCATAGTCGGGGTACATCTGGTCGAATCCACAACATGCCGCAAGCATTGATAAGAGACTGCCCCCTTTTTGTCCAATATCCGATTTGTAGACGCGGAGGGCTTCGTCCGCAATGTTGTTTCCAACACTTGGTTCAGGACGTTGCCAGACCTGCCATGATCGCCGGCCAACGCATCTTGCTCTGGTATGGCTCTGGCAATATATTGTAAATCGCCTGGATCTCTCTCTTGGGCGTCTTGCCAATCCACCATATTGAAGGATGCCGGGCCATGAGCGCAAAATAATGCGCAAGAATCACCAATGCACAGGGCATCTTCTCTTCCACCAGTTCAATGAAGAGCCTCGGAACGAAAATCGGGAAGGTGAAGATTTTGCGGGCGACCATGTGGACGGGCTCGTCGTTGTCAACAGCCTGGTATACATAGCCGACGAAACTCAGTGTTTTCTCATACGCTTCCAAGGTCTCCGGATCGGTGTGGCCACTTTCAGATTCCAGGATCTTGCTGAAGGGGTCCATATTCTTCTTGGCAAAAATGATGTCGACGTTGAATACCGGGGGTGCGTTGATGAACATCCAGACCTTTGACGACGGGTCCTCTTTCAGCATTTCTTTTGCCGTTCGGAGCACTGTTCCTGCACCTGCCCCTAATCTCAACCACTCCATAGGCGGAGAGTAAGGTTCAAGGTCTCGTTTCCAGAGTCTCGCCACGGATGTGATGAGTAGTAGCATAGCAGTGAAGCACACCGGGTCTGCATTCTCGATGCTCAGCTTTTGCACAGCTTTGTATTGTTCGCGAAGGGCAAGGCCCAGATACACGTCTGCAGCAGCTATGATGTCGGGGTCTTCGGTCTCGCGACGAAGAAGATTTGTTGCTGAGCACGCAAACATCATATACAAGACATTCTCATACTGAAAGCCCATTCGTGGGACATGTTCAGCCCATGCCGTGACAAGGTGAGAGTTTGGAAATTCGGCAAATGGTTTGGTCATGTTTTCTGACCAGTGGTTCAAAAGCCGCAATTCGAGCAAGCGTCGAGACTTTGATTCGGGTAGGTCAAGGACACTCTCGACATTATTGAGGTCTATCGGGAACGCCGTTGAAGCTGCGGTTTCGGATTCTTTGCTGGATTTTGTTGCCAAATGAGCATCGTTTGCTGGATCTGATTCTTCCGATGGGCTTGGTAGGGTTGGTACCGGAGCAACACTTGGTCGAGTGACGATCGCAAATGTGCAGGCGACGCCGCGAGTCTCGCAGTTCAGGCAAATGGGTTTTCGCTCGTCACACTTCGTCGTGATATCAGTCTGACACACAAGTCATTTCAGCTGATAAGTGGGATGCAGGGCTCACCTTGACGCGACGTGTCCGACATGTCTGACAACCGTTCCGGGACTTGCGGTGGAACGCTTTTGTGATGCGTCGAGTTTGTTGCGCCGAATCTTCTGCATTGGCCTCCATAGAAGCTACTGAGGACGACTAGAAAGATGTATACCACTGATTATCAACGACAACTTGAAGGAGTACGGGACTTGGCGCTCATTTTTCAACAAGACCTCTTCAGGTTGCTGCATTGAGGTACGTCGACAAACAGCGTAAAAGCACTGCCATTTTCAGGGGCAGACCTGACCGTTGGTGCTCAGCTCAAGGCGCCATAGTAGTGGGAATCTAAACGATCAGACTCAATGATCCAAGATTCCCGATTATGTTTGAAGGTTGCAGATCTTCTCCCGTTCATTCACCAGGGGATATATACCATAGTCAAGATGGTCAAGAATGAAAGAATGGCTAAACAGGCAGTCGCCATAAGATCTCCCGGCGGCCGATGTTCAAGCATCGCTTCCCCGCATGCGGAGAAAATTGACTGCAGCCAAAATTTATTTCGAGACATGTCGACTTGTCTTGCTCTGCAACCTGCACTATGAATGAACAATGGTGCTCCCAGCCTCCAAGTTCGTTCTATACTCGGAGCTGCCATGGATGAGAAAGCAAAGGATATCTTGCTGACAGACTTATGCGCTATATGGTACAAGTGGAATTCCGCAGCTGTCGTCAATGGAGCGGCTAACTGCTTATTAGCCACATCAGTCCGATCAAGTACACCTGCCCTCGCTGTGGCATCCACACATGTTCTTTACCATGTGTCAAGCGCCATAAGTCGTGGGCACAATGTTCAGGCGTCCGAGACCCCGCTGCATATCGCAAGCGCGCCGAGTTGGCTACGCCAGCCTCCGTGGATCAGGACTTCAACTTCATCACTTCGGTCGAGAGATCCCTGCAGCGCGCCGATGATCTGACGTCGAAGAAAGGAATCGACTTGGTACCGAGCGGCCTCAATCGCAGGGGAAACAGGTTCGATGATCTAATTGCTGAGCGAGGTATACACTTGGTCAAGGCACCCAAGGGCCTGTCTCGGAACAAGCAAAATAAGTCAAGTTGGGCGGGCCAGGCAAATGGAATCGCATGGACGACCGAATGGGTGCACCATGACGGGCGCAAAAAGAACACAATTGTCTTCGAGTCCAGCACAGTGGAGGAAGCTTTCCAGAAAGCTTTCGGCCGAAAACCCACCCAGCATCAGAAACGCAAGCGGAGTGTCTCCGAAACACATCCTGCGCCGGTCGCGAAACGTGATGTGCGATCTCCCCAAGCAGTGAGCCCTGATGATAACAAGGAGAAGAGCACGGAAGAAACACAACAGGGAAGTCTCAACGGGGTCGCTAACCCGACAGGACCGGTGCCATCACCAAATAAGCCTGAAGCTGAGATGGTCTCGAGCTGCGGACAAGCCCAGGTGCGGCAGCAGGTCCACTTCTTCCTCTGCAAGCCGAACACTACCTCGAAGGTGAAATGCTTGATTCCGGTTGCTCCAGATTCGAAGGTGGCAGACGTCTTGCGCAATCGAACTCTACTCGAATTTCCTACGATCTACGTCCGGCAGGAAGCATCCGATTCCTTACCAGAGCCTTTCATTACGGAGGAGAAGTACGATCAGCTGTACGGGACTGATGTATCTGTGGCTCTACCAACATACGCTCCGAATGACGACTTTGAAGAAGGCGAGGTCATTGAGATCGACAATCTTGACGAGAAGAAGGTCTTGGAAGTGCTCCAGAGGGATCTCAATGGCTGAATCTTCCACAATGGCTTCGTCTTATACTGTCTTTCAAGCCAGCTTGCCCGGTACGAACGGATGTCCGGCGCTAAGACCACCACAGACTGCCCAAGCTTGCCCGTTGACGTAGGAAGCCTCGTCGCTTCCCAGGAACAGCGCAACTCGGGCGACCTCATCAGCCACAGCACCTCTTTGCAGAGGATTCAGCTGGCCGATCTTCCTCTCCGTGCCTCGAGTCCGTGCCGCATCATACATACCCTTGGTCATACCAGTCTCGATGACGCCTGGACATATCGCATTCACCCTGACACCTGTCCCGGCCAATTGGTACGACATCGTCTGAGCCATTGACACCACAGCAGCCTTGCTCGCCGAGTAATCTGTTCCTCCAGCGTTTGACCTGAGTCCAGCAACCGATGCGGTGCCAATGATACTCCCACCAGGATATTTCTTATCGGCACCTGTCTTTTGCATCGCCAGTGCTGCATGCTTGAAGCACAAGAACACACCTAGTGCGTTAACCCTCATGGTGCTCATATATGCTTCGGGACTGATGTGCTCAAAGGTATTGGGTACGCCCGAAACTCCTGCATTCGCGAACATGATGTCGAGTCGGCCATATTTTTCCAAAGCTTGGTCCACCACAGCCTTCACCTGCGACTCTTCGCCCACGTCCACCTTGACCGGGTGGATTTCGACGTCGGGGTATAATTGGTTTAGCTCGCGCTTGTGCGTGTCGAGATACTTGTCGTCGTAGTCGCAGATGTAGACGGCCTTCGCGCCGTTCTGCGCGTATTGGTGGGCAGACGCTCGACCGATGCCAATGGGGGAATTGCATCCTGCAAATTCATTCAATACGATTTCCCATCGGATCTTTCTTGGGGCTTATTACTCACCTGTCACAATGACGACTTTTCCTTTTATTCTTTGTCCCGCTGAGTTGTCTGCAACATGTCTGATGCGTGGGAGCTCCTCGAATGTGCCCTCCGAGGGGATCCCTTCCGCAAGTTGCTTCGATAGCGCTGCTAGGCGCCGTTTCGGGACGGCTGTCATCTTTTTTCTCGTCCACAGCCAAGTTGGGGTGGTCTTGATTCTCGAAGTAGGAGATGTGATCGGTACGTATCTTTCGAAGCGGCAACCTTCGATCACGCACTGAGTGAGAGGAGATTGGAGATAGGAGGATGCTGTCGACGACCAACCCCGGGATTCGAAAGGAATTGTTGTTCCCCTTGGACTTAACAAGACTTTCTACACTCTTGCACGAGCAGACTTCCAAAATCTCAGCAGACTCGGCAAGCTGTGTGAGCACATACAAATTATCCCGATAAATCGATCTGCAGGTGAAGTCCGCAGGCATGAGCCGAGGCTAATCGCCCTTTTGGAGCAAAATCCGGGGAGCTTGTGTCCCGCATATTGGCCGGCAATGAAGCGGCTACGTACACAGTTCACCCTTTGGAGGCTTCACCTCCGCCGGAAGCATGTTATGGCTATCATATACACTCTGCAATTCCAGATGAGCAGCAAAACCACACCTATGCCAGAGTCCAGCTCAAACTATGCAGCTTCCTGTCCGCTCGCGCTGAGAAGTCGGCTTAACATCGGTTCAGCCTTCCAGAGGATGCCGTGCTCGCCAAGGCAATATCTCACACATGTTGGCCCACGGACACGCTGAAGTCGTGGGACTGTAACGATGAACTACCCGTCTTTCTGTGGGGGTCCGACACTCACGGCACAGTGATTTGAGTTGCGGTGATGGGGGTTTCCAACATGTCATTCGTTCAGCAGGTGATAGCGGCGTAGCTCTCAGGGGAAGGGAACAGCTTTGAGGGAAAGGAAAGAACAGAACCTTTCTCTATTGAGCTGGGAGCAAGACACGAACGCCAATATCACCACTCCAAAGACCCTCCATCACCCTCCGTGCATCAATCCTGACTCCGATCCAGAACCGTCTCCCTCGCATACCTCTCATTCCCCTCGCTCTTCTCCCTCGCAAACTCGCGCACATGCTCTGGAACCTCCTTGACCAAATTCCCATACGTCCCTTCATACGCGACAGGATCCCCAAACTGTTCCCATACAGGAATCACCCCCGTCCACACCTTCTCTCTCACCTCATTCCTCTCCAGATCCTTCCTCTCGTCCCTGGGGCCGCCGACGCGGATCTTCCCGCTCCCGCCCACGACTCGGACCCGGAGGATCGACGTGCTTTGCATCTCCGCGCTGTCCGGGGGCACACGCGTGTGCGCCCAGCGATTCGAGACTACTGAGTTCGTGATCTGCTCCATGGCCCAGATTTTCTCCTCCGTGCTGGTTACTAGGGATGCGTAGCCGAAGACTGTGGCGGAGCGGTAGTTGACATCGTGTGTGTTTGGCGTGAGCGTTAGGACGAGGCCGTCGACTTTCGTGGCGGATATCGTGACTGGTAGGCCTTCCGGGGTCGTGGTGTCTGCGGTGGTCGGGCTGGCGGCGTTGCGCGAAGTGTTCATTAGTCGCGAGGAGACGTAGCCGTGAAGGTAGATGTCTAGTGGTTCACCTAGTGATGAGGAGGGGTGGTCGTAGCTCGCGGCCACGCCGACCATCTATTATTTTTCTGTCGTCAGCTTTGCCTTCCACCATCGGCTGATCACGCCCAGTGCGTCTCGGAGGAACACGCGTCGAAGAGACAGGTGCCGCTTTCGGTGTCCGTGATCTCAAAGGGACGAAGACTTACAGGTAACGTCACAGGAAACGGATTCGTTGGGTCGGGCGTGTTGAAGGAGACGTGGACGACTGTGCTGGTGTTGATTATGGTATGGATCTGTTCGAGGTCGTAGGTCGCTGGAGAAGCGGAAGTAGGAACCGTCAGCATAGGGCCATTACAGACGACTTTGTATGCTCTTGACAGCAAAATTGTACAAGAGCCATGCACTGCATAACCCCCAAAGGGAGAGAAGATGTACACATCAGGCAGCGATGAAGGAGGGCTGGTGATTATGTCCCTGCCCCGAACCACACATCTACATGCACATCACGACCGACAATAAAGCGAAACAGAGGGAAGCAGAGACCCAAGAAATCGTCTCTTACCTCGTTGATTGTAGCGGTTGACCTTATTGGCCGGTGTTTTGGGATACTCCAGCGTCCGACCGTGACCCATCTTGGCTCAGCGAAGTTTTGGTTCTTCTCTTCACAACCCGGAAAATCAAAAAGCTGAGGTCCGAAACGAAAAGTTTTTAATGTATACTTGGAGCGACGGTGCTGTAACAAACGACGATAATTCCCTAACCCCTCGAGAACGACAAGCTCTTGACTCAGGAACGGCTCAGAATCACGAAGTCTCGTTGTTTATGAGAAACGCAGATGTTGCAGTAAGGAATCTGATCCTATTATGTTATCAACCTGTCCTTAATTCTCCCATCCCAGCACTTTGACGCGGGTGTTCTGTTCCTCAGGAATGCTCTTCTGGAGCGTTTGCCTCGATCACTAACGTTATCAACGCATTTCCAAGCCAGCTCGTGGTAACTTCCCTTTCCCCAACGCCCAGATAGCCAATCACAGCATGGTACTGAACCACTTCCAGATGATTTGACCCGCTGATGAATGGTGGTGAAGCGGCGCAGAAGTGCGCCTCCGCAATTGGTAGGTCCACCCGAGCAGAAGCGAAGCCGCGAGGCTCCCTGAGATAAGGAGTCTGCGGGCCACTCGGTATACCTTGGTACGCAGCAGCCAACCTTGTGCATTTACGCAACCTCCTTCAAATTCCTTGCACAACATTCAAAATTGGTAAGTTCCCCTTCTGAGGTTGGTAGGATTCCGTAATTCGTCGCGACCATTGAACAACACCCTTTCACGGTGCCTCAGCCCATGAGATTGTGGTGAGCAGATCCGAAGCTGAACAAACTCATCACAATTGTAGCTCGTCTTTCAATTGTGAGAAGCCTTTCACAGCTTGACACGCTCTTGGCTACCACTAAGTCGCCTCATCTGCGGTCTGAAATTTGGACTAGATGCCACGAAACCAGGTGACGGTTGTCTCTCTGACGACCCCTGCGCCGAAGGATCGGTGCCTTCAGAAACCGAACTCCGAGTGGAAAGGCCCAGATTCCCAGGTGGAGGCTGAACGGAAGGAGTGCGGCCACGCATACCCATTGCTTGCTGTTGCTGACCGATCCTCTCCCGGTTGAGCAGCCATTGCACTTGCGATCTGGTGCTGAATAGAGCGGCGTTAGTATGGGCGAGCTCTTCTTTGATCCGCAATGTCTCATTCATTAGGTGCATGGACGATCGGGCGTCCAGATCCGCTATGTTGTTGGCCATCACGGTGATGTCGTTCTCGAGATTGCCCACAGTTCCCCGCAACGACTCGTGCAAAGCCAGCAGGTGCTGTTGTGTCTGGGAGATGAAGGCGGTGGGGTCGGGAGAAGGCGTCAGGGCACGTAGGTGTGCAGGCATAAGGAGATCGCGGTGAGATATAGCTGAGGGGATATGGTCGCGTTCGATTTCTTCGATGTCAGACTCGGGCGGAGGAGAACGCTCGGCGTGGTCAATGAAAGGTACGACTCGATCGTGGATGATGTCGTTGATCTTATCGAAGCCAGACTCGAGGACATCATTGCGCACTTTCACCATGGCCAGTTGTTCTTGTAGTGAGTGCAAGAGTTGGGACTGTTTCTTCAGGTGTGGAGCCATTCGACCCAACGGACATGATTTGACATGACGGGCCAGCTCATCGGGCTCAAACACGTCAATGCAACCAAATTCTCTGCCAGGACAGAGGTGATCCTTGTTGCAGATGTGGCCGGTAACTCCGTTCAGATAGTCCCTAGTTGATATCCTCTGACCGCATTCTTTGCATTTGACACCAGTATTGGGGCAGTCCTCGTCCTTGTGCCTCAGCCATTCGCCTTTGCCCAACTCAATAACAGCACCACAGTCACACTCAATATGAGATGAGTGGATGCACTGCTGTGGGACATGGTTCCTCCTCTTGACCAGCTTGCCACATTCTGGGTCCGGACACTTAAGGCGCTCGTGTGGGCACTCTTTTGTGGCGTGGCGCTCAATGTAGCCTCTAGGAACAGTCTCTTCGCAGTCCTCGTTGGGACATTTGACTTTGATATCATTGCACATGTTGACGATGAGGCGAGAGGCTTTGCGAACGCCGGACAGGACAAAGGCGCGACAGGTTGGACATTGACTGCGATGACCATTCTGGCCGCCGTCTCGGTATTCGTTCAGGCAAGACTCGCAGAAGGTGTGATCGCATTCGAGGACTACTGGGTCGACGAAGGGCACATGGCAGATGGGGCACATCAAGTGCGAGTCGTAGTCTTCGGCATATTCCAGACTGCGGAGGTCCAGCTTCCTCTCCTCGATGTCCTTCGGAGGCTCATGATGAGACGGCAGGACAGTGGAAGCCCTAGGAGGAGATAGGCGGGGACGTGAGCGAGCGAACTCGGCGAAAAGGGTGTCGAATTGCGACTGGAGCGGGACAGGGTTGTCGAGGCCAAAGTCGGAGATGGGAATTTCGTGGTCGTCATCCATTCTGGCAGTCAGTACTGGAGGGCCCTGGAGTCGGTGAGGTGGGAAGAGGCATGTTTAAGAAGGACAGCCGTCACACCAACACCGAAAGCCAGTTGTTGTTGTCGAGTCGGAAGTTGACGTGTGGGGAAAGCATTCGTCGGATCTGATCGTCCATGCGCTGTTCCTGACCTTAGGCCATATCCTTGGCAGGCGAGTCCCCGCCGAGCCTTAGTGCGGCAAGCAGTCCCCCCGGACTTCCCGCTGCCAATGTGTTGGTATTGCGTCCTCTACTCAGCAGGCTTCAGCTTTCTACAACACAGACTCACTCCATGCGATTCGCCCACGTCTCTGAGACATCGCTTTGAACCCAGCTTCAAAATCTGCAGTCTGCGAAGACTCCGGATTGTGGACTATTGAGCGCCTTTCAGCTGTCATCTGCAACCTCGCCTCAAACCCCGGGGGCTCACCATGTCCAATCCCTCGCAGCTGCTGCTCCTCGCAGACCACATTAAACTCTCCCTCCTCGAGCGCCAACGCGCCATTTCGTTAAACCTCGACCCGAACCCGTCTCAAGACTCCAATATCGCCCGCTCGTTAGAGTCCTTCCGAGAAGGCATCGAGTCGCTCTCCACCCGCTCATCTGACACCGAATCACTGTCGCAATTACGCTCGCAATACAATGACCTCTCACGGCAGTTCCAAGGAGAAAGCTCCACGACCGCCGAGAACACTATTGCCTCGCCGAACGACCCAACCTTGAAAGACGACTTCGCAAGAGCCAAGACAAGGACGTCAAGCGACGCTACTCGACAGCAGAAAACATCAAATTTGAGGAGGCAAGATACCTCGCAAAGCCAAACGGGGGCAAAGAATGTCCGCTTCAGAGATAACCCTTCAGAAGAATCTCTCAACGATATCGAAGATGAGGCAAATCGCGCCGCACTCTTTCCTTCTCGCTACACTGACGCAGAGGGCCAAGAAAGTCGTGCGCGGACGCCGGACCCGACTGAGAATATGTCGAATCAGCAGATTCACGCTTACCATCAACAAGTCATTGCCGAGCAGGACGACCAACTCGACCGACTGGGCGAGTCAATTGGGAGGCAAAGGCATCTTGCGATGCAAGTCGGTGATGAACTCGAGGGTCAGGTTGCATTACTTGATGAGGTTGACCGAGGGGTCGATAGACATCAGGGCAGACTGGACGGTGCAAAGCGGCGGTTAAAGGGAGTCAGCCAGCGTGCCAAAGAGAACTGGGGCATGACCACGATTATTGTCCTGATTGTTATACTGGTTCTGTTGATTGTGCTATTGAAGTGAGCGTTGAGCAAGTACAATTTTCTGTTGGACCAAAGGCTTAGGAATGTGGTCTGCTGATATCTTTGTGGGTACCAGAGCTGGCAACATCAGCTAGAGCATGGTATACAGTCTACGTCCGCTAAGGCGACGTTATTGTCCATAGCCGGTTCAAACCTCTAATACTACTACATGTATCCCGACTCTCTACAGAGACCAGCGGCAATAAACCGGTGTGAAGACATAGAAGCAGACGGGGACACTGAAGAATCTGAATGCTGAGCCAGGGTTTTTGTTCTCTCAACCACTTTTGGCATGCGTCCTTGATCTACAAAATCTAGTGCGGTATCGCATGCTTCTGCTGCAGAGATGCCAGGTGTCTATGGCTTCGGAACCATAACTCCATCGCTTTGACTGGGTGACGCGGTCGAGCTGTTCCCCGTGGCTTGCCTGTCTGATATTTCGTTCCTCGAGGCGATCTCCTCTGTACCTGATGTGGTACCCGGCTCAGAAGTTGTTGTCCATTGCCGACAGTGATATCCATGTTGGCCTTGCCACACAGTCTTGTGGACAAGAGAAACCAGCTGTAAACTTGGAGAGCGCGGATCATCTCACCACCGCACCCTTCAACGTCTTCACTGTGCACTTGCCCTTTCCCTCCACGATCAAAAAGCCCTTCTTTTCCTTTTCGCCCTCAATCTCCACGCCTGGCCGGCCAGCATCGAACCCAACGACGAGATCCTCACCGGTGAAGAAACCAGGTTGCACACCTTCCCACACCTTCTTCTTCGGATTTAGCTGCTTCTCCGGCCCCTTGCCTTCACCATATGGCCATCCCTCGAAGAACACTGCTTCACCCGCCTCTGCTCCCTCAGGTGGATTGACCAATTCGACAACACGGTCTGCTGCATGAGGGTCGGCGCCTTCTTCAGCTGGCGGGCTTGCTGCTAGAACCATGGCTGCAGACTTGATACTCCGCATATTGACTGGTTTCAGGTTTGCGACCACAACCACCTTGCGATTTTGCATCTCTTCCAGAGGTATCAGACCGTTTAGGCCCGAGCAGACTGTTCGTACCACTTTGCCTGTCTCCTCGTCGACCTGGGTGTGTTCTGTTCCCTCGGGGTCGCCCATTGCGATTGTGGAGACGTAGAGTGAGTCAGCGTTAGGGTGAGCTATGGCGCGGAGAATGTGACCGACTCGAAGATCGATCAAGGCTGGTGAGACGGGTGCTGCTGGAGTGGCGGGTGCTTTGGGAGGTTTGGGTTGTTTGGGTGCCTTCTCTTTCTTGGGCTTGCTTGCAGGAGGTGCCTCGGGCGCAGCTGAGGCGGTGTTGGACTTGACATTGTCGGCGATCTCATGGTTGAGTGCTTCTTTCACTTCGGTTGGAATTTCTTTGTCTGCCATCGTTGTGGGTGCGGCTCGAGGTTTTGTGCGGCCGACGACGAGGGGTCTGTGGTGTGCTGCGGTGGAGGATTTAGAGGGAGAATTTGAGGGGGGTTCGGACGTCATGAATGAGGTGGTGCTGGGAGAGGGTGCGGCAGATAGGCTCAGGTTCTTGCGCTCGCTAGTAAAAATGCCAGAAATCGATCTTATCCGCTGGTGTCGTGCAGTGAAGTTTTTGAGTTGAAACGCCTCGCGCGTGAAAAATGGCGGGGCAGTTGTTCTCACTCTCGGGTTTGCTAGATTCTTCGTTCTGAAATTATTACGCGCCCCCAACGTGCATGTAACCTCTCGAGTAGAGCTTGGGAAAGTTCGTCCTTGAGAGAAGGAAGAATCTTCACATTTGAAGCGAGGCTCTGGGATGTTTGACTGGCCACTGGCACGCAGATCGCAGCCTGATGAGCCTGCCGATGCGGAGTCACAAATGAAAACCAGCGACTTCCTTCCGCGAATACTTGCAGCCGCTGCAGACCCTATGGTGCCGTATTTTCTAACGACATCCATAGCTTCCCGGGGAATTTGGCTTTGGAGTTTGATGGAAATGAGGTTAAGGACGAAGACCCGGATTCAGGTGTTCAACTTTAGCGACCCCTTTTCCACTACAGCGGTGTCTCGATCCATTCGACCTGCCAACACCCCGGGGTCATTCATGCCTGGTCTTCATCAACACTCGAGACGATATTTCAGCGATGCGTGAAAAGGTTACAGTAGGAGAAGTTCATGATCTCCATAGATCTATGAGGGGGACTAATCGACCAAGCAGCTACTAACTCTGACACACACGTGCGCTCAAAATGAAGAGTGACCTGAACTAGTCGTGTAGCTGTACTGATCCTTGATCTTCAATTCGACCAAATATCGCTTCAAGCGCTGCTTATCGAGAAGGAAAGAGGGGTTGGCAGTGAAGACAGTGCCTCTGAGTCGTTTGGCGGCGTGGTGCTATCTGTGGAGGTTTACCAATCCCGCGCTCTGGTTTTTCTCTTCTTCTCGTTCCCAAAACGTTGCTGAGAAGCTGAGCTTCCGGCCATTGCTCCCACCCTGACATTCATTGCCCTGGAAGAGGAGACATTTCCTTTCACGACGTCTTCTACGGGCTTTGCCAGACTGCCCAGGTCCGATACATCTGCCGAACAGTCAGACTCTCTGACCAAGCCCTACGCTCTCGTCTCGGCCTGTGACTCAACATCAAGCAAGCAGAATTCAGGTCAAAACACTCCCACGAAAATCAGCGAACAGAAGGCTACACAAATCAAGAGCAGGAAGCGTGCAATATTGAGCTCAAATCTCCTAAGCCCGAGCAAGACACCGCGATTCTGCCAAACCTGCTTATTCCGTAGAGAGTCGAAGTCCGAGAATATCGTTACCCACAATGCAGAGCTCAAGACGCAAGAGTACATTTCGCCGCAGAAAAACGAAGTCGCCATACATTCCGAAGGTTAGAACGGACAGCCCGAAAACAATGAGTGAACTTGTTTGCAAGGTCGACGGTGGTGGAAAGGTGGAGAAAGCGCCTCAACTTCAGGCTACCTGGTCATCTCAAGGGGAAGCAGTCAAAGCATCGAAACGGCGCTCTTTCTTCGACTTGCCGACAGAGACCCGTGTTCAAATCTACAAGAGTTTCGCCGACCTTCCGGTATCTGACCAGGCTTTCAAACCCAACACCTATGCCTCCAGGTCCCTCTTCACAACTGCACTCGACCGGGAACGACTGCAACTCATTGCGACAAGAGGCTCGCTGCGGCTGGTGTGCCGTCAAATATGCTTTGAGTGGTCCCCTGTCTTCTATGCGACGACAACATTTGAGTTGGAAGGGGAAGGCGCCAAGAACCTAACGCGGTTCGAAAATGCCTTGAGGTGCTACCCTGCATTCTACGGGCTCAGAAGGTTGTCTTATGAACTCACCGTTGGAGACAGATTGTCGTACCTCTGGTTCAAAACAGAGGAAGTATCCCAATTCGCGTCCTTCTTACGGCGTCATATTAAGTCCTTGGACTCGCTCCAGGAGATCATTCTATCAGCCAACGCTCGTCATGTCATCAGCGTCGTCGTAGGAACGGATGCAAGCTCGTGGGAGAATCTCTGGGATGGGGCCTGCGGCACAGACCTGGTTGGAAGCGACTGGGAGCATCTATGCAGGTATTTCCAAGACTATCGTGCCTACAATGCTGAACCTCTTTTGAGAGGATGGTCGGCTGCTCGAAGAATGAAATATGCAAAATGCGAGCTTCCAGAGGTCGACGGAACGCCAGCAACGCACTACGACGTCAGCACAGTCCAGGTAGTATTCCGCAAGCCTGGGACATCGGCACCACCTGCCGCCGCCAGCTGGGTCGAACTGCCTTGGGAAGATCCAGGAGAGTGAGCAGCTTTGTGACACAGAAGAGTACGAGTTCGGGTCAGTGGGCATCTCCAAACGAAGACATGGGAACAAGCGTTCCTCAGAAGAATGAGAATACGAGCTTGGACACGTTCATCAAAGTGAGAACAGGCATGCATAGCGTCTTAAGATTTAGGCCAGTGTAGCAATTACCACATCCTGAATCGTTCATTTTCAACCTCTCATATATCTTTTCCCTCCCCTCCGAGTCTGAAGGTTATGGAATTTCGCCGTGTTGACATGGCTCTTGGAAACAGCCGATCATAGAACCTCTGGAAGTGCAAGGCCAGATATCGTCTGGAACGTGTTGGCGCCGCCATCATCGTGCATGAGCCAGTGCTTATGAAGTCAACGGCATTCTTTGCGCAGCTCTCCAAGCCTGTAGCTGCCTGTCACGACTGCTTCGCGATCTCAGCAGCAGCGGACCCCGACGAATGCTTCTCAACTCGGAGGTCATCACCTCTTGACGAGTCAGAGATGATACTGCCGCTTGATGGTTGAGTGCTCGAGTCGTGTTGGTGACGAATTTGTTGGTATGTGCCTGGATGGGTCGATGATTCCTGGTTGTCTTGAGGTGCCTTCGGGCGTTTGGGTTGAAGTGAAGCAAACATGGCTGATCGTTGTTGGTGATATCATGTCCGATGAAGAAAGAGCTGTCTGCGGACACTCGATATCGCTACAACTTGATCTCGATTTCGGAGTCTCCCGATGAATAGTGCCTTACGGCGTTTCGTTGTGACATGGCGGGTACTAGTAATACAACCGATCCTAGACACAAGGCGAAATCTTCATTGATGAAGAAGTTCTATGTGGAGACTCTTGTCTCAGTCGGCTCAGACTGCGTTTTGCAAACTCGACAAATCTCAGCCACGCGCGTCGACACCGCCACCGCCACTGACGTACTCCAAGGCCGTCGACAATTCGAACCAATCAGAAAAATCTAGAGAGTCGTTTGCAAAACGAGTCTAAGACCTAATACGTATTTAGGGTCCAGAAATATATTTGGGCGGTAATCTCAAAAATATATACATTAAAATCGCGTATTAGCACTATATAAAATGTAGTATTTACTTCAATAAGAACTTTTGATTGCTATAGAGTAGTAGGCTATCTGTTCTCTTAAGAGAGTATTTTCTAAAATATTTAATTCTAAGAAATCAAGGTAGAAATTAATAACTTTTGGTGTAGCTGATATAGGCGCAACTTAATCTCGTCGATACTAAACTCGCTGGGCAACGCCGGCGCTATCTATCTAACTCTCGAGCTGTATACCTCTATTCTTCGTAAATTGAGTTGAGAGTGTTGTTAAGCAATATATACATATTAAAAAATCATTAAGTTATATAAAAATTAGGTTTTAAGAGGGAGTATAAGATGTGTTAATATTTTATCGAGCTATTTGCCGTGATGGATCTACGAAACATTACTTTAGTCCTAAACCACCTTTAGAAGACTTGCTCTTATCTTTATCTTTACTATTCTTCTTATCTTTGTCCTTTATCTTCGTCATTATCTCCTTTATTATATCTTTAAGAAAGTTATTAAAGAGTGCCTCATCTTCTTTCTTTAATTCACTAAGCTTCTTTGCCGCCGCTAGTTCTTACATTAAAATATACAAATATCGTTCCTTTTCCGCTTAACTCTAGATATCCTATATCGGTTTAAGTGTTTTGTAGAGATTAAAGCTAGTAAATTTAATAGATTTAGCTCTCTCTATCGCTTACTTAAGCGCTATATTCGCGTTTTTAATTAGCGTTTCCTTTTTAGTATCGATATCGATCTATATCTTCTAACCACCCGCTAGCTTCGCGAAGACTTTAAAATATAGCTTGATTGTATAAGCAAGATTCTCCTCGTTCTATCGGCGCCTAAGATCTCGATCAGCCTATCGCCGGCTCTATCGACAACTAGGTTGACCCCCATAGAACGCCGCCGCCGCACAAGTAAGATCGCTGAGGATATCGAGTCGAAGAGTAGCGGTAGATTGACGTATTGTAGTAGCTCGTCCCTTTATTAGCGTATAACTATTAGTGATAACGTAATAGCTACAGTCTGCGAAGTTCTCTTGCCTTAGGCTCGAATCGCCTGCGGCATTTTGATAGTTATCGGGATTAATTCTATTCTCTATTAACAGGTGCCTTAATAGGGCCGGGTCACAACAAAGATCGAGACTGTCCAGTATTCTAACCTCTTAAGTTCGATTGTTGATAAATTCGAGTACTCAATAGTTGTTCGCGATATTTATGGGGATTAGATAGAGATGAGTGGTTGTTAGGATAACAGGCGCAATATAGTCCTTCGAAGTGTTATAAATACGCAGTCAGCTACTCTACCAATAAGTCCACGCCCCTAAAGCAATAAAATCGACATCCGGATCGTTTCGAGCGTAGTATTGAAGTATTTCTAGAATGATATCGTTATTTGCCTAGCCTTGATATCGATTAGTATCATTATAGAGAAAGATATCATCCGTAATCGCTAACGTAGCGATATTAACTCCTAGAGTAATTAGAATGTTATTAAAGTCGTCGTGAGGAAAGTTCTATTATAGTTCCTAAATAAGGCCACGCGCGACACTTATTCAGGATTGATTACGTAGGAACTCGTATATTAACCAGCCACTAAGCTATTAGACAAGATGTAACATTCTATAAAACGGCTCGTTTACTGGAAGAGTGTATGGATTTACTTCTAGTAGTTGGTAGAAGTCGACATGATGACGAAGATCGATAAGGGCGGCCCCAAACTCTACTGGCTCTACCAGTCTAATAGATTCCCAGCTATATAGATTGAGTGGCTAAGGTCGCTATCCTTGAATGAATCTATCTATCTCGTACTGTAGCGATATAAGATCGGTCTGAAGATGTAATAGATCCTTCTATCTCTAGTCAGCTCTTATATTTGGCGGCGAACTCGGCGCAATAGACACAGCGGGCCATCCACTAGCTCGTTATCCGGATACTAATCGAGATAGACTTCGAGTAGAAGTCTCTGCTGCTTAACTAGTCTAACGAGTTTGTGCAAGGCCTATTTTGAGGTCGGTACGCTTCTCCGTTCTTATATTTTCAACCTCTAACTGACCAAAAAAGGGATCGGTTTTCTCGTCACCTTGTAGCTCTGGCTTGTTGGTTGGATATGGATATTTAGGCTTCTTCTCGATGGGTGTGGTTGAGGCGCTACTATTTTTGATCTGCTTTCGCTTTCTAATCGCTTTCGGGTTGGATTCTTTCTATATAAGGGCGACTAGATTTAGTCTCTAAGCGCTAGGCCCTAGTTGACTAGGCGGAGTGATATCGAACTAAGAGATCCCGTTCCTGTCGAGATAGATCGGACTTAAAGATACAGTTTAAATTGGCAGGTCGCTAGCTCGTATAGTTCGATCACGAACACCTAATTTTTAAGCTCTAAAAGCCTGAACTACGTTGGCTATAGTTAGGTATCTCGCTTTCGAGCCACCTTACTTAGAGTGCTTTAGTCAATAGATCGCTTTGTAGTAGTATATACACATAGCCACAAGTATATCTAGGTTGTTGTCCCGACCTAATTTAACCATCCGTCGAATAGCATTCCAGCGTAACTGTACATTATTGTCCAGATACTTAAAGTACAAGTCAAAAAACTTAGCATCGAGCTCTTAACGAGTTAACTTGTAGAGATCGGCCGTCTGGATTTAAGTATCTCGGTAACGACGAGTAGTTATTTAGATTCGCTTAAACTGCTGCGTAATCTTAGGGTTGCTGTTGAGAATTGCATCGAAATGGAGTTGGGCCACTAGAATATCCATAAGAGTTGAGACGAAATCTCGAATATTCGTTAGTCGATTGTCTAAAGTCTTGAGAAACGTTGAAATATATCGAGTAGCTTCGATAGTAGATACAAGAAAGAGGTAGTTAATGAGGTCTCGAGAGGTTTTAAAGATTCGACTACCTATACTAGGAGTAATCTAAAGAGTATTCACAATCCGAATAAGGTCGGTATTTGACGAGTTCTGTAAGTATATATGCTGACGCGCGGACTGACTTAAAGATGTAAGCGGAAGAGGAGCTACGCCACTAGATTAAGTGACGCGACGCTTAAGCGTTAGTGGAGGCGGAGGCTGAGGTTGAGGCATAATTAAAGGCGGAGGTGGTGGTCTATCTCGATCTCGAGAAGGCAGACCTTGACTATGAGAAGATGCTCCATCGCGACTACGAGGATTTAAAGATATAAGTAAGCGCTAAACTAGAAGAAAGGTTTGCGAAAAAGGCTAAGAAGGATAAGGAAGAAGAGGAAGACTAAAGATATTAAGAGAATATAAGATAAGGTCGAGATAGAAATAGAAGAGAGCAGATATTTATAGTCGCTAAAATAGACTCACATACCAGTATTCCTGTTGTTAACGGCCTATATAGTAATAGGTGTGACTTAATCGATTATATGTGTCTCGGATATAGATAGGCGGATAAAGGTAGATACAACTCAAGTTACTGATAAGGGTAATAACGATAGTATTAATAACATGGGGAAAGAACGCGAAGTGATATATAAAGTGAATATATCGATAGTAAGGGGTGAATATTTGGTAGATCTATTAATTTTTTGAATCTGCGAAAGAAATTGGATCTACTTTTAACTGCTTCTTTACAGTTCATTTTTCTATATTACTATCTACTTCTAGGAGTATTGGAAATTCATAACATTAACACGCTATATAGGTCTTCAGATTGCAGAGCCGACTCCACGATACAAATATAGCCTGGCTATGTTACTTTTGGTGTGGATCCGACTACGGAGTTAAAGGTCCGACTCTATCGAGACAAGCTCAATTCACTCTGGGATGCCGGCTAGTACTTCGCGCTAGAGGGATCGAACTGATGAGAAGTTACTGTCGTCGTCGCTATTGATTTTGGGATGATGTATATTTTGTTTTAATGTAATGAAACCAACTTCATCTTCACTATTCTCGACTATTTGATCAATAGTCTTAACGCGGGTCGGAATCGCCACCCTCTAGTCCGCTATTAAGGCACAGTCTAGTAATCGATTAAACTTGTTAACTTGTGTGTTTAACTTTAATATATCTATCTTTACAAGATCGAGAATCGTGAATGTCTTGTTTCGGCTACGGATCGGAAATATCGATCGGTTGGCGATAAAACGTTGAGCGAAAGCTAGGATGTCTTTGGATATAGATTTACAAGGATAAAAGATATTTTCGTGGCGTTCGAGTTAGATCGACAGCCGTTCACTAAGGATTCTATTCTATAGCGCGATTAAAGATATCTTCTTAAGTAGAGATACGGCCGGAAGAGTAAATATATAGTTACGAGTACGGAATTTCTTGAGCGTGCAATTGTAGTGTTCTATATTAAAATCCTTCTCGAGATAGGAATCTAGCTAATTTCGTTTGTTTACCAAACTATTAGTCAGGATCGCCTTTTATAAGGCCGATATGTACGCCCCTATGCTTGAAACTAGTTTAGTTAAATAGAGAAACTCGGTCCTGTATCGCGAATGATCACTGTCTTGATAGACTATATATATATAGACGGTCACGATTCGAAGTAGTTTAATATCTCCGTATTTAATACTATCCCACAGCAACAAGTATAGAAAGAAGTTACGGATATAGAGTTAATAATTATATAGTTCTTAATCAAGTGATTAACCCTACGGAAATATATATTTATCGTTAATAATCTCTTAATGGACAGCCTCAATATAATTCCAAAAGATAGGTTTAGATATCTTGCTTAATTGCAGCGCGACCGCATTAACAACCGTGTCGCCTGTTCTATCTCTCTTTTTAGCAGTATCATTATATATTACTACTCGCATGAAAAACGCCGCCACTCTCGCCTGCTAGCTATAAATCTTCAGCTCCTCAAGTAAGCGAAATACCTTCGGGTTATGTAACTTTTTGCGGCCCTAGAAGGCAGCGTGCGCCTATAGGTTGGACTTGTTGATAGAAGGGCGAGACGAGAAATAGACCTTGTGATATATATATAGATAATTAAAGTGTGTATGCTAGAGTTCGAGACAAGAAAGATACCATTACATACGGTCATACAGTCGTAGATTATCGCCGCGAAGCCGTCGCACACTATGTAGTCGATTAACTGTTTTCTGGTCTCTATAAATAAGAGTAAGTTGGTTGGCGAAGACGAGGTCGGTCTCGTCAAAGTCTAGTTGCTTAGTCATAATATTATTAAGAATCACAATTACACCCTTGTTCGTGTCTTTATTCTCTATAATAGGCTCTCTCGGTACGGTTTCGTGGTGGATTAACTACATTCAAGTTTCTATAAGCGTAACGAGTTCGATTTCAGGTCATTAGAAGATATTACCAAGATATGACTAGTCCTTTATTTAATAGCGACTATCTTTGAGTAGCTTGTCGAATACAACACATACCGCATCAGCGAGATAAAATCTCCAAAGCTAAATATGTAGAGAGTTAATAGTTAAATGGATTATCTTTTGTCGATCCCGTTAAATTGGCTCTATGAAAGATATAGATAAGTATCTTATACCTGAGTAGTCTTAGGATAAACTATTCCCGCCTACAATACAGCTATAGTATCCAGTCGATAATGATAATTAATTATATTTTACGTTAAGCCACTCTAAGGAATAGCCGTGCCGCGATTCAGGACGGTTGTCGTAGTAGATATATATGTAGTATACTCGCCTATATGTTTCTTGATTACTCCGTCGGCTAGATCAAAATTATTGATGGTGATATTAAGATTAGGGTATTCTCGAAGATTACGAACCTCAATATAGATCTTCTCTATCTATTTAATTTACGCTCTTCGAACTGTGTAATATAACGAGCACACTCCAAGCCCGTTAAAGATTTCTAGATCTTTTCGACTTAGGCTATTCGCTCGCAAAAAGTATTCAATAGACACTAGAACAACTTTATACACTTTTTGTTAGGAAAGAAAGCAAAGTAGCGTTATAAAGTATACCAGCTTTAGCACCGAGATCTCTTCTCTTATCTGGCTACGTTCTTTAGGTTGAGTAAGTCGATTTAGTAATGCGATAGTGTTTGGCGTCTACTCTTCTATTTCTGTAATGAGAATGATAGTATTGTCTAGCTGCAAAAAGCTTGTATCGAGTAGTTTATTAGTATCACCGATAACGCTCTGAAGTTAACTAACTACTATAATTTTTAGGCGAAGTATTCTATATATGACCGCTTATAGTCCGTTTTCAAATACTTACTGCTACTTCGCGTGTCGAAATTCCGCGTTCTATTGCGATATAGTCTCGAAGTAGAAGTTTCGAATATCTGAATATTGACGGCGGAATCGATAGTTTTGACGATAGTCGAAGAGAAACTGAAGGAGGACAGCCATAGAAACGCGGGTGTCTTGTATATACAATAGAATCTCTTTACACTTCTCTTCTTTAGTGCGGACAGTGCGGCGGTCTCTAGAGTACGCCCTCCCGGTCGAGACCATCTCTTTATCTTCATTATCTTCCTCGACCGAGTTTCGTTTCGTACGATGATCGGTACTCTATCTACGCGACATCTTAGAGGAGAATACTTAATAGATAAGTAGAGAGGATTCGATTTGATAGGCGGGATATAGATAGAGATAGTATAACAAAGTAGTTTAGTTTAAGAAGAAGGAGTATAATATAGAGAAGACTATAGGTAATACGTAATATATTAAAGTACAGTAAAACTATTTAATTAGTCGAATGTTTCACCGATTCAAATTTTATATGGATCTACGAAATATTCTCACTCTATCTAGCTATCTTTTAGCTCGACTAAGCTATTTATATTATAGTGACACTTTTTCTATTATTTATCTATCTCTTTTTTTTAAACATATTAAGTCGAAAAGTTAAGTTCGCCGCTAGCTTAATCATTCTCTTATTATAACCTCGAGATATACTTTCGACCTTAGGGACAGTATTCGGATCTAATTTCTCTAAGACACGCCGCTTCTTTCTTTTTGTCGCCGTAAAAACTTAAGCTATACGATGTGTTGCATCGCCAATAGATTTGCTATCGTCGTTTATACACTATCTATTAGCTGAGAGGAAGAGGAGGCTGTACTATCTGAGATTAGGATATTCGGTAGAGATGTTATATCGTTATCTTCTTCGAATTTAACTTGTATATTTAGTGGTGATAGCTGCGAGAGGTATTAAAATTAAAGCGAGTTGTTTTTACGCGGGCGATCTCGACTTTGTGCTCGATCTCGAGACAAGTCAAGTAGCCCTGTCTGAGATAACAGTGTTTTCTTGTCTTTCGATCGCTTCGATGCCAACTCTCTTATAGTCTTAGGTTTAGGTCCGAGATTGTTCTTGGACAGCTACTCTCTCGTGAGGTATATTGCCGGCGATTCTGTCACTCTCAGATGATATTTGAATGTGTTTTTAATTATCTAGACAACCGTCTCTCCATACCGTTCAACCTAAGTCCACTCCGGGACGACAAACTTCAATATTTCGATAGATGTGATATAGCTATCGACTTCGGCGACCTTCTGTAATATCGGACCGAATAGTATAAGTTCGTAGAAGTATAAATTCTTGTTTAGGGTAGGCGATATAGAGGCGGCGTAGAGTATATCGTGTGCGGTCGTCTCTACCCACTACGAGAGGTTTTAAAGAAGAAAATCTATTATATCGAACGATTCCTTTAGTGGAGCGTAACTTCCAAGGTTACTCTACCATCTCTAGAAAGACTAGCCGGCGTCTATTATTGAGATGATATCGGCTAAACTGGATATAGGTAGTCGCTCGTTAGGATGGTAGAACATATAGTACTACTGGTCTTAAGGGTTATAGCGAAACTTAATTGTACTGTAAGGTTCCTATAGCGTTTGACGAAAGTAATGATTGAATTTGAGCAGTGGGCCTAGCTCAACCAGTAGTATCTCCATCGACGGCCGAGTTGAGAACTGAGTCTTTCCTTTTTCGATAGATATTAAGATAGAGTCTAGCTGTATTTTGTTATATAACTGCGATTTCTTTTCGTTACTTCTTGACAGTTTACTAGAGATAATATCTTTAGATACTAGCCAGATAAAATAAGCAGGAAGTCGAGAGTCGCGCCCGGCCTAATCAAGACACTATATAAGATTGTTTAGATTATTTGAAAGACTTCACTAGACGACGAGTATAATACACGAAAAGTCTATATCTATTCCAACTATATCTATAGCGAGAAAAATCCGTACAGACGATATCGGGTCGATAAAAGCTTGATAGAAATGTTCTTTAGTGTGATTCGAGTAATGTCGATAGAACGCTTTAATAATCTTCTTGCCTACTTGAACGGGAATCTAGAAGCGGGACCGTAATAGTATAATAAGTTAGTAGTAAACATCCTTAATAGTTACCGTAAAGTTTATAAATATAATGGTCTTCGGGATTCGTTATATAAAGTCCTTTACACTACTATCATCTCGCCTCAGCGGAAAGACGAAAAGTAGGTCCTGATACGAAGACATCGGAAATTGTATGGTTCGAAGGTCGTAGAAGATGTTGCTTCGATTTAAATTTTGATAGACAATATAGGTTTCTTCGCCGGCGAACCCCCCGTCCCGAAGACAAGTCAACAGAATATTAGGGCGAAGGCTCGCCGATACACCAAACCAGGGAATATCGAGAGGTATTTAATGGCGTAGAATGTGTAGGTAGCGGTATGCGGGACGAAAGTCGCCTCACGATATTACGTAGTGTAGTTTGTTAATGGCTACTAGACAAAGCTCGCTCATAAGACTTAAGTTGATCAATACGGATTAATTAAATAGCGCTAACATCGCGATCTTAGGGCTAGTGAATACTAGGTCACCGTTAAAATACATGTAAACTGGGTCCGGCAGGCTTTCGCAGATCTATTCTTGCGATGTCCCTATAAAAGATAACCTACTATATATACACCTTTATATATCGAGTGTATCCACTAGGTTTTAACAACTCTATGTTGTGTTAGTCTAATTATAAAGAAGAAAGCCTTTGAGCCTATAGATCGAATCGATCTTTTTAACCTGCTTATCTCCGAGACGAGTTAACGAGATAATACACAGAACCCAGCCGGGCCGAAGTATCGAATAGATTTAAGTAATAAGACTTTTGCCAGCACTTATAGATACGTATAGAATAGTGTCTCGGCTATACTTAAGTAGGGACTATAGGGCCTCGATTTAATGCTCGCGAGATATAAAGAAATAGATTTGTTCTACTGTTTTGATAATCTATGCTTAGGAATATATGCTTCTACTTATAGATAGTGTCGGAGAAGACAGAAATGTGGATATTAATAAGCTAAACATGGTAGATATAAATTTAATCTAATAGGATCGATTTGTTTACTATTTATCTATCCGTCAATATATACGCGCGATAGTCTAGAATTTTTTGGTGCTAATAAAAAGTATTCAAAGTTAAACAACCTGTTTACAGATAGTAGGGTTTTCGCGAGAACACAATAAATATTTATACGATTAAAAAACGCAAAAGTGCGTTTAATAGAGCTTTTCGAGACGTATATTTGACTTATATAAAAGATCACTGTGAAGGTGGTGGTTGTTGAGAAAAGTAACGATATAATGCGAATGTCGTGGATTTTGGTGTTTTTACATAGACGCGAATGTCGAGCTGGACACGAAACACGTATGGGATCTCAGACCCTTCCTGCGGAAGGATTTTTTTCTCAATCTGGTTAGCGCCCACGTGACCTCTGCACAGCCTGCCTGACCCGAGATCCTTCCGCAGGTTGGGTCTGAGCCGCCTGAGACAATGGAGACTCGAGAAAAAGGCCGATACTACGGCAGAGCATCACAGCGTCCACGTAGTCTTCCACCCAGGTTCCAGAAGCATTTCTTATTCTTCCATGCAGCAGGAACGGTTACAACATCTAGAAGAACGAAGCTCTGGAAGTAGCAGCTTCAGTTACTGCCGCTGGTCTCCTCTGACAAGTCGAATACATGATTTGTTTCGTCTTTCCCGAGGAAGATTCGTCTACGAGGCGTCCCTTGTTTGAGCATGACTCGTTCCTCATATTGCCTTGCGCCGCGCAAAACCCGGACAGTTGCAATTCATCAAAATACCGAGTCAGTGACACATGCGCAGATGGGCAAAGAGGACAAAGGACCACACGAGGGTTCGGGTAAATTCAAACATATGTCATTAGCCGGTTTCAGGCATCGCCTGGATCGATGGTGCCGCCTCGATTTCAGCAGTGTCTGACATTCTCCAACATGATGCAATGTCTAAGAAGATAGCCGGCTATAGCTTGCTCGATACTGCAAGCGATCCTCGGCCACAAATGAAGAGCATTCAAACGGTAGTAACCGCTGTCCACTTGTTTGTTCCTGCACATCATTTGCCTGAGGATCTCTGGGTGGCACAAATAGAGCGTTTCCGAAACGGCAAGGTCACAAGCCCCAAAGCTTGTTTTTGTCAAGCAATGACGATGTCATGGCGAATCACTATCGATGCCCCCTGTCCCCCGCAATCAGTTTGGCGCCTGAACTTCTTCAACACTGATAGAAGAGGACGTCATGCTGCTGCTCATGGGTACTTTATATCAACCACAGATAAGGACTGGCAAGCGGAGCCTCACTTCTACTGATACATGAAACATATGCCAGGAAAGACCCAGGAATTCTGGCTTCCCTCCTCTTACCGTGACTCCATCGGAAAACCGCATGCCAGTAGCTACCCAACTTCACCTACCTCATGTCTTGAATGGCTCTTTCCCTTTGTCCCGTGGACATCCACAGGTGACACGAAGCCAATCAGCCTATCGAGCCTTCCCGACTGGGACGTTGCCGCATGATATGATTTCCTTGTTTGATTCCTCACCGGTTGACGCGTCACGTTTCACATAGGCAACTACAAGTACTTGTGTTTTCACCGCTCTGTCCATTATTCTTCACTTCACTTTCATCCTTTCTTTACTCCTCAATTGACTACTACTCGATCACAACGTGCCAACATGGCTTCTCTTGTCCGCATTCCCATCCAGCGCAACCCTCACTACAAACGCAGCGGCCTCAAATCCTACGTCTACTTACTCAACAAATACAGCATTACTCCCACCGTCCAAGGTCCTTATTCGGCTGCCAAGGGCAAGAGCCTTCTCGTCAAGCAAAACGCAGACGGCACTCAGGGTGAAGTGTAAGTCTGTCGTCGCTGAAATACTGCAGCACTGTGCTGACTGATTGACCAGTACTGCTACTGATCAACAAAATGACTCTCTCTACACCTGTCCGGTCAAGATCGGTACTCCAGCTCAGACGTTGAACTTGGTGAGTGGTTCCAAGATCATTGTGTTCTTTCACTGATCAACGCCCAGGATTTCGATTCAGGATCTTCTGATCTCTGGTGCTGGTCAACTGGACTCCCTGAGAGCACTCAATCCGCGGGGAAGGGCCATACCATCTTCGATTCTAAGAAGTCATCGACGTTCAAGACCTCCCAAGGCTCCACCTGGCAGATTCAATATGGCGATCAATCATCCGCGTCTGGCAACGTGGGGACAGATAACATCCAGATCGGCAACATCACAGTCCAGAACCAAGCCATTGAGCTGGCCACTAAATTGTCGTCTCAATTCACTCAGGATGCGTCTTCGGATGGTCTGCTCGGTCTTGCTTTCGGCTCGATCAACACCGTAAAGCCCACCGCTGTCAAAACCCCTGTCGAGAACATGATTGCCCAAGACGATATTCCCCAGGATGCTGAGTTGTTCACCGCCTATCTTGGTTCCATCAAGAACGCAAATGAGGAGTCCTTCTGTAGGTGCTCCCCTGTGATCAGGTTTCTCCGCTCTCTAACAAGAATGTAGACACTTTTGGCCAGATTGATCAATCCGTGGTCCCTTCTGGTTCTAACATTGCCTACACGCCTGTCGACAACTCCCAAGGCTTCTGGATGTTCGACTCCACCTCCGCCGAAGTCAATGGTAAGACCATTCAACTCTCCGGGAACACAGCGATCGCCGATACCGGTACCACACTACTCCTCACATCCGACGAAGTCTGTCAAGCAGTCTACGCTGCCATCCCAGGTGCTAAGCAAGACAGCTCCCAGCAGGGCTGGGTATTTCCTGCGAGCACTGCTGAAAGTGATCTCCCGACCGTCACATTCATGGTTGGCAATACTCCCATCACCATTGAGAAGCAACACCTGGGTTTCGCTGGCGGTTCTGATGGCAACACGGTGTTTGGCGGCATTCAGTCTCGAGGCAGCCTGACCTTCGACATCTTTGGAGATACCTTCTTGCAAAACGTCTATGCGTGAGTCGTTCCCGCCCACTCAAGGCCACTGAAGCTAACCTCGCATAGCGTCTTCGACGTCGGAAACACGAGATTCGGTGTGGTACAACGTGCTCCTCCAACATCTACCACGGGTAGCCAGGTCAAGTCAGAGTTGTGATCAGCTTCGCACCATCTCTTGTCTACGAGCCTACGTCGGCGTTAGAGAGACATGTTCATGGACTACAAGTTTAAAGCACTACCGAAACAAGGATGCACACCTGTATGGTCTTAACGATGAGCATGAGACGCAAGCATTATTAGAGCCTATTCAAACATAGACAGAGTCAGTTTAACATCAAAATTGATAGACCGGAAAGCCAGTGAGAGAGAACGCAAAATGCGTTTACGAGTACTTGCTCCTTCCCGCCATTTGCACCAAAGTTCATACTCTTCACCGTACTTTTCAATCTAACGTCACTTCAAGTTCTCACCCACAGGACTTCTTGGTCTATCGTATTAAATGCCCGGAACCTTCAATGAAGGGTTTCTCAACGACCCTGAGCTCTTTTTCTGGAGGAGAATGGACACAGCTGAGCTCGCTGCACGGATGTGGCTGCTTCATGCATGTAGGTGGTGGCCCAAAGAGCCTGGACTTCAGCCCTTAACCACAGCTACCCACACTAGCCAATTGCATCAAGATTGAAAGTCGTGGTTCACCCTCTTGCACAGGGGGATTGGACTGTTCAAGCGCTCGTGGCGTTCGATGGTGAAGCTGAAGTCTACAATATCATGAGTGGCTGCCTGAGATGGCCTTCACTCGTGGACCGTGAAGGAAAAGCGGCGGAGGTGGATACGAACGCATATACAACCAGCTCTGATCAGATGACGCTCTCGCACTCGCTCAAGATACTTGTCACCTTCTAATACAGTCCATAGGTATGCGTCCTCATTTCGAGTTCTCTTGCCTCTAAACCCCTCTCCCAAATCCGTAGCAATGGCACCCATTGACTCCAGGGCATTTCTCAACGTGGACAAGGACGCCCCTAGATGGAAACTCAGCGATGAAGTTGTCATTGCTAGGAATAAGGAGGGCCAGAATATTGTTCGAGCAATGACTTGGGACGAGCTGGAGTACAAGGACTACATTCTCAAGTTCACCCTGAGCGTCTTTGGCTCTCAGCCCGACACAGGCTTCGCCTTGTACATTGGCCTGCATGGGAGGTCAGGTCGAAGACTATGAGAACAACGACGATTGGTACTACTGGAGCACCTACCACGCGTCCAGCATTCAGTCTCGAGCGGAAAGGAAGTCTGAGATGGACGACGACGACAAGGTCAAGAATGCCGTCCAGCTCGGCGCTGTCTATGTGGCTCTCCGTTTCGCCAACAAAACCGGCACTGGGAAATACAACGGCAACACCTGGGACACGCACTTCACGCCACCCGCTCAAGTCCTGATTGAGAAGCTTATCATGCGTATGCTCCTAAAGACTCCTTTTCGGAGGACGCTTCCAAGAACCCTTCATACACTCCAAGCTCCAGTGCCACCTCATTTGTCGACTCGAATCAGATCTACCTTTTGGGATTCTCGGCTGGAGGCGATGCTGTCTACCGCTTGTCGACCAACCTGGCTGGCCGATTCGCCGCAACCCATATGTCCGCCGGGCACCCTGGAGACGTTCAATTCGACAATCTTGCAAACACGCCGATCTGTTTGCAGGTTGGCGATGAAGATTCTGCTTTCGATCACAACACTTGCACGGTGGATTCGGCCTTCACGCTTGACGCTCTCGCATTGCGCCACCCTGGCTATTATGCACACGATTGCTACGTCTACGTTGCCAGACCAAACGCGTGGGCACACAATAGTTGGAGCGCGGCTGAGTCGGGCCTCACTCGAGGTCCCATCCTGACAGACCTGCACACCTGGCGCGTCGACCCCGAAAGAGGCCAGCTCTCCCAAAGGACGATGAATACAAATGCGATCGACTGGGTCAGTCAACACATACGCAACCCGCTACCGCGCAAGGTGGTGTGGAATCTACGGTCCCGGCCTGCTCGCGACATGGAACTCGATCCCAACTGGCCGAGCAAGCGCCTCTTCTACTGGCTGTACCTCCACAAGGACACCGACTCGTCGACCACGTTCGAGGCGACCTTCGACGCCGAGAGCAACTCCTTCTTCCTCAACCGCAAGGATGCTCCGGCCGAATTAGGGTTCCTGTTGTCCGAGACCATGGTTGACTTCAGCCGTGAAGTCAACGTGTATCTGCGTGGCGACGGCAAGAAAAAGCAGCTTTTTGGCACCTATAAGGTCAGCGTCAACGAAGAGATCAAGAAACAGACGCTTGACGCTCGGGGCGATGACAAGCTCGTGTATGCCGCCGCGATCCGGTTCACAGAGAAGACGGAACAAAAGAACGGCACACCCAAGAAGTGGGTTGAGGCCGAGGTGGCGGACACATTATTCACGGATTGATGGGATGCGCGGCGAAAGTAGGTTCGATCGACGTTGTGTGTTGACACTGCAAAATGTTCCTAGTAGTCAGTTGGTGATAGACCACAAGGATCTCTTCTAGATTCAGTGTCGCTACTGTGACAAGAACAAGCCAGCAAACTTAACCTGTGGCAGTAGACTAGCTTCCACAGGGGACCACCCTGAACCTGCATCACCTGAATTGTGCAATTCACTTATTCTCACAATCGCTTCACTATCACCTCGAAAACTTACTTCTAGGCGTAGGTAGCCTCCTAAACCTTCCGATTTATCAATATTGATATATGTATACTACTTGTCCACCTATGTCGGGCCTCTGTTGGTACTGGAGTGAATCTCTTAGCTGACTGTCCTCAGACCAAAGACCGATTCTCCAAGCATTCTGTAATCTCTGGAAAAATCTTCGCTTTCTCTGCCAGACCTCATCCTTCAGCCAATCCACTCGACCCCTACAGCACCACTTTCAGACTTCTCATATCTCCGGAACTTGCTGTGTGGCACAGTGGATTCCTCCACCCGTCCTCGGCAAGATGTTGATGAGCACCTGCACCACCTCCCTCTGCGGGAAGAGCCTCTTGAACAACTCCAAGGCCGCAACGTCCTGCCTTTCCTGGCCGTACCTCGGGATTATGACGCCTCCATTGACGAGAAGATAATTGGCATATGATGCAATTGTTTCATTATGCTCGTCTGGCGGCCCAAGTTGGGTTATGTCTGGTTCCTCGCAATCGTGGACCATTATCGAGCGGCCTCTCGCGTCTTTGGCGGCTGTGAGAATATCGCGAGCGGAGTTATAGACGTCAATTGCGATGGGATGAGCATTTGGGCCAGGCTTGCTCAAAAGCACAACGCCTGGTGAGGTGAAACGAGCGAGCGCGTCGATGTGGTAATCTGTGATATCGTAACCCTTGACACCAGGAATCCAAATGAAGTGTGTAACTCCAAGCTTGACCGTGAGCTCCGCCTCGACTTGGCGTTTTGAGAATCCAGGATTGCGGTTGCCATTCACGATGCAGCTCTCCGTGCCTAGAAAGGTGCCTTCTCCATCGTGCTCGATGCCGCCTCCTTCCATGGTAAGCTTTGAAGTTATCCAGGGTTCATTCGCGTCGGCAGCGATCTGAGAAGCGATTTCTTCGTCGCCCCTGAAAGACAGCTTGCCGCCCCAATAGTTGAAGTTGAATTTGACTACTGTGCGTTTCCCTGTCGACAAATCTTGCACGAATACTGGCCCACTGTCGCGGATCCAGAGTTCGCTCACGGAGGCCTGTTTCACGAAGACATTGGCACTGACCATGGATTTTGCTTCGGGTATGAGTGCCTCGCTGGTGTACAGGTGGACAGGCTCGAAGCGAGCAATTGCGTTGGCAATATTCGTTACTTCCGATTGTAGTGCTTCCAGATGTTCTGGGCTGTCTGCCGACTCTCGGTTCGGGAAGGCCATCAACGTATGCGAGTGCCGCGAGCTTTCCGCTGGCATGCGAAAGCGACCATGCTGGCTGCTTCCTAAGGATTCCTGCTCAGCTGTGGGAGAAAGGGTCGTCGTGGCCGACATCCTCGTTGCTGTGATCGTTGTCGATGCGCGAGTTATGGTGGTCTCTCGATTGAAGAATCGGATCGCTACTCTGTTGGTCGGCTGGAAACAACGGGAAATTGGTCGAGCGAGCTGCCTCGAAAACATGGTATGTAGTGAGCGCTCTTCTTATGGCGCTCCGTAGCGGAGTACATTGCTTTTCTTCTCCAGAGCCCTCGAAAGACGAGGTTCATGCCTGGAAAACTCCGCCATTCTTTGCGGATGCCTTAGAGAGGTGTTGACATTTAGGCGTCAGGAGGCTCGGTCGGCAGGACTTTCTAGACAAGGTTAGACTAAGCCGGAGGGTTTTGTTCCAATCGCGAACATCTGGATCTATCAACTTTGGTTCGAGGATAGCAAGAACAATGAGATACCAGACGATGGTATCCAGTTTTGTTTCATCGCCTCATGAAGCGGGCAACACCGAGCATCATGCGCAGGCTTATTCCAGGGCGATCGTGACCGACGCGCTCTCAGCTTGGCGATTTTCGTGGATCCATCACCTCCGCGCGAGTTGTCCCGTGATATGCCCATGATTAAATGTTTGCAAAATATAACATTTCTCGAACATATCTAACATGCCGCGAAACGAAAGCATCGTTGACGCGAGCGTCGCCGACTTGTTGACAGCTCTATCCAGTGGAAGATTGACATCAGTTGACCTGGTTGCCAAGTACCTGCTCCGGATCAGTGCTTATGACTGCAGAAATACGGCTCTCAACTCAATACCATTGATCAACGAGAATGTCTTTGAAGAAGCAGCGGCTGCTGATGACCGTGGTGTTGCCGGGAACGCGCATGGTCTCCTCGAAGGAATTCCATTTACGGTCAAGGATAGCTATAAAGTGGGTGGCATGACTGTGGCCAGCGGCTCAGAAGCTTTCAAGAATCTCGTCGCCAATGAAGATGCATTCGCCGTCGAGGCTCTGCGACAAGCTGGTGCTGTGCTACTGGGTCGGACCAATATGTGCCCTATGGCTTATGGTGGAATGCTTCGGGGTGTCTATGGTCGAGCCGAGAGTCCGTACAATAAAGACTATCTCGCGGCTGCTTTCGGATCAGGATCTTCAAATGGAAGCGGCGTGTCTGTTGCGGCATCTCTCACTGCCTTCGGCATGGGCGAAGAGACAGTCTCGTCTGGGCGCTCACCTGCCTCGAACAACGCTTTGGTGGCCTATACTCCTTCCCGAGGACTCATATCAATCCGTGGAAATTGGCCACTCTACCCAACCTGCGATGTTGTTGTCCCTCACACACGGACGGTCAGCGACCTGTTCGCTCTGTTGGATGTACTCACGAAGCAAGATTCCAGGACAACCGGCGACTTCTGGAGAGATCAACCGTTTATTGAGCTTCCACCATCTCCTTTCTCGGACGTCTCGAGGCATTCGGATGTTGCCAGAAATACACGATACCTCGAAGGGAAGCGAATTGCAATTCCTCAGACTTTTCTGAAACAACAGAACGGGGGTCCATACATTTCCGAGGCAATCGAACCACTATGGCGGCAAGCAAAGGCTGACCTTGAAGCTGCGGGCGCGAGCGTGGTGATCGTTCCAGGCCTCCCCGTCCTGAACACATACGAGCAAATGCTCCGTAGCCCAGCCACTGACAAGGGGTCTTCAGAGGATCTTCCTTATCTCCCAGACAACTGGAATGCCACGGAGCGAGGTCTTCTGATCGCACACGCATGGGAAGACTTCCTGCAGAATAACCGCGATCCACATATCCAGTCGTTGACTCAAGTCGACTCAACCCACATATTTCCTCACATGCCACGCGACAACGTTCAGGTCAAGTATACAGAACCTGCCAATGCCGTTCAATGGGCAAGGTTAGCAGGTTACGTTGCCGATCGTGCCGCATCGACAAGGCCAGAGAAGAGCGCCATCTACGACGTTCCTCATCTTGAGGACGCAATAAGAGCACTCGAGCAAATCCGAGTTCGTTTCTTTGAAGATTGGATGTCAACTCATGACTACGATTTTGTCGCTTTTCCTGCCGCAGGCGACGTTGCTCGTGCTGATGCAGACGTCGATGATCAGAGCGCACGCCATGCTTGGACGGATGGTGTCAAGTATAGTCATGGCAATCGAGCGCTGCGGCACTTGGGTATACCCAGCGTGACAGTACCAATGGGCCTTCTGTCAGGTTCCAACATGCCCATGGGTTTGACTTTCCTGAGTCGAGCATATGATGATGTCAACTTGCTGCAGGCCGGGTATGCGTATGAGCAGAACAGCAACAGAAGAGCGGTGCCGCCATTGACGCCAGCTTTAGCATCCGACGGGATCCCGAGAGATACGAAACTGTCGTCGGCACCGCGTCCCAAGTTGTTAGTCTCAATGTGCCAGGCAACTTCGGCGAGAGGTGGCAAGTTAACTGTCTCGGTGAAAGGCACAGGGTCTACAGCACTGATACTGGGAGACGCTTTCGACCCGAAGCTGGAAATATACATCGATGGGCAAAAAGTCCCTGCTTCAACGATTTCGATCGAAGCATTGAGCACGAATAATGAAAGCCAGGCAATCTCGGAGTTCTTCTGCGAATATCAGACTTCTGCACCGCCAGCCCAAGACAGCCGCAACCAGGTGGTCGGCAAGATCGCCAGAGATAGCACAATGGTCATGATACTCGTCCGGAACGGTGAACAGGGGCGACCATCGGGCTTTTTGAAGCTGCTGCATCAAGCCAGTCGGACAGCACCCCGCGAAACTTGAGCCCCTGGAATTCAACACGCACTTCTCATATGAATCGGAACAGAATGCATAGTGACACCAGAATACATCTCCCTCCGCACTTCCTTTCTTTACGTTCATGTGTGCCGCGCCTCATTATTTGCAGGTGCTCCTGTTTTACAGCATACAGTGCTTTCTTTCAGCAGCCATACGCAATCAACGAAAGCTCACAGACGACCAAGAAGCGTAAATGTGCACGAGTGTCATCCATGATGCAGCAGGAAAGATCATCCTGCATACAAGAGAACTCCATGCAAGGGCGGGTATAGCCGACGGAGGTTTTCACTCGCCACAACTAGGAAGAGCAAGCCCTAGCGACGGACGATTTGCGGAGATCCCAGAATTACGTGGAGAAGTGCACCTCAAGCTAGAACCAGGCTACATGGAACAATTCAATGCGTCGATGATGGCGAGACCTGCTGTCGGTGAGCTCCGGGATTTGACATTTGCGCTCAATATATGCCACAGTCAGCGCCACTTGCGGATAGCCACATAGAACCATCGATATCTGCTCAAAGTCAAGCTACACAAACATGAGAACCCTCTTTGAGAACGGAACCATCTACCATGGGAGGTACACCTCAGGATTCAACACGTGCACATCCATGCTCATCAACGGTGATCTGATCGAATACCTGGGCAACGAACCAAGACGACGGATTCCAGGCCTCAGCAATGGCGAAGACGCAAAAGTAATCGACCTCAAAGGTCGTTCTGTATTCCCAGCCTTCATCGACAGTCACATGCACCTGCTGCAGTTCGGAGTTTCCCTGCAGAAAGTTGGTCTCGACCAATGTCGAGACCTCGAGGAGATCAGAAGCACCATCGCCAGAGCCGCGAAGAGCAACCCGGACGCCAAGAGGATTCTGTGTCGGGGATGGAGACAGTCCACCACGAATCGAGAGGCTCTTGCGAGTATGATAGACGACATCGACCCGAGACCGATCTTTGTCGATGCAGACGATTTACACTCGGAATGGTGTAGCAGCTCCGCACTGAGAGCGATGGGCATTACCCGAGACACCCCTGATCCCGTCGATGGCGTGATCCACAGAGACGAGGAAGGCAATCCGACTGGACTCATCAGCGAAGGCGCAGTCATCACCATGGTCTGGCCATATCTGATGGGCCTCATGTCGAAAGAGGACAAGAGAGACTGTATTCGAACAGCCATTCGAGAGTACCATGCCACTGGATATACCGGCGTGATCGAGATGGCGATGGATCAAGGCAATTGGGAACTGCTGGAGGACATGCACAAGAATGGCGAGCTCGGCCTCCGCGTCGCAGCACACTGGATCATCATTCCGACCGGTGACACCGCTAAAGATCTGGCCCAAGTCGAAACAGCAATTGACATGCACGCCGTATACAATCTTCAGAATTCTCCGGACTTTAGAGTTGCCGGGATCAAGCTAATCTGCGACGGCGTCGTCGATTCGTGTACAGCTGCGCTCTCAAAGCCATATCTAGTTCCTCCACACGGGGTTGGTGATCTGAATTGGAAAGAGGACGCCGTCAAAAGGGTTGCTGCGAAAGCGGACGCAGCAGGCCTTCAGATAGCCATGCACGCTATTGGCGACGCGGCGATTCGTCTCGCCATAAACACGTTGGAAGGGCTAGGCACGACTGGTCGGCGCCATAGGATCGAGCACCTCGAACTGACACATCCCGAAGACGCCAAAAGACTGGGCAGACTCGGCATCACGGCTTCAGTACAGCCTGTGCATTCGGATCCCAGCATCCTCGGGGCGTGGCCTGAACTGATCGGCCGCGAACGCTGCGACTGGGCCTTTGCCCATCGAGAATTTCTGGAGAACGGCGCCCAGCTAGCCTTTGGCACCGACTCGCCCACAGCGCCCCATTTGCCGTTGCCCAATCTGTACGTGGCAAACACGAGGTCATCGGCGCGCGAGCAGCACAACCACAATAAGATCAACCAGCGGCAAGGGTTGGAAATGCATCAGGTGTTTGACGCTGCCACCTGGGGTGCGGCATATTCGTGCTTCGCGGAAAGGGAGACGGGGAGCTTGGAGGTTGGGAAGAAGGCCGATTTTATCATGTTAGACGGGTTGTCGCACGGTCTCGACGCGAAATCCTTGCTGCGGGCGCATGTTGCTGAGACTTGGATGGACGGTCGGAGAGTATATGGTCCATAGCATGCAGGTAACCATCAGTGGAGGACCCGGTAATCATCGTCGTACAAGCCACATATTTCATGGACCCATCGCCACCATCAATCCCTGATCAACACATTCGAACCATGTTAGATCGGGTCGTCGTCGTTGATTGCGCCAGATGTGCTTGAGACAAGCCAGCATGCTTTGGCAAGCACTTGGCGCCATTCCATTGCTAATCTCATTCATCGTTGCAAGAATTGCGGTCGCCATCTCGTTGTCCACATTTGACAGCTCTAAACATGCGACGAAGTACGGAAACAGGACGTATTTGGGTCTGTCGATGCCCTGGTGGATCACATCCAAAACTTCGGAAAGCACTTGAGTGGCTTTGGCACGGCCTAGCGGACTCGTATTGGATCCTTGAGCCTGCAAAAGTAGAAGCTGTGTTGCAGATTTGAAGGCTTTCGCTTGGAGCAAGAAATGGTATTTCTCTCGTGCGTCCAGGATTACCGACTCATGGGCTTCGAGAACCAATTCAGGCTTCCATTGGTCAATTTCATTCGCGATCTCGTTGATACGCGAATTCCGTTCTTGCCATGTGATAGTACCAGTTCTGATGGATCTTGACAAAGTGCAGAGATCATAGAGGAAGGGAAGCAGCTCCTGAGATATGCCGTAGTATCGGTCAATGATCGTATTTTCTGGCGGGGGCTCATAGCGGAATACGGGCATCTGCCCTAGCACAAGACATTCGGCCATCTCCACAAAGAGGAGGCATATGATATTTGGGTCCGTGTCCTCTGTCGTAGCTCGTATCAGTTGATGCCGCCATGGCATGGCCTGAAGCAGAGCTGATCGCGAGATTGGGAGAGTAGGAACGCCAACACTGAGGTCGTTATATGTCACAAGCATCAGTGCCAGATGCAGGGCAGTACGAGCATCTTCCACGGAGCCTGTTGCGAGGTTCCCTAGCTTTTGAAGCGCCCTTGAGCCTCTGTCTCCCTTCGAGTCACCAAAAGACGAGGCGGCTATCGGGTTCTTGTTATCGAACAACGCCTTTGCGAAGACGAGGACACCATCTTTGAGCTGCTCTGTCGCTACGGCAAGCTGAAAGGCCAAAGTCGAACGCATATGGTCCTGAAATGTTGGCCCGTATACGAGGCTTGAAATCTGATCCGGATGGAACAAGAACTCAACCAGTGGGAGTTCATGCTGTCCGAATCCCTTCCAGACCGGCAGGAGCTGGGTCTCTGGTGTCAGTCGCGACGGAGTGGCACAGATGAGGGTAACTGGTGAGGACTCTTGCGTGGCTGTCGGCGAGTCTCGTGGCCTCGAAGCTCTACGCGGTCTGCCCGGTTGCAAAACTATCCGCGCCGTCTCGCACGCGTGACCGAGTCGAGCGCATCGAGCGCAAGCTGTTGCTCCCGGCTCATAGTCGCAACGTGCCTTGATCTTGTAGCAGCGGTCACATGTTCTCTTCGGCGTCATTCCCTAGAAGCCACATGTTGTTGAAGGCAGGTTGTCGGGTAGAGAGAAGCAACGCTGTGGCAACACGAGTTGACTGATAAGAGGGAAGAAGAGCGCTCAGTCTGATACTAGTACGGTAGACCGGGGTCATCCGCTGCCCCGCGTAACCTTGAGTCCACACCTCACCTACAAGTACCACATGGCCTACCGCCGCCTTCACTTGAGCAGGTCTTCATGAGTCGTAGTGTTCCGACTTGGGTCCTTTGATCTCTGGTTACCAATCAGAACAGCAGTAAAATTCTTCATGCTCGCGCCTGGACATAATCTTTTCACCTATATCTCGACGCGACGATGGTTTTTCTTCAGGTGAACAACCTGACGCTACGGCAATCCCCAGCACCTATCCCAGATTTCCTCTGCCCGAAGACTTCCAACATCGCGCACAAGTCTAGGCTATCTAATACGAGCCTTTTGTGGGTGAAGAGTTCTCTAGGCTATCTAATACGAGCCTTTTGTGGGTGAAGAGTTCCTTTACAGATTTCGCTGCAGATCGAACTCTTTCGGGGATCGATAATGGCATCACAGTCTATCTTCGAAGAAGAGCCTCTTCCGACGACACAGAAGCTTCTTCGGACCGATCCTGAAACTGAAGCTGACGTTAAAGCTCTGAAAGCAATGATCGCCGATCTCGAGCTTGGAATAATTCGGCCTGCTAGTACATACTTGGGGCTTCGACCAGACGGCAAAAGCTACGAGGCGGATGACTCACCATGCCTCTTTTCCTATGCGCGTCAGCGCCGGGACACGTCGAGGTTCGTCTTTCCAGAGCACAAGTGGCCTCTAGTCACATACGGCTCAGTGGTGCATGACATTTTGCGCTGCCCATTCAACATACCCTTCGATACGACCGTGTCTGAGGGGGAAGGGGGTTCCTTCGTCCGCAAGCAAAATCTTCATGATATACTTGCGGAATATTGGGAAGCTGCACTTGGCTTCCCATACGATAACGCCCCTGACATAATGGATCACCCACAATGTGAGCCTGGCTTCCCGTCCTGCTTTTCGCTCACTAACGTGTATTTCAGACTCTGAACTTCTTGAACCCGCAGCGACAGCCTTATTGCGCATTGCTCTACCTCTTCTGCTCAAATCTGACGCCCTCAACCCTCTCGACACGGATCCCGAAAGCATGCTCCAGGCCGATTTGATTAATGCCAGAGAAACGTTATGGCATCATATCAACGCACCGAAAATCGATTATGTCGCGCAACACACTGTCCTCTCTCCCCAAGAAAGTTCTGCACTCAAAAGGATCATTAAAGTGTGGGAGACACAAAACGATGCTCGTGCCCACCGGAACACGTTGTGTACAGGAGAACTTGCCTCGGATGACGAATGGATCCTAGTGTGACGGTTCACCAAATGTTTGGTCGTCATTTGGGGCAAGAAGTTCTGCCATCCACAACGTGGTATATAGCCGACGTCGCCCCGGATCTTACTGGCTTTGATGGCTCTCCTTTCGCCGCATCCAAGCCAGGCATGCTGTCCGCAGCACATCAAGTGAGGCGAATGGGCATCCACGATGCTTCGACTCTCCCGGCCATCGGCCATGACTCTGGGACCCAATGCTAAGGGGAATGTAAGAAATCCTCCGTCAAGCGTTGCATAACCTCGATCCGATTTTCCACTTGAACCAGTTATAATATTGCCACGGGCGAACTCCGCTTGGAGGATCGATGGACTGGTATGGACGGTGACGTCCTTGGAGGCATGAATATGAACACATCTCGGGGAAACAAACACTGGATGGCCCAGAGGTAGAACACTCATAGAGCTTGATTGCTCAAGTATTTCATCTTCATAGCTTCGGCTTGGACAGCTCCTGGCCCCTCTCCTGAACAGTCTTTCGCCGGGCGTGCCAATTCCATAACACTTCCCAACCAGTGACACCAACCGCGATTGGTGGACAGACAAGGAGCAAGAGACTCCACCATCGAGGGCTTCCATATCGGATGTTCTGAATGGCATCGGCAATCTGTACCTTCAGGTCTTCCTTACTACCGTCGTTGTAGAGCACATAGCCTTTGCACGCATCTTTCTTGCCGTGATTCCGCCGCTCGCATCGGGCCGCTTTTTCACGCACGTCCACTTGACTCTTGACTCTGTTCTCTGCGTCCTCCGGTGAAAGATGCGGATCTCGCGCCCGTAGCCGTTCCATCTGGATTTTCGGGTCGGAGACGGCGACAACAATGACGGTACTGCAGAATATGTCCAACCCAGACTCAAATAATAGAGGAATATCCAACAGAACCGCCCAGTTGCCTCTAAGGTAGTAGTATAGCATTGCGCGAGCCATCAGAACCCGCACCGCAGGATGTACAATGGCATTCAGCTTCTTTCTGTCTTTTACTCGCTCTTCTGTGTTTCCAAAGACCCTCCTACCCAGAGCAGGTCTATTTAATGGTCTTCCCTTGCCATTTGGGCCATTCTCTCTGCCCTCGCTTAGAGGATCTGAAGCCGGTAATAAGAGGTCAGGCGTGGTAGGTCCGAAGGTCGAGACTATGCGGCGATAACCCCAGGTGCCTGGTTCCACGGCCTTCCGCGCTAGCAAGTCGGCATCAATCAGAGGTAATGAGTATGGTGGGGAGGACAAAGTCTGAGAGCAGGTTGATTTGCCTGTCGCGATCGAGCCTGTGAGGCCGATGACGCGCATTTTGACAGCCCGAAAATTAGTCGCCTGATGATAGAACGAACCTTTGCGAATTGTTATGTGACTCTCCGCAAGTTGTGCCTTGGTGCCCTCTACCGATCGTGAATCTGGGGTCAAGATTCAGGATCACCGAGGTAGATCTCGGCAGACGGAGAAATAATACTCCGACTTCTTTCAATCACCGTGATTGCCACGATCAACCCAGCAAGGCTGAACATCATTTTTCGTTGGATCTAACAGAAACATGGGCGTTATCTGAGAGCACTGCTAAAAGTTAGTGGATGCCTGCATTGTGTTTGTCAATTTCTGAAAGAAAAGGGAGTCTATGGTCGGTGGCATATTTGCTTGCACTTTCCCTGCTTTGACTCATCGACGCTTGCTACGTCAAACAAAATCAACAGACATGGATTGTCAAATTTTGAGTTGACCTTCGCTTTTGATTTCCATCCAGCATAATTATGAGCTTACGGACGCTCTGGATGACCAACAAATCTTCACTGCTCAGGTGGACTTCTTCTCCAAGAACACACTCAACCATGGCTCCTGTTCAGCTTTCGCTGACTCCAGCGGAGAAACTCTTCCGAAAATGCCTTCTCGACTGCCGGCAAGAACTACAACATGTTACTGGTATGAAGGATCTCGTGCTTCGTTGGACTGGCGGCTGGGTCCGAGACAAGTTGTTAGGTGTGCAAAGTCATGATATCGATGTTGCACTGAGCAGCATGACCGGTCTGCAATATGGTCAAGCCATGCAAGAGTTTCTGAAGGAGCACGGTGCAAAGTACGAGAAAGAAGCCGTGGCGCAGGGCATCAACCCTCAGGTCAAGGACATTCACAAGATTGCCGCAAACCCAGAGAAGTCGAAGCACCTCGAAACTATTACCACGCGAATGTTCGGGCTCGATGTCGACTTTGTCAACCTCAGAAAGGAGGTCTATGATGAGCAGAGTCGCAATCCACAAGTGGAGTTTGGCACTGCTGAAGAAGACGCGCTTCGCCGGGATGCTACAGTCAATGCCCTCTTCTACAACTTGGACACACAAACCGTTGAAGACTTTACACAACGAGGACTGGATGACATGAACAAGAAGATCATCAGAACGCCACTTGCCCCATATCAAACATTCAAGGACGACCCTCTGCGAGTTCTGCGCCTAATCCGGTTCGCTTGTCGTTTGGGCTATGAGATTGAGTCAGATGCACAGGAGGCGATGAAGGACAAGACCATCCACAAAGCACTACGCCTGAAGATTAGCAGAGAACGTGTTGGAGTCGAGGTCGGCAAGATCATGGCTGGACCAGACCCATACACTGGTCTGAATTACATCAATCAGTTTGATCTCTATTTGACCGTGTTCGGCGACCCAATGATCTCCCAAGACGACTTTCAAGTCAATGCTGATGAAGCTGTCATCGCTTATGATGGATTAAGACGAGTTCTCGAAGAGAGCTCGGCAATCTGTCTGGCGTTGAAACCCAAGGAAGACCAGGCATTGAGTTGGTTCCTTGCTGCGTACACTCCTTTTGTGCGATTGTCTTCCCGGGCGGAGCAGGCGTCAAGAGAAGGAATCAAGGCTACCAACAAGATGAGCAAGATTCTGAAGGATGCGATTGATCTCAGGCCAAGGCTTCTGCAGGCTGTGGAATTAGTTAATGAGGACAAGGCCACACGGGCGGATGTGGGTATGGTACTCAGACAATGTGGAGGAGCGTGGAGGTCCCATGTCCTCTTCTCACTCCTTCGCGATATGGTGGAGGGAGAGTTTTCGACAGTGATAGGCCACTACCAGAAGTTTCTCAGCTTCATCCAGGAACAAAGTCTCGAAGATGCGCATACTGTCACTCCGGTCCTGAATGGCAATCAGATCAAAGATGCACTAGGTGGTCCGAAGGGTGGTCCCTGGCTCAAGAACGGAGTCGACATGCTTGCGCAATGGCAGTTCAACCACCCGGAAGCGACAAATGAAGATGCAAAGGACTTTATCGCAAGCAAGAAACAAGAGCTTGGACTCGGCTGAATGCGCCTTTCTACAACTTCGAGCTTGCAGCAAGCTTCCCCGCCCGCAATTTGACATCTCTCGCCTCCTGCCGGACAGCAAGATCGAGCATGATCTCTTCACTACCGCCTCCGACCACATGGACGCGGACATCTCGACTGATTTGCTCGATTCGCGCACCTCGTCCAGTCTTGGCATACCCAGCTCCTCCCATGATCTGTTGCGCCTCGCGGCAGACCTTCTCCAAACAACGCGTGCTCATGACCTTCAGCAAAGCTGTCATGCCTCCAACGTTGACTTCCTTGCCGGTGACGCGGGAAGTTTCGATGATATGGCAGAGCTGTTCCAGGAAAGAGTGGGCGGGCTCGATCAGAATGCCGAAAGTGGCGATCTTGGACTTGATGCCAGGATGTTCGATCAACTTCTTGCCGAAGGTCTCACGGTCGCAGGCATAGGTGTACGCGTCTTGAGCGCAGACCCTAGCTAGACGCAGCGCGGCCGTTGCCAGAGACAACCGTTCTGGGTTGAAGTTCGACATTATCAGTTGGAACCCTTGATTTTCCCGTCCGATGAGGTTTTCCACGGGTACTTCAACGTCCTCGAAAGTGATAAAGGTGGATCCTGTACCTGTTAGCGAGGCCAAGAAACAAGTCTGGAATACATCATACCGCTTGCATGAACGCCTTGATTATCCAACCTTCTTGTTGAGGCACCCTTCGCTTTTAATGGGACGACCAGCAAGCTTATGCCGCCGTGGCCAGGTCCACCTGTTCTCACTGCTGCCGTGACATAGTCGCACCATATGCCATTCGTGATCCACTTCTTGCTGCCTGGAGTCCTTGTCAATACCGGATGTGTGTTGCTCTCTTCGCAAACTTCTCACCATTGACGATGTACTTGTCCCCCCTTCTCTCCGCCGTCGTTTTAATGTTTGCCACATCACTTCCTCCATCTGGTTCAGTGATGCCCAAGCAGAACCTAATCTCGCCCCTCGCGACCTTCGGTAACCACTTCTGCCTTTGCTCTTTCGTGCCGAATCTGCTGATCGGAGGACACCCTATCCCGTTCCCACCTCCCAAGCCCCATATCGGGCCACACCAGCCCAGACGAGAGAACTCATCGCCCACGATCACGCTACACCACGTGTCCCACTCATCGAAAGGTATGCCCGCGGGTTGCTGGACTCCACCTGCGTCGGCAGGATCGAGTACGGGATGCGTGATGGAGAAGCCTAGTTGGCAGTGCCGCAAGTAAACGCTTTTTGGCACTTCACCTGCGATTTCCCATTCTTGCGCGTGGGGGGCGAGTTCGGTGTCAACGTAGTTGCGTACGAAAGCGCGTAGGCGATGGTGCTTCTCGGTGTAGTAGGGATTGACTGGGAGGTCGAGCTGAGGGAGAAGAGGCTCGGAGAATGGTGCTGGACCGGCACGGGCCATTGCTATGCTGCTACCGTACGTTTGTGCTGAACTGAGGAGCTCGAGGCTCCGTCTTTACTGGGTTACATCTTGCCAGTATATCAACGACTTCAGAGTCAGGTAGTGCGTGCGGAGTGAGACGAGAGGATGCGGACCGAACTGAGCCTCGGTCTCGATCTCTTGGCGAGTTTAATCCTAATGGAGAATTAGTGGCATCATTTTCAAGGTCAACGCCTTTGACAGGGATCTGTTTGCCTGTCCACATCCATTCTAGAAATCTTACACAGTAGCGCCCAGACTTTTATGCTGTATTCAATATCAATTGTCGTCTGAGGGTGAATTGATAATCCCGCCGTTCAGAGCACTTGTCAGGTGACCGATCAAACGAGCAGATGGGGTGAACGGAATCTGATTGTTGCCCTTCAAGGCAGAAATAATCATTTTCGAGATTGGGCACGTTCCCAGTCATAAGCCTCCACGGTTCCCCAGCAGTGTGGCATGGAGTCCTTCAAAGAGTTTGTCGCCAACCAAGTGCCTGTCAAGTCAGACGACGATCACCGTGAAAATCCCGGAGATTTGGCACCTGGTGGCGTCAATGGAGAACATGTCAAAGATGAAGCACCTTCGCAGAAAGTCAAAGTCGGAGATGGGCTTCCCCGAGCGCTAGAGGTCAACAAGTCCGATGTGGACGACACCGAGAAGATCGTTCCTCAGAAAGAGCCTCATCAGAGCCTCTCAAACAATCCTCCCGATGAGCCACCTTTGACACCTGGCCAGAAAGATGTCGAAGAAGATGAGGAGGACTTCAATCTCTCCAAATCTTTCCACCGCACGGCAAGTCCATCTCCAACTGCCCTTCAACGCAACCGCGGAGCACTGGTCACCAAGGTTGGGGAGGAAGGAGTCGTAAAGATGCACAAATTCACTCTCCACGAAACGGCAAATTACTACTATATCGTCGGCTCTGATCTACTTGACTCCGCTTTCCGGATTCTGAAGATTGACCGAACTTCAGAAATGGGGGAACTGAACATAACGGAGGACGACATTGTCTACACCAAGAAGGAGACGCAGCAGATCCTCAATGCTATCAATGAAGGCAATCGTGCTACCGGCGGACTCAAGGTGAAGACTACTTTCTGGGGTTTGCTAGGTTTCATCCGCTTCACGGCACAATACTACATGCTATATGTGACGAAACGCAGCCAAGTTGCCATGATCGGAGGCCATTACATCTACCAAATTGACAAAACCGAGCTTATGCCACTGATCACCACAGCCGCCACACGAGCAAAGACAGATCGACATCTCGAAGAAGCTCGATTCGTCGGTATCCTGAACAACCTGGATCTTACGCGATCATTCTACTTCAGTTATTCGTACGATGTCACGCGGACGTTGCAGCACAATATCATGCGCGAAAGGCAGGCACTGCAGGAAGGGCTCGCTGAACCTCAAAGACCTGATCACAACGATATGTTTGTCTGGAATCATCATCTGCTGGGACCTGCGAAGGAAGCACTCAAAAATCCTTTCGACTGGTGTCTCTCAATCGTCCACGGCTATGTCGATCAGAGTGCCTTGTCAGTCTATTGGGGTAGAGTGGTCTACGTGACAATCATTGCGCGTCGATCCAGGTTTTTCGCGGGCGCTAGGTTTCTCAAGCGAGGCGCGAACGACCTTGGATATGTGGCCAACGATGTTGAGACTGAGCAGATCGTGTCCGAAATGCTTACGACTTCGTTCCATTCTCCTGGACCAAGTCTGTTTGCGAACGACAAGTACACTTCACATGTGCAGCATCGAGGAAGCATTCCACTACACTGGACGCAGGACAGCACGGGCGTTTCACCGAAACCAGATATTCACCTCAGCGTGGCAGACCCGTTCTTCAGTGCTGCGGCTTTGCATTTCGACAATCTTTTCAAGAGATATGGCACGCCGATTTATTGTCTAAACTTGATCAAGGCACGCGAGCGGATCCCCAGAGAATCAAAGCTGCTCAAGGAGTACACAGTCGCCATCAACTATCTGAACCAATTTCTTCCGAAGGACAAGCAAATCCTGTATCATGCTTGGGACATGAGTCGGGCCTCTAAGAGTCGAGACCAGGATGTCATTGGCAGTCTGGAAACTATAGCGGAAGACATCTTGCCAAAGACGGGATTCTTTCAGAACGGCGACGATGAGGACTCAGGTCTGAAACTGCAAAGTGGCGTTGCACGGACGAACTGCATTGATTGTCTTGACCGGACGAACGCCGCGCAGTTCGTGATCGCCAAGAAGGCCTTTGGCTATCAGCTTCAGGCACTTGGTGTCATCGAGTATCCCTCCGTGGAGTACGATTCTGATGCAGTCAACCTGTTTACTCACATGTGGCACGATCATGGCGACACGATAGCGGTGCAATATGGCGGCTCGCACCTGGTCAACACCATGTCTACATACCGCAAGATCAACCAGTGGACAAGCCATTCGCGCGACATGGTTGAAAGCTTCAAGCGGTACTACAACAATTCTTTCATGGATGCTCAACGGCAAGAAGCATACAACCTCTTTCTTGGAAACTATGTCTTTGCACAAGGGCAGCCTATGCTGTGGGACCTGACAACAGATTATTATCTGCACCATTCTGATCCACGATCGATGTTCGGCAAGCGCAGACCAAGCTACCGTCACTGGTACACCGACGAGTATCTCGAGTCGCCCCAAATACCTCCTTCGCTTTGGCCACGAGAGTTCCGCGACCGACCCGTGGCATACTTTGACGACTACTGGGTCGAATACTACCGACCGCTCAACATCTCCTCATTTCGAAAGCTCTTCTCCTTCAAAATGCATTCAAACCTGCGCTACATCCCACTCAATTCGACAACGGGAGGAAAATATGACCTCAGCCCATTCAAGGTACGAACGGCGAACGAAAGCGACGGAGAAGGAGGCCACGATAAGCGCAAAGGAGTCAAGATAATTATCCCGTCGGATGATACTTCGACCGTGGGGGGAGGCACGTCCGCCGACGGACGTTTCGACTCCGCTCCTCCATCTGCAATTGAGCCGGCTCCGAAACCGAACACGCTGGGGCCTTGGCTTGACGCCCAACAGCAATTGCACAATACTCTGCAACGGCGGACGAACCATACCGGCATCATTAAAGGACCGTCCGTCGAGGCCCATTCGGCGTCGTCCGCCGCGCCGAGAGTCCCTAAACTGCCGATGGCCGGAAGTACGGATTTGACCAGCAGCTCACTGCTTGCTCCGGCCACCAAGGAGGAACTCGCCCTGCAATCGTTCACCGCTTTGATCACCACCTCTTTAAACCCCTCTGTCCGTCAGCTCTCCGAGTACGAGCGTTATGTAACTCATCCGAGTAAGATCCCGCTCATCACCACCTCTGCGACAGATTACTCCTCCGCTCCGCTCGAATATCTCGAGTATCTGTCCAAGACGACGTCATCCCAGGATCCGAGCGAAGCGTATCCTCAAAACTCCATCCTTCGCCAATATGATGACGAGCGAGGAGCTGTGACGTTGACCATGGATGAGAAAGCCGAGGCTAGTTTGGAGGATTACTGGGAATATGTGGTCAGCGGCACGGTCGAGGAGCCGCTTAGCGTCACTGAGGAGGAAGAGATGGGCGGCAAGAAAAGATACAAGGCGTATCGGAAGTGGTTGAGGGGGAAGAGTCTATTCAAGCAGAGGCCGGTTGTTGGCGAGGAGATGGAGGGAATGGGTATCGATGGTAGAGGCGTGCTGTAGGGGTGTTGGTTTGAGCCCTTTTCTTATCGGACGTTCTTGTGATACCCCCAATAGATTGCCATTCAGCCTGGTCTCGCCGTGCTTCATTGACTCGTCCTCCTACCCAGCACAGGCTCTGGACCGCTAGCTTGCATTCTCGTCGCAATGTCAATCGCGCCTGCTGTTCTGATAGACTGTCCTGAGCATCGTGACTGCTTCCGAGATTTTGGATCGTCGCCCATGCGTTGCAATCGTTGCCCAAGGGTGCTGCCTGCAGGCCTCCAGATTTGGCGGGCGTAGCTGTTAGACTGTAGCCTCGGATAACCTCATGTTTCAAAAAGGCCCTTCACGTCTACCTCCTCCTCAATCAACCGCTTCACGACTCCATCCCATTCCTCCTTCCCGACTATCTCTCCCAGCTTGTTCGCCGAGTTCTTTAATCGGGTCATGATCTTTCCTATTGCCTTGCTCACATCTCTCTGTCCGTCGTCAAGGCAATTTAGCCAGCATCCTACCAATCCTCTCAAGATTTCAGTCCACCACTTCTCTTTGACCCTTGGCTCACCAACCTCAATCACGCAATCCAACACGTCTAGAATGGCACACGTCATGTCCGGCGCCGCCAATATGAACGGATCCATCAGCCCGACCCTCACCATGGGTAATAAGCCCTGTAAATGCTTGACGCTATGCAACCCCATTCGCGTAAACACTTTGGGAATCTGTTGCAAGAGAAACGTGGTGAGTGGTGCCGAGCTGGTGTTTGAAAATGAGGCGGATGAAGCCGAGAGGTGCGAGAGCGAAGCCATGATCCCGTGTCGATAAACCAGTGTAAGCATCTCCTGGTGCCGCACAAAGTCCTCGCCCATTGTCCATGTGACAGTCGAGCCAGGTTTGTCACCTAGCCAAGTTCCAGCTTGGATGGAGCTTAGCTTGATGAAACGCGCATCAATCACGCCCAGAAACGCCGGGTACAATTCTCCCAAGACAACAAGACTCTCCTCCTCCGGTGTGAGGGTTGGCAGGAGCAAGAAATTCGTCTTCAGGGCATCCACGAACACATCCGTGAGGCCACTTCGTTTGAGCATCTCAGATTGCGATGAGACAAGCACCTCGCAAAGCAGAAAGAGCAAGTGACAACCCGAAGACTTCCACGGCTTTGGACCAGGGTCGTCGATCATGTTGAGTATCGGCGGGACGAGGAGGTGGAAATGCGCCTCAATCGTAGTCCTCCGTAGCAGGTTATCTGGTGGGTCGAAGGGTAGTAGCACATAGCTTGTAAGGATATACTCCAGAAGAGCCACCGTGAAGGACGTTTTCCACGGCTTCTCATCTTCGTCGTCTTCGAGCGGATCATTGAGAAACCTACCTCCTATTGAGGGCGGTGGGCCAGAGACAAGATTCTTGCGGCCGGTGGAAGTCAATTGAGGATGGTGCGTCTTGATGAATAGCGGTTTTATGATCTGTGATAAGAGGTCGAGGAGGGTCGTGGGGAGAGTATTGATATCGTCGGCTGGAGAGGCAGAGATGATTGAGCGGGCTTTGTGACGGAGGGTGGTGGTTTGAGGTCGCTCTGAAGAGGATTGGGTCGACAGTCTTGAGAGGATTGCCGATCTCTCCATCCTGACTTATATTATATTCCAGGCTCTGAAAAGGTCAGACGGCGGTCTCTCGTGATGAATAGCCGACCTGCTGTCGAATTTTCCTTCTCGGGCATCGTGGACCTCATGAGGACGACTTCGAGTCTGTAGGGTTGAATTCAGAGTAATTGGAAAGTAGAGTGTGGACCAGGTGAAAGCAGCAAGGAAGAAGACCAATCGGGTTGGAGCTGCTTGCCAAGGCTAGTCACATGACCGTTCAGTGTTTCCTGCCCATGTGTAACGTAGAGCTTGAATCTGTTCAAGCAATTCTTTCACTCACGACTCTACACGCACGGGTTGGGCCGGCGAGCCGGAGAACAGTTGTTCGCTTCTCTTGAACAGTCATGCTTGATGAGCTTGACCAAGGCAGCCAGCGCTAGCTCTTCCTCATTTTGAATCTCCTTCTTGTCACTACTCTTCGGCGTGAAGGACGAACATGGTATCGCTGCCTGACAAAACTCGCCCTCGGGCTACTGGGTCCATGCTGCTCTGTGCTGCATGTGCTGACGGCGCATAGCGTATGCTACATACCTCTCGGCTTATCTTGTGAAGATGGGAAACAAACTTAGTACTGGACGAAATCGCATCCGCAAGAACGAACCTAATAGATCCGGAAGGTCCCAAACAGCGGCAAACCATCATGAGCAAGGTCCGTCAACTCATCAAGCACAGACTCCGCCAACATCTCAAGCACAGAGTCTGTCAACCCCTCAAGCGCAGACTCCGCCAACCTACTCAGCGCAGAGTACCCCAATTCATCGGATACAGAGTCCGCCAGCTCATCGAGCACAAAGATCGCCAAACCATGAAGCACAAAGCTCGTCAATCTACCAGGGACCATGTACACTCTGTGAGGTTTTCCTCTCTGTCGCTCAGCGCTCCGGACATCTGAGTACTTTGGGACTAAGCGTTTTCCAGCCACTGGTTCAAGACAGCAAACTTGACACCGAGTGCGACATCAAGATAGATCAGCAATCCTTGCTAAGCCTCCTCCGTGACAGGCTTGTAGGAGGGCAAACGTTCGACCGTTGGCTCGGTACCGGCAATCTTGTTGACCCTGAAGCATTGGTTCTTCACAGTGCTTGCTCTGGACGTCTTGTTCCGCCTTCCATCCGGTACGACATCATCAACTCATGGCTTCGGGATTGCTTTTTTACGCATGGTTCATCCTGTGATGTTGAGCACGCGCCGTCGGCTCATCTCTACGTTATTGACTGTACGACTAACAGAGTCGTTCTACTTCCTCCGAAGCAAAAATACGTGACACTCAGCTACGTCTGCGGTCCGGCAGTCAGCCTACCAGCTGCTTCTTTCCCCCGAAATGGAGAGAAAAGAGCCCACAAGCTTGAATCCATGGACTTCCCGCTGACCGTCAAGGATGCCATCCACGTTGCGCAGCAAATTGGGCACAGATACCTTTGGGTTGACAGTTACTGCATTCCCCAAGGAGATGCGGAACAGAAACGAATCGCTATATTGAACATGAATAAAGTGTATTCTGGCTCCGAGTTGACAATCATGGCGCTCGAAGGTGCCAACATTCGTGCTGGACTTCCCGGGGTCTCTTCGTGTTCCAGGTCAGGGGGTATCAAGCAGTTCGTGATGCCTGGCGCTGAAATGGTTGGCACACTTCCACACTTCACAGACGTGGTGCAACAGTCCATATGGGCTTCGCGTGCTTGGTGTTATCAGGAGGCCCGACTCTCTCGGCGCTGTCTTTTCTTTACGAAATATCAGGTGTATTTCTCGTGCCAGGAGGAGACCAGAAGCGAAGCACTGGAAGATCAAACACAACCGCCAACGGACTCACGACAACTCGAGATAGAGGGACTTACTCCTCGTACCTTCTTACCCTCCGATATCTACAAGGTCAAAGGCATGTTTTTAGACAGACTTGTCTACACTCAGAAATCTTTCACATATCAGAATGACGCTCTCAATGCTTTCAGGGGCTTGTTGGCACGATCCCCCTACACGACATTCTGGGGCGTTCCAGTGACTCGCCAAGGTCTAGAGCTAGATCCCCACGTCCAGTTTGCCATGGGCCTCTTGTGGTATCGTCTACCAGTGGTTCGCGAATCACGCTACTTGTCTAAACGCAGGGCCGGATTTCCAACCTGGAGCTGGACGAGCGTGACTGGAGCAATCTCTCAGATTGATCCCGACAATGTGGAAAGATCGCACTATCGAAATTTCCTTGCCGAACAATCTAGGTGGCAGTTCTCACCAGTGGTGAACGTTCCGGGGAGACTGTCGCCCAGTTTCCAGGTCGAAGTTTCGACTTCGTCCCAGGTGATGTCGCTGAAGGACCTCCTCAACCTCCATGCATCAGCAGGCGACACCGTTTTGCCCGAAACAACGAAATCCCTGACGATACATGGCGATATTGTGACTTTTCGACGATCTTCGCCGCCAGATTCCCGATACATCTACTATAGCTATCAGAATAACAGCGAAAATCCCAGCGACGAATCACGGGTGCAATCACGGGTGCTACTACAGTGTGCTTTCGATACTGACGCTGCCGAGGAGGACTTTCCAGAGCAGGAGCACAACCTCCAAGACGCCTTGGTTCTGGTTGAATGGTGCGACAACGCACCAGTGGGAAGGATTCAATTCATTCTCATGCTCATCAAATGGGTGGATGAGCATACTGCTGAACGGATCGGAATACTCCGCAATTACAGCACGTCGACTACCCTTGATTTTACGAGATCCCTACCTCGTCGACGGAAAAGATTTCAACTGCGCTAGGCGCCAGCCACAAGAAACGTCGGTTTCATGCAGAATGTTGATTCAAAAATTGTCTAAGAATTGGGTATCTCTTTACGCCGCTCTCAACTCGTCCTGAAACCCGGTCAAGCGCTTTATCCTCTCGCTCAGTGCGTTCCTCCGGGCCGTCAAATTCTGATCTCTCTCCGCATCCACTGCCCTTGTGAAGGCATCCTTATCAACTCCGAAATCGCCCTGGAACAGAGTATGCAAAGGACGTAGCAGGTGGCGCTCAATAACTTGCACCACTACGTTGTCGATAAAGATTTCTCGTGAGATCTGGCAGTAGGGTCAGTGTGTATTTCAACGCCTCAAATCAGAAAGGAGAAGTGCTTACCTCGTAATAGATCATCATTCTTTTCCCTATTTCCTCCGCAGACTCAGCGCGGCTGTCCTGTGCGAGTACACGATCCACATGAGCGGGAGTAAACCTTGTGGGATTCGCGCTGCCAGGCGTAGCAGGAGTCGTGGGCACGTTGTCCCTTTCCCGGCCTTGGGCATCCCTTCCTTGTGTAGGTGGGGCGTTTGCTTGAGCCATGTAGGGATGTTCCTCCTCCGCGACACGGTTTACCAGCGCAAAGTTCTTATTCACCTTCAACTGCCGTGCCAGCTTTTCAAATCGCTTACTCTGCGTTTGTGCGGGTTGTCGTCGGTCCTGCTCGATTGCTCTGAGTTCGTCCTCGGCTTTCTTCCTTTGCTTGTCGAGAGCCTGGTGGAGATTATCTTTCATTGCTTGCGTGACGCGCTTGGGCAAGGCCGGAAGTTCTTCTCGCAGAACGGTATCAACGATATGTTCGATGAAGGTGACGCAGCGGCGATGAGATCGCTCTAAATGCATCATGGCGATTCCGTACCATGGTTCGGAATGCTTGCGGAACAGCAGGTTGAGACGATTCGGATCGTAGCTGTCCTTTAACTCGCGCCCTCGCGTTGACTCGAGCATTTGCTGGACGTGTATTCGGAAACTGTCTCTGTCTTCCGTGAGACTGCGGCCTGAGTTCCCTGAGCGCAGACCGTGGCCGTTTAACTCTACATCGCGGGCAAATTCGTCGTGGTCTTCTTCAATGCGGGATCGGAGGTAATAGTCTGGTGCACCGTCCCAGTCTGCCGAGCCATCCAGGTATGTTCCATCAACACAGCCCTTTGCTTGGACAGCCAAACCGGTGCGTTGGCCGGTGAACCTTCCCCAGATCTCATCCGCGTCGGCGAGCTTCTCGTTCAGCCCATCTCGTTCCTTGATGGCCTTCTGCAATCGAGCGAAGATGTCATCCTGTATGATTGGAAGTTGGCGTCGTGCGTGTTCATAGTAGATGCTTCGTAAGCGGCCTTGGAGTGTGTCGATACCCCAATACTCGCTATCGACTTGCTGCCACTTTCGCTCAGGGTTCGTGAAGAATTGGCGCTCAGCTTCGTCCCTCTCGGCGGTGGAGGTATCGTTTCCAGTCTCGCGAACGCCTCTGTTTCGGAGTGCGTGCCAGCCTTTCGCAAAATTAAATTCCGCCAGGCGGTCGGGTTGATTCTGGGCTTTTCTGATCCAAAAGTCCTCCAGACCCGACGGAGATTCGACAAGATCAGGTTTTGTGATGATGCCAAATGTCCTCTCGCCGGTTGGGTCAACCTCCTTTGCGATGGTGAGTACGGACTGCTTCTGGGGATCGAGGTTCGCCTCCACAACAGCCAAGATCAGTGTTCGCGGCTGCTTGATCCAATCATCGACAATCCGCCGGACAAGGTCGATATACTCTCGCCCTTCGTTATGCGAAGCGATGAGGCCAGGCGTATCAATCAAAGTCAGTGGTTGCTGGCCTGGCCTCACAACCTCGACCTTTAATACATCGCTGGCGAAACCCCCGCGTCCGCCTAACAGGACGTTCTCGGCTTCCTTGACGATTTTGCCGAGCTCCGTTAGTCGTCGTGTCTTGAATCGAACGTTTCTAAGACGTGCTTGATCTTCGGGACTTCGCGCTGTGTCTGGTACTATCTCAATATCGATTGTTTCGACATTGCCGGGACGGAATCTAAGCCTGGAAATGGAAGTCAGTAGGTGGGACCAGGTACTAAAACTGGCCACTTACTCGGTCACGAATTTTGTGCATGTGAATTCTCCTCTTGGGAACGAGAGTCCGCTTATGGCCTCAAGTACAGAGCTTTTACCTGAAGACTGGCTGCCACAAACAACAAGCTGAGGTAATTGGAGTTCTCTCTGTACGTCGAGATCTTTAAGTTTGTCGACAAGGTCGAAAAGTCGTCTCTCTTCTTGACTCTGCAGGCCTCTTAATCGGTCTCCTCCCGAGGGTTTCGCGACATTGACGTATCCGTTCATCGTCGAACTTTGCGAGTCGGGTGAATGTGCGCTTCTTCCTTGGTGATATGCCATCTGTTTTCGGCGGCCAAAGGGAAAGTCTTCAGAAGCAAAAACAGATAGGGCCAAAAGCACTCTCTCGCAAAACAATGTGTATTGTCAATGAAAGACAGTCAAAAGTCGATTAAGTGATCACAAACAATCGGCTAGGAAGAGATGGCCAGGAACGATAGACGAAAGTACACGGTAGACGTTTCGCCATCACGTCCAGAGATTGCCATGCCAGATTCATGGGTGCCTTCTCCAGCCTCATGGCAAGAAACTCCGCCATCTTGCGCGGCCCATTCTAGACTGCCATCCATCTCTTCGGGACCGTAAACTCAGCGCCCGAAACGGCAGTGATCATTAAGAAACGATGATGCCTTCGGAAGGCCGCGTACATCGCGTCACGACGAAGCTGTTCTGATTGGCCAGAATCCGAGATGTTCACAAACTTGCCTCGGAATGACGGTGGCGAAGCAAAACGCTGCAGCCTACAACGTCGAATAGCAAGCCACGAGCGATCACCATCGTGTGACGATTGCGCCCGGAAAGGACACAGGTGAGCCTCGAGGTCTGCACATCTTGCTTAACTCAGGCTGAGAAAGAGGATCGGCTTTGCGATCGTTCCTTGTGCACTCTGGCTCGGTTTGCCGGCTTGCACCCACCTCGCTGGGTGTCGCTCCTTCTGAGGCGTATCGAGGCGTCGTGCTGTGCGATAGGCTGAAATGACGCAGGAAATGGACAAGCTAGATAGCCATGCTGGGCAAGTGGCGGGAGTGCTCTTCAGCCAACCTGACCTATGCTTTGATGCTCAACTGTAAATCGTCTGCCTGCACAACATCCACTTGAGCGCGAGCAAACGGGCGAAGCAAGGCGGAACCATCTTCTAGCGTTTTGCGAACGTGAAGGACACATGTTCATTCTCATCGCTCGTCAGTGAGGCTCTGTAGTCGACTTTCACGCCCGCCACCAAGCCTGCTCTTCACGCCGATTGTTCTCTTGACACCACGTCGACCCCAAATCTGAAACAATCATCGACTCGCCGGTTTCCAACAAGATGGCCGACACCATGAACCCGATGGATATCACATATTGTGAGGGAGCTCGCCTTCTCCAAGATTCCCAAGCAGATATAGGATCAATTCTGATACAGCGGCCAAATGGTGGCCTTATCTGTCAACATTGTTATCTCGTCGTTGCAGATGCCAACGACGTTAGAGCAATCGCGCCGGATCAGGACTGGTCATTATTGGTGAGCTGTCATGTCCAGGCTTGCATATCGCTTCACGACAGGCGAGCCGCGTATTCCTGCTATGCTTGTCTGGAGCGAGGAAAGACGACGGTCGAGTCGTCCATGGCAGCGCTAAGAGAGCATCTCAACGTTTGCGAGCTGATCAGAGATATCAAGCTCAGCGATCAGCACAGGAAGCAGGAATTGAAGAGGCCCACGCCTCCAGCAAGCAGAAGAAGCGGGAAAAGACCCGAAGTCACTCCACAATCGCCAACACCTGCCGAAGCATCAGGCACGAGACGTCCGGCAGGCAGGGTCGAAACAGTACAAAACCCGTTCAGCACTCGGAATCAACCTTCAACCCCGTCTAGGCAGGCGCGAGACATGGCTGCAGACACACTTCAGAGGGGACAAATGCGCGATGACATCCCTTGGGAATCTAACCCCCCTCTACCATCGCGGCCAAAATCATCAGCGCCAACGGATGCCGACAGGCAGTATACTGGTCCAAGCACGCGGCGGCCGGAACAGCCTGGCACGGCAAGCACAGCTCGACCACATCCGATGGACACATACAACATCCCAGGAGGTTTCCCGGGTCAGAACCTCGCCCACAGCGACTCTCGAGCATCGTCACTCCACGATTATTCGCCCACAGTACCCAGAAGAAAAGAGGTCCGACTGGACGCGCCAGGACCTTCGAATCTCTCGTCTGATCCCAAAGGTCTTCCCACTCCGCCATCACGAGCACCTCCTGCCCCGCCAGTCCTCTCACCACCCGCACCCCCGCCATATTACCAGGGCAAGGACACGGGCGGAAACACGTCCCACCCCAATTCCGCCACCAGCACCCACGAATCCCACGCGGATAGCTTTCCCCGAGTCGACCCGGTCAAAATCCAACAGCTCGTGTCACTGGGCATTCCCAGAATGGACGCAGAGTATCTCCTGAACAGAACGGGCGGCGATGTAAACGCCGCGGCGGAGCTTCAACTTTCGGAGATGGGCAGTCTGGCCGGTCCGGATGGTCCTCCAGTTGTGCAGCCACATTTTCCGGCACCATCGGGGTCGAACCCTGCGAATAGGAATCGACGGCCAAAATGATAGAAAGCTTAGGGACAGCGGTTTGGGAGGTTTGCGCGCGAAGGGAACCATAGGCAGACCCCGTGGGTACTCTTGAGGCCATGCTTTCTGTGTTTCCCTGCTAGTGCGATACATAGTATGGCCAAAGATCTATGTGTGTTTTATATACCAGAAGTTCTACCTTACAAGCCAATTGAGACAGCGCAGACTGTGAAGTAATCGCAGTTCTCCATTAGCCAACTTGTTCTTCAAGCTTGTTATTTGACGGCATTGCGAAGGACATAAAGATGAATTTCGTTTAGTAATCATTGATATCGCCTTTGGAGACTGTTTCTCGACTGAGAATGTGCGTCAAGACCATCGACACTCAGCTGTCGAGTCTGCCTTTCTCAGCCTCGTCAGATATACTGACTAAGCACGAGGCGCCAGGGAAGATCAGAAGATGGGAGATATAGTCGACTCGCTGTTCGTCTCTTAGGGGGTTCGACTTATCTTTGCTGGATGGGATCTGCTGACCGCCCGCTGTAGGGGGGATTTCTGTTTACGACCGTTGCGTCTTGTTTATCATGGCCCAGTCTAGAGAACGTCCATTGGTCTGGTCCTGCTCTGTTCTTCGCCAGCACACTTCGCCCTGATGGCCATTCTCAGTGGCTCGCAGATTATATGGGTGTTACACTGTTGTGCAGTCTTCGCCTTGATCTGCCGGAGCAGCCTGATCACGCCCGTGCGAAGCAAGCCGAGAACGTGGCGGCCGTCCTCGCAAAATTGTGTTATGCAGAGGATCAAATGAAGATAAAGACCCAGTACCTTGTGTCTCTGGAGACACCTATGCTGCTGCTGAAACTTTCTGTCTACACCTTTCTTGCGGGCTTGTGCTCGGTGGTGTACAGTCCATTGGCATCAAGCTTGGAATGGGACGCAAACGCAAAGGCAAGGAAAGATAGCTTGCTGGAGAATCGAACGGACACTGACAGATACGTATAACAGACTTCTCTCACATTCAGCATCGCATCGTTGATAGCTCTGGCGTTGTTTGTAAGGATGTCCTCGTCGATGTACGCTCTCTTGCGATGGGAAGGTAATTTCCGAAACTGAGGATGGTGACCGCAATTGCTCGAAAAATCGTCTGAGAGACAGATAAGCTATATTCAGGGAAGCCAAGCCCACAGAAGGATGGCGAAGGCGATCATGGACACTAACAAGCATCCTTGATCATTCTCGGCCGAAGCTGCAAAGCCAGGTACAGCCTTTCTCAAAAGGACTCTTCCTTCCGAGTCTGTCTTCCCTGAGAGACCCAGATACTGATTGCACGAGTCTTTGGCTTTGGCAGCCCTCTTCTGTGACCTGAAAGTCTGATCTTGACCCAGCTTCGCTTCAGCTTCACTGGGACCAATCTGATTAGTTGTCCAATGGCTCTTGCTTCCTGCGATGTCTTTTCTCCCAACATGTTACATACCTACTGCTGTGGAGCGGCCAGGTAGTCAAGAGAAGGAAGGAAGAAAGAGTCCTGCCGCGTTGCCGTGGCTGGATAGTTGTTTCGACGTTAACATAACGAACAGGAAAAGTAGTGAACAAGCAATCGTCATGAACAAGAACGTTCAACCGCTTGCAGCATGACCGACGTCCACGCTCAGAATCCTAGCGGGTCCGACCTCACCATTGATAGGGTCCGACATGCCCCCGTTCGTGGTGACGTACAGAGTAGTCCCGTCCGAAGCAGTTCTTCCAAATGCTGCTGCCGTGGTTCCAGCAACGACTTTGTCATCAGGACCACCAGCGATTCTTGAGCGGACGCCATCGTTCCGGATCTTGACCACAGACTGGAAGATATGCGTAGTCAGGTACACGGATCCTTCATCATCGAAGGCGAAATCGTCGGCGAGACAGCTGTCAAAGACCTGCTCAACGGAACCAGTTGCCTCGCCTGTGCCGGTCATGCCTGCTCGAAGAAAAGTTCTCGCATCGGTGTTGGTGGCGTATAGATATCCGTTGCGGAGCTTGATGCCGTTAATGCCAGGAAGTCGCGGATCATCGGTGGTTTTCTCCCACGCCTTGTGTTGCAGCCAGACCTTGACGGCGCGAGACTTGACGTCGATCTCAAACACAGTGCCAAGAAGTGAGTCGGCTGCTAACATCATGCCCTTGGAAGCACTCAACAGCGCTGAGCCATTGAGGAAAAGCGCGTCCGGGACTGGTACATGGTTCGTAATCGCTGCTGGACTAGTGATGTTGTTGGAGGCGTCCACGGCAAAAGACGACATGTCGACACGGTAGATCGAGATGCTCCCTTTCTCGCCGATTGTTCCGACGCTGACGTAGAAGACATCCTCTTCTACCTCCACAATGGCAGCTGCGCCAGTGGGGAATTTATGAACGAGACAGGCGCCCGACTTCGAGTGTGGGTCTACCTGGATCAATTCTCCGCGGTTGTGAACGGTTACCAGGAGTTGTCCACTGCGTCGGACAGCAATGTTCTCCACGAAGTAATTTTCTGGGAAGCTGTGCACCGTGTTCACCGGAAGTAGCTCCTCAGCCCCCTCGTCATGAGTGTTCGTAGACGACATGGTTGCGTTCAACACTCTGCGGTCTGCAAGTGAAGGAAGCCTACTGAGAGACCACCTGGAAAATGGCGAGGCCTTCCGACAAGGGAAGATAGCAGCGGTGCTTGGGGATGCAGCCTAAACACGTGAAGTTCTTTGTAAGTTCGGGCGTCGATCAGGTTCGCAGCTGGAGACCAATCTTGGAAATCTTTACTTACGGCAGCATTTGATCAACGGAGAAGATAGATACCTTGACGGGGATCTCTAAAGTCCGAAGCGCACCAGGCCTGACGTATTCGCTCAACGAAGCGGCAGTTGCGAGCAACAAGGCAGCTGGCCTGACGCGAGCTGTCTGCCAAGTTGCGAGGATTGCGAATTCCGTACTTTGTCTGCGATTGATACCAATAACTGTAAGAGATCAATAGAATGCCGCGCATAAAGATGAACCAGAAGGCAGGACTATCATCCTGATGTATGGACCAGCTGGTGTCAGCGTCGAGCGACAACTATAATGCAAAGCAACTTGATGCCCAATCAGTTTCGCGAGCAGAAGAAGGCCCTACGGCCTGTGCAGAAGCTTGCAACGCACATCTAAAGCAAGCAATCAGCCTCATTCAACAGGATAGAGCCTCAGGAGGCCGGCCGTCTGGGTTCATTGGCTCACTGACGGCTGACTCTGCAGATAGGTTTCTCCGAAGAGGTTATAATCAAGTAATGCCTGTCGTCTCTTGATATACCTTAATCATCTCAATCAATTCAGAAAGCATTGGAAAGAAGATCCCGGATCCGAATCAACATGTACTGTTCTGAGAATGGTGTGCAGAATATCACTGGGGAGGAAAGTGTACCATATGCTGGTATCGATTGTACTTAGCTTCTTTATTGAAGTGCGTCATCCGTGTCGCAGGGGAGCTCCTGACTTGTCAGCAGAATCGGTGTTGTAGTAGTCAAGGGTTGTCAGCCTCGTCATCGACCATCGATAAGAAACCGTCCACGAGCCACACATACGTCGGGGGAAGGCAAGCCACAACAGGGGCGGAAACAGCGGGAAGTTTTGTGTGATAAGGCTGGACGACTGAGGTCGTCATGATGTCAAACGGGGAATTATTCCTTTCCCCTGCTGATCAACGATCACTCCATCCATCAGCGCCGATGGCACTAGCGGGGGGAGGTATAGGTCTGACGTCAATAGTCGCGGATATATATTTCCTCAGGCACATGTCGCTGGCGATCCCAGTGGTAGCTGTCGATCGTGACTATCCGCAGTGTTTGCGACCTTGAGTTACAGCGGGGTGAACGTTCGACTTGGCAGGGGCCGAAGAACTTGTGTCCGTGGATAATTTTTGATTTTGCGGGGTAATAGTGGTTTTGTCGCAGGGCCATAGCTCGGTGTGTTCCCGAGATTCCTGTTTCGGGTTGTTGAAGAGGAGGGTGGTGGAGAGAGTTCCAAACTTACCGTCAGCTTATGCATTGTTGATATTGGCTCAGGTTGGTGTGGAATATCAGGCCGTCCAAAGACATCGGAGTCTGTAGTCTCTAGCATTGCTGATCCAGGTTGCTCTTGGAGTGAGCATGCCGAATTTCGAAGGCCTTTGGCAAGGTACCTCCTTGCGAGTCATGAAAGGTTTTCAGGTGTGATTACTCTGCTAAAAGGATGGCCAGAGGTCAATAATCAACTTAGTTTCTCAATTGATGTTCGAGTAAGTTTTTCGACGAACGGCGTCTTTGGTGAGGCGATGTCAATCCGAAAATCTAGCATTTGTCGAGTTTCCTTCTGGGAGTGACACTGGATACCGTGTGCATGAGTATACCAGACTAAGCACGGCCAATACATCGAAAACTACAGAGCGCGTACTGAGTAGTCCGTGAGCTGAAAACAGAACATCAGGATGCTAAGCCGACGTCCGCGGAAATACTTGAAGGAAAGTTAAAAGCATGTGTGTTAACAACTTCATTGAGTTGCGCTTGCTTTCATGCCTATTTCGTTGCAACTATTGGGATAAGCGCCCACGATGTTTCTCGCTGGGGAAGGCCACCCTCCGTTTCGGGGCCTAATCATGGTCCTCACAAACTCATTCGCATTCGCCTGCTATTGAAATCACACTTTTAATCATCTTCGCTTGGAATTCTCTTTGCTTCCAGGATTGAAGGAATCTGCTAGAAGCGCAGTTCTAGCATAGCTTCGTTTCTTAATCGGCACAGCGTCGATCTGGGTCTGTCTAGACCTGAGCGGTCGAAAACCTGCTCTCACCACGCTCGGCAATTATTGTTGAAGATCGCTTCGCTTAGCTCGGTTGTTCGTGGCTCGAGCACTGCCACAAAGCGGGGTACGGAGTACACGCGGGTGCGCCTCCGCCACCTGGAGCTCACCCATTCTCGCAGGAATGGATGGCCCCTGCCCAGCTGGGTGAAAGAGCCGGCTTGCAGCAAAAACGGTAGTGCATCTCGGTTGTATGCCACAGAAGAAACATCTGTGAGGGGTATCTCTGAATGCAAGCCTCCTGGGCCGAGCTACAGGTCGTATAGCTGGTCACCAAGGAAGCAGACGAAGTAAAGTCGTAATCGGTACAAGGTAAAACTGAACAGATATCAATCACATGTCGATTCAATCAGCTTGCATCGGAGTGTGGACCTCGAACTCTGCTGATCTGTTGAATTCTGGGAGTGGAGGGTGTAACATGTGGTCTGCGTTTGTACTGGAGAAGTAGCTGTCGGACAAGGCAGGTAGGCCCCCAAAGCCCATCTGCTGGAAACCGGTGAAGTTCTGCCCGTTCATGGCGAACTGTTGGCTGAAGAAGTCATTGCCAAGAGCAGTGAGATGTGCCTGAATCTCTCCTGGAGATTTGCACCCTTCGCAATTGGCGTGTGCGACGAGGATGGCGTTCATCTGTTGAATCTCATCCTTCATGCGCATAACCTGATCTTTGAGGTATGCGTTCTCGACTGCTTTGTCGTGTGAATCGCGTTGTAGTCGCTCCGTCTTCTCCTTCTTGTTGATGCGGCACTTTGCAGCAGCTACTCTGTTCTTCTCGAGCGACTGCTTTCTCTTGCTATCTTCCGGAGCCGCATCTTCTTCCTCAAGGGTAGCTAGTTTCTTCGTTGACTTTCGCTTGCGTCCTGCTGTCTTAGGCGGAGCTCTGGGTGCGCTTTCCAATTCTTCAGTTTTGGGCTTGCTTCGTTTTCTCGGCTTCAGTGGGACAGACTTTGGAGATAGTTTATCCTCTTTGGAAACTGAGCTGGCGGCCGAGTTCGATCTGGGAGGAGTCACCTGGCCGAACCGCGAGACTGCTGTCTGGGGCATTGCGGGTGCGCTGAATTTGTCCACTTCTAAACCGTCGAGGTTGATAGGAACCTCCGTAGAAGGTTGTGGCTCATCCTCGCGCTTGAAGTCTGGCCATTGAGACGCGTAGTCATTGGGAGGGCTGTAGACGGTGTAGTCGTTGTAGACTGCATTGGGTTTGGAGGGTGGATCGAAGCCGAAGTCGTCATCTTGGGCTGAGGCATAGCTGGAATTGGAGGGAAATTGGTGGTCTCGAAAGCTGTAGCCGTCCAGGTCACTGATACTAGGTGTTGCTGAAGAGGCGCCCGCTGAGGACATGCCTGAGTGGCTGGCTAGGAGGGCCATGTTTACAATTGCCACGAGCTTCAATCAATGACACGCTGAAGCTAGCAATTGATTAAAAGCGTTGGCTGTGACGGCGTGCGCTTTCAATTGCAAAGGAAGTGGCTGTGTAATGAAATGCGTTTGTCGTCAATCGTGAGGCGTGTGTTTGTGTTATGAATGTATGGTGGTTGCACAGAGCCGGATATGTGACTTCGCGGAGATTTGTTCCAGAGGGGAGGGGATCGTGGTTATCTAGCTGTGGCGGACGCGGTGGGAGAACAACACAGAACAGCAGATTGGATCCTGCGCCGGCGACAAGATCCGGGCCCTTCAACAAGTGGAAAGTCAAGTTTGCCCTAGAGTGCTACGTTTTCGAGCGAGAGAACACCTTGAACACCACAAGCGGCAGGAGCGACAGGGGTGGAGTGGCTGATGCCTTCTCTCAGGTTTCTCAAGGGAGGGGCTCACCGTGCCTCAGCTTGTCTCCCCTGTCAACTTGAATGTGTGCAGCGGCCGCCAGCGAATTCAAACCAATTGTCTGCCATTGATCTGGACGAATCAAAACCACTGAGTCTGGCGTCCTCCAGCAGGGCAAGAACGACCAAGGTAAAGTAGCAGGTACAAGCTCACTGCACACGAATTACACCAAGGCGAGTGGTCACTATTTGGATTTACCTAATCGACTTTGCATCTTCATCGACGTTTTGCGCTTGCATCTCCGGCGGCCTTGAGCGTCATCGGCTGATCCTGGTGGGGACGATTCAGGTTTTGGCGATTGCCGTGGAATTCCTGGTCATGGCATTCTGAAAAAATGGCATCTGCCGTTGTCGATCCGCTCCTCAAACGCCTCTCGGCGAGACAGAGCCAGCCAATCATTGCCCAATCAAGGGTCTCATCGCCGATCAAGGACGGTTCACCCGTCTTAGGTAAGTCACAACCATCTACGTCAACTTGCATAACGCGGGTGGTTCGTTGCTCCCTTGGCTCTGGGATTCTGGAGGTCCCCGTTGCCAGAGAGCCTCAGGGTCGTCGTCGCATGGCAAAAAAGCAGGGTGCAAAAGTCAATTTCGATGTCAAAGTATACTAACGCAGCGACGCCTAGTCATTCGGAACATGTCCTTTTAGACTGGAGGGCTTAGATTGAGGGCACGCAGAATTCTGTTTACACGTACCTCTCCCGAGCGCTGAGAGACTCTATGTCATACTCCGCGTCAGCAACGTCATCGCACATTGACTTGCCTTGGAGCGGCAACATGTGGCATTTCTATCGCTAAGATGTTCCGGTTGAACGGCCCGCCTTGAAAAACTTCCTTCAGCTCGAACGGGGAACACAAAAGCACCCCTCCTTGCCCCTTCCCTGTCTATTTGGTACCGCATGCATAAGACGGCTTGTTCAACAACTGCTTAGGTCTTGACGATCCCCCACTTGTCATTGTCCAGACCCCAAATCAAGTACAAATCGGAGAGATTCACCGGGATAATGTTCCTTTCATGGTTCGATTGGCTGAAGACAGCTCATTTTCTGACTCGCTTCGAGGTTCCAGAGACAGCCGAATATGCGGTCATGCTCATATGAGGTATCCCGTCCCTCACTACAACACCATCGCTGCCAAACCTACTAATCCGGCCGTTCCTGCAAGAGCCCACTTCCCGTGAAGACTGCCCATGGCTGTGGCTGCGCCGGTATGAGTGGCCGTAGCGGCTGTTCCACTGCCAGTGGATGTGGCTGTTGTGTGTGTGCCCGAAGAGGTTGACGTGGCTCCTGTCCCTGTGCTAGCAGCATTGGCGAATGCGGTAAGCGTGATTGGCATGAAAGTGCTAGTCCAACGTCAGCGTCGACCGGGTGGGAATCATATCACTCTGCAAAATCCTTACACATCAGTTTGAGCGAGTGCTGTACTGGTCACAGATGTCGTGACTTGCGTATTGAATGATGTATCGGTCGCCGTCAGGTCCGTCGCAGTCATTTCCTCGAGGTACCCTGCTGGGCCAACGTACGTCTGTGTGCAAGTGGCGGCCGTTGTCCCTGTCACGGCGCAATCGAGCCCGAGCGTCAGTGAGTCGAGTGTCTGGGTGTATGCGAGAGTTGAAGATCCAAAGGTGGCGGTGACCAGGCCGCTTCCAAAGCCACAATCGGAAGAGTCCTCGCCTGAAGGACAGCCGAAAGCAATGGTCGTCTTGCTTGCGTCCTAAGTTGACAAGGTCAGCTAGGAGATATATCCAGGTTCAAAATCATTGAGACGCACCGATGCAACGAGGGAGCCCACGAGGGTTTGCTGGTCAGTGTCTGGAAGGAAGACAGAGATTATGGACGAGGACTGAGCGCAGACCACCCCGGCAAACGCTAGTGCAGCCGCTGTCGATTTGAACATGGCACCCATCTCAAGCGGTGGTTCCTCTCCTCAAAAAGCTGTTCCTTCTGAGTGCTGCGTTGAGATTCGTGGGTAAGCTGATGTATACAGAGGAGATGGTAGGAGGGATTTTGAAAGATGCAACGTTGAGGTGAAGAGAAGGGGAAACAAATAATTTTTTCGACATCGTCGGGCATTCCATCGTCGCGCGGAGCAAGGAACATTCTAAGGAGATTGGCATCGTTGCTGAGTGGCGCGCGTCTCAGGTCTCAGGCTGTCTGAAACGCGTAGCAGTCCCTCTGCCCAAAGAGGTTAAGCGTCGCCATCGGGACTGGAATGTGACACTCAGGGGGGACCCGAACCGGCAACCAGCTCGCCATACAAGAGTGCGATGAATTTACAGCATCAAGCACTCCGTTCCAGATCGAGAAGTACCGGTCTAATACTTTGGTGTCTTCAGCCTTTAATTGTCCTTTTCCTTCGCTTTGCCGTGGCTTTGCACGAAGATGTTATCAGAAGCCCCTGGGACAGACAAGTCAGATCATTGGACCTGACCATCCAAACTCGTCGTTTGATCTGTTGCTTCGTCGACGCTTCTCACTCTGCTCATCTCGTCCAGGTCAACGCCATCGACAGTTCCATCGCCAGTGCCGTTGTTCGAGTGTATTTCACATCTCTTGAGCAGCATCTCTAACCGGTCCTTGATCTGCGCGCAACCCCACCGTCGCCGCGCATCTTGCTCGATCATGCCAGAGATGCAATCAATGACCAGGTCGCCAGTTCCTGGCTGGTGACTCTCATCGTCTAACTTCCGTGCCAGATTGGGTGGAATCTTTCCCTTTTGCACATCACCCAAGACGTGCATTCTCTCTGTACTCGTCATGCAGGGCCATAGCAACTCGATCAGAATGACGCCCAGCGCGAAAACATCGACTTTCTCGTCCACATTCGCCTGAGAAGGAGGACGGTAATATTCCGTGCCAACTATTTTGTTAGGTCTCTGGTTACCATCACTCCTATCGATGCTGTCATCGCGAGCCAGCTGCGCGACTAGTCCAAAGTCACCAATGCGCGGATTGATGAAATATGGGTTGGATTTTGGACAACTGCCGCAAGATCCTACGTCGTGGTAGCCGTCGGGTATCAATTCTGTGGTGGTAAGATCGAGGTTGGAGACGAAAATGTTCGATGGTTTAATGTCGCGATGAATCAATCCTCTGGCGTGAGTGTATTGCAGACCACACAGAATGCCCATCAGTATTCTCAGTGCTGGCATCAAGTGGAAGCAGTGCCTCTTAATGGGAGCGCTGCCTCTGTTGCTCGTCGGCGCTGGCGCCAGATATTCGGCGAGGGTGCCTGGGTAGACTGACATTTGGACGTGTAGCACATACACCGAATCGTCGATGATCGAGTCTTGTGCCGCGCTCGGTCGAGCATTGCCGTCTGTGAATATTTCAGAAGGTCGTGCCGAGGAAGGCTCATGCTCAGTCTCGTTTGCTGACCACATGGGCTCTAGACCGCCTTCGACATCACGGATTGGAGTGGTTGGCCGACTGTCTGCGCCGAACAAGATACCGTAGCTATGTTCTGCTGCCCGGGTAGGGGCCTGCGGTAGACGCACACCTGGCGGCGAGTGTGTCGGGTGATCAGCAATGAGCTTTTGACCCTGCGCTGATACACCGTGCTTCCCAGGTTGATACAATGCAGAGGCGTCCGGACTTCGCTTTGGCTCCTCAATCCACGTTGCGTGGTAGCGGACGACGTTGTTGTGTTCCAACTGCGCCAGCGCCTGTACTTCCCGGAGCACACTTTCTAGCTCCTTGTGCCCTGACTCTCTGTACCGCTGGGACAATCGAGGACTCAACGGAATCTTCTTGACTGCATACTCCTTTTTGTCGAATATGTTATACGCGTGGTAAACCTTCCCAAATCCTCCTTTTCCTAGCAGCCTCAGTTGTTGAAAGCTTGACTCATAGTGGCTTTGCCGGGCTGGAGACTGGGACAAGATCAGATCCGAGTAGGGTGACGACAGGTAACTCTGGTCCTGACGGAAGGAGAGGTTTGCCATTGATTGCTGAAGTACATGAGGGAGAAGCTGCTGGTTGTCGATCCTGGCAACGGCGAGTTGCTGCTCAGACGCTTGAAGCTGAGACCGAGCTTGCCCTTGCAGAGTCCTGTGATTCTGGACATTGCCTAATGCAAGGCTCTCGATACCTGCCAAGTACGCCGCTCGTGCTTGTGGATTACCATCTGTCGCGTTGTTCGCCGGAAGAATGCCAGTAAGAGCCAAAGACTGACTGACCTGATGATACACGCTTTGAGCTAAAGATTGAACTTCGGGTGAGGATTTGTCGAACTTGACTCCTGGGTTTGCCTCGTTCAAGTAGTCACTTGCTCGGTTCCTGGCAAAGTCCTCAAGCAAGGCACTGATGAGGTTGGTGCGATGTCGGTCGACATTAGCGACCGCTGGTATATCAGCCTCTTCGCCGACAGATAGACTCCCATGGCTAGGCAGTGACTCGGTGGTCACGGTCCGGATTTCGCCCTCGTCACTGTTGTTGCTCTGATGAGAAGGAAGATCGATCTCGGAATTTTCGTCGTCCGAGCTGGAACTGGAGCTGTCGGTCGGTCGGCGGAAGAAAGCAGAACTCATGCTTTGTAGACGAAGGACTCGGTGCAACGGAGGAAAGGTGGACGGAGACAACGTGCATTGCAGAACAGGACACCACCATGACAGGAGGCGGTTGTATAGAAGTCTTCAACTGCCTCTTTCAATGAACAACCACACCTATGTAACAATTTGTTGTTCACCTCTAGCGCGTGATACCCATATCTTCACTTCCTAACATAGCATTGACCACGTTGCCTGTCGCAATGCATATCTTGGCGAGCTGTACCACACGATTCGACGTCTTTCGGTCCTCGAGTGCAGGCTCAAAGGGCGTGGCTTGACAAAATCAACACCGAGGAATGAAGCTGGTCGCAGTAGATCTAAGTTTCCGAGAGGCTGCGTAAATCGTTATGCCTGGTCCTATGAGAAAGAACTCCGAAGAAGAATGAGTGTTAACTCATTTTGACCTTCAGATTCAAGTGGAACTTGAAGGTCGACCGCCGAGGGGCCGCCAAGCCGGCTCTCTGATGATGCCTGCTTGCGCCTACAATAATCAGGCCTACGAGGCACACAGGCACACAGAACCTGAACATGAAGGATAAATCACAGTTTTTGGCAGGATTGAGATCTTTTTTCTCACACAAAAGAAGCTGTCTAATAACCTCAGCCAGCTTGCTGGGTAAGCCATAACTCCGCGCTTCATTACACCTTTATTGCTCATCAGCATCATTGACGTCCAGATCCCCAAAGTCATCCAGCAGCTCGTCCATGTTGATCCTGGGAACCTCATCATCTGTTTGCGCAGTCGTCATGCTCATCTCGTCGGCGTCCTTCTTTCTCTGCTGTTGTGCCTTGTACAGTGCCAACGTCTGTCTGAGATCCGCGTCCTCTTCCACATCTCGCAAGAACATTTCATAGTCTGCATCCATCCTCTCCTGGTCTGTCTTCTTTGGAAGTAAGTCACCCTCGTCCTTGGCCATCCGCTTGAGTTTCCAATTTCGGGACTTGGGCTTCCTCTTCCTGGCGTAGAATTTCTTGACTAACAGTACGTCTGGGATAGTTGATGCATAGTGGTTGCTCTTCTCTAGCTCTTCGAATTGGGGGTTGTTGAAGTTTGTTCCCGTCAAGTGGTAGCCCAGCACTGAGTCCCCTGCGTGCAACACTCCACCAAGATGCGTCCTGACATAGTAAGTTTTGTCGTTGACTCCCAGGTCTGAAGCACGAGCGACGGTGGCTTCAGCTCCGAAGAACCGGCCGTTTTGTTGGCCTGTTGGTTCAATATCCATGACAATGAATTCCACCAGCTCTGTAACATCTGCTAGGTTCTTGAAAGGTGCCCGCCAGTAGATCGATGAGGGCAAATCACTCGTCTGTAAGGTCGCAGGGTCAATCAGGTTAACTGATGTGCCCACTCGGTAGCAGAGAGTCAAGGGCGAGATGTTGCCGATTGACTTGGCGATTTTGATTGGTAGTGCGACTAGGTCATCCTTGCAGATTGGCAGTAACTCGCAGGAATATGTGAATTTGTACGACTTTGTCGAGGTATGAATATCCATGGAGATGAGTTCCTGTGACTTCTTGACACGGACAGGAGTGGCGGAGGTGAGGAAGTCGACGAATTTTTCGGCCTGATTTCGCTGGGCAAAGTAGAAGTCTAAGCCATCCTTGACTTCTTTGATGTTGATGGTGTCTTTGTGTGCTTGGTGTTTGAGCACGAGTTGTTCGAGATACAAGAACGTTCGCTTGTGAGGCACCTTTTGTCGTACCTGCACCGAGGCCCTCCAGGTGTTGGGCGTGTATGACTTCATACAGTCCGGGCATTGTTGGTAAGCAACCACATATTCGACCTCAAACGTTTGCTGCAGGATGGTACCTTCGTAGGCTTCTTGCTGTACGGTGATCTTGACTTTGATCCTCCTGGAATGAGGTTCGGTCCAGAGGAAGCTGGCGTCAATGATCCGGACTTTGTTCAGGCCTCGAAGTCGCTTCAGACATAGAGATAATAATTCTCGACTTTCGATCGCTGCTGAAACCCATTGCGAGGGCGGACTCAGCCATCTTTCGCAATCTCTGCAGGTGTGAAGAACTCCCTCTCGCTGAATACCCTCGGAAACGTCGTGAGTCAACTTGATGCAATCGTAACATAGCGCACCTGCCGATGCCGTTCCGTCTATGGGCACGCCACAATTACAGCAAAGAATGGTTGCGGCCTGTGGCGCATGTCTTGAAGGCAGAGCCACCGCGGCGTCCAGATCCATTGACATTGCGAAGGGTGTGCGCTGCTGATCAAGTTTTCAGGATGTAAGTGTGGTGAAAAGCTCACAAAGAGCGCACCCTCAAAAAGACCGTAAAATAGCCCGCAGAAGATCGAAAGCCTCAGAAAAAGTGACTGTCGTATTATTCAGAAATTTCGCCACTGGTGACAACGGTGCAGTAAAGAACGCGCGATCCAGTATACGGTTGACCGCAGTGCCTTTCAAGCTGCCCGAGCCTGCGCCTTTGGAGAAAAGGATGCGGACTTGCATCCGAGGCTATCGTCCTGCTCGCCATATTATTGAACAATCCGACCCTCCAGATTTGGCGTCAGAACATCCGGTGGACCAGCTTCTATGTGATCCGGCTACTTTCCCCTTCGATATGAAGGCCTGTTGTGCAAGATACGCGGCCTCTCTTCTCGCACCTAAAATTGCTGCGAGAACTGCAAGTATTGCAGCATCCAGAGCTCGATTCAATCCGGTCGCCGTTGGCCGAAGGACGGTAGGTCGCAAACTCGAAGTAGAGCTGAGCTTGAACTTACACTCTGCAGATGTCCTCTACAAGAATACGCTATGGCGCAATGCCAAAAGAACTCCCTGGCGATGACCCAGACGATGTCCTTTTCAACTCTCTTTATGGCGTCCGGACTATTGAACTGAACCGGCCGAAGAAGCTCAACTCCCTGAACGGATCGATGGCACGGAAGATTCTACCTCGACTACGAGAGTGGGAGAAGTCGCAAATGGCAAACGTGATATTGATTAATGGAGCTGGACCAAAAGCATTTTGTGCAGGTGGAGACGTTGCAGAGCTCGCAATTCAAAATAAAGAAGGGCCAGAGGGCCAGCAGAAGTCGTCCGACTACTTCGCACTTGAGTATCAACTAGATCACCTTATCGCAACATACAGCAAGCCATATATTGCCATCATGGACGGTATAACGATGGGTGGAGGAGTTGGGCTTTCGGTTCATGCTCCTTTTCGAATTGCTACCGAGAAAACCGTCTTCGCCATGCCCGAGACGACGATCGGTTTCTTCCCGGATGTTGGGGGAGGCTTCTTCCTGCCTCGACTGGACGGCGAAATTGGAACATATTTGGCTTTGACTTCGGAGCGATTGCATGGTGTTCAAGTATTCTATGCCGGTATTGCGACACATTACATCGACAGCTCGGTTCTGGCTCAAATGACGACGCGACTATCCGAACTCGTCTTCAAGGACTACGCAGACCTCAATGAGCGGCTCGGACTTATCGACTCCACCATCGCCGAGTTCACGAGCAGCTTACCTGCGCCAGACTCGTACGAAAAAGCTCAACATGGAAATCTCAGCGGCCCACTCCGAGAAGCTATCGACCGAATATTTGGGTTCGACACAATAGAAGAGATTCTCTCCGCCTTACAGAAAGAGACTCAATCAGAAGACACATACCTCGCCGACTGGGCGAAAGCCACTCAGAAAACGATCGCTATTCGATCTCCCACAAGTCTCCGCGTCACCCTCCGCCAACTAAGGGAGGGTAAGAGCTGGAATATCAGTGAGACCTTTGCCCGGGAGCACAAAATCGCCAGTACATTCATGGCACATCCGGATTTTGTGGAGGGCGTCTCCGCTCGCCTAATTACCAAGCCTCCGGCACAGCCAAATTGGAGCCCGAGTAAGCTCGAAGATGTGAGAAAAACAGATGTGGATAAATTCTTCGCGGAGCCGGGTTATCATGAGACTTTGCAGCTGGTGGATCCTCATGAGGGTGCCCTCGACCAGGCTTATACGGACTACCCGCACGCGAAATTTGCATTGCCCCGAGAATCGGATATCAAGGCAGCTGTGCAGGAATTTGGCAAGGAAGGCTCAAAGAAGGTTACAAATGAGGTTTTGAGACAGTGGAAGAACAAGGCTGGCGTGAAAGAGAAGCTGCAAGACGTTCTCGCTCGCAACACCACCGCTTTAAAAGACGGAAAGGGTCTCCGATGGAAAGGCGAGTCTAAGGCGCGTCTTTAACCAAGTTGGCCGTCGACCGCTGACATGGGTTCTGTAGCAATATAAAGCGAGAGCTAACATGAGACAAATCACGGTGTTGACCGTGATGATCGAACATAGAATACTTCTCGGCATGACACTGCCTTGGGACATTCCTCAGATTTCTAAGTTCACATGCGGGTGCATCAAGAGACTGTTTGCACCGCCGCTAGAAATATTAATCGCATGCTGCCGAGGTTTCCCCGGCTGCTCATTCCGCCCTCACTTTTTGATGGTCTCTCGTAAAAGTGCTACGCAACCTTTCCACGCGAACGCGACACCAAATCCCTACGAGTCTGAAAGGAACGCCAGCGTCGATCAATAAGCATGGCGACCGAGAAACGCAATACATACCTAGACACCGGTGCGTCGGACGACTCGGACTATGACACAGGCTATGATTCTGAAGCAGCGGAAATTTCTAAAGTTGGGAGATCAAGCAAGCGACGGAAAATCGAACACGGTTCCTCGAGTGACGAAGACGACAAGTTTGCGAAAGGCTCCCATTCCGAATCCAAGCGGGGCTCGGTTGCAGAAAAAGCAGAACTGGAACATTCAGATGAAGACGAGGATGATCCGGTCGGAAACGTAGACGACGATCAAGAAGTCAACGAGGATGGACTCTCAGAACCAAGAAACTCATCGTCGAAGTCAACGACACGACCTCGACCCATCTCCCCAACCGTCCCTTCACCCACCAAGAAAAAGAAATCCAAGTCGTCCAAAAAGGAGCTCACCCCCGGCGTAATCTACCTCTCCTCCCTCCCACCCTACCTAAAACCCTCGGCCCTGCGAAACATCCTCGAGCACCGCAATTTCTCCCCCATAAAGCGCATCTTCCTCTCTCCCGCCTCAAAATCCAACAAATCGCACGCCAACACGGGCAAAAACTCCCGCCAGCTGTACACCGAAGGATGGATAGAATTCGCATCGAAAAAGACGGCGAAGAGATGTGCGGAGACGCTGAATGCGAGTACCGTTGGTGGGAAGAAAGGAGGATATTATAGGGACGATGTGTGGAACATGAAGTATTTGAGGGGCATGAGGTGGGAGGAATTGATGGTTGGAGTGAGGGAGGAGAAGAGAGAGATGGAGGGGCGGAGGGATGAGGAGAGGAGGGTTATTGCTCGAGAGGCGAAAAGTTTTATTGAGGGAGTCGAAGAGGGCAGAAGAAGGGAGGGCATGAAGAGAAAGAGGGAGAAGAAGAAGCCAGCAGATGTGGAGGGAGGGGCAGAGGTAGACCTTGATACCAGAAGAACGTGGAGGCAGAATGAAGTCAAGGGTCAGAAGCAGGATCAAGGAACTGGCAAGGCAACACTCAGCAGCGATGTCAGGCAGGTGCTGGGCAAGATCTTCTGATGAAGTGGTGTCCAAAAATATTTATGCTTGACGGTATCTCAGCTCCGACCGTGGTACACCGAATGCTAGCTACCTCTTGACAATCGAAACGGATGTGCCTCAGTATTAAGCACCCAACCATCAAGACTAATCGTCTTCGGATCCTCAAATAGCAACCACATATACTTCAGTGTCTCGGCCATCCAGAAACTCTCCATCTTATCCGTCTTCTTCGAATCCAGCTGAGTTACATCCTCGACAGCCGAAAAGCCATACTCTGTCCTCGTCTCCCTCAGGATCGCCTCGAACATGGCCCAGGCAGAGTCCCGCAAGGACTCGTCACCCGTAATGCGGTAGAGGACAAAGACAGACTCGAGTGCTTCGGGGCGGAGAACGTATTCACGACTTGCGATTGCAGAAAAACCTTTGGGCAAGCGCAATTGCTCGATCTTCTTACCGAGGCGGACATCATCGGGTAGGAGTTTGTCCTCCTTCGACTCGTCCTGGGTGTTAAGCTCGAGCACCGCTTTCGCCCAGGCAGCTTCATCCCAGTTACAGTCAGAACCATCTTGTGAACATGGAACGACATGGAACATCTCCGGCATGATGCCCGTCGTAGTCTGGTTGTACGCCCAGATACACCCGCGGCTCAACTTCTGTGCCTTGTCCAGATCTTCTGGCACATCGAAGAGTTTCGCTGCCAGAGCGAACATGCCGCCAGCGAAGCAGGCGAGATGCTGGGTTTGCGGTATGAACTCTCTGCGGCCTGGGTGGTACGCTTTCAATGTTCCTGCTAGAAGGATATCTTCATTGGTCGGCGTCATCGGCTTGAAGAGGATGGACTGCTTTATCGGGCCACTGGTCGTGTCGTAGAGCTTCTTGTACTGCTCGGCGCCGCCACCCAGCAGCTGGTACACTTTGGGAAAGTACTCATACACCGAGTCGGCGGCCCCTCCGATGGAGAACGAGACGCCGTCGAAAAACCAACAATCACGGGCGTTGACGATATTTGGGAATAGGCCGGGAAATCTGGTCTGTCCAACCTGGCTTTCCAGACAGTCCGTGATACGCTGTACAGCGTCGTAGTATCGCGGATCGCCCGTCAACTGGGTGAGTCTAGTGAATTCGAGTGTCAAAGTCCCCAGCTCGGCGATTAAAGTTTGGGCATTGGGACTTTCGATGCCAGGTCCGATCTTGGACCACTTCGTGACAGGCATATGATTCTGAGTGTCGAAAGCGCCGTAAAGCATGTCCCCAAGCTCTCTTGCCTTGTCCAGCAAGACTGGGTATTTGCCGTTGCTCACATCATATGCTCCAAGTAGACCGCCAAGGTAGCGAATGGTGGTCTCAAACACATTGATTGGAAGTTGTGCTGGGGTATTGAAGTCAATGTTCGTCACCTCCTCAACAGCCTCTTCGAACTCGGTCTTCATGCCCATCAACCACAGTGTGTCCAGTGCATCGATCATCGTGACAGACCAGCCGCCGAGGCTAGTTCGATGACCCCCTGTGACAGGGGAGAGTTCGTCCTTCAGCCATGCGTGGTTTCGATAGCCATTCCAAGAATGCTGCATCGCTTCTTTGATGACTTGAAGTCGAGCGAGGCGGACCTCCTTCGCAGGCTTGCCCTCACGCTTGAAATCATATTGGATTCTGGGCAATATGCCCGTCGATGTTGGTATAGGTATGTAGCTCTCGACAGGATTGACGAGATGATTGGGACCGATGATGACTTGCTGATGACGGATGTTGCCGTCAAAACCCTCGGTGGTCGTCTCTATGACTTTCTCATGAAGATGCCACAACAGGAAGACAACTGTGCATGTCGCAATTGTGAAGAGAGTGATTCTTCTCTTCCGAATGGCCATCTCATGATGCCCTAACGGTCGATGAGCCTCAATCAGCAGAATATGGCCGATCCATTGTGCAGGATGTGTCTTGTAGGAACAAAGATCCTCGATGATTGCGCTCACTTGCTTCACAACCGCCTGTTCAGCGGTGCACTTGGCTCTTGCCTTTCATGTTTCGTGCTCTTGGTTGCGACAAGAGTAGCGAACGAGTCAGGAGCCACATGTGACCTTCGCTGCCAGAGCCTCTCCAAGCCGGGCCTGGACTGGCCAAAGTTGGGCTTCGGCAAAAGAAGCTTCTTGCCCAGCCGGACGCGCATCACTCGTCTAAATTATTATCAATTTTCTATCTTTCAACTTCTGCTCTTCGTGCCAACTTTCTCACTTCTGTGCAGAGGCAATAACTCCATTGCACACGCGTCATCCCAGCAATGCGGTTCATTCGGAAATCCATGTCTCTGAGGCCCGACCAACTCTCAAAAGAGCTTTGACAAGTGAGCAAGATCATTCGCTCTCGTCTTGCACCACCCAATTTCGCGGGTGCCACTAACGCAGGCACAGCCGCAAACAACGGGCGCTGATCATGCCCGGAACCATGGGTTCGTGATTCTCGGATGGCTTTCCAGGCACTCGGGTGGCGCCCCTTTCCCATGCATGGCTTTCTTCTCTCCACATGATGGACATTGCTTGGGCATGTTCTGCTCGTCATCGTGGAGATGAACGATGAGCAAGCAGGGACCGGGCAGGTTTGTTCTGGATCTCCCATTTCGTTCTTCAAGAGACATATTTTTTTGCTGCCTTGTTTGCTGTCTTCGTTCTTCAGTCACTCACTCGAGCAAGTCATATACATTCATTTGGAAAATCACAGTCACTCGTTTGCACGACAGTTATACTCTCGTTTCTTTGCTACTCTACGTTTCATTTGAGCTCTTTCACGACATCAGACCAATATGAGGACCTTCCAAATCGCCGCCGTCGCGGCTGCGGCCATCACTGGAGCTGATGCATTTTACAAGGGCTTCAACATTGGTGCCAACCTCGCCAACGGAGCATGTCGAAGCCAGTCTGACTGGGAATTCGCCTTCAACAAGATCGCCAGCCTCCCAGGAAACTTCAAGAGCGCTCGCCTGTACGCTTCAAGCGACTGCAACACTCTGGCCAACGCCGTCCCAGCAGCACTCAAGACAGGCACAACTCTGCTTGTGGGAATCTGGACCGAAGACAACGATCATTTCGAGGCGGAGAAGCAAGCTTTGTTGACAGCAATTCAGCAATATGGATCGGACTGGATTTTGGCGGTGTCCGTAGGCTCTGAAGATCTTTATCGAGGCGACACCAGCGCGAGCACTTTGGCTTCGCAGATCAACGATGTTCGCGGCATGCTATGGGGTTTGGGAGCGAGCAGCAAGTCCGTGGGACATGTCGACACCTGGACTGCCTGGGTTGATAGCGCCAACACCGCTGTGATTCAGGCTGTCGACTGGCTTGGCAACGATGCATACCCGTATTTCGAGGGGTTTGGGATCGACAATGGTGCTGCTAGCGATGCATACTGGGCTGCGGTCAACAAAGTGCGAGCCGTTGCCCAAGGTAAAGACGTCTGGACGACCGAAACTGGCCAGCCCATTTCCGGAGACTCCATTGGCAACGGGGTCCCTTCCGTTCAAAGCTTGCAGACCTATTGGTGGCAAGTCTCTTGTGCCAGCTTCAGCAGCTTGAACTACTTCTTCTACGATCTTGACGACTTCTCGGCCTCCCCAAGCTTCGCAGTGGTCGACACCAATTACAACCCATTGATCGACATGACTTGCGGCTCGTAAGGCGACCGAAGAAAGCAAATTCCACCCCGGGAAACATGCCTCTGGCTCGCGACGAGCTGTCCAATCCTTGATATATTTTTGCATAGCGTGGCCTGGAAAAGGTATGTCGGTCTACGGCCGAACGTATAGACTCAAATTCTTGTACATATACATAATCATCTTGGCAAATATGGAATGCCATGAAGCAACCTCCCAATTCCAACCCAGCATTGGCCTGATTGCTTCCGCATACCCAACTCCGCAAGATACTGAAAAAAACACTTCCCAGAGACAGAGCACTCAAAAATGAATCGAAGGAGAAGTGACACAACTCGCAGAGCTCAGATCGGCAAAAATGTGAATTTCACGGATGTCAACTGATGTCGGCTGGACAATCGGATGGTCGTCATCACTGCGCTGGTTTGTTCACGAAGAACCTTCCGACAGCATGGCGCTCGAGCATCCCTTTATGTCTTGTCAACCTGAAGACCTTGTAGAGAAGTGTTTTCGATGTGCGTTTCCAGACCGTCGCAGCATGTTGTTTGGGCATATGGAAGAGAAAGGAGAAACAACCACGATGAATGTTTGGCCCGAATCTCAGGACGATTGCGGTATCTGGGAGAACTTGAGGTAAGATTTGCGAAGAGAGATGGAGTGCCATCTCGCAACAAGTCCACCTGCCTCGAAGTTTGACTTCGCTCTGAACTGATATTCAGTAACCTACTGAACGCTTTGACTGTTGTAGTCTGTGCCAATGCATCAAGGGATTGGCATCTACAGCACGGAGGAGTATCCAGCCGTCTCCTTTGCTGCCGGCCTCGTGCTCACAGAGAACATGCTGCTCACAAAAGCTTGAGTATACGAGGCATTCCTGGAACAATGATCTCATAAGAGGACCAGGAGTCTTTTCCTCGACTCGCCGAAGCGTTACACCAGACGTGTAGGACCTTTGGTAAGAACGAGTCGAGAACACGAACTATGACTCACTGCTGCGGACGGGACAATTTCGAGATGTCTGACACAGAATATGCAAAGAGTTCCGCCGGTGGAAGCGGCGATAACGCCCATTTGATTCGGGCGTGGCCCAGAAGCCTATGGTGTCAGACAAAGGCCGTGTATGCTACTGCTTGGCTACCGTTACATTACGGCCCCTCGGCCCACGGACGAGTTCGAGTTACGCTGTTTGGCATCGCGTGCTCCGGCACGGACGACCGCCAGCTCAATCGCTTTTAACCCCTCCTTCCACTTCCCTCTTTCTTCTTTCTCTCCTTCATACCTCTCATTCCGCCTTGCGCGACCAAGCAAGCAAAGCAAGGCGTGCCTCGACCTTCAACCCGTCCTAAGCGGACGTTAACTTGGATAGTTCACCATGGCCAGCGCAATATTCGTCCGGCCTGTCAAGAAATTCACTATCTTCTTCCCGCCATAAGAATTACTTCCAATGGCCCGTGTGGGAGTCTCCGGTCTATCAAAATTATCCTCGGTACAATCCTCTGGCCTATGTTAATCATGGCCAGCGAAATTTTCAAACATACAACAACGGTCACCTCGTTGGTGACTATCAGCAATATGCCTCCTTAGTAGGACAACAGGACGTTGATCCCTTCGAGGGTATCAACCACAATGTCTATGTTCCAGACACAATTCAAGGGCTTGAAGCAGTCACGGATTCGATGGAAGAGGAGTGGTTTCAGCCGCCAGCTGGATCAGCTCCTGGGGAAGAGCCGGCAGAGGTATTGGACGGTCTGATTTTCTCGTTTTCTGAGAACTTCTTTGCCAATCCTTTCGCTGTCTCCTTCCCAGGAGACCTTCCGTGTCCAACAGGTTCAACTCCAGCACCTTCTGGATATGGGTCACCCAAAGACTTCAGTGCAGGAGAGAAAACCATGGCGGCTATACCGGCAGCAACAACGCCTATTGTTCAGAAGAAGGGCCCTATCAACTCTATCGCGACTCCCGTATCAACAGTAAGCACACCATCCTCATCAGGCGGTGTTTCGAAGCCCAAGGACAAGACATCGGCTCCAAGCACGTATGGACCACAAATCCATTTCGTCGACATGGCAGACAAAAAAGGGGCGCAGAGGATTCGCAACACGATGAACTCTCGGAAACATCGTCAAAACAAACTCGACAAGATTCGAGAGCTTGAGAAACAATTGGCAGAATTGCAGGCGCAGAAGGACAAATGGCAGCAAAGAGCAAGCATTGGTGGGTAGGAAGCACGTTGCTTTCTGAACTTGTATATAAGCATCGTCCTGTAGTGGATGATATGCTCAAGATGAATCTGACACAAGCAATGCATCTCCAGTGCTTACGGGCTCAAGGATTCAGTGCCTCAAAACGCGAGATCCCACAGCCTTGTGCGTCTTGAGACTCCGCGGATTCCAGACCACGCGGCTCCGGATTGCCGGTTGCCCTGCATGAATCATCATGCCTAATTTAAGCCCCAATCAAAAGCCGTGCGCCCCTGGTTTCGGCCTCCCTTGCCCTTTGCAGCTTGGTGCATGAGCTTCGAGATTGCTCCTGGTGCTCCCTGAGCCTCAAATTTTTGCTGTTGCACCTGCCTGCGTGATTTTCACTCCTTTCCTGGCAACCGCCACTGCATATATTATCTGTCGGTGAAGGGTCGTGGCTCTCGTTCTTTCCATTCACTATAGATTTCACTCGAGTCCCTCTTTTGCCTTCAGCGGCTTCCAGCGATAGACATAGAAATAGAACAAACCGACTCCGAACATTCTTTCGAAGCATCCAAACGCGAAACTAAAGCACACCACACCACACCACCAACTCAACGATGTCTCATTTCACCATCCGCACCTTCGTCGCCACGACGGCCACAGCTCTGGCTCCATTCCTCGCTGCCTACTACCTCCCACAGCAGAAGATTCAAGCTCCGACCTCGTCGACACTCGCTGCCCTGCCGAAGCCTCGACCTTTGGCCGCATTGCGCGAGACGCGTGAGCAAGCTAAGATCTCGCCTGAGTTCAACCTCCTCTAGACAATTACGATCCACCATGACATTGCTCCCACAACCAATAATAATACTGTATCTCTGATTTTGGAGCGGGACTGGCGTTCAAACTATGCGTACGAGATGAGACGAGTTGCCACGAGAGGAGCTGCAGGGTGACTGTGGCGTGAAAGGGACAGGGAGCTTGCATTTGCACACTTCGGCTGATGAGACATTCGTAATGAAGCTATAATACGGAACAGAGCCTCAGCATCGGATCGTGGCCTCCCATCAACAAGGCGTTTTCTCAGTCATGCAGAGCCGCAGCAAGATTGGTTTTGAGCGAACGTGCTCCAATTCCGATAGCAAGAATGAAAGACTTCAAGCACATTGACGCTGTCCGGATCCTCTCTGCTCTATTCCATGCCATCATTTCCAGTACCGTGCCATGTCCCGACGCCCATCTCTACGCGCCAACAGCACTTTTTCTAGTTGCTCTCATGAGTCTTCAGCTGTTCAGATCACCTGAATGATCGATACCAAGCGGTCCCTTTGTTTCAATCTGATCGGATGGGCGAATGCGCGCCGCTTGGACAGACGTGTTCGGATACCTGCCATCGCCCGGACCGAGCGAGTTGAAACTTTCGACAGGCTCACATTTGTGTAGGACAATCTTGCTGTACCTTCTTTTGATTACCTGAACTACATCAACTGAGAACTCAGCAAACCATGTTCGATTCCTATGACCCAAACCTAGCGACGGCACCGACCACCTTGCCAATCATCCTCCTGCCGCCCCGTTTTCTGCCATCAACTTCCTTGCCTGTCACAATCGCTGCTTCTTCGCCTCCTCACCGCCCGACTTCATCGATACCTTTCAATGCGTCTTGGCAGATTCATCGTGGCTGTAGCCGTTGACAGCCAAGCTAGGTCTAGCACAGCAAACCTCATGATTTTTTGCCTGGAGTGGATGGGACTTACGATATTGGCGCGTGTTGGCGACATCGCTGGCTTTTCTTTGTTTCATGCGGCTACCCTTTCTATTTCATGTTTGCTCTCTTTACTTCGTGGTCTAGCAGTGGACTTATCGTGTATACTGTGTTGTTGTAAAATTGGGACAGAAGTGACGAATTTTGTCCTCGGTCAATGGGGATGCTTCCACAAAATACCTTCTTTTCTCTACACGGTAGACATGGTGACTTCCTCTGAGAGATCAAATGCTGCTCCGTATGTGGAAAACTCCGTTACAGTATTGAGCTCCATCATGCAGAATTCCAGATTCTGGAAACGCAATGACGAGCACGATTTGCTTCGTTCAGTTCTCTTTTGCACCAAACACGATGACATTGCATAATTTTAGCTAACCCATATACTTTCCTCTCCTGGTGGCCCATTGCCAACCTCCTCGAGCGCGATGACATCCTCCCAGCCAGACCTCGAGCAAGACGTGGCTCAAGCTCAGAGAATAGTCCGCGACTACAGCCGCTTCCTGCACACCTCGACGCTCGCAACATGCGTGCTAGCACCAATTTTGATCGCCCTTCCACCTCGGAAAATAGACCTCTTTACGTTCTCCCTGTCCGGGGCGTTTATCGCGGCCGTCGACTACCAAGTCAAAGAGAGAACAAGCTTGGGAATTATGGGTCATGCTTCACGGCGCTTTATACTCAAGGAGCCCTCGAAACGGCCGGTCCAGGACGACGTGAGTACTCAGTGGCAACAACCGAGCAGATTACTTGAAGAGCCCTCGCCGCGGGTGGTGCAGACCTCAGCGCTGCAGCAACGAGCTCAAGAGGATTGGAAGCAGCAGCGGCTGAAAGAGGAGCAGGAGAAACTTGATCAGGGCGAGGGGTACTGGGACATGATCAAGGATCAGGTCTGGCAAGTTTGGAATCAAGAAGAAAAGAAGGTTGAAGAGTTGAAAGAGAAGGATGAGGTGGTTGTGAGGGAAAGGGAGGTGAAGGGTTGAAGGGATTACACTTTTTTGTCAATGTGTGTTTCATGCACTCTATCAGTGAAAGAGCTTCTCTGGGTCCCATTGCCGAAAGGGCTTGCTTAACGCAGGTTGGATGCTGCTCACCACCATGGTCGGCTACGCCAGAAAACTTTGTCGAATCCATCGGGAACCACTTCGCCATGGGACCTGTCCCGCCTCAATACCCCAGTACCATGGTCCGTTGACCTCTCAAGAACGTCTCTCCTGATCACCAAGCCTGTGGACACCTCTACCAGAACCACCACCGAGCCTCTTCTCATCCATCTCGACCTGGAAGTCCCTCACCTTTATACCATGTTTCAGAATCTCCTCCCTCGCCTCTTCGCTCTCTGCGGTCTGCTCACGCCGGGACTTTTCCTCGCGGTCGTAGAAAATGATCGGGGCGTGGCAAGTGATTGATCGTCGGTGGGATGGCGCCGCTGCTGCGGCCGCCACGGGTTGTTGGATCGTGGTAGGATCAGCTTTCGCAGCTGGACTGGAGAAGATTGGTTGATGCTGGATCGTCACTGGATGAGTGCTTGCGGGTACGGTAGGATAGCTCGCTTGATACTGAGCTGGCAGGGAGTGAGTTCGCGGTGGAACAGGAGGAGGGAAGATGCGGGCTGCGAGACTGGGCTTGCGTGAATCCGTCATCTCTGCGCGAGATTGGAGGTCTTTCTTATCGTTGAGACGGGCGACGATTCAGCTGCCGGTTGACTTGAGGGGTGCGTAAGTATCGCGTGAGCATGGCAGACTGCGCGGATGAATCGAGCCCAGCTAGGTTGCGATATCAAGGTCGACCTAATGTTCAGTGCACTAAGAACTGGTGTCCGCAACCACGCGAGGCAAAGAGGAAAATAGTGACAGCAGGTACGTTGAACAGTGTTGAACAACTTGCTGGAGCTGCTGGGATATGCCCTGCACGCAAAGTTGGGGCGGGAGCGGACTGACGTTCGAAAGAGGACTGGGTGGGCATTTTATGCGTGCTCTTGATGTGGTACAGAGGGAGATTAGCGTCGAGGGGTATATGAGATGGTGGTGCTGTCAAGTGTCGAACTGGTTACACGAAGCACAGAGCGTCAGTGATTGGCGATCAAGAGGTACAGATTGTGGACGGGCAAAGATTATACTTGCTGCAAGATTTGAAGGATTTGACTTCTCTGCTTGCTATGATTCTCGCCAGCACGCTCCAATTGATGAACAGCTCGCTCTCCAATCTCGGCTTCGTCAATCAAGTGGCTCTCTCCGCTTTAGACTTTAGATCTCTTGTGCTTTCGTGGCCGCTTTGTTCTTGTCTCGGTTTCGTTTTCATCCTCCTCCTCCAAGCTTGCCTGGGCAAATGGTCGCTTTTCGATTTGCTTCTTCTGCTTGATCTCTGCTGGTGCTGGGGCTGCCGCAACAGGTGGTGTCGCTTCTGCTTTGGGCGGATGCTTGTCTTTCTTCTTCTTGGTTGTAGTGCCATTTACACCTTCTGTCGAGTCCTCGCTCAATCGCTTGCGTTTCTTGTCGCCTTTTGCTAGTCTCTTCTCTTCCTTTGCCTTGTTTCTCGCAGCGACTGCCTTCACGAATTCTTCGTCGTCGTCTGTTCCCTGACCTTCTGGTTGCTCCGCTTCCTCGTCCTCGACCGTAGGTGGAGGTGGGGCTTTGCGCTCGTTGGTCTTCCTGCTCTTCTTGCGTTTTGGTTGTTCATCTTCAGCTGGCTCTGCACGAGGGGGCCGGACTGCCTCGATCTTTCGTTTGGGAGGTTCCTTCGCCTTTACTGCGGTTGTCGGCTTTTCTTTGCTAGCCTTGTCCTTGTAGAGCTGTTCAACTGGCGTAGGGTTGGGGTCGATCGTGAAGAATCCGCTTGGGTCGGGTACTGCCTTTGCGGGCTTTTGTGACTTAGGTTTCTTGATTTCACGTATTGGAACAGCTGGGACTTGGGCTCCAGGTGGCTTCGAGTTTTGCGGTTCGGCTTGTATGTCTCTTTTCGTGGATTCTTGCAGAGACTCGAGAGACTGTTTAAATGTTGCAATTGACTTTTCGGTCGTATTAAGACGCCCCAAGATCGTGAACCGTGTTTCGCTTTTGTCTTCGCACATCTTCCGCATTTCGACGAGGAGAGAGGCATGAGTGTCCAGTAGAGACACGATTGAGTTGTGCTGGTCGAGGAACTAGAGACGGGGGTCAGTATTTTGCGAAGCATTGGAGTTTAGGAGCCTGCACTCACTGTTTCCCATATTCTGTCACCTATTTCTGCAGCCATTTTGTGATAGGGCGTATCAAGAATACTATAGTGGTGTATGTCGAGGGTGTCGAGCTTGGCTGAATTCGAAGAATTTATCGTGAATTGGAGAAGCATTTGAGACCGCAAACAGCGAGGCTGCGAACATCTCCGAATGCGCCAAGGCGGTTGGAGGTTCACCGTACTTAGCACGCCTTTTCTACGGTGACACTTACCACTACCTCACGACAAAGATCTCACTTCATTCCATCCCTTGCAACCCTCAGCTATCAGCTGCTCACCGACACCTACAGTCGCACCCTTATCGGACATTCACAGGCTAGATAAGACTGCGGACTGTGTCTTGCGCTGGTGCTTGAACATGTCTGCCCTCACATGGCTAAGAGGCGGTTGCAATGTGGTGGTAAACTCAAGCCACCAGCAGAGAAAGGCGACGACAAGGTGATAGAGGCAGGACAACGGCTAATTGTGAACGTCTCAGAGACGAATGCCTGTGCTTCCAGAAGCATTTTCCCAAGGCTCTACTCTTGTCTCCCTGTGCCCTTGCCATGGACAAGTCCTTAAGCTCTCCCATGCTTAGTGACCACGCCAAACGGACTAATCGATGCCTGAGCCATCCCTTGGCTCCTAAGGTCGTAATCCATCGCGCTTGGAGAGAGAGAGCTCACTCCAGTCTCTGTCTGGTTAACCTTGTGGCAGCAGTACGTGCAGTCTCTCATACTGCAAGAACGCCACAAGACAACGCGAATTCGATCAAACCTGCTTCGACAAGCCCTCAAGCTGAGCTTCTGCCCCAATGCGCGTTCAGGGCCTGCACCTCATGTGGCATATTATCCATGCTGTTCGGCCTACAATGGGTCTGGCAGCAACCCTCAATGGCCCCTATTGAAGACATAAACATGACTCACGTTCACGTGAAGTCAGGCTCAAACATTTGTATACCATTGTGCATCAAACATGAACCAGCGGCGGTTCCCGGCACGATTGTTCGGTCCTTCCTCAAGTCAATGGTCACCCACCTATTGTCAATGGCTTCCTTCCTCGATGGGCACCTTCCCTCCGGACTTGGAATCGCCCACCTCATTTCTCGTCCTCGTCCTCGTCCTCTTTCTTTCTTACTTCTTCTCTTCATCTCTTCACCACACTTCGCTTGCACAACTCCCCTGCAGTTAGCACCTCCTCCCTCTTATCATCCATCCAGCACTGCATCTTGGTTGCTCATTCTCATCTCTCTGTTGGCTGCTCTATCCATTGAGCTTGATCTCCATTTCTACACCTCAGCAACACAAGCAGAACGGCGTGGCAGCAAGCTAGCCTTGTGGCAATCACTCTGCAGGTCAGTCAGCTCAGCAATGGTACCGTCGTGAAGCATACTGACACCCAGCTGCAGAGACCAGAAATATGTCTGAAAAGCCTGCAACTCAATCTGCCTCGAGCAATGCCTATGCCAGTTACCCTCAGAACCGAATGCCCTACGCTGGAGCTGGCTACCAACAGTACAATGGAGGTAAGAGTCAGGATCAAAGTCAACGCAGCTGGATCACTTGCTCACCATGTCACAGGCATGAACATGACCAACTCCAACCCGCTTGCCAATATGCAGAACCTCAAGGCCAGCTTGCCATCCTCTGGAGCCGTCGACAATGACATGAATGCTGTCAATCGTCAAGGCTACAGCAGTCCTCTCATGGTCCTGCCATCTGGTCAAACCGTGCCTCTCACCAACTACTATGCTCAGAGCCAGGCTACCATGGGCGAAGCTGCTGCTCAGATGCCATATGTCCCAACTGGCATGTTTCCAAGCTTCGTTGGCAACAATGGCATGACTGCTGGCTCCGTTGCAGGCTACGGCTGGCCGTACGGTATGGCAAGCAATCTGGCTGGCTTTGATCCAACTCGTCGACAGTCTTGGTCTGCAGAGGATCATGCTGCCAACCAAGCTGTCAACCTTCAAGGTCAACCGGACTACTACAACGCACCTGTCCCGTACTTGGCCAATGGTGGTCCCGCCAGTCAACACTACATTGCTGGTCCCATTCAACCCATGAAGTGCCAGGACAACAAGTCATACGAGATGGCTAACCTTGATGAGCTCGTTAATCAGCACCCAGCTATTCCTCGTGCGGTTCCCGCCCTATGGACCAACCAAGAAGAGCTCAGCTTAGCCAAATGTCTTCAGAATCCAGAAGGCATCACCAACGTCTACATCCGTGGCTTCATGCCTGAGACCACCGACGACGATCTTCATCAGTGGGCTTCACGTTTCGGTGAGATCGAGTCCTGCAAGGCCATCATTGAGCAAGATACCGGTAAATGCAAAGGGTATGCTGAACCTCAACTTGACCTTTGCCACTTCACTAACACCTTATAGCTTCGGTTTCGTCATGTACTACTCTCCTGCCGCTGCAGAGAACTGCATCCGTGGTTTCTTCCACCTCGGCTTCCAAGCCAGCTACGCCCAGAAGTCTCGCAACTCTCGGCTCAAGGACCTCGAAGACAGAAACTCCACCAACATCTATTGCACTGGAGTCCCCATTGACTGGAACGAATCAGTATGTTTCACCTTCTCCTCTCTCATGGCGTACACTCACATCTCTCCAGGATCTGGCCAAACGCTTCTTGCCATACGTCGCCGTCTCTACCAAGATCTGCCGTGATGCTCCCTCCGGTGTCAGCAAGGAAGTTGGCTTTGCCAGGTACCGTTTCCCATCCACATGATCTATGTCTCATTGCTGATGTCTCCAGATTTGACACACGTGACATCGCTGAGCGTGTTATCAGAGAGTACCACTCTGTCCACAACGACCGAGATAGTGTCAAGCTGTTCCTTCGCTTCGCCGACACTAAGGCTCAGAAGCAGCTCAAGCAGCAGAGTCAAGAACGTCGCAACTGGCGCAGCCGCGAGTACAGCTACTCAGTCGAGCACACCCCATCCCCAACCCTGTCTCGTCTGCAGAACATGAACAATCATGTCAGCCCGAATGACAATTACCAGTCACCGGCTGGTGGCTACACTCCAGCGACGTCAGTCTCTCCGCCGTAAGTCTGGCCTGACTGCTGTTGCCCTCAAGCCTTCTGTCAGATCACATTCACTAACAATGTCTCTTTCTCAGTGAGCTGCAAGGTGCCAATAGCAAGCCAGTCAACGCCAATCTGCCCATCCGCAATGCTTCTACAGCCTGGCCAATCCAAGGTGGTCTTCAATCAATCACCAACACCACGGCTGGTCGACCCAGTGTCCCAGTCACTGGTACGACTCATCCCTACATTGAAGTCCCACCAAAGACTGCTGCCACCATTGCAATTGTCCCCGACAGTGGCGATACCTTGAAGAACGCCAAGACTCCAAGTCCTAAGAAGGTCACCATCAAGATTGAGCCTGCCAGCGGCAAGGAAAACTACGTCACCGCCACTCCGCAGTCCAACAAGTAAGCTTCGCCATGCCGACGCTGCTCAAGATCATTATCCCTGCATGCCATCGCTATCTCTTGGTGTGCTTCTCGGTGTTGGTATGCCGGCACTACCCCATCTTGTTCCCTTTTCTCCATCCTTGTCTCGAGCATGCACAGCCATCAGCTGAAGCAGCATGCAATGCATCAACACTTCGACATATGGACATACACGACGATCATTATTCATGTAGCGGCAAGACATCAGTACGTGGGCATTGATGACAAGTTAGCATGATCAAGGAAACATGTTCATATCAAAAGGTGTAAGAGGAGCTGGGACAAACATGCACACAGGTCTTGCATCAACTACTCGGACATGTATTTCAGATGAGACATGGATCTCACAAGTATCAAAATTATCTCCACTCAATGCCTGTTCCTTTCTTTCGTCTCCCTTTGACCGCAGTACCGGCGTTGCGGAACGATGACTTGATACAGCGACTCCGATCTAGCTTTCTCACTCACTCGGACCTTCCATTGTAACGTGCAACGGCCTGTGGCGCCTGTAAATCGGTGCCTCAATCCGCTCTAAAAGCCATTCAGGAAAGGGTGAAGTGATCTCCGCATACAAGCAGTTACAAGGCATGGCGTCGTCTGTTCGATGGGAGCCATCCCCAAGATATCCAACCGAAAGGTTTGTACGAGCCATGCTGCAAGCAAGCCCTATCTGGACAGGACAAGCTTGTCCTTCAAAAGAGGATCGAGCGGCAACAAGAGATATGCCTTTGGTCTCACTGGATGACAATACTACTATTGGAAGTGAAGCTGGGTGCTGGAGTGGGTAGCCGAGGCGGAATGGTCTGTCCCGCAGGGGTTTGCTGGGCGAGGCTGAAGGCGAAAAGGGGCACATCACCGCATCAATGGAAATGGAAGTCGAAGAGTCTTTTCACGAAAAGAAATGCAGACACATCAATGGTAGTTTTTTTGCATCATCGAATGTTTCTCTGTAGCTCAAAGCGTCACCATCGATCCATGGATAGCCCTGCCAGAATCCGTGAAGCCGGATGCTACAACCTTAGCTGTCCTCATGCTCATAGCATGCTCGCTTAAGACTTGAAGCCTCTGGCCGCCCTCCCCTTTTTTCCATCACGCCATCCGGGTCATAGTTTCACGATCATTTCGTCCACGTCTTCGTCTCAGCATCCTATACCTCGACCCCGACATCCGTCGCCAGGCTGCTCGAGGGCGTAGCCGTGGGTGTTTCCTCGTTCGACACCACACCCGAAGCAATCTCCGATGCATTCGTCTCTTCATCTCCAACCATCGGCCATCCATTCCCCGTTCCGAGCACGGCATCCCAATCCAATTCTTCTGGGAACCACTTGTCTCGTCTCGTCGTGCCTTTATTCCCACCTTCCATCGCCGCCCGGCTGGCTCTTGTTCTCCGCTGTCGCTTGCTCGATCCGGTCTGGCTGCCGCTATGGAGTTCCGTGCGAAGCTGTTCGAGGCGCTTATCGTGGGAGACGATACTCCGGATGTAGGGCGCCACTTCTGTGATGATAGATATGGCTGAAGGATTGTCCAAGGAGGGGGCTTTGCGGCCTGGGGCTGCTGGGAGACCGATTCGAGGTTCATCCAAGAGAGAGTCGAATATACCTGAGATCTTGGAACGGGTGGGTGGAGTTGAGGCCATAGTGTTGAGATAAAGACGGACCACCTCATCTCGGGTGGCCGGGGTTGTAGTGGTAGCGGAGCCGCAGAATCTCTTCATTGCCCCTGCAAGTATAGGTGAGGTAGCATCGTCAAAGAGATCCAACGCACTCTTTGTGTCGGACAGGATGAGCATGTCGCTGAGCGCCTGGATAGACTTAGTGTCTGCAGCGTTCGAGCAGACATCATCCTGCACCCAATCCAGCAGTGAGATACCCAGACTGTCTTGCGTAAAGCGAACGAGATCTTCTGTGTCTTCGAATCGGTGCGGAAGCAGATCAAGCCCGCTTGTATACGTGTCTTGACTGACAATTCGAGTCACTGAACCATCTGGATTGGGCTTGCGCTTGTCCTCATAGGGCAGCATCCAATCGAGGCCTCCTTGCTGAGATCCGACAGTCATCTGACACCATAGACTCAGCTCTGTGATTGCAGCACGCAAATCCCGTCCTTTGGTCAAGTACAGGGTGCGTAATGCTTCTTTGCCCAGTAAGTGGCCTTCCGCTGCAGCAATGTGTGCTAAGTGCTGTACGGCATCCTCAGTATCAGGGTGGCCATAATGCAACACTGCAAAAAGGTCTAGGTCATCAATTGGGACAGAATCGGTGTCATTGCAAGTGAGGATGACCGGTCGTTTCGTGCTCCTGATAAGCCACTGAACATGAGTCCAAAAGCCCTTGTCCTCGTCGAAAAGAATATCAGCCTCCTCGAAGAGAATGACAGACTGTTTCTGTGATTTTGTCTTGGATTCTGCATTGTCTTGCTTGGCGGCTGGCTTTGGCTGCTTTCCTCGCTTTGGTGCGTTCATGAAGCCTGCCATGGTCTTTTGATTGGCAGGCAACGGTTCAGTGAGCGCTGCTCTATCATCGATAGAGGCGCTTGACTCTCTGCTCAATGTGCTTGATTGCTGGACAAGATGGTTCTGCATCATGTCCCCAACTTTGTCCTGGATATCTTTCGCACTCCGGCGCATCCCAGGGTGAATCTCGAACACCTCAAAGCCCAAATTTTGAGCCACGGCAAACACCGATGCTGTTTTGCCCGAGCCGGGTGGGCCTACGAGCAAGATGGCATTCTTCCCTGACGCCGTCGAGCGAGCATCGTCATCCGAGTCTGCAATGAAATCGTCTAGTTCGTCGGACTTTCGTTTTCGCCTCTGCTTCTTCGGGGTAGGTAGCTTTGCCTTGTGCAACTTGCCGCTCTGGACCTGATTCACACGGAGATTGTCCAACCAGTCATGCAGTGTCTTGCTCTGATCCTCTAATACGTCTTGCCAACATGTGGGCGCATATTCCTGAGACCACATCTGCGGCCCGGCTGCCATGCCATTATCGAAACAGCTCGAGGCTGACTCAATTCGTGCCTTTAGAGACGCAAGTGACCTCAAGCGCGAGGGTTGCACACTTCCTGCCTCGAGCTCCGAGCTGACGGCTCCAGCCAGTTCCTTGCCACTCATGACTTTTCGTCCAGGAAGTTGAAGGGTAGAAGAGTCAGCATGTGGCGTAAGACCTGCAGAGAACACCTGAAGGACGTCTTCGTCAGCTCTCAGCCTTAGATCACGTTGCTTCAGTTTAGCAGGGCGTTTTGAAGTAGACACATGGGTCAGCGTTGACACTAGGCGATCGCGACTGGGATGTATGTGCTGGAAGGCAATTGGAGGCCAGATTGGAGGAAGTGACGAAACGATTTGCTTAGCCGGCTTCCCAGATCCAAAGACAATGTCTTTCCATGCCTTCGGTGGTTTTGGACTTCCCCTAATCTTGGCCTCATCGTCAGAGACGATCACGACAGAGGACTGCTCGCTTTTCGATTCATTTTGTTGTTGTTGAGCCTTGACTGCCGTCTTCCCCATAAAGAAAGGATGCGTTGTTTTTGGTGGTGCGGACTTGTTTGGCATCGCAGGTGCTTGAGCTGCCGGGGTCTCAGTGCTTCCCTTCTGGGGTTTTCCAGACAAGATCTCGTCGATTCTAGCGGCGGAGTCTGGTGCGCTGTATGGCAGTGAAACTTGCAAGGAGGAGACAAATTTTCCATTCTTCATCTCGACCTTTTTAGCTGACTTCGCTGTCTTTGCACTCCCTTTGCTCTCACTGTTCTGTTGGACGGTCCCCACCCGAGGCGAGCGCCGAGGCGATTTCTTAGGCGAAAAGCTGAGTTTGCCATGGTCGCTGCGCAGCAATTTCTTCTTTGGAGTGGAGGAAGCTTTAATCCGCTTCAATGGAGGGTCATCCATCGCACCATCTGTCTGTACTGAGAAGTTAGCAGAGGGGTGAGGAGGTTCGATCTCAACCGTAATTGACGAGGTGTCAAAGGGAGGTTGAGGTGCGGGTGTCGGCCTGATAGCTGTTTCCGCTGGCCGAGAAACGTCCAGATCGGTTGCTTGAAGCACTTGATAATGTGGTTCATTGGCGTCAATTTCTTCTCCTTTTGGCACAAGAGTCCTGGCTGCGTCTTGCAGCTGATCGTGCCAGGTCAACGCCGTCGTGATTGAGCCACCTTCTGTCTCTAAAGGTGCTTGTATTGGTTCATCTGACACTTTCCGTCTCTTCACTCTCGTGTTCTCCTTTTCCAGATCGTCACCCTCAGCAATATGCCATAGTCCCTGCGTACGCGTCTCCGCAGGAGGGAGCGAGGTTGATTGATTTGAGAGAGCCGGTATACACACGTCAAGTTTAGCAGGTTCTGCTTTTTTGAGAAGCACCACACCGTCATCGCATGTCCCGTCTAGTCCGACAGTGACCGTGGGTGCGGGCCGGCGTTCAGCGTGATTGCTGTTGGCTAGCATGACGTTGTCAGTGCACTCTGTTCCCAATGCAAGGTAATGCTAGCTAACCGTTTCTGAAGAATGGATGCATATGCACAGGATGTTCCGGAGCAGTGCCATAGCCCAGCACTGTCGCCATTCAACTAACCCTCGGTCGTTGCGAAGGACGTCCCATTCAGACAGAACTTATGTCTGAAATCTCAGTTGCTGTAGAGTAGCTAAATCGGCCCATCAGACGACAGTTGTGGCCTTTGTGAACTAGTGTTGATGTTGTGTTGAGTTCCACGGCATTGTGATCAGAGGATGCAGGCGCGTCAGTGACGCGATGGACAATTTGGCTGCTAGAGGGAGGCTCTGCAGTGGGCATCATTCGCACCGCGTAACCGCCGCTGATAGGCTTGACGAGGCGGAAGATCGACCGCTAAAAATCTCCAGTAGCGCCTAGATTGGGGAAAGTGCACGCGATGCTGGCTGTCACTCCGCATGCGCAAGGCTCTGACGAACTTTTTTGCTCCAACAACGGGCACTTTTTGGCATGGAAACGACTGCCCAGCACCACGGATTCATGTCTCAATGATGGATATTTCAGATCCAATCTTCTTGGCCAAACTGCCTCGCTCTAAAAAGCAAGACGGTTTCCATTTTGGTACGGTATATGCTGTGCGCAATGGGCTGAAAAAGCGGAGGAAAGAAATTTGCGCCGCTGTTGATGGCGACTCTCTCAGTCTTTATGAGGTACCTCTTTCCCAAAGGTGCGCATCGCACACGGATCTGACAGGATCGCAGACGCAGAATGGACATGTCATTGCCTCTTATCCTGTGCCGCCGACCTCGCTCTTCCTAGGGCCACTGTGCTCAATACACGAAAAAGTAGGTGGACGGAATATTCGAACGACGTACTGCGTCATAAAGAGAGATGCCCTGCGGATTGAAGCCTATAAAACCTCGAGGGAAGACTCAGACCGTCCAATATGTGTCGTGAGCCCGGCATTGCGAGACCAACAGAGTCCTGTCGCACTTCTCGATGTTGTGTTGGAAAGCAGAGACAATCCGATCATAGTCGTCCAGCAAAATGGCAACCTCACGGTTTTCTCTGCAGACCTACAGACTACTATTATCGAAACCTCGCTCTCTTCTAAGCATCTCGAGAGCCTGAAAGTCTTGGCCATTCACATCCTGACTCTTTCAGAGGCACAAAAAACAGTTTTAAAGCAAAGACCAGACGTGACCAGCGCAGCTGCGCCACACACCTGCCATCTCGCCGTCGCGTATGGGCAGACTGGACAAACTGGATCCATCGACAACCTAAATTATGGCGTCTGGGAGATTGAAAATGCTGGTGGGAATGCTACATCAAAGGGGAGATATCTCAAACCACTCTTCGAGCACGACCTTTCGCAGAGTATATCTCAACCAAATCTTCTCACGGGAAAACACTGCTCATTTAGCTCGAGAGCTTCCAACCTTTTTGTCCACGTCGGTCAGACACTCTCATCATACGACTTGACGGGGTTCGTGCCTTCGTTGAGTTCGACACTGCACATGGGTTCCGGCGGCACCTGTGAAACCATGGGCATCTCACCTGCATTTGCCCTTGGGTCATTTCAAGATTCACTGCGCCTGTACGACCTCAAGTATCAATCGGTGCAGGCTCAAAGAGATACGCAGCAAGCAAATCTCAAGCGTAAACGCAGTGTGGCACCTCCGGATGGAAGCGGTCCTATCCATTTCATCGCTTACTATCCACAATCTACACGTATCATAGGAAGACGGCGCAATCAACTTTTGGCCATTGACCTCAACATGATTGCTTCTAAACGAATGCTGGAGAATGGAAGTGACCTCCTCCACAATATCGGCCGAGGAAGCTCGACCCAAGGTTCGGCGGCGAAATCTACAGCAAACTGGAAGACTGTGCAGACAAAACTCGACGATCTAGCCCAAGCGGGTGACGTGGCCGGGTTTGAGCGCGCATTCATCGATGATCTCCCAAGAATTGGAGCACAAGCCGCAAGCGCCGATCCAACTCTTGACGAACTGCTTACCGAGCACGCGGCCCCATCAGAGCATAAGATCAACTATCTCCTCTCAACTATATTCCAGGTAGAATCCAGTTCAAATGGGGCGGTCAACGGACGAAGTGCTGGTGATAAACAGCTGAAGCTTCGGATTGCCTCATTCAAGCTAATGTTCTGGGTCTCGCATCTGGGGCTTCTGTCGAGACATCGTGTGAACTCAGCAGCTACAAATGCTACGCCTGATGTGAAAGACGGATTTCCTACCAACGCCGTTGCACGGGCACTGATGGACGCAGGCCCGTCTTGCGCTTTGCTCATCGGCTGTCTCAAGCACGGATTCAGTCCAGATGTCGACGAACAGGCGGCAGTGGTACAACTATTGATCCAGCGTGCTCTTGAGACATCGGCGAATACAAGCAATGCAGGGAGCGGATCTCAAGCAGACGGAACCATGGATGTCGACTTGGCACTCACGGCGGCAACACAAGTTAAAACATTCTCCACATCGTCATCAGAGAGCCCTTGGTTACCCAATTCGTTACAAGAGGCATTGATCGCCGCGTTGGACAACTTCGGCACGGCGGCAAGTCCGACGGTATCGTCAACCCTGAAAGCCGTCTTCTCACAAACTGAGATCCTAGCTCTGATCCAGTTCTTGCGGCAGCAGCTTTTCCAGGCTGGCCATACCCGATCCTTTCAAAGCTTGCCGACAACAGAAACAGTCCAACGAACTGTCAGGTTTGATGTGTCGATAAAGGTGTTGTCCGGATGCGTTGATGCTATCGGACCACTTGGGTTTTTTGGCGCTGTGGACGACGAGGACTTCCTTGGGAACATCATTCCCGAGCTGGTCACAGAGGTCACAAACACAAAGCAGAGCTTGGAGGAAGTGTTGGAGCTGCAAGGGATCCTGCGTGAGGCGTTGAGATATCAAGAGTCTATTCAGAGACAGCAAGAGGCTGGTGCTCGCATTCCACCTCACATCGCAGGTCGGATCTCTCAACAGCGGCCAGGTGCTATTGTGACCGTGTATTCGGAGGCTGTGGAAGGAGGAGAAGATCTACAGGGAGGATCCGCTCTGCCGCTGAGTCTGAAGGTCGAGAACGTGGTCAATCCCGTCAGGATGCGGAAGGGTGGAGGACCCGTTAAACAACGCACTCTGCGGCAGAAGAGGATGTTGGAGACGAGAAACAAAGGCCAGTACTCATTTGAGCGACTAGTCCTATGATCTAGAAGCCAGCATGTTAGCAGCTGGATCCAATCCACTTGGCGTCTTATGCTGGTAAAATGAAGCTCCTCATACTAGTGGGATCGTGCAGAAGCGAGATGGTCAAGGCTCCCAATGCGGATTCGAGGTGATTGGCCATTGCGGAGTTCACGATGCTAGCCTCATTCAAGCCCATCGCATCTCATGCATGCGACGCCGACTCCAGCTTGCGATTCAGACCTCCTCTCTGCCTTTCCTAACAAACCATCGATCGTTCTACTGAATCCTACCTCACCTGTGCAGAAACATCACGAGCGAACCTCCCTCTCTACGACCCTTTACCGACCAACAACGGGTGCAGCCCCCTGAACTCGCCTTGTTCTGCCTTGGAGGGGCCAAGGGACTGCAGCAACGACGTGCTCGACATCTGTCTGTTGGACACAGGGTGGACTTCTCCTCGATCAGAGTCAGACTAACACCCGTTTGCTGTCCCACTCCTGGCCGATAAAGTGGTCAAGTTTCTACAAACACCATCTGCGGCGGGGCTGAGCAGTGACCGTCCAAGCGCCTGCATGCCGACCAACCCTTGACGCAAACAATGGCATATCCCAGCGGCACCACCTACCATGCCGACTCTGACGCCGACGACGAGTACGAGCGAAGTGTCATGACCTCTCCAACTCAGCTGCATACTGATTCGGAAACCTCGTCGGACCCGCCGTCCAACGAACACACTCCGACCACCTTCGACATACCGGGGGATGACTCAGGTCTACCAAGGACAATAATAACAGAATGGACACCGGATGAATGTGCACAATTTATACTGAGCCTGAATCTACGGCAGTACTGTCAGGCCTTTGTCGGTAAGCGACATCAGAGTGATCACAATCTGACGCTGAACTTGGACTGATTTGGAGCAGATCATGGCATTGAAGGCGAAGCGCTTGTTGCGCTGAAGCACGACGAGCTGAAGGAGATGGGCATTGCCAGTGTCGGACACAGACTCACCATCCTGAAGAATGTCTATGATATGAAAGTCAACCAGGACATCCCTATCGACCCGGACGACTATGTTCCACCCAGCAAGTCACCTTCTGCTCAAGTGATCACACAAGGCTAACACATCTGTACAGCTGCTGAACAGAACCCTCAGCATGAAATGGCTACCAAAGCAGACATCGACCGATTAGCCCGATCCATGATCCGCCTCCGAGACGAACGAATAACGCAAGCTGAGGCGCAATTAACAAAGCTGGCAGACGAATACCGCAAATTGCGAGAAGAACTCCTCCCAGTCATCAAAATGGGCAAAGACCGCTCGGAACCCCTCCCCTACGCCCCTTACCAGAAGGCCGCCATCAGCCCCGAAATATACCAAGGAGACGTGGTCTCCCCTCCCATAACCACGCAGCCCGTCCCCGAAAAGACGAGCCTAACACGCACCTTCTCCAAGAAACTAGGCCTGAGCTCTACACCCAAAAACAACTCGCCCACCCATATCCCCAGCACGATCCACGAAGGCCGTCCTTATGAGAACGGCGGCCTCGATCCCTCCGCTGCAGCCTCCCTCGCCTCGAACTCCCTAACCGCCCAGATGTCCGGCGGCTTCCCTCAACCCTCACCGGGCGTCCCCTCCCCGACTTCTCCTCTTCCCTATCAACATCAACCCCTCGCTCCACGCTCCTACCAACGCGAAGGCAGCAGCGGGATCAGCTCGATATCACGGTACGACGGCATCGACGACCGTGCCGTGACAATCGAGCGCGAACGAGACCGCGATCCCCCCACGTCTGCGAAATCCGTCTCCGCGAAATTAAACCCCACGAACAGTACCATCTCGAATGCATCGACACTACTACCTTCGCGCGAGATGTCCGCAAGCGTCCCACCTCAACTACCTTCCTCCGGCATGATCGGCCACCCCCCGCATTCTCGCGGCGATAATCGCGACCGCGACCGCGATCGGGATCGAGACCCTCCATCCAGCTCGGGCGGCGACGCCCCCTCGGTCGAGATCTTCAAGTCCTTCCGCGTCGGCCTCGAAGACCCGTGCTATAAGGTCCTCCCCGCGGCGCTACGGAAATATAACATCCAGGCCGATTGGCGCCAATATGCTCTATATATTGTGTATGGCGATCAGGAGAGATGCGTCGGGCTAGAGGAGAAGCCGCTTGCGCTGTTCAAGGATTTAGATCGAGAGGGCAAGAAGCCGATGTTCATGTTGCGGAAATTGGCGAATGCGATGGTTGGGGAGCCTGTTACGGCGGGGATTGGGATTAAGCCTTCGGGCATGGTCCAGGTTGGAGGGATGGGCGGTGGGAGCTTGAGTGGTGGTGGGAGACCACTGCCTGGGGGCGTGTTATAACAATTATGATTTGCTTGGATAAATAGTGCTTTGCCTGGTTAGCGAGTTTTCGAGTGTGCCACTCTAAAAGCGATGCATTCCGGAGCACATTGAGTGAGTCATCATGAGAAGATGTGAAATTTTCTGTGTTCTGGGTATATCTTGTGCATACTCCGTATTCGCCGTGGATGAACCCTTCACCATAGTAAGAAGAAGGCTTTCACCCTTCCTTTTGACCAAGATGCGCCTATCAACACTCCAATCCCTTTTGGTCGTACACACCCTTCAAGCGCCATCGCTATGCTCAACAGCTGATACCACCCTTTGATCTCGGACACGCCTTCCTCTAATTTTCTCGATAAGTACCATCTCCTTTCCTCGCCCGCTTAGATCCCTGTGGCATGATATTGTTCCATGACTTGGGATCTGCGCTGATTTCGTCGTGTCGAGGTTCTGCGGGCATTAAGTCTTCGTCGACGTATATCCATCCCGTGCCCTGTTTAATTTCTTCCTGTTCTGATGTATCATCCTCGTTGGTTTCCTCCGCACTGCCTTCCTCCTGTCCGTTTTGAGTCTCGTGGTTATTGCGCGCCTGAGCCGGTGCCTCTTCATTACCGTCTGCTTTAGCCCGTCTGGACTTCTAGTCGCTATCTTCATCCTGTACCACCTCACAATGCTCCTCTATCAGATCCCTCACAAACGCGACGCCCTTTTCCGCGGTAACATAAGGTGTGCGCACGTCTGGAAGTCCGTCGGGCCCGCCAGACCATTCTTTCGACAGGGCAATGGCGTTGTTCCCGTTGACTGCCCCAGCTCCAGAGGTGGCAGCGCCGTTGGTTTCTTTGCTTTTATCTTTGTTCGAGACTGGTTTTTCGGGTTCCTTAGGTGGCAAAGTCGCCCGTCTCGTCACTTCAGCCATGAGTTCTGGGAAAGTATCGCACGTTCCATTGCGGAGGAGTTCAAGGGCTAGAGCGCGGACGCGGTCTGTCCAACCTGTGCGGTTCAAGGAGTCGGAGAGGACGGCGCCGAGCTCGGGGATCGCGTTTGTGTCGCTTCGCAAGAAGGAGAGAAATTTAGAGGCCATTTCCGAGGGGAGTTCTTGAGTATCGGCTGTGAGGGAAGGGGGTATGGGGATTTTTCGTGCTTCGTCGGGAGTGGAGGTAGACATGATGCGTTGTTACGAAGCGACTTTTGTTTGGAATCCTTTACGGAGGGTGGGTGAGAATCCTGAGGTTTTGGAGGGTTGACTCCGTGAGCTCGCAAGGTCCCGTGTGAGTGACTCTTTGTATTATGGAGGAAGCGATTCGGCGACTGTCCAGCAGCGCCGGCGGAGACGAGTTAGTATTTGACTTTGGCGGGAGCCGATATGATAGACCACGGTTATTAAGTGAGGCTTCGATGAGCTGTGATATGTGTGTAAGAGAAGACAGAAGACAGAAGACTAGTGGGCAAGAAGAAGAAGAAATAAAGGCAAGATTCCAGCTGCGGCCGCAGAGTGGCATGTGCGGAGAAGTGTTTGGCAGCGGAGCGGAAAGATCTTGGGCTGCGAATCCCAGCTTCGAGCCAGGGGCAAGAACGCCCCGAGCCTATGGAAGAGGTTCCTGGTTGTGCAAGCAAAATCGTTGTTAACGAATCTCGACATGCGTCATCATGGGCGGCGAACTTGGAGCCTCAGGTCTTATTGCCATTGACTGCACAAGGCTTTGATCCAGCCTTACCAGCATGTAGCTCGCTGCCAGCTGTGTGCGAGGCAGCCTCCTGTGGAAACGTGGCAGTAAGGTGTTGGCTTTACTAAACAAATCAAACGAGGCAGTCAAATGGTAATTGTTGTCCTGTGGCAAGGCGATAAATATGCATAGTTCTCGTCACTTCGATCGGCTTCTCTGAGCGCAGGCTGCAGAAGGCAACGTATATTGCAGTGAATGACGGTCATTTGAGGGTCGAGCCGGAAGTTTCTCCTGCGCTGCGATTCACTTGAGAATCATCACCATCGATCTCTGCCTTGGAGGACCTGCAACTTCCACTGCCATCTGTCACTGTCCAAGGTTCTCGCTTTCATAAGAGTTCCTTCGAATCGATCTTTCCTTTCCTCCACCTTTCTTACCACTCCGTCCAAACATCAGCGCGCCTGTCTTGGACTTCCGCAACTGTTTCAACCTTTCCGATACCCTTCCACCTCAACCTCTCCTTACACCTCAGATTGAACACTCACAGACGTCAAAATGTCTGCAGAACCTGATCACTCCCAGTCGAAGAAGAAGGTCAATCTCAAGTATGTACCTTTCTTCCAACAGTCATGAGATCTTCTGCTAACTCAAGCTGCAGTGATGCCTCTGGCGCAGAGAAGCGTGAAGTAAGAGCTACATCTATCAAGCTATCTGACGTGGGACTTGAGACTGACTTGGCTGTCCAGGAACTTGACACTTCGACGGCCATCCTAAAAAAGAAGAAGAAGCCCAACTCTTTGATGTAAGTTTACAAAGTTTTCAGATCGAGCGAGAATCAATTGACGCTGACAAACACAGTGTTACTGATGCCACTAACGATGACAACTCCATCATCGCCCTCTCAAACAATACCATGGAGACGTTACAGCTCTTCAGAGGAGATACCGTGCTCGTCAAGGGAAAGAAGCGCAAAGACACCGTCCTGATCGTGCTGGCCGACGACGATCTTGATGATGGTAGTGCTCGCATTAACCGAGTGGTTCGCCACAACCTCAGAGTCAAGCATGGCGACATCATCACCGTTCATCCTTGCCCTGACATCAAATATGTAAGTCTCTTCCTAAATTCTGCTGGATTTCTCGATCTGATCATCTCTCCAGGCTAAGCGCATTGCTGTCCTCCCAATCGCAGACACTGTTGAAGGCTTGACCGGCTCCCTTTTCGATGTCTTCCTTGCTCCTTACTTCCGCGAAGCCTATCGACCTGTTCGACAAGGCGACCTTTTTACAGTTCGAGCCAGCATGAGACAAGTCGAGTTCAAAGTCGTCGAAGTTGATCCTCCTGAGTATGGAATTGTGGCGCAAGACACCGTCATCCATTGCGAAGGCGACCCGATCCAGCGCGAAGACGAGGAGGGAAATCTCAACGAGGTGGGCTACGACGACATTGGTGGCTGCAGAAAGCAGATGGCTCAGATCCGAGAATTGGTTGAACTGCCGCTGCGACACCCTCAGCTTTTCAAGTCCATCGGCATCAAGCCTCCTCGTGGTATTCTGATGTTCGGACCTCCCGGTACTGGCAAAACCCTCATGGCTCGAGCCGTCGCCAATGAGACTGGTGCCTTTTTCTTCCTCATCAACGGTCCTGAAATCATGTCGAAGATGGCTGGTGAATCAGAGTCAAATCTTCGAAAAGCCTTCGAGGAAGCTGAGAAGAACTCCCCTGCCATTATCTTTATCGACGAAATCGACTCGATCGCACCCAAGCGAGAGAAGACTAACGGCGAGGTTGAGCGACGTGTTGTTTCTCAGCTGCTCACCCTCATGGACGGCATGAAGGCTCGTTCCAACGTTGTGGTCATGGCCGCTACCAATCGACCGAACTCCATCGATCCCGCCCTTCGACGATTTGGCCGCTTCGATCGAGAAGTGGATATCGGTATCCCCGATCCTACCGGTCGTCTTGAGATCCTCCAGATCCACACCAAGAACATGAAGTTGGGTGAGGATGTTGATCTCGAGTCGATCGCCGCCGAAACTCACGGCTACGTTGGGTCCGATGTAGCATCCCTATGCTCTGAGGCTGCCATGCAGCAGATTCGTGAGAAGATGGATCTCATCGACTTGGATGAAGACACCATCGATGCCGAGGTTTTGGACTCTCTTGGTGTCACCATGGACAACTTCAGATTCGCCCTGGGTGTCTCCAATCCTTCTGCTCTTCGCGAAGTTGCAGTTGTCGAAGTGCCCAACGTCCGCTGGGACGACATCGGTGGCCTCGAGAGTGTCAAACGCGAACTCATCGAGTCTGTCCAATATCCCGTCGACCATCCCGAGAAGTTCCTCAAGTTCGGTCTTTCACCTTCTCGAGGTGTTCTCTTCTATGGACCCCCTGGTACTGGTAAGACTATGCTTGCCAAAGCCGTTGCAAACGAATGCGCCGCGAATTTCATCTCGATCAAGGGCCCCGAACTTCTGAGTATGTGGTTCGGTGAGTCTGAATCGAACATTCGAGACATTTTTGACAAGGCGCGAGCTGCGGCTCCTTGCGTTGTTTTCCTCGACGAACTGGATTCCATCGCCAAGTCTCGTGGTGGCTCAGTCGGCGATGCTGGCGGTGCATCCGATCGTGTCGTCAACCAGCTTCTGACCGAAATGGATGGCATGACCAGCAAGAAGAACGTGTTCGTTATTGGCGCAACCAATCGACCTGAGCAGCTTGACAACGCTCTTTGCCGACCCGGCCGTCTTGATACCCTCGTCTATGTGCCACTGCCAGATGAGGCTTCTCGGGAAGGCATCTTGAAAGCTCAGCTGCGCAAGACTCCTGTTGCTGCTGATGTCGATGTCAAGTTTATTGCCAGCAAGACTCACGGCTTCTCCGGTGCCGATCTGGGCTTTGTTACTCAACGTGCCGTCAAGCTCGCTATCAAGGAGTCGATCGCCATTGACATCGAACGACAGAAGGAGCGCGAGGCAGCTGGCGACGCTATGGATACTGACGAGACTGGTGAAGACCCGGTTCCCGAATTGACCCGACGCCATTTCGAGGAGGCTATGTCAGCTGCACGACGATCAGTCAGCGATGTTGAGATCCGCCGCTACGAGGCTTTCGCCCAGGCCATGAAGCAGAGTGGCGGCAGTGCCTTTTTCAAATTCCCTCAAGCTGGCGAGGACGCTGCGAACGCCAACGGAAACGGATTTGGTGATGCTGGCAATGATGACAGCTTGTACGACTAAGTGGTGAACAGGTTGAGGACTTGCTTGGATGAGAAGCATTGTCCTGAACAGAGTTGAGGCGCATAGGAAGTGAATGGCGTCCAAGATCATGTTCAGACGGCATGGTTGCAACACGGACAGGTTGCGCCCGGTGGTGAGCTTGACACATGTGTCCTTCAGATCATCAGCCGGCCATGCAGAATTGTATTCTACGTTTCTAGAGACATGAAGCTGCACGGGGAAATAATAGAATGCTTGACTTGATATGTCTTTCCAAACCTTGACCATTCTTGCAGCCTTGTGCAGAAATGATGCAAGAGGCGGGAAGGCGGCGGTTCCGGGGCTGCCGGTCGCTCGCTCATCTTCCTCCGTTCTCTTTAATTTCCCGAATCCTCCACCACCCAACGTTCCTTTGTTCTACTCGTGTGACTCTGCTGTATCTTGAAAGTCTTCCGCTCCCTTCGAGCAATTGTATCGATTATGGCGAACTATGGGATATCGGCGCGTTTACTACGCCTCGCACGGCCAAAAGTATGACGGCGAAAGCTGGTTCGAGTTCTGTGCTGACTTCTGTAACAGCGATTCTTGTACACCATGACCCTCTCGACCGGCGCCAGTCTGATCACCCTCTCGATGCTTGTCAATAAACTCGCCGGTCTCTATGGCATCCTCGCGCTGTTCACTGGCTACCACTTATCGCCGTTCCAGCTGAGCATGTACATTTACTCGACCTTCGCCCTCATCCTTACCGTCTACCTCGCACGTCATATCCGCAAGCAATCACCCTTACAATGCCTCGCTCTTGCCTGGTTCTACGTCCTCGATAGCATCATCAATTCCGCATATACCGCCGTCTTCGCTGCGACATGGTTTCTGGTCCTAGCGCAGCACGATGCAGGAACAACAGACAAGAAAGGGCCCGGCGCATCTACAATGGACCAGACAAGCGGCTTCACAGACCCGCAGTACAACGTGTCGAAGGTTGAGGTCGTTGCTTCGCCGCAACCTCCATTGGCGGCGTCGGGTCAAGATGCCGTCGCAGCAGGCGTTCCTGCATCGACAGCCGCAGGAAGCGGAGGTAACGGCGCTCTCCAAACTGCCATCCTGGACAGCCAGAACATGAACTCCATTGGAATAATCATCGCCATGTGGACGATCCGCGCGTATTTCTGCCTTATCATGCTCGCCTTTGCGCGCATGGTTATCCGCCAACACATTGCCTCCACTTCCAAAGCCGGCGTAGACTATACTTCCGCGTCCACGGACTCGGCACTCGCAGAAAACCCTTTTGCAGCATCGAAACCCCAGGGTCAGGGCTGGCGCGGTAAGCTCGGGAGAATCCTCATTGCGATAGGCAGAAGTTATTGGCTGGGCAGTGATGAAGACGACAGCTGGATGTATGGCATGGGTGGCAAATTCAGGAAAAGTGGTGTTGCAGGTGAAGAAGGTGGATTCATGCTCAATAAGATTGAGAGTGGGCCGACCGAGCGGGAGAGGAGGAGACGATCGGGAACAGGCCCGCCGGTGCCTGCGCCGGGTGTTGTGGAGGGCGATAAGATGACTTTGCAGATCCCGCAGGCAACCAATATTTGAAGCTGCAAAGCGGAAGATCGGGAGGATGAGACGTTTCGCCATGAAGCATAGAAGGAGTGCTTCGGAGAAGAGGAGGATGAGGACTGGCACGATAAACAAGCATTGATTCAGACTGGGGCGTTTGGATATAATCTCCTACCACTACGGTATGGGTGGCTCTGGTCTGCACGGCTGAAGCAGGCTTTGCCACGAAGTGCACAGAAGGATGGAACACAGGAATCAAGTCACTTGTATGACAATCTATCTATATAATGATGATGAGGGAGACCTTCGAGACACTGGGTCAATGAGTCGTAAATCTTGAACCATCGGTTTCTAAGCCTGCGCAGGGAGATTAGGCCTCCTGGACCGTCCCTATCGCTGACCTAACAGTGAATTTCAATGCGCCGGAGAAGATTACCATACAATCAATTTGCGCCGATGAGAAATGTGGGTGTCAAGTGTCGCATGAGTGGATGCCAGAAAGGAGTGAATTGAGCACTTCCTCGGCCTTTGTCGAATACAGACATGATTGATGATTGAAGCGATGCAGCCAGCCTCCAAGCACACGCGACGATACATGTACCCCGACGAACAGGGTTCCTCACCCGGCACATCTGAGGATGAGAATCCAATAACCCCAAAACGTCGCTTCGCGTCTCTTGACGGCTTCCGGGACTCCATCTCCAGGCGTCGCGAGCTCAAAAAAGTAATTTCACCTCATGCCGACACCCAGCTACAGCCTGGACAGGTTCGACTGATCTACTTCAAGCACTCCAAGCGACCGAGGAAATGGCCTTCCAAGAGCACCATCGACTGTTCCCGTCACATCTTCAGTCTAGACAATGCTCCTCGCTTCAGAGCGTTGTCGTACACATGTGGACCGCCGTATCTTGAGCAACGCATCGAGGATGGCGTGCTTACACTGGAAGAGCCAACCGAGCTACTGGCCGAATCCAAATGTCGTGTACGATGCGATGGACGACATGTACTGGTCTATTCAAACCTCCACGATGCACTGCTTCAACTACGCCACAATTTGAGACGTGACTTATGGTTGTGGGTCGACTGTCTATGTATCCAACAGCAGGATCAAGAGGAGCGGGCGTCCCAAGTAAAACAGATGCACATGATCTACACTTCTGCCGATGAAGTACTTGTGTGGCTTGGGAAGTCCCTGGGACTTCGCCACGACGTGGTCTGGTTCATACGCGAGTTTTGCGATGTTGCCACCAGATTGCTGGACCCGTCGACTGGTAGGATTGATGATCGATATAAGGATACTGGAATCTTGGACACGAGTTGGCACAGCATCTTAGGCATCACGGATTTCGAGGAGAAACTCTTGGATTTGATGATCTTCTTGAAACACTCCCGCTACTTCAACAGGTTATGGATTTTGCAGGAAGTTGCCCTCGCCAGCAAACCAAGCATCATGTGGTACGGTCGGATGGAAAACTTCAACTGTGTCGTGTACCTCGTGGACTATTTCCAGAAGGCTGGCTGGTTCCGATGGCTTGATGACCGACTCGACGAGAAGAACCTTTATCTCCCCGGCGAGCCCTGGACCGCTCTAGAGGGAATGCGCTCTTCGATCTTACGTTTCCAGAGCTCGACTTTTGAAACAAGCTTCTGGAGGTTGAATACGAGAACGGGCGTTCCGTTGTCGCGAACAACGAGGTCATTCTTCGACTTTGCGGAGCTCTTGCACTACTCGCGAAGCTTTTCATGCTCGGATCCGAGAGACAAGATTTATGCCCTTCTTGGGATTGCTTCACAGCTCAATCAGCATGAACCGCTGGATATTGCTCCTGTTGACTATACTTTAAAGGTGGAAGGTTTGTACACCGAAGTCCAGAAGAGAATCCTGAGGGAGACTCAATGCATTGACCTGTTGTCATTTGTTGGCCGGTCGCTACAACAATCGGATCCTAGCCTTCCCTCATGGGTGCCGGATCTCAGAAACAGTGATGATATAAAGTTTGCTGTTGAGATCTACCTACAACCACAGACAGTCGGGCCCCCACCTTGCTTGGAATTGGAGGAATGCCAGCAATCGCTCTTCTTCGATGGCGCAGCATTGTGTTGTATGGGAGCTTGCGTCGACGAAGTCGAGTATAACTACCGGGAGCCTAAAGGTGGACGCGATCGAACATACGCAAACTGGGTACAGGCCCACCAGGCGACTCTTGATGCGCTGTTCAGCATTCCGGGCAGCTCCGAAGGCCCTTCACCTTTGGCAATTGTGCTTAACACGGTACTCATTGGTAACTTGGAACTGCAAGCTGGCGCAAAGAAAGACGTCTCAGAAGAGGCGTATTTCGATTTTGCCGTGTATCTCATTCTCAACCATGTCTACAAGGGGTCGTCTGGTGACCGCAGCATTGCTTGCACGATTGCACGCTGTCATCAAATGTCTGATTCTATGAAACACTGGGGCATCGCTGGATCTTTGTCCTCACGAATTCAAGACCTGCTCGCAGAAGTTGAGAGAGTAGTCTCAGCATGCAATGAGCCCGATGAAGTCAGAGCGAGGTTTGATGAGTTTCAAGTCAAGTATGATGCGCCGATATCGCGCTTCGTTTCATGGTCCAAGCGAGTCGCAAATACCAGGGTCTTGGTACGAACGAAGAAAGGGTTGCTTGCGTCGACGCAGAACCCGGTTGAGAAAGGTGATCAGATCTTTGTGCTCGCGGGAAGTAGGACGGCGAATATTTTGCGGAAGACGGCCAAGGAAGACGAGTATATCTTTGACGGAGATTGTTTTATTTGGCATCATCAGAAGGGATGGCAGGAAGAGATGTCTGAGGTGCGGAAGCACGTCCGGCCTCTGAGAATCATCTAAAACGCCATTAGGTGCCAGATTCGGGAGTATCGAACAGTCAAGGGAGTTCGTGCAATAGGAGGTCGGCTCTTCCTTCCGATTCACTCAGAATATGACAGTTGAAGTCAGTATTGCGCTGTGCATGAACCGCGGAGGTCGTCAGTCCACATTGTTGTTCTCGAATCTTGGGGCTTTCTCCTGGTAAGCTGTATGATATGTGTGGGCTTCATCCTATATACAACCGTGTCTCGAACATTCGAAAAAAAAAAGAGCTTTAGAAGAAGAAACGTTCGCTCGTAGAGAATATATTCTCAAGATTCTCAAGCTGGGAGGTATTATAGAGTATAATCCTTAATGCTAAAGACGTATTGAATTTCTACAATGTCTACAATATAATATAGAATAACAAAAAAGAAGTATATACTTTGACGACAGCTACAGGATTTGAACCTGTGCGGCTAGGTACTTGTTAGTTCTCAAACGTTACGACAGGAACACTGTAGGATACTTACGCGAACCCAGCAGATGACGGTTTAACCAATTAAGGCAATTCGAGTCTGCCGCCTTAACCACTCGGCCCTGGGGAGGTCAGTATAATGCCCATGGTTGAAGACCTAGAGGTAATCTCACAAACTGTCTTAACAAATGTGTGCATAATTTGTAGCAATTTTCCGACGTGCGCCATTATCAAGTCCTGGTTTTTGAGTCACGTGACCTATCGAAGCGGTCGATCGATATCGGTATGGCTATGTTGAGCATATCGAGACTGGGCAACGGACCTCGTACCACGGGGCACACAAGAAACGTGAAACAGAACGTTTACTGCCGAAGGAAAATGATATATTGTTTCAGAAAGTGCAGATCCCTGATGCGTCCACCAGAGACTCTACTCGCGTCCAGACTCGAGCCGACAGAGCCCAGCGCACAAAGTGGAAGGAGGTAAACGGCAGGAAAGCACCAATTTCAATCCGCCTTGTACATAGAACGTGTTACATGAAGAGTGCTTCCTGCTCCTTCTGCATCCAGAACCTGCGGACTAAGATAGGGGGCAACGGACTAAGATAGGGGGCAACGGACTAAGATAGGGGGCAACGGACTAAGATAGGGGGCAACGGACTAAGATAGGGGGCAATGGGGGGCAGAAATGTCTCGCGACAGCCTTGTAGGTACAAAATGGTGGTGGAGAAATGAACAGGGGGAACAGTGTCGCATGCAACGCTCGAAAATCCTCCGCTGGAACCATAGCCATGTTGTCAATCACTCAACCCTGCTAGGCCAGCTAAAACAGGGGCGACTTTGGTCTCGTTCATCGGCCATGGCGTGAAGGCATATCGTAGATAACAGCCTCTCCTGTCTTTGGCGCCCGCGCTCTTTGGCAGGAGGAGTTTGTCATTTTAATTGCAATTGACATGGCTGTTTCGTATGGCTGCAAAGCATCGCTTTACATGACCACGCAGGTGTAAAGTTGAACAGACATAATTCAGTCTTGATTGTTTCGATGAGATCGAGATCGTTTGGCTTGTTTGACTTGTGTGGATTTGAAGGCTGTTTACATAACAACGCAGGTATACAATTGAACAGACATTTTGAAAAGAGTGTATTGTAGTTAGTTGGATTTGAACGAGTGTGATTGGGGAACGAAAACCTGGGTTGGCGAGCTTGAGAGGGAATATATCTGCGTACCACTTACCGTTTTCACCATGCAAATGTCAATGCCAGCACAAAGGTGCCATGAACGAAAGCAAATGGTAGACGTTCTCAAGTGCCAGTCTGGTTGATCGAGTATTGGGAGATGTCGTATGACAAAGAAGCTTGCAAGGCTGAGGTCAGGGAGGCGAGGCTTGATATTGTTGCCCGTTCTTAGTATTGTTCTTTTCCACACAAAGGCGCTCGGAGTATCACTACATCGATCACCCCACCCAAGCGGATTAGTACCAGATATTGTCAGCTTTGCACATTCTGCTTCAAGTAAGTCTGGACCATGCTCGAGTGACGCTGGGACGTTTGCTTCCATTGTTCTATACTTGATTCTTGTCTAATACCTAAAACCGGCTGAACGGTAGCCATTTTCCGCGAAGAGTGATTATCGCCTGGACAATGTTAGTCGAGCACACAAAGAGACCTGAAGAGCTTACCCATGCATTGCCGTCCTTGTCGATTTCCTTCTCAACATGAGTCGAGAAGGAAATCGCACTCATGATGCCATCGCCAAACTTCTCATTCAAGACTGCCTTGTAGGCATACCCATAGTTCTGCACAATCTCATACAAGCGGTAGATCAGAGGCTCCTTCGGCGGCATCTCGATGCTCTTGCCACGATCAGGGAATCCGCTCAGCTGTTTCTCGAGGGTCGCATGCTCAATGCCAAGGTAGTCCGACAACTTCTGGATATCTTCGGGCGAGGCTCTGGCTTGTCCGTAAAACATGGCAGCTATCGCGACTTCATCTCGTCCAACCTCTTTGGCAATCTCCTCAAAGCTGACCTTCTTCTTTGCCTTGGCTTCGAACAGTGTGGTAGAGGATTGTGGTAGGACAGGGTGTTGCGATACCTTCTCGTGTTAGCTTTGCCTGCCAAGCAGTAGGTATACATACATCCAAAGTTGCTAGAGACATGTTTGAGGCAGGTCGAGTGAGCTGCGATGGGGTTGATCTGAAGCTGCGGAGGGCTGTTTGGGGTCTTGACTTGAAAGCTGTGAGTGCAAGACGTTGTAAAGGAAGCACACGAGAAGACATGGTCAAGCACGAGCACGGTTAATATATAGCCAATCCAAACACCGTGCAAAACTACCGTGGAGATGTGCACTTGACGATATTTGTATTTCGTTCCATCATGGTGGAGGGGGCTCGAGGTGAGCTCCCCGCATTGCCGTCACTCCGGGGCGTCATCATCCCAGATCCGCTCATGCTTGTTGCCCGGGCCTAGAGCGAGTTGAGCTGCATCAGAGATAGGTATATCCGTCTTGGGAATATATGTGTGCCAATGCGACGTAGTTGATAAGAAACGTAAGAGCTTCGACGCTTTCGAAGGCGGCTTCCCAGGTGCTATATCGGACGCGGGGTACCCGCTAATAGCAGCAACGAGGCGCAGCAGCTCGTGCTCGTTCGCACATACAGCCTAGAGCTGAAGCTCAGGACCATCTGATTGGTAGATGCATGGCTCCGTCTATGCCTTCACTCGACCGACGTGCATGAATCAGCTGAAAGCTCACTTATGGATGAAACACTCACTCCCTCTTTCGTTTGGCCCAGGCCGTTGTTTTCCTGCTAGGTCCCGCTGTAGGTTCTCGTCCTTCTCCTACATACATAAAGTTTCATGTGAGACGAATCGATAACCCAAAGATATCCTGATATGTCTTACCAACAGCGACCGGAAGACGACGGCCTCGCATACGGAGACGACTACAATCAATCCCGTGGGAGTAGTGGACAGGGAGGAACAGATCGGTCACTCCTTGGGGATGTCGGTAAGAAGTTGAAGTCGCAATTCGACAAGTACAACAGCGGATCTTCATCGTCGCCCAATTATGGCTACAGCAGCTCAGGCTCAAACCAAGGATATTACGGCCAACAAGGCTCAAGCACAGGATATCCCCAACCCGGTCAATCGCCATACCCTGGAGGCCCGCCTACTCAGCAGCCTCAAGCACGACCAGACATTGCCTCGAAGCTTCTTGGTGGCCTCCATGGCACACTTCACAGTATCGGCTCCGATGTTTCCAACTTGCTGGGACCAAGTAACAGGCCTCCGCAGCAATACCCGCCCCCAGGTCAAGGGCAGACCGGATATTCCAATTATGCTGCTCCACCAGGTCCAACCATAACCCAGTCAGCTCCCAATCGATATGACAGCTTTGCCTCGGAGAAGCCGGGAAATGATGTGAAGTGGTATGTTGATGGTTGTGGTTATTTCTGGGCAGTGAGTCAAGCTCTCGAGGGAGCAAGGCAATCGATCTGGATCTTGGACTGGTGGCTATCTCCCGAACTATATCTTCGGCGACCACCTTCGCAAAACGAGCAATGGAGGCTGGACCGAACCCTGCAACGTGCCGCTCAGCGTGGCGTCAAAGTCAAAATAATCGTGTACAAAGAAGTCACCCAAGCCTTGACTTTGTCTTCGGCTCACACCAAGCATGAACTCGAGAAGTTGCATCCGAACATCGCCGTGTTCCGCCATCCTGACCATCTCCCAGACGCTCAGACTGCGCAGTCATCCCTGATATCCTCCCTCCAAGGGTTGAAGTTGGATGCTGCAGGTGCTTCTAAACTTGGTCACGATGCATTAAAGGGCATTTATGGTGTCACTGACGATGTCATCTTGTACTGGGCGCACCATGAGAAGCTCTGCTTGGTTGATGATCGGATTGCATTCATGGGCGGGCTAGATCTCTGTTTCGGACGATGGGATACAAACCAGCATTCTATCGCTGATGCTCATCCGTCAGATATCAACCAGATTGTCTTCCCAGGGCAAGATTACAACAACGCCAGAGTCATGGATTTCAGTGATGTTGCGAATCCGTTCCAGAACAAACTTGACCGCACCAAGAGTTCGCGAATGGGCTGGTCCGACATCGCAATTTGTCTACAGGGAACTGTTGTACAAGATTTGCGGCATCACTTTGTCGACAGATGGAACCTGATCTACGATGAGAAGTATAATGTGCGGAAAGACCAACGATACTACAGACTTCTGGACGATCTGCCTCATACTGCAAGTGGTCCAGGCCAACGCCCTCAATCACGCCCCCAGTCCCAGTCAGGTCCGCAGGCTCAGGCAGGCTTCCAACCTTTTCCAAGCCCTTATGCACCACCGCCTGGCAGTCAACCTTACACTGAGCCTGCCTGGCACACAACGAACAGACCCCACACACCAGGTGGCGCATACGGTGCTGCGCCGAATCCTTCAGTCCAAGGTGCACAGAGTCAGCCTCCATCAGCGCAAATTCCTTATTCTCAAGTCGCTACTCCTCCACCACAAGGCTACCAGTCTCCACCACCACCACCTCCGATCGGGTACAGCCAGGGACCTGATCATACCACCTATCAGCCTGCTGCCGATCCTTACGGGCAACATGGATCTCTGGCACAAGCGCCTACCCATGGTTCCACTGATGCATATGGCCAGGTCTCAAGCCCTCCACCACAGACACAACAGCCCGTTTCGCCGAGCCCTTCCTATCAACACCAAACCAGCGAGACTTATCAGCAGAACTACCCTCCTCCACCTCCTGGGCTACCTCCTCAGACCACTTCTCCCCCACCATCGACCTACGCAGCATATCCCCCTCCACCAAGTGCAGTCCCTTCTTATGCGCCTTACCAACAAGGTCCAACAGAGCTACCATCCCAGTCGCAGTCCCCAGGTCAACCATATCAACATCAAACCTATCAACCCTATCAGCAACCAGGGGCCCAACAGACTCGAGGCTTCGACGACTATCCTCAAGAATCCAGTCGAGGCTTTGACGACCAGGGCTACGGCAACGAGAACGAGAGAGGCTATGGGGGCGAACGAGGCATCCGTGGAAGATTTGACCAATACAAACAGGAAGGCAGATACCTGGGCCAGGAACTCTCCTCGATCGGCAACGTCGTCTCGAGCGGACTAGGTGACAGGGCGCATCAAATTCAAGGCAAGTATCTTGGGGGGACCGACTCTTATGGCCGTCCTCACAATCAGCCTCGGGGAGTAATGACCTGTCAACTCCTTCGAAGCTGCACAACTTGGAGCAATGGAACTCCTCTCGAGCACTCGATTCAGAACGCATACATTGATGTCATTCGCAACAGCCAGCATTTCGTCTATATCGAGAACCAATTCTTCATCACTGCTACCGGAGACCAGCAAAAGCCAGTGAAGAATCTGATCGGCCAAGCTATCGTTGAAAGAATTCTAAGAGCAGCCCGCAGCAACCAGAAATACAAGATCATTGTCGTTATTCCAGCAGTGCCAGCTTTCGCCGGAGATCTTCGAGATGACTCGTCGCTAGGTACACGAGCGATAATGGAGTTTCAGTACAACAGCATTAACCGCGGCGGTCACAGTATTTTGGAGAAGATTGCACAAGCTGGCTTTAATCCCATGGACTATATCCGCTTCTACAATCTCCGCAACTACGATCGCATCAACGCAAGTAACATGATGCAGAGAGCTGAACAACAGAGCGGTGTAAGCTACGAAGATGCGAGGAAGCAGCATGACGATGCAGTTGGTGCAGGATACGGTCCGTACGGAGAACAGACCGGTGCAGCACAACTGTCACAAGCTTCACAGTATCAGCAGTACCAATCCGCAGCACAGAGTATGGGGATGCCAGGGAGCGGTCGTTGGGACAGTGTGGCGGAATGTTACATGCTTGGAGGACAGGACATTCGTGGTATTCCTTGGGATGGTCCACCTGAGGCAGAGCTCGATGCGTTTGTCAGCGAAGAGCTCTATATCCACTCTAAGGCATGCTTTGAAATTCGGGTGGTGAGCCTAAGCTGACTCCGTGCAGACACTCATTGCGGATGACCGTATTGTCATCTGTGGATCGGCCAATTTGAATGATCGAAGCCAGCTTGGGTCGCACGACAGCGAGATCGCGCTGCTCATCAACGATCCGACACCAGTTCAGAGCTACATGGCTGGCCAGCCATACCAAGCCAACAGCTTCGCAGCATCTCTAAGGCGCCAACTGACACGCAAGCACCTTGGCTTGGTTCGACCTCAGCACTTCTTCCGACCTGACGCCAACTTCGAACCAGTCGGGGTGCCAAATGCTTACGACTGGAGTTCCCCTGAAGACAATGTTGTAGCAGATCCACTCAGCGACACTTTCCAGGCTCTCTGGAATAGTCGAGCAAGAATAAATACCGAGGTATTCCGAAAGGCGTTCCGAGCTGTACCGGATGACTATGTTACGTCTTGGACCGAGTACAAGGAGTTTTATGAGTACTTCTATTCGCAACCCAAAACGGACGCTCAGGGAAAACCAAGCAAGCTGCCACCAAGAGTCGAATATGGACATGTCGTTCGAGCAGACTTCCCCGGTGGAGTGCGTGAGCTCAAGGAGCTGTTAAGCCAGGTCAAAGGGACTTTAGTGGAGATGCCATTGTGCTTCCTTCAAAGTAAGTGAATTCTGACCTCTGGCAAATGCAACAGACTAACATGTTTCACAGATGAAGACATTGCGAAGGAAGGTTTGACATTGAATGCGCTGACGGAGGAGATCTATACATGAGGAACAGATGAAGCATAGATCAATCCTGACGAGCAAATGATGATGCACAGCGACACGGAGATAATCAGGCACGCATCATTTCCCTGTTCGAGCGTCTTCCCAATGTAAAAGGGGTTTTTCATAGATGCTGTCGTGCTCAACCGTAGTGTCGCCTGGAGAAGCAGACGTTCATAAAGACTGCTGCACCGACTTTGATACCCATCAGCTCATCTCAAACTCTCTCCACGAGACATCGCCGCGCCTGAATGTAGTTGGCGAGGGCGGGCAACGGTATTGCCATTGACCAACCGTCGGCATTGGTAACTTCGGGCACGTACCTTCACTCGCAGGTCCTCACCCAAGCATTGTCACTTCCTGCCTGGCCTTCCCCGCTTGTCTTCTCAACTTCAAGTTGGACTGTTACTTTCTCATAACTCATTCACCTCGACAACAACCTCTTCTCTTTTTACTTCTTCGAGCTTCTCTCCCCTCTCTCTTGCTGACTTCAGCGTTCCGCTGGTACTCACTTGCTGATCCCTTCTCACGCTATCTCACACCTCCATCAACAACTCATACGGCCTTCAAGATGGTGAAGATCAAATGCACCTACGAGGACTGCTTCAAGCACTTCAACGACGAACAAGCAATGATCCGTCATAAGATCAAAGAGCCAAATCATGCTTACTGCAAGATCTGCAATGTGGATTGCAAGGACGACATGTTGTTCTTCATCCACCAGCTCGGTAGTTCCAATCATGGTGAGTTTACATTGATGTTGGATCAGCACGTGCTTCGTTACTGACTCTGTGTCGTAGTGTGCTGCCCGATCTGCGCTTTGGAGGTACGGACGAAACAACGATTGAGATGACATGGAAGCTAAGTTGAACAGTTCAAGAGTGCCGGTGCTCGAGATGCTCATGTGTCTTCCGTAAGTTTCACCAATGCATTTCGAGTCTGTCTGACAGGCCATAGTATCATCGCGCTGCAACAAATGTCGAGTGTGCCGGATGTGAGGAGAAGTTCAAGAGTGGCGCGGCACTGATGTTTCACATTGAACAAGATGAGTGCTCAGTCATCGGAGTCCGGGACTTTCAGATGCAGCGAGCAGAACGGCAGATCCAGAAGGACGCGTGGGAGGCAGAGGTCGATCCCTTTGGTCTCACTCAGACAGCCCGGAACCACAATTCAATCATCAACACGAATGCAGGTGATGACCTGCTGGAAGGAGATCAAGCCGGAAGGCCGGTCCAATCCCTAAACAATGTCTCCCGTGGTCCAGGGTCTCTTGCTTCACAGGCTCAGTACCCACCACTGGCGCAGTCTCAAGTCTCGACAGGCCTGAACGGCCGACCCGCTGCGCAGCCATCCATCCTCGGTGCGAGGACGTCAAGCAACCTGATCGACCTCAACGAGCCAGCAAAAGCCATGTCTGTTCTGAATATCAATCAACAGTCCTGGGGCTTCCAGCAGCCTGCATTGCAGCAACCACAATACGCCGACGACCCGCGGATCAAGAACTGGGTCAACTCAGTCAACAGCGCCACCCTGCCACCCAACGAGAACGGCAGTGACGTTGCCTCTCCGTACGAGAACAAGCGAATTCCCTCTGACCTCTCTTCTCCCTTACCCGCAAGCACACAAGCCCTCCCAAACCAATCCGCCCCTCACCAACACATCATCCGCATGCCCGCCCACAGCATCGTCAGCACCACCACCCAACTCGAGGTAGAAAAATACTGGGATCCCATCCGCCAGGTCTACGGCTGTCCGACCACAAAATGCAAGCGCGAGTTCAGCAGTGAGGGCGAGTTCCGCAAGCACTTGCTCTCGTCCAACCACATCGGCGGTCAAGTCACTTGCCCATCGTGCTTGAAGAAATTCGCAACCACGGCGGCGTGGGTAGCGCATACGGAGTCCGCGAGCAAGAAGTGCGATATCAAGAATAGCTTCCATTACAACCAGGTCATGCGGGAGATCACGGGCGGTGTGCTGGGGACGCAGGGATTCAATGAGAATGGGAGTGTCAACTTCGTCGCGCCGAAGATTGAGCAGTGGAACGAGGATGGCTGGTGAGAGCAAGTACAATCCTGGGAATGGTCGTCGAATGCAGCATGCAGCATGCAGCATAAGGAGCCGATCTTGCTCAATGAAGTCGGAGGCAGAAGACATTGTATGTATATGAGCTACCAGCAGGCAAGAAAGCTCGGCGCGTTTGAGGGAAGCGAGGCGAGGTACGACGTGCATGGCAATAGCTGAGCACGACACAATATCGAGATTGGGAGGCGTCTCGGAGCAAGCTTCTTGCCATGCTTTGTGCTACGACACAGCTTATGACATGAGGAAGTCAACCAAAAGTGCTAGCGCAATTACAATTTCCCAATGATGGCGAGACAAATGTTGACAATACAAACTTCAATTCAACTCACATCCTACAATCTACTCACAAACCCATCCCGATCAACCCTACATAGATACTCTCTACTAATATCCTCAACCCTTGTAACCCCTGCAAGACCCATACACAATCGAAACTCGTCACTCAGCAATCTCAAACACAGCTCCACGCCTTCTTGTCCTTTGTAGGCCAATCCCCAGAGCACAGGCCGTCCCACCCAGCAGAAATCCGCGCCCAGAGCCAACGCTTTGAATATATCGGTTCCATGCCGGATCCCGCCGTCCACGTGCACAGGCACACGCTTCTTGACCGCCGCAACGATCTCGGGCAGCGCATCCAGCGTTGCGAGACTGCCGTTCAATTGGCGTCCGCCGTGGTTGGAGACGACGATGCCGTCCACGCCGTGGTCGATTGCGAGGAGTGCGTCTTCGGCGGTCGCGATCCCTTTGACCCAGACTTGCATCTCTGTGCCGCAGACTTCTTTCAACCATGGGATCGTGTCTTCCCAGCTCAGCGTGGGGTTTGCTGCGTGCGTGTGGAATGTGATCGGGCCGGTGGGAGGTTTGCGTGTCTGGCCGTCAGTGTATCCGGCCGTTGAGGGGCGGCGTTCACGCGGCATCTTAGGCCGTTGCTGTGAAGATGTTTTCTTCTCGTCCGTGGCTGTTGTGGCGCGGCTGTGGTCTTTTCCTACTGCGGTGTCGGTGTCTTCATCTTGTTCGGCGAAGTTGGCGATGCTGAGGTGCGCGGGGAGTTTAAATTGGTTGCGGATCTCGAGGTTGCGGCGGCCGATCATAGGGGTGTCGACTGTAAGGAACACGGCTTTGTATCCTGCTCTTTTGGCCCTATTTATGAGCTTCTTGCTATGCTCGCGTTCTTCGAAGAGGTAGAGTTGTAACACGTGGGGATTGTCGCCGCTAGCTTCGGCGACGTCTTCGAGGGTCGATGTGCTGAATGAGGAGAGGCCCATCACGATGCCCTTCGCACGACTCCCCCGTGCTACGGCTATTTCTCCGTCACTGTGTGCGAGTCTTTGCATTGCCGTTGGGGCGACGCCGAACGGAACGCTGTTTCTGTGTCCGAAGATGTTCACTGTCGGGTCGATTTGAGAGATGTCTCGAAGTACCCGTGGTCGAATGCGGTATTTCGCGTAGGCGGACGTGTTCTCGGCGAGGGTGGAGTTGCTGTCGGCGCCTTCGTTGTAATAGTCTCGCGTCTGTTTGTCCATGCAGTCGTATGCGATTTTTTCGAGTTCAGCGATCGTAAGGCAGTTCAGGTCGTGAGGCTCGGCTTGGGGGGCTCGTGGTGCGGACGGGGAGGCGTCCTCTTTGGAGGGAGCCATGATGAGGCACGGACGAAGTCGAGGCGAGAGTGTGTCGGGTACCTCGAGGAGAGGGGAGGCAAACACGGAGGGAGGATAGAGCTCTTCGATGTATTTACAGTATGCAAGAAATTGGGACGCAGCTCTTGTTCGAGGGAAGACACTTACATTTTCTAGACTTACCCGGCTCGCATGAATGGGAGGCTTGTCGATCTCCTCAGTTGGACATTGAACCAAGTGCTGATGACGCCGTGTGTCTGGGGAAAAGTCTTATCGCAGATCGAATCAGCGATCGACCGCCTCGATGCTTGTTAATGAGTATGACGTCGAGGATATGGGAAGATGGGGGAGATGGTTAGCTTGAGGCTGACCTGTGGGGAAGCAGCAGCGAAGCGCGCAGGCTGGATTCTGGTTACATCCGAATCTGAGAAAATGGCCAGATATGCGCAAAAAGTTGTGCGCGGTCGACTTGAGTCGCACAGAAAATGCCAGATCTACAGTGACGATAATTTGTTCTTTGAACCGCGACTGACAACGAGGTGCTCGCTCGCACCTTCCTGCATAAGCCTACGACCATGGAATCCTCCATAAACACCCTTCGCGACCTCCTTACGAACCCTAAGCACACAAGATGGATAGCACCATTGCTGCTGGTCGCCGAGACAATCCTCTGCGCTCTCATTATCTGGAAAGTCCCTTACACTGAAATCGACTGGGAGACGTACATGATCCAAGTGAAATTGTTCCTCGACGGCGAACGAAGCTACCTCAAGATCACGGGGCCGACAGGGCCACTGGTTTACCCAGCTCTCCATGTCTATATCTACACGGTCCTCTACACGCTCACGGACGAGGGGACGAACATTTTGTGGGCACAAATCATCTTCGCGGGCCTGTATCTGTTCACCCTTGCTCTGGTATTTGCGTGCTATCGACGAGTGGGCGCTCCACCATGGCTTCTGGTTCCGTTGGTGTTGAGCAAGAGGATGCATTCTATATACCTGCTGAGGCTGTTCAATGACTGTTGGGCAACTTTGGGACTATGGGCGGCCATCTATCTCCTACAACGCCGCAGATTCTCAGAGGGAGCGTTTGCATGGGGCTTAGGAGTGGGTGTGAAGATGACACTGCTTTTGGCTGCGCCCGCTGTTGGGGCCATTCTATTGCAAGGTGAAGGAAGAGGTGAAGCGGCATTCGCTGGACTCTACATTGTGGTTGTCCACGTCCTGCTGGGCCTCCCATTCTTCGGTCAAGACGCAGATACCGGCTTATCATACATCTATCGCTCATTCGACCTGGGAAGACAATTTCTGTACAAGTGGACCGTCAACTGGAGATTCGTCGCTGAGGAAACCTTTCTGTCTCGCCCTTTCGCCATCAGTCTTCTGGTTGTCCATATCTCTCTACTGCTCTTCTTCTTCCAGACGAGATGGGTTCAACCCAGTGCCCCGAGTCTTTTGAGGTTTGTCAAGAAGTGGACCGGTGATCTGAAAGAGGTGGAGGAAAAGGCCATTTCGAAGAAGATTTCGCCGACATTTGTGATGGATGCTGTGCTCAGTAGTGTGGTTATAGGGATGCTGTGCGCAAGAAGTCTACACTATCAGTTCTATGCATACGTGGCATGGGCCACTCCATACCTGCTGTGGAGGTCCGGAGGGAACCCGATCTTTGTCATGGTGGTGTGGGGGGTCCAGGAGTATGCTTGGCTGGTTTATCCCAGCACATCTGTGAGCTCGCTACTCGTGATGCTTGCACTGGCCATTCAGGTCATGATGGCCTTGTTCGCGCCACCAGTTGACCACATCAGTGGTCCACCAACAGAGCCGGAAGAGCTAAGGAGTTGAGCGGCACCTTGTCGACTTCAACCTTCGTCGTCCTCAGATGGTGGCATCTTCCCGACGACTGAGTCCTCCTCATCACTGTCATCTGGCACAGTCTTCCTCATGAACTTTTGTGGCCAAAATGATTTCTTCCTCCATGCCTTCTCGTCACGGACAATGTTCACGATCTCTCCTTGGATCTTATTTTCCCGGTCGGCAGTGGTGTTGGTATCAACAAGCACAAACCCGCCGCGTCGAACGAAGATTGTGCCTCTAAAACGAGATTCGAGTTCGACGAGCAGTTCTGACGTGTCTGCTGTTTGGACGGTATACAGGTCTTTGCCCTGCGCTTTGACGACGCGGGCGAGCAGCTGACTCGGCGCTAAGGTATCAGGAGGAGTGAGTGTCTCTTCGGCAGCATTGCGGGTCTTGCGGCGCGACATGGCACTGGCTTGAGCGTGTCAAATTTTTGCAAGGGGAAGTTGCAGATCCAGAGTGCGCTGTTCAACTGCGGGAAAATGTGTGCGGGGATGATGCCACTTGGGAAGCAAAATTGGCGGCAGTGCCAAAAGCGGTAGCCTTGCCGGTTACGTCTTTCAGGCGATTGCAGTCTTTGTACTCCACATCACCAACAGATGGCAACAGGTCGTGCCTTATCACCACCGTAACGCTTGTGGAGTCAGTCACAATACTCGAATCGCAGGCCTCCCTGCTATTTCTTCAACACATCGCAAGACATGATCGACATTTTCCCCGGCCCACCAGTTCCGGCACGCTCGACTGGGGTGGAACGCTCTCCCATCATTCCTGCCGCGTATCATTGAGCTAAACACTGATATGTGAGCTTACAAACACGCTCTTTGCTTAAAAGCATGACTCGACTGACCTGATAATAAAAACTGTCGTCCTCTACCATATGTACCTCAATTATGCTATTCTCCCTCGTTCTGTTTGTGTGCCAAGTACTCTCCCTCCTGTTTCGTTCATCCATCCATCATGTCTATCCAAGCTTTTGGCGCGTTCATCACTCATGAAAGCAGCCCTCTGCCTACTCTTGCTGGACCAGAGCCGGTGGTCCACAAAGACAGCATCACAACGATCACACCGACAGAATACGAACTCGATGAGCTGAAGTGGGGAAGACGCCTTAATGGCCCACGCCAGGGCTCTTCGCGAGATCCGTCACCCGCAGGACGCCCAGTGCTTCCAACACCAGACGAACTCGAACGCAGTCAGCCACCTACTCCAAAGCGGGACCAAGCCGTCGATGCAATTGTGCATTCTTTCTCGAATCCGCCACGAAATCAATGGAGGCTAGCCGCTTCTTGTGTCATGTTCCTTCTTATGGGGCTAAACGACGCTGCCACCGGCGCTCTAATCCCTTACCTGGAAAAAGAATACAATATCGGATATGCCATCGTGTCGTTGATCTTCGTCACCAATGCGTTGGGTTTCATATCTGTCACACCGGTAATCCAGCTCATCGAGGCACGAATCGGTCGATCACGCTCTTACCTAATCGCTATGGCTCTGATGTGCGTTGGATACATCGCAATCGTCTGCACTCCACCTTTTCCCGTGATCGTACTCAGCTTCTACTTCCTCGGGTGCGGAATGGGGTTATTTCTGGCTATGACCAATACTTTCATTGTCAATCTGCTGAACGGCACCGTTATCCTGGGGTTTTGTCACGGCATATATGGAGTAAGCATGTCCACTGGAGAATACGTTTTGGAGCTAACGGATGACAGTTGGGCGGCATCATATCTCCATTGATAGCAACAAATATGGTTGCCCGGGGAGTTCATTGGGCCTACTTCTATTTCATTCTTCTGGGTATTGCAGTAGCCTCATTCTTCCTGTTGGGTTGGTCTTTCAAGGGGTTTGAGGAAGATGCTGCTGTTCAGCTCCTTTCGTCACTTCAACGCACCGCTTCGCAGCAAGCCACTGCCCGAGGAGGCCCCACTAAGAAACAGGTACTCAAAAGGGCTGTTAGAAACAGAACAACATTACTCGGTGCAATGTTCATCTTGTGAGTCTCGAATCTCGCACTCCGCCGATCAGACTGACGTCGATAGTTTCTATCAGGGGGCAGAAGTAGCAATTTCGGGCTGGGTGATTTCTTACCTGATTCATTATCGGCAAGGCGACCCATCACAAGTCGGCAATGTCACCTCCGGTTTCTGGGGCGGCATCACAGTGGGCAGATTCTTTTTAACGCATTTCGCCCACAAGATCGGTGAGAAGATTGCTGTAATCGGCCTTGTCGTCGGAGCAGCTGTCTTCCAACTCCTCGTCTGGCTTGTCCCAAACATCATCGGAAATGCTGTGGCTGAGTCTATCGTGGGCTTATTCTTAGGACCGATCTATCCATGCGCCACCGCTGTCTTTGCCAAATTACTACCGAGGAACATCCAAATTAGCAGTCTCTCGGTCGTGACGTCCATGGGGAGCTCCGGCGGCGCATTGGTGCCTTTTATCACTGGAATCCTAGCACAGAAACTGAGTACGGTCGTCCTCCATCCGGTGGTATTGATCTCGTTTGGGGCAATGACGGTAGCATGGCTTCTGTTGCCGCGCATTGGAAAAAGAGCGGAATAAATTATGGTGTTGTGCACTCACATCACTGTCACCTCACTTCAAGTTCACCTTGACTTGCTCAGTATGTTTCGCCAAGACATCCGGGATCTAACGGCTATTTGACTATCACTGCACTTGAAGCACATGCAAGTGAATGCTACGCTGCTGATCAAACAGATACCTCGGCGTGGACTAGTTGAAAGTCCAAAAAAAGCCCGAGACAACCTTTGCAAGGCGTTCTTCAACAAGCTTACTGGCTCCTCCATTCGGACGAATCACTTTTCCAAATAGCATGACATCCTGGTAGGACAATCTTCGATCTCATTAGACTCGGATCCAAACAACGTCTTCCTGCAGATTGGGTGTGGCATCATGGTTGACTCGACTACTCAACAACCTCGGAACCCACGCAGACGGCTCTCAGGATGGACTCGTCGCGCGATCAATCAGTTACTTTGTGGTGGTGCAAAACAGAATCCTGCGCCATCCTCGACCCAGCAGACGGGCAAGCCCTCTACAGACAACACACCTCAAGAACACGGTATGCTACACAGTGCTCAAGACCATTATTCACCTGGCGATCATCGTCACCTGAGGTTCAAGGTACGTGACATTCCACGAAAAGTTCCTGCCTCACCCATGCCGTTCTTAGGCTTCGCAAACAACTACACCCGACTGTTCAATAGGCCCAGAGGGTCTGCCTTGCATCACGCTGTCACTTGCTATTGTTCACTCCGAATGCAGCGGTCACTCATTCACTCTGTCCCATTTATCACTTTCTTGAGATCAAGCGAAGATGAGTCCCAACGACGAAAACTGTTCCCACAGTCTGCAGTCTGGAAATCATCCTCATCAGCGTAATATCTTAGCGATGCCAACAATTCTTCCTCCTATCTACAGATGGATCTTTACCTACCATTTACAATCTTTATATTATGCAGCCTAACACTCTTACTCCAGGCCTCACCGTTGCCAATCGGTACCTCTCCGGCACTCCTTGTCAACGCAACCACATCGTGCAAGCCATATCCTCCCAAAATCAATATTACTTGCGTTGATTTCCTCGGAGACGTTCACAGCGCTACGACCTATGTCAAACGCGATCTAGGCTTCCAAGGTCAGCTCGGCCACTATGTCCTGCTCAGTTACGGTGACACGATGTACAGCGATGCCAGCTACAGCGATACGTGGCGTGGAATGACGAGCGACTCGGTCGCTCTTGCTACGCAGAACCCGCTTGTCGTTTTCGACCCGGTCCTGAGCTCTGACGGTTATCCTCCTCAATTCTGCCCTCTTATATCTTCCTTCGGAGAAGACCCCTCCGAATGTGCACTAGGCATCACGAATGTTGTCGAGACCACAACACCGAATCAGGGCATTATGTTCTTCCTCCTCAATCATCGGCCCAACGGTACCAACAATCTGATGGGTGCGGGAGTTGCCTCGGTCACTCTCGATACCTCTGAATACCCTCCAGTTCCACAGATCCAACGTTTACCTCCACAGTTTTGGTGGGATGCAAAAAGTGAGCCCTGGTACGGTGATGTCTGTGCACTACGCTGGAAGAATCACATCTACGCATACGGACATGGTATTGAGGGTAATTCGTGGGTGTATCTGGCGCGAGCCCCTATCGCCGACGCAAAAAATGTCGACTGCTATGAGTACTGGAATGGGAAGACATGGCAGACGGACAGACTCGATGGAACAATTATTGGAGATAATGCGAGCGTGTTCTGGCAAATCAACCAAGGGCAGGTTATATGGTCGAACCACTTCAACTGCCTTCTCTTCATTTATTGCGGTACGTCAATGCTCGTTGATTACTGGTAGGACGCTGAAGACTGACCACAAATAGACAATTGGATGAACTCGAAAGTGCTTATGAAGACCGCCGAACGACCTGAAGGACCTTGGTCGGACCCAATCACGTTGTACCAAGCAACTCCCTTGACAAATGGAAGCTCCATCTACGCAGCCGTGCCGCATCCTTACTATGATGAAAGTGGAAAGACATTGGTGGTGACCTTCACGAATCATCCGAATACCATACAGGCAGTACGGATTGTGTTTACATAGGTGTGCGGAGAAGGAGGCAGAAGTAGATATCGTGGTGCCTGCAAATCTTCGAGTGGCAAACCACAAACCGCTCATGCAAGTATGCTAGCAGGTTGTTCCTTGATCCAGAATCTCGAATACAGTTCTTTCATAGGATGAGTGAACGGCTCTGTGGGGGACAGCAACTGCTCTCCTGTGCCGCTGGAGCGATAGCATTGTCCAGCCTTATCGTTCGGGTCTTGGCAGACTGTAGCCTCACATCTCTCCCTGTGTAACCATGCTATCTTCGATACGACCAGACTCATATTCCGAGATTGTTTTCTGTTGTTTCCATTTGACGCAATTGCCAAAGTCCTGTGCAAAATGGCGGCAAGCTGTCGCCATTGCCTCTTCAAGATCTATGGTTTCTCAGCCTGCCGGCATCTGCGGAACCAGCTCCTTTTGGATTTGACGAAAGACTGTCGGACAGCCACAATATGGATTGGTCCAGGCTGAGTGACGATCTGGTCTTCGAGATTTTCAAGCTCCTCTCTCGCGACGATGTCAGAAGCCTCAGAATCGTTTGCCGAACCTCGGTACTTGTCGGAGCACCTTTTCTTTTCCGAGAAGTGCATATCAGCCCGAGTATAAACAGCATTGAACGACTGGAAGCAATTGGCAGGCAACAACGAAAACTAGGTAGCATGAACCTCGATTTTGATGCGGACCGATTCGACGTTGACTAGACAGGTGATGGACTACAAGACTTCTCCGGATCTAATCTCCATTTGTGTCGTCGTCTTCGCGTCGCCTTCAAGGTGCCCCGAACACTTGGTCATGCACCAAAATTTTGCACGCACTCGCACCTCGTTTGCAAGTCGTCATCAAACGAGCGATCTCGTTCTGTTGTCGGACTACTCCAGGCTACCGATACAAAATAATTTTCCGTCTTTCAAGCGTCCGATGGAATTGTCGTTCACGATTCCTCAATTTCAAGCGGAAGCTACGGCTAACATGCGGATGAACGCGACGGTCGCGCTATTGTCACCCACCCCTGTCGACCCAATCTCCCCGCCTTCTCGAAGCTACCACTCATCACCCCCTTTCGCTGGTACTATGGTCTCATGGGTAAATCGCGTAACTGAAACAGTCCCCTGCAATATGCGAGTTACAACAGCGACCGTAGACAAGGATTGAGCTACCTTCAGTGAGTACGCCCGTGCGCATAAATGACCATACTGACAGAGGTCGAATTGGTTGCAGAAAGCAGCGTCGGTGCCACAGTATCCCTACTAGAGTGTTTTATGACGCGATTTACCCATGAGACCATAGTACTTATAACTGCTCCATCATCCGAGCATTAATCCTACACTGCACGCAATTCTGTTCAATCCGTGTACAAGACTGAGCAACCGCCCTGACTTTCTGCTGCAATCCCATAAAATTGGTTCTGAAGATGGAGTGGAACGACCTGTGCAACGAGATCAAGTTCGAGGTCATCAGTCACTTAACTTCTCAGGATGACCTCAAAAGAGTCCGCCTTGTGTGTAAGGTCATGCGCGATGTGGCGACAAGACGATTATTTTCTACTGTTCGGCTCCAGCCTACCATGACCTGCATCAAGCGATTACAGCAGATCGGAGCATGTCCGCATCTAGCGAACTCAGTCCGCAATCTCGAGAGCCATCCATTCTCCTTGGCTGAGAATTTGTTGAACGGACGAAACCACGAACGGGAAGTGCTCGAAGTCACTGAGTCTCCTTGGTCGACCCTGCCTCTCAGAGAGCTGTCCGATTTCGAACGGAACAGAATAATCGCGCGGCTGTACTCCGCATACCTCGAAGAAATCGCCGCTCAACACGAAATTCAGGGGCTCGGCATCCTCTCAACTTTACAGAAGACTCTCGCGCCTTTCAAGCAGTTGAATTCTATTTCTTGGATGGACCGGGAGCTGCCGATGGGAGAGCACATGGAATAGGAAGATGGCACGACCCTTGCTGAAGATCATCCACTCTACCTTCGCACAGGCGCTTGGCATATTGAGAGACAGCCCAATTTTGAGCTGATTGATCTATGCTCAAGCTTGCCATCCCACACTCTGAGCGGACTGACCGTAGATTTTCCTCTCACACAAATGCGAGCAGAAAGCACCAAGTTTTCTGGTTTCCGCTCTGTTCTGAGTTCCCTCAGTAGATTGGATCTCTCACTCGATCTTTGGGAAGCCGAGCCGACAAAATCCACGCTGACTGAGTTTCAAACCTACCTCAAACAAGCAGTCAAAGTCTGCGACTTACGCATCGCGCTCAACGAGGCCGCAACAGTGAATGAGACCCACATCAACTTTACCTGGGCATTTCTGCTGCGCACGCAGTTCCCTTGTCTCGAGCGTCTTACACTCGAGAACGTCCGTACCACCGAGGACGAACTATTGAGGTTTCTGAAAGGCTCCAGAGAAACTCTCAAATCGCTCGGCATCGACAACTTGCACATGATATCCCCAAACGAAGAACCCGTCACCGAGCCTGCGCGACAATCGAGCTCGATACACCGATTTTTGTGGAGACTCCGCAACACACTAAACCTCTCAGAGCTGAAGCTCCAGGGAAGCTTCAAGGATGATGTCTGGGATATCAGTGCTTCTCAATCACGACGAAAAGGCTTGAGAACACACTTGCAGATTACGTCTGCCATCGTCGTTCTTCCTTTCCGCTGGAAGGACTCGAGAGACTGAGTGAAGAGCAGGTGTCCCATGCCCTTAGTAATGAGAAAGTGGTGCGAGTTTACCTGGGTGAATGGATTGAGCAGTGGCATGCCAACCTTGCTAATCGGTATCAAACGGACTACTCGTGGCATATGTACAGAAGGCCTCGCGATGCGGACCATGCAGCTGAATGAGGACTTGGCATTCGAGCGGCGTTCCGTCCTCTTTTCTCAAAGCTTGGAGAGGTTTCTTTGGGGCATATACCTTGGGAATCAAGGACTTTGGCATGGACGTAGAGGGGTTATGTTTGGGCATGCGACGTCGTACTTTGTGATAGGCAAGGTGGAGGTCATCTTCCACTGAAGGCTAGTCCTTCGTTGATCTCGGTTTTCGATGCCTTCTTCGTTAATCAGAGCGTTTCACCAGCCAAGCCCAGCCCATCAAAGCTGCCGAATAAGTCTCGAAATATATCCTCCAGTATCACATGACCGCATTCGTCGGTCTAGCAAACAAGCGCGCCCGCGTCCTCAACTGTGATTATTTCTCAGTTTTTCTTGTCGCCTGACTTACTTCGCGAAATCATCATGCACTGAACTTGACGGACTTACAGCCCACACTGTCACTGCTACGCCTATATCTGTTAACATTAGAAATGTACACCCTATTTGCTCGGATCGGATACACTTAACGCGCTACGCGACCTCCAAATCACGCTAAAACGCGAAACCTTGGCAGCTCGCCCCTATCATCCTCGACTTCGAAGTCGTTCACCTTTGTTTATTCAAGCTCCACAAGCATAGCCCTAGGGCCAATCACCGCAGAGACAACTCCTCTTCGACTTCCCTCTTCCGTCGAAAGCCACATGTACTCCGTCCACATATCAACTCAGCATGAAGTGGAACAATTTGAGCAATGAGATTAAGTTAGAAGTGATCAAACGACTACCTCGAGATGAGCTCAAGTCCATTCGACTGGCCTGCAAAGCTACCTGCCAACTTGCGACACCGGTGCTCTTTTCTCATGTCGTTCTTCGGCCAAGTATGATCAGCGTTACGAGACTGCAGAAGATCTCCTGGCGTCCAGATCTAGCACTCCTGGTGCGCACCCTCGAAAGTCACCCTTTAGGGCTTGTTCAACGCTTTGTTGAAAGAGAGGTCCACGAAAATGAATGGTCGGAAGAAGCGGGCTCTGTTTTTGGGTTGCCCAATGGTTTCGATCTCCTAGAGTATGACTTTGAGTATGCCCGACTGTGCTCACGGCTCCATTTGAACTACATGGACGAGATCGCTGCTCAACGCAAATTTGAAGAGTTTCCCTCGAGAGTGCTGTTGCAGAAAATCCTTACGGCTTTCAACGGGTTGCGTAGTATTATCTGGAGAGAGCGAGGACCCGATGGCTCGGAAGACACAGGCAACGATGAGGTGACTCTCCCATATCGCCATGCATTATACCTGCGAACGGGAATCATCACCGCCACCTCTCAGATCGATTTTACCTTTTTGCACTTGCTGCAGTCATGCCCTATATGTCCTAACCTCAACGAAATGACAGCTCTCGACATCTCATGGCCACCGTTCGGTTCGGCGCGTGACGAGTACCTTTCTGACCATCCGTCCCTGGGTTCGCTCAGGAAGCTTCATTTGACGTTTGACGCGAGTCTTTTGCTGCGGAATCCCAAATCAATCACCCAGCTCGAGTGGTTATTGGTTCAACTGCGCGAGCTTCAAGACCTCCGATTTGGGTTTACTAGGACCGAGGACATCGTGGAACAAACCGTGCTTCCTCGTATATGGTCTTATCTCTTGTCTCGGAGGTGTAGTGGCCTCCAAAAGCTGAGGCTCGATCATATTCATGCTACGGAGAAGACAATACTCGGATTCCTGAAGACGCATTCTAAGACACTAAAGTCTCTCACTATCGATTCGATGAAGATCACCTCCCCAGCCAACCAAGCCACAAACACTGTACACACCAGAGAAATGTCCAATTCGATCTTAAGAGCAATCTGGAGTCTTCGGCATGTCATGCAGCTGCAGGAAATACACTTTGGCGGCACTTTCATTGACGACCGTTGGTCCATCGAAATAGAACCTTTGGTACCAGATTGTTTTCGCTCGCGTGTGGAAGAATATGTGTGCAAACGTGGACCATTCCCGTTCCCAGGCTTTGAGGAACTGACAGAAGAACAAGCCTGCAGGGCACTCAGTAACGACAAAGCTGACTGGCAAGGCTTGGGTCCATTCATCGAGGGTTGGCACAGGAGCCTGGAATCGGTCGGGAGAAATAATGGAGTTGCCGATGACTCCTGGTTTTTCACTGATCGTTTCCATTTCGATCGAGTCATGTGAAGTGAAAGATGACGCATTGGGAATACCAAATGGGCGCAGTGGCGGGACATCTTGAACTCGCCTTCTGCTTCCAGCGTTGCAATGGGGGTCGCAAACGGCAAAGCATAGCCAAAAGCTGAGGCGCCAGAGAGCTACCAACGGGCACACTGGTTGTGTGTGCGCGGAACGAAACTTGTCCGGACGTTTCCGAGACATGCTGGGAGCGCTGAAAGGATTTTATTTATTTCTCTGCTTCAGAGAACGTGGGAGTTGGTGAGCAATCAGGGTCATTTGCTGATGGAGACAACACTGATACTTTACAGAGGATAGTCATCCCATCCGGAGTCCACCAACAAGTTCGTGGGCCTTGATTCTTATGAACACAGATCTAGAGCTATATACGATGACGGTCGTCCACAAATTGTCTTTCTGGAGAAACATTCGTTCTAGATAATATGGCAGACTGTGCACTGAGCTGGCATTTCTCTCGCCATTCTCGATATCTCTGGAAAGAAACGCCAGGAATAGTAATTGTTGTTCAGGTAATCGCTCGGCCGAAGACACGTGAGATCGCGTCGGTGTTCCAGGCTGCAATCCGAGAAGGGCGTCAGTCTGTCCGAGGAGTTTTGTTATATCTTGTTACGGCATTGACACATCACCTTTGAGGTTATGATATGAGACGACCTAGATCTGTTTTTAGATAGTTAAAGAGTACTTCCAAAGAACCATTAACCTTAAATCAAAACTACGGTAATTTGAAAAAAATAATTCTTGATGACTTAGTGAGATTCTAACTTGGCTATCCAACTTCTAAAATGACGGTGAGATTTCAAGTTATTTCACAGATTCGCTAATGGTCTTAGCGATTTGAGTATGGCAGTATTCATTTGCGAACGGCGCGCCTATTTTCACGTGGACGGGAACATCGGCCGAGGGCTCACCAGGCGTACCCTTGGCAGGCAACTCGCCATCTCAACCGCAACTTCGCACCACTTCCTCCTGAGTACCTGCACAAAGCAGACTTCATTTCTCATGAGCCTAAACTCTCGTCGTGCTTCACAAGCTCTACACCGTTTATCACTTGCCTTGATCACTCCAGATGGGGTGGCACGATCTCAGCAATGAGATCAAGCACGAGATCATCAAATGGCTACCTCGAGACGAGCTGAAACGGATACGTCTTGTTTGCAGGGCTCTGAGCGACCTAGCCACAGGCACGCTGTTCAACCTCCTGCGCGTGCACCCGAGTATGAGTTGTATGCGACGGTTACAACAAATCGGACTGCGCCCGCGTCTCGCTCGTTGTGTCCAGACCCTTGAGTGCCAGTCTCTTGGCCTTCGCGAGGACATTATCGACAGGGACGACCATTTCGATCAAGTGATGAGCTTTGCAGAACTGGAACGACCTTGGCCGTGGTCCTCCGTTGACTTCCACCAACTATCCGATCTTGAGGTGAATAGGATTACTGCGCGGCTGCACTCCTCTTACCTTGAAGAAGTCGCAGCTCAGCGAGAGCTCACCGAGCTCGATATTGTGTCGATCTTGAGTAAGACACTTGCACCATTTACACACGTGCATAGCCTCATCTGGGTTAACGGAGATTCTCTGTCTCCCGGTGAAGAGTCCGACTCTGATGGTATCATTTCAATCTCATGGGATCATCCGTGGTGTCTTAGCACGGGGGCTAGTCAACTCGACAAGAAACCTTTCTTTGGGTTCCTCGATGTATGCATGAGCTTGACGCGGCATCCCATCACTACATTGACCACGGACTTTTTCTGGACCAGCATGCAGGGCGGCAGGGACGGCCTGTTTGCTTTCGGTTCACTCTTAGACTCCGTTCGGAAGTTGTCCCTATTAGTCGATATCTGCGACACCGACCCTTGCGACCAGCCCACCTTAGATGAATTCACTAGCATGCTGCAGCGCGCAAGGAGACTTCACGACCTGAAACTCGCCGTCAGCGGCCCCAAGAGTACCGGTTGCATCAACTCAACGTGGTCGGCGATACTACGCAGTCGTTTTCCAAATCTGGAACGCCTCACTTTAAAAAATGTTTGTGCCACTGAAGATGAAGTATTGGAGTTCTTGAGGGCACATCGAGGGACTCTCACGGTCCTCAATTTCGACGGGTGCAATCTCTTTCCAGCACCTGGATACACACAAGATCGAAGCACCACGTTCCAATCCAGCCGGACCCTCAAACTCCTCTGGAAGCTTCGAGACACTGTCAACTTATCAGACCTGTCTTTGCCCAACAGTATTATGGACGAGACCTGGTTCATCTATTCTGGAATTGATGCTAGCCCCGAGCGCCTGTTAAGACGACTCGAGGACTACGTTTGCCACCGGAGCCAGCGGATTCACTTCGAGGCTTTCAATGAATCGAGCGAAGAACAATTCGACCAAGCACTGAGCAGTCGTAAGACGGACCCATAGCAATTTGGCGACTTGATTCAACGTTGGCATAAGAATCTGGCTCTTGAAAGTGAAGACTCCTGTTTCATTTCCAGATTGCAAGCAGAAGGCGGCGGCGAACGAGGTGGGAAGGAGCATGAGGGGGAGGACAATGAGGAGGATCGACAAGATGATGTGGAAGAGGATGATGATGAGGAGGAGGGAGGAAACGAGTAGGATAGGGAGGAGGCGGTAACGGAAGAGAAGGAGCCTGAAGAGCTTAGGCGTTTCCCCTTGACACGTGGCTCAGGTTCTGGACATCAGGAGAGCTGTTTCGTTTACATCTTGATTCGGATACCCTCTCAGCGATTCCACTTCAAAAGGTCGCCAACCCAGCGCCATCTAATGGGCCTGTCCTTCTTACACATGTCTGGGCATCACATCCAGCTGACGCAGAAGATGAAAACCAGTTTCAGTACGTCACGTATGACCGCCAGCCACAGTCAGGACGAGAGCGCAGTCACCAGGGTAAGACCAGAGTATCAGGCTGCTCTGGCGGTCCAATTCTCTGTTTACAGTTCTTCATGTGTGAGGCTCAAGCTTCCGTCAACCCATCGATCGTCAACCTACGCATGCAACTCTGCACCAAAATATGCCCATGTCAATCTCTCTCGCCCTTCCACACAAAATCCTGGTTCACATGGCCAGCGCACAGCGGTCTCAGCGCCATACCATAATCGCCCGCATTCGGCGTCCTCAAGAGCGTGTGAATATGGAATTTCGCCGGCTCCTTGTTCGTCAAGAACACGCCCGAATGGTGGTCAAACTCGACCAGCACAACGGGCGACTGGATGCGGAAGTAGAATGGCGAGTCATTCTCGAAAGAGCCTATCCAGGAGAAGTAGGTCTCATCGTAGAGTGCTTCGCATTCTGCGAGACGAATCGTTCGGGCTTTGAGAGGAAGATAGAGGAGGTATTGGTTAAGGATGCCGGTGACGAGTTCCTGTTGCTCTGAGGACAGCGAGGAGACAATGATGCCCTCGTACGGGACGATGCGGTTGTCACGATAGGCGCCGCAAAGGTGTCGTTGGTCATCGTGGTTCCAGCGTCCTTCGGGCATGGCGGGGTCTCTCATTTGCTTGTACACTTGAGCTTTGACTTGCAGTTCGGAGGAGAGGGATTGCATAAGCTGGAGACCGAGTCTCTCTTCTTCATGGAGGATTCGCGTCCCTTTGTACGGTCCTTCATCTATGATATTCGGCTCGGCGCCCGTGAACCACGGCGAAATGATGATCTGTGTGCGGTACAAGAAGATGTTGAGACATAAGTGGTGGCCGTAGAAGCTGAACCCCCAAGGTGCCGTCGTCGATGGTGCGCCGAACAGGACGAAGTTGTAGGAGAATTCGTTCATGACGGCAGCGCCTTTGACGAGGTCTCCTAGGAAGCCGTTGATGCGCATTGCGGAGATGGCTTTCTCATAGCCCTCAGGCGAGAGTGTCGCTTGAAGGACCGAAAGGACCCTGTCTCGAACGGCTGGCTCTAGTTCGTCGAGACGAATCCCCTTGTCGCTCAACAGGAACTCGGGATTTGACCATGTCCTCCACTCTGCGCTGTCGATGTGATAAGACACTCTTGCAAATTGCGCGGGCTTGAGTTGGCTCAGTAAGCTTTCTGTCTTCGCAACGATATCGTCGATTGGGACACCTTCGTCTTGGACCTTGAAGAGACCAGGCCGGACCATGCCATCGTTGGTTACGCCCTTGAACGGTTCCTTCAGCAGTTCAAGCCAGTGCATGTAGAGAGCGTGGATCCAGGGCGGAGCACCAGACTCCTTAAACGCATTGGCGTAGACATGGGCATCTTGTTTTGCCATTGTCGTGAATCGTGGAATGGAGAGGTCAGGGAGGAACTGGCGGTACTCGGTCTCAGGCATTGAGTTTGCCATTGCGTTGAAGCAAGGAGTAATTCTCTCCAAGCGTGATTAGAAAGATCCGTCCAATTTCAAAGACTTCCCAGGTCTTCCTCGCTGCTCTAGAGATTCTTCCCTCCCACGCAAGAGTGGGTACCAGGTTCGTGAAATTACTGATAAGAGGATGGTTGTAGTGGCTATTCAATATGTCAATGTCGACTTGACGGGACACGATTGTAAGACCTTATGTCCTTTCTAATGCAGCTGTTCGATGTACGACGTGTATCTTCAGAGTCGACGTCGTCCCCACGAATGAGATGTGGTGGGGCAGCCGCTCTCTGGGGTCGCCGAGCCCCTCGGGAGGTGCATCCGGAGCTTTCGGCGTATCGATAGTCCGCCCCCGACCACTTTTCGTCTCCGCTGTCTCCTCTTTCCTTCGAAATATACATAGTAACGACTCGTCAGACCACAAGGTCTGGCCCCAGCATGCTTCAAACCTTGACTGTTTCTGCTTCATGGAAGCGTAAGTGTATCGCATTAAGCTATTGACTAGATAGGGATTGACGAAAGGACCTTCAGGACTCGTCCGCTTCGTTCCTAGATCGGACCGTACGAAAGTCCTCATCGGACAACCTCAAGACAGCCATATCGACGTCGGCATCGCTCTAAGAAAAGAGCGAGATGTTGCTGTCGATGTCTTCTCGGGATCTTCCGTCCTGTCTCCGGGTCAAGACACTGGTAATGATGCGATCATCGATCGAGTACTTTCTCCCCTGGCTTCTTCCGAAGTCGGCACCATTCGATGCATTGGCTTGAACGTGAGCCAGCTCTATTCCACGAACCCAAGAAATTGACTAAGCTTCATCGACACAGTACAAGCAACATGCTGCTGAGGTCAACCTGGCCTTGCCGACCGTGCCTACCGTTTTCATGTGAGTCGCGCCTGCCGAGAGCCAGGGTCATTTAGCTGATGGAAGGCAGGAAACCAGACACGTCCCTGGGCGATCCTTGGCCCACACCAATTGCGTTGCCAAAAATCACGCAGGTTGACGACTGTGGTGATTACGAGTCCGAGCTTGCCGTCGTCATTGGTAAAACTGCCAAAAATGTCTCGGAGGCTGACGCCATGTCTTATGTGCTGGGCTATACTGCCTGCAACGACATCTCGAGCCGCACATCCCAGTTTGCTCAGAGTCAATGGAGTTTCTCGAAGGGCTTTGATGGTGCCTGTCCAATCGGTCCAGCGCTGGTGTCGGCGTCATTAATTCCAGATCCGTCAAAAATGCGCGTCCGAGGTCTCAAGAATGGTGAGGTCCTGCAGGATTGCGGAACGGACGATCTAATCTTCTCGATACCAAAGCTTATCAGCTTTTTATCACAAGGTACTACGTTACGCCCTGGCACGCTGATTATCACGGGGACGCCGGCCGGGGTTGGCGTGGTGAGGAAGCCCAAGGTCACGGTCAAAGCAGGCGACGAATTCCATGTGGAAATCCTGCCATACATTGGTACATTGATCAACTTGTTCGCAAACGAACAGTGACGGTCTTGGTAGACACGAGAAGGTCCGAGCGTCTCAGCATGAGCGGTCCGCATTCCTACGGTCAACGCTCGGACGCACCAAAACAAGGTGCCCGTCGCAAGACACCATGACGGGATCTCCGGCTTCACCAGTCACTAATCGTTCGATTTCTTTTCGACGCCAGTGCCAGACACCTTCTTTCCAGCACGTTGCTAAGATGGAATCATTGAGAGACGTATGGACTCATCTTTCGCATCTTGGCAAGTTGAAACCCAGGTCTTTGTCCGAAACACGACCGCAACCAGGTAAAGACATCCGATTCTGGAAGTCAATAGCTTCGAACATGTCTTATATGGTGGAGTCAGGGGTTCGCATGCAGCCAGCACATCAGACGACCTGCCTGACCGACACTCATCATTGTCAGCACCTGCGCTTCCTCCTACCATATCATCTTCCACAATATGCGCGCCTTCAGTCTCGCCGTCTCAGCAACTGCTGTCTCCTTCTTCGGAGCGCTTGCTGCTGCGCAAGACTATCCTGAGATAACTGCGCCGGCACTCCTTCCAATTGGCGAAAATCAGACGGAGTTGTTCACACCTCCGCTGCCGCCAGACGACGAAGACTACGTTGACGAATCGGTTGCGGCGAGACTCGCAAAGCGATCCCCTCCCGCCGGGGCATACATCTGTGACGCTATAAACTGGAAGGGCACTTGCAAAACATACCCTGTTTCCCCTTACGTCTGTCAGAATTATCCAGCTACGGGCTCGTCATCTATCGGTGTAAGTATCCATGCTTGACTGTTCATCGCTCGCTGAAAGAGCCTTTGGCTGACATGACATCATTTGTAGCCTCCCCAGGGATGGCAATGCAAGCTATTCTACGGTCCAAACTGCCAACTTGGCACAGGTACTGACGGCAAGCTAACGTACCCTGGTATCCCAAATGTGGCAACGACGTACAACAAGGCCGGCGCGCCCACATCGTTCATGTGTAGAGAGTGCAGCGACGTACCTGGCGGTTCACCTTGGTAAGCACAGCGCTTCAAGCCTCCCAGGTCTGCTTCCGATGGATCGCTTTGATTAACGTACTCCAGTGTCAACAACAATGCTCCAGACTTCTACTTCGCGCAGGCCAAATATGGATATGGAGGTGTCAAGGGTACATGCACAACTTGGGATAGCAACATCGCAACTACGAAGCATTATGCCTGCCTACCCACAGCTAGCGTCAACAATCACTTTACATGAAAGGGAAAGAAAAGGAAGTTCAAATCTAGCCTGGTACCTCTTTTCAGTCTGGCGATGGGCTGGTAATAGTCGTCTGAGGAGTTCTCCCGTCTGATGGAGGCGACTCACAATTGGTGATTGATACTGTCTAGCAGGAACGAGGATGATGTTACTCTCAGCGGTGGGCTGCTCTAAATAGATGCGGGAGATGACAAATGTCTGGAGAGTTGAAAGTGAAGTGCAGTTAGGTAGTTTGTGAATTCTCCATTTCATGCCTATTATTTACTGCCCCGGTCGTGCATATCTGGTGCCGGAGAACATCTCCGCTTGTTTGACGTCATGTGGTTTGGCCACTTGCGAGCCAGATACCTTCTCTTAGCTCTTCACTGCCGATGAATCGTAAATACATCGTCGCCAAAGGAGCGAAATGCCTGCCACCACGAGAAGCAAGAGTAAACCAAAGCAAACTCATCTGGAAGATTTCCAGGACAAGCCAACCGAACAGGCGAAAACCAACAGTTCCAGGTCACGCCGCCCAGCCACCCCGAAGACCAAGGATGCGAAAAGCACTCTGAAACGCAAACAGCCAGACGACGAAGAGAAATCACAGAAACCTTCCAAGCCGGCTAAGAAGCAGAAGCAGACCTCGATCAAAGCCGATGAGGATCTCGCGCCATCTGAAGACAGCAAACCAGTCATCATAAATCGCGCCCCAGTATTACAGCTATGGGCAGCATGCATTTCGCAGAAACTGTACCCGAAGCTGTCATGGGACACACATCTGAGCATTGGGTCCGCCATTTCCGCACTCTGCGCCGTCTCTAAAGGTCGCGCGATTGGCAAAATTGATCAAGCTGATCCAGACAAAAAGGCCAAGAAGGATAAGAAGAAGCGCGCCGCCGAGCAAGCAGCAGAGGATGAAGTCGAAGTCATGGGCTTCAGGCTGTTGTTGAAAGATGGCAGCGCAATTGTCTCCGGGAAGCCGCAGAAAGCCAATGAAGAATTGCTGATAAAGAAGTATGGGGAGGAAGATTATGAGAGGGTCAAGAAGACAATGGAGGAGGCAATCGATAGCTTCGAAGGAAAAGCCAAGAAGGGAGAGCTGAGTCGAACAGCGTTTCATATGTATGAGAAAATTCGCCCGACTGTGCAGCATGGCCAGGGTGGATGGGGCAAGAAAGGGGAATTAAAACTGGAGAGCATCAGGGAACTGGCAGATAGGTAGCTCGGGAAAAGCAACTCAACTTCACGGCGACAAGCTTGACTATGCATCCCGCTGGAGGCTTGAATACGTGCTGCAACAATGAAATCTTGCAACGCTCGTAAAATTTGCTCACTTCAGAGAGGTTGACATGATCTACACAGCACTGGTGATACTGCAGGAAAAGTTGCAGAGCCTGCCGCGGTGACGCCTGCATTAGCGTGTGAGCTAAGCTTTGGGGTAAGATAAGGCCCGAGGACTGGTGTGCCAGCCTGGAACCCTGCTCGCAGCCTCCTTGCCACTTTTCCATCAAAACATATGGCAAGTACTGATGAAACACCTCGGAAGCCGTCAAGTTCGAGAAAATGGCGGAAACAGAGCATGGTCATTCGGCGAAGCGACCAAACTTCCTGGTGATTGTGGCCGATGATTTGGGCTTTTCGGATGTAGGTGCGTTCGGGGGAGAAGTCAAAACCCCCAACATCGACAGCCTGGCTCGCGAAGGGGTCAGATTCACAGATTTCCATGCTGCAGCTGCTTGTTCGCCAACCCGATCGATGTTATTGAGCGGAACAGATAATCGCAAGTGGAGCTTATCATTCTCTTCAAGTGTCACCCACTGACGCCATTACTTCAGATATTGCCGGCCTGGGGACGATGATCGAATCGATAAAGGAGTTCCAAAAGGGTCAGCCAGGCTACGAGGGTTATCTCAATGACCGAGTGGCAGCATTGCCTGAACTCCTCCGGGATGCCGGATATTATACATTGATGTCTGGGAAGTGGCATCTTGGGATGACACCAGATCGCTATCCTTCGAAGCGCGGCTTTGATCGCTCATTCAGTTTACTCGCAGTACGGCAATCCCTACAATGTCAGTCTGCTGGCTGACGGTGATAGGGTGCCGGAAATCACTACGGCTGGGAGCCACAATTCCACGAGAAAGTGCCTGGCCTACTCAGGCGGAACGGGACCTTCTATGCTGAAGATGACTCACCGATATCCATTGACGACTTGGGTTCAGACTTCTACTCGTCACGATCGTTCACGACAAAGCTGCTAGAGTATTTCGAGGAGCGGAGTGAAGACCAGAAACAGCAACCTTTCTTTGCGTACCTGCCATTTACCGCACCGCACTGGCCATTGCAGGCTCCGGAGGAAGACTGCAGGGAATACCAAGGACTATACGACGGAGGTCCGGACGTGCTCAGACAGCAACGCCTTCAGCGTCTGGAAGAACTTGGGATCATTGCTCCCGAGACCAAGGCCCATGAGGTCTTCGCACTGCCGATAGATAGACCACTCAGCAAGGAATGGATCGATTTGTCCGCGGAGGAGAAGAAGTTCTCTTCCCGGACGATGGAGGTCTTCGCGGCAATGGTACAGAATATGGACAAGAACATCGGTCGTGTCATTTCCTATCTCAAATCAACTGGCGACTATGACAATACCCTGATTCTGTTTATGTCCGACAATGGCGCCGAGGGTCTGCTGCTGGAGTCTTACCCAGTGGTGAACGAGAACATATTCGATTATATCGAGCGATATTACGACAACAGTTACGAGAACATGGGTCGAAAGAACTCCTACCTTTGGTATGGTCCTCGATGGGCCTCAGCAGCAATGGCGCCGCTCAGACTTTACAAGGCTTTCTCGTCTGAAGGCGGCATCAGGGTACCTTTTATTTTGCGGTACCCACCATTGACATCTTCTCGGGCTGGCGAGCTTGATCGGTCTTTCGGGACCGTGATGGATATTGCGCCAACTTTTCTCGAGCTAGCGGACACTCAACACCCAGGTGCCACTTACCGGGGCCGACCTGTCGTTCCCATCCGAGGCAAGTCATGGTTACCATATTTATCGAATCCTTCCAAGCAGAAATTCATTCATGGAGACGACTCGTTTGTTGGATGGGAGCTTTTTGATCGGCAGGCTCTGAGAAAGGGGAAGTGGAAGGCGGTCATGATTCCGAAGCCGTTCGGGCCAGGAAAATGGCAGTTGTACGACCTCGACCATGACCCTGGAGAAACAGTCGATTTAGGAGCCACCGAACCTGAGAAGCTCCAGGAACTTCTGAAGCATTGGGAGGAGTACCGCAACGACGTTGGAGTTGTTGATGCACCGCCGCAGTATGGAGTCCTCAAGGTAGATGAAAGGTAGGAAGATTTTCTACCACTTGCTGTAGAAGCTTGTGTGACCTACGCCTCGGCTGTTCTGGTTATCCCCGGCCGGTTGATTGGGCTGCCCTGGACTAGTCAGTGCTAGTTTTGGGCAAGCCCGAAAGCAGGAACCGCCGGCATCGGAAGTGAATGAGGGGCTTCGCCCGCACAGAGCCAGAGCCCCACGTCACTATTGTCCTCTTCTAAAAAACCGTCGCGTCACAATTGACTTGGGGAACGGTTTTCCCCTGCTGGAATGTAATCGGAATTATCGCTTTCCCATTTGCCCATCATATCTTCCGCGACCCGTAATGCTTATACGAGGTAAGATTTGGGCCGGCAGCCAGGACATCTCCCACATTTTTAGTAAGAATGACCAGGCGTTCGGCAGTGAGGTTCAAGAGGCTCTTGCACCATCTGGGAGCCAGGAAGTGGTATATGAGTCGACGTACCCTGCGGGATTCCTGGTAGGTGTTGTATGTTGTCAAAAGCATCATCCATACCCGAACCGTCCTAACTACAGCGGCTATTCACGACAAACCCACAATGACCCAACAAGCAAGTGTTGTTCAGGGCCTGCCCAAGTTTTCTCGCCACATCACGACGCACAACACAGAGGGCATAGCCGTATTTGAGACCACCGATCCGGCCATCTCAGCACCCTCGGGCTCGTCTGGACCTGGGTCGTTATCTGCGGAAACCTCATGGTCCAACTTTCCCAACTCAGGCTTCGGACTTGGTTATGCAACAGATGACATGCCACCCGACTTCAATGGAAACGCTGATTTGACCACTTACAACAAGTACCAGCAGCAGCATCCAGGTATCGTCATCCAAGGTGGCTCAGTCTTTCGTGTTGTCGATATGGCACCTGGAGCAGAGTCGCCAATGCACCGCACAGTGAGTTATACCTCGCATTTGGTGTTCTGGCGATCCAAGGTGGTGTTCGATTGCTGAGTCTAGGTTAGGTCTCCATCGACTACGGCGTCCTCCTGGAAGGTGAGATCGAGTTGCAACTGGATTCGGGAGAGAAAAGGATTCTGAAGAAGGGTGATCTTTTCGTGCAGAGAGGAACCATGCACAAGTGGAAGAACCTGAGTGATTCGCAGCCAGCGAGACTTGTCGCTATTCAATTGGAGAGTAAGGAACTACAAGTCGAAGGGAGAGGAGCATTGAAAGAGGAGTTTCGATCATAGCTGGACCTTGCTTCTTCCGGCTCGTGGCAGTTGTGAGGCTGTATTTCATCTCGGACATGACTGCCTAACAGGCTGATTATTGTCATGTTGGTTCATAGCCACGCGTCAACGGTGTTGACGCCGGACAAGAGCGGCCGCTCGTTATCAACGGTCGTAACGCTTTTAAGTACCGTGTAAAGCCGACCGTGTACCTTGCAGAGTCGCCGGCAATCCCCCCGAACAACCAATAGCGTCATCTTGCAGTGATGATTTCATGATAGACACATCGCCAGCTTTGGAATCTGAAGCGATGTTCCTCCCATCCAATTAGTAATTCACCGCCACTGGCGGCGCCCCCAGCCATTTGAGCTGCTGTTTGCGGGAAATGCTCTCCAAACAAGCACTCTATTGCGGAGTTGTCACGGCTCAACTCCGCCGTCAAGAGGAAGGAGAAAATGTAGAGTTCAAGTTGACGAATGCTAGGAAGACGTCCCTGAGCCAATCTCAACGTCATTTCTAAAGCCACCCCACCTTGCCATAATTTTTTCCATTCCCGACTTCTAACTTACCTTCATTAATGCAACTGCTCCCAAGACCAAGCTCAGCAAGACTTCTCTCCAAATTCGGTAGAAAAATCATTACTCACCAAACTCATTTCCAATCCAGAACAATCGCAAACATGGCTGTCCGATCCGCCTTCGACCCTAAGGACATGGTAAGTCATGCTTCCAAGTTCGGCCGTTGCCGTCAGAGTCGATTCTGACAAACAACAGGTGTTCCGTCATCTTGGACCCACTGGACTGAAGGTCTCCGTGTTCTCTCTTGGTAAGGAAGGTTCTCAGCGATCCAGTGCAAGCAAGCTAATCAATTACCAGGCGGCTGGCTGACTTACGGTGGCACCCAAAAGGGCAACATTGTCAAAGAGTAAGTTCCGATCCTTCAATAATCAGGAGATTTGCTGATTTTGTGACATAGTTGCCTACAAACCGCTTGGGATCATGGCATCAACTTCTTTGATACGGCTGAGACCTACGCCAATGGTGAATCTGAGATCGAAATGGGGAAAGCTCTGAAAGAACTCAACTGGCCACGGGACGAATATGTCCTATCAACCAAGATCTTCTTCGGCACAGGGCGTAAGGAACCCAACACCCGAGGTCTTTCTCGCAAGCACGTCGTCGAAGGTCTTAAGAGCTCCCTCGAACGTCTGCAACAACCATATGTTGATATTGTCCTCGCCCATCGTCCCGACTATGCCACGCCCATGAAAGAGATCGTTGAGGGTTTCACCCAGGTCATCCGCAATCTCAACCTCGCGTACTATTGGGGCACCTCTGAGTGGAGTGCCGCCCAGATCACAGAGGCGACCTTGATTGCTGAGAAGTACAACCTTATTGCTCCGATCGCCGAGCAACCCCAATACAACGCCTTCCACCGACAACGTTTCGAAGTCGAATATGCACCGCTCTATCAAGAATACAAGTACGGTACCACGATTTGGTCGCCTCTTGCTTCAGGTCTCTTGACTGGAAAGTACAATGACGGCGTTCCGGAGGGCTCTCGTTTCGCCAATCACAAGGACTTCTTTGGTAGCACCGTCGAACAACTTCAGCAACCCGAGGGCAAGGCCAAGATCGAGAAGGTCAAGAAGTTGACCAAGATCGCCGAGCGCCTAGGTGGCAACACGACCCAGCTAGCGTTGGCTTGGGCAGCAAAGAACCCCAACGTCAGCACAGTCATTCTCGGTGCCACAAAGGTAGAACAGATCATAGACAACTGCAAGGCTGTCAAGCTGTTGGAGAAGTTGGACGACAAGACGATGCAGGAGATTGAGGAGATTCTTGACAACAAACCTGCAGACCCAGCAAACTTTGGACGATCGAGGTAGGCGGTTCTCTTTGTCAGAATCTGCTGTCTGTTGGCCGTCATGGCCACCGCCTTCATTGTGCTATCATCTTGGGGTGGTTTTGAGATATTGCAGGCTGATTGAACATGCATAGACGCGAAAAGCGCCGGCGGTCGGCCAAGCTATAGAAGACAGCCTACCAACGGGTTGTAGAGTGAGGGTCAATCACAATAAAAGCCCAAGGTTCTTCCCACTTTGTCCTAGTTGTCGCGAAAGCTCTTCTTCGTGGCAGCCCAACGTGCGCAATTTGCTATCATTTTGTCCCGCGCCCCGTTTTTCTTTGCCACTGCTATTGTATCTGACAACCTGGCTACGAGTGTTTTCAGAACAAACCTCGTCTGTTTGTTCTGTTACAAATAGACCAGAGTTGAACGTGCAAGTATGATTCCCCTTTCTTGCTGGAGTAATGACTAAAGAGCTCGCTGCTAGCAATCGTCCACCCGAAACTTCCGAATCCTTCTCGTCCTGCCAGAGAAACAGACCTCTGAATAACCACTCGTCCAAGCTCGTCATCCTCGCAAGAATTACTCCAGACCAGGGCCTCGAAGCAAGAGTCCTCTTCAACCTACGGAATGGCACGCGGTCCCTCGATCAGCTCATTACTCGTGGATCACCTCGGGCTTGCCAACAGCGATCTCAATGCCGCAAGAACTGACATCAGAGCGTTCTTGGAACGTTCTGTTGAGATCTACTATGCATTGGATGATGACATTGCCGAAGTAGCTCGACTGTACATGCAGTCTCCTGGAGCGGCAGAGCACTTCTCCGGAGATGCGCTCAAGTACCGATGGTCCAGCAACACGGGTCGGGCTGAGATCGGGAGCACAGTGAGACAGGTCATGCTGGTGCAACAGGCGTATACTATCGAGAAGCTACATGGAGGCGAGGGAGACTGTCCGGGCTGTCGACATCATCCTCTTCCCTCCCAAGCGAGAGCACAGCAAAGTCCAACTGGTTTACAACAGCAGTCGACACCGCTGCCTCTTCAGACGCCGCCAGCACCAAATGTCCTGTCATCTCAGCAACCTTCTCGTCCTCGGCCAACCTATTCATATGGCGCAGCTGGCAACCAGACGGATGATCGACCCCCCTTCTCCATCGCCTCAGCAGCTATCAATGAAGACGACCCCTCCGATCCAGATTATGGCATCCCTGCCCCTCCGAGAAAGCGAACACGAACCAGTGCTATTTCAGCAGGCACCCATAGTCGCAGAACACCCAAGCAGGCTGATAGAAAGCAATTCGACGCCGACACCATCGATATCCGCCAAAAATCAATCCCAGATCATCCCTCAATCTCTGCCACTAATTCGTCAACAGGTGCGCTCGGCGTGGGAACAAATCACAGACCAGAGGCTGCACATGGCGATAATTTGGTCCTTGCGAACATCCGAGGCAAGATGTGGAATTTTCGTTCACACGAGCACCAATCTGAAGTGCTGGCAGCCGTGTCAACGTGGCAAGCAGATGAAATGAACAAGGTTCTCAGGGAGACCGAAGCAAGTTCAGGTACGTTCAGTTGCCCACTGAGCAGATTCCCAATAGCCACCGCCCCTGGTAAGATCATCTACTGACGTGTTCGCAGTGGCCTATCACACCCGTGCTTTGCGATATGAGGAAGATATCGAGAGCCTGCTCACTCAAAACGGCGCCCAGTCGGCAGATTCTTGATCGACGACCCCAAACTGAGTCGGGCGATGAGACATGACACAGTCTTCGTGCATTATCTTGGGTCCGGAATCATGAAGGCTTGGTGCTCCTCCAGGGGATAAGGAACTGGTATCGATATGCATGAAGGATGAAAACTCAAATTGTGTGAGCAAAGCTCGATCAATCTTCAGGCTCTCGAATGCAGTCTGCTTGTGCTGTGCTGTGATATGCAGTTGCCGAGATGCGGCTGCGCGTGTTGTGTTGAGAAGGAGGTGCCTTCCACAATTGAGCATGTGTGCAAAGGGCGTGGAATTGGATTGTTCACACTTGCCTCCTGAGCTGATGGGATCGGGTCTGCGCATCCCCAGCCTTTCATAGATCCATGATTTCTTTCTTACCTCCTTTGGCTGTCGCTCTCCTGCTCGTGACCACCTCAAGCTCGTTGATGCACTGATCAAATAATCCATTGAGACAGTCCTTTCTTGCCTCGTCATGGATGCCAATTCTACTCCGTGTACTTCGGTACAGGGATGGACAAGTAAGCGCGCCATTGAAGTCTGGATGGGCTTATTGCACGAATCTCTGATTGCTTGAGCTCCTTCGGTGTCTTTCAATACCAGCATTAGGGTTGGGAAGTACGTCATACAAAGGGCCACTTGCAATGGTTGCATCCGCAGTCGCTCACCTCTGCAGAGTCTCATCCGAACACTCTAGAGGTCATCAGACTGCAAGTCTTTCCCAATTAAACTCGTCCCAGCCGGGGTTGTCCTGATGTCCCGGCCTCTCCTCAGCGGTCGAGGCTGACTTCAGACTTCGCGGTATCTGCTTAGGATGCCACGCATCGTCAAGGTCGGGTTTTCTCTGACCAGTACAGATGGGTTACAACTGCCTCATCCCCCAGCTCGTCAATATGAGCCACGGCGCATAGCCACACGGCTTCTGTCTCGATCGTGGCCCCTGGCCCCCAGGTGACGCAGGGGAAGTTCTTTAAGGTGGGTCCTGGAACCCGCGGAGGCTTTTGGCAACCAATCAAGAAGCCCGAGGCAAGAACAAGCACTTCCAACCCTGCCGACCCGGGGCCTAGTGCCTGCAACCCGGGGTAGGCTCAGCAGGTCGACCAGGTTGCGAATGAGCCATTCCAGGGAGTCATGCTTGATGAACGAAAACAATGCAGCAGATGGCAGTCATCTACATGACGAGCGGTGCAGGTTCCGTCCCAAAAGCGCCGGGTCACCGTGAACCGACCGGGGCTGAGGTACTTCAAGACCTTCTATCTGCGTGGCCTTGCCAACGGTCCAGCCTGAGGAATGGTCTCGAAAACCGTCGAATCGTCGCCGAATGATGGCTCGACCTGCATATTGCTTTAAGAAGTGTGCGATTCTCTTTGCTCCTCGCCTCGTCACTACTTCAGTATCAGTCGTACCTCGATATCAAAATGCGCGGCGTTCCCATCTCAAAGTCACTGGGCGACCTAGGTCTCGAACCACACTCGAGGCTTTACAACGATATCAAGAGTAGTATATCCTCCTTTACAAAGAAAACCGTCGACGTCTATATGGCCTCAGATGAAGAACTTGAGCATGCCGCTCACAAGTATCTCAACAACCCGAATGGCACGCCTGGCTGGGTTGACATACCCGGACTACGATTCCGCTGGTCAGTGGACGACGACCGCCAAGACATACACACCGCTATCTTCAGAGTCATGCAATCACAACAAGAGAATGCGATCAAAACTCTGCACCAGAAAGAGAATTCGTGTCCGGGGTGTCGGTTCCATCCACAGCGGCCACCTAGTCGGTCAGTGACTGCCTCACCTGAGCCACCTCCGCCCGCTGCGTCCGACACACCCCAAGTCACAAGTGATATTGAGACACTGCCACCCGAGCGGCCAAGAGCAAGTCGACCAACATTCACTGGTAAGCACAGTTTTTGCCGAACACTAACCGTTAAGTGGTAGACACTGATCAACTATATCCGCAGGCTCGATTATCACCATTGATGATCCGAAAGATGCCGATTACTCCAATCAGGGACGCTCACGAAAGCGCAAGAGGCGTAGCACCGTGTCCGTCATGCAGGAAATCGAACAGGCTGGACCGTCTCGTCCGCGAGGATCCAGCTCATATGTTCAGGACTCGGTCTCTGTCGGATCGGATACACGAGGAATAATAAATAGCCCCACGCAAGACAACATACAAGAAGGTCCATCCCGTCCGCAAGCACTAACCACTACGGATCTTCAAGACACCATATTAATCAGATCGAGCTCACGGGCATCGACAAATACTCCAGCAAACCAACAAATCCAGCCAAGTCAAAAGCCTGAGTCTTCGACAGCTCGAGCATACCGCGCTACCAATCCGGTAACCATGAATCTACGAGGAAAGAGGTGGATTTTCGCCTCCGTTGAAGAGCAAGCGAGAATTCTTGCCAACGTTGTTGCCCAGCAGCTCGAGGTGATGGAGTCCCTGCTGGCAGAAATGGGCGGAGACAAGACGCAGCTTCGCAGGCGAGCCCTGCAGTGCGAACGGCGCATTGAGGATTATCTCGTTGAGCGACGGGTTGAGCTATCTCCCCGGTGATTGTTTGATTTGGCCAGTTTTTTGAGGCATTCGACCATCGTTCTTAGGGTCTAACGAGCCTTCATTGTTGGATTCGTCGCTTCCGTGCTTACTTCCGGAGACGAGCGTACAGGATGAGAAGGCGACGAGTCCAAGAAAGCGTATATCGCCGTGAGGTTCTGGTACTCCTTGTGTCGTTCCAGGATACCATGGTCGACAAGGGTGACAGCTCCTGTCAACCTTGGCTAATGTGACGACGATCTGAAGTCAGGCAGGGCCCAAGGGGGATGGATCCTGTGCGTCTTGTAGGCCGATGCGCTTCACGATAGGCAGAGAATACCCAGCTGGGGAGTCTCTTTGCAGAGGAATTGTGCTCTGGTCAGTATTCAGTGTTGCTTCTCAGGAAGAAAACCGCAGGAGCCACGGACGAGGGGTGGGGGCGTGACGGCGTGGCGTCCGTGCACTTCATCAGTCCGGACCTAGCTGAGGAGGGGCTTCATCTAATTTCCCAGGCCTACCAGGTAAAACCAGTCATTTTATTCTGCCTGCGCTCTCATTCCCACAACCATCTCTCACCTGCACGTTTGGTCCCGTCGCTCGCTCGGACTTTGAAGCGTCTGCATTATGCCACGCAACGACACTCCCATCTACCAGATATGCGAGGACCTTGGAATCTTCTCTCCTACAGCTCAAGAGAGCCTCCGAGACCACTGTCTGCAATTTTTGAAGCGAAAACTGCAGCAGAGCGACCAGGAACTGACTTTGCCACAAGCCACGGATATTGACATTCGGGATGCGGCACAAGCTTTCCTGGGTGAAGGTAATGGCACCAGCCATTTCTCACCTCCCTTTGAAGGGAATTATCGATGGAAGAGAGAGTCGGACCAACCCGAGATTCTGGCAAAAATTGTTTCCATAATGGAGACTCAGCGCACCAACGCAACTGGAAAATTGCACAAGCAGTTCAAGGGGGATAATTGTCCCGGATGTTTCTTGTATCACCGCTCCGACATGATCACAGTCGAAAATGGCGATCACGCACGACGAGACAAAACTAGTCGCTGTACGTTAAGCAAGCCTTTTTCTCACTCAGAGCACTGACGAAACTCCAGCGGATTTGGGGGATTCGGAGGATTACAACGATAAGTTGTACCAGGAGATTGGCAACCCTCAAGGCCATCGGCGGGCGGCTGTACAGCATGAGTCGGCTACCCCCAATGAAGATCCATTGCAGACGCGACACGTCAGAGGTCAAGGCGACGAGCTCTCACCTCGACCTGCGAAGCGGCGGAGAGTCCAGGAAGTAGATTCTTCAGTGAGCCCGCGCTGCACCAGTAGCAAGTCAACGCCGGCTGCCAGTATGCCACCTCCAAGCCTCAGAACTTCCGCAGGTGTTTCAGAATCCTCGCTACATGCCATCACCCCGGAAAGATCTGCGACACGAGAACATGGTGTCAAGGCACGTTCGTTTTCCACAAGAACTACCATCACCTACAATAACAAGCTATGGACATTCGATTCGCTGGACCAAATGGTAGAAGCACTGCAAGCTGTCCTACAGAATCAGGATCGAGAGTTGAATGAGCGGCTGGAACTGGAAAAGCAACGTGACATGCTGGCATATTTTGACCTCGGTGCTCAGTATCAGAGGGAAATCATCATCCCGGTCGAAAAACAGCTTCAACAACACGGAGGCAGGTACATCTAATATGGGCCATCGATCATGCCCTGTTCTACGTCAGTGGAGGCTGTCCAGGCACAGCAGCTTGTAGGCCAAGTAGCTCTTCACTAATTTTCGGCAAAGTTACAAAAATCGGCTGTAATTTTAGTTGCGGAATGTGTGAGATCCCTGTGCAGTGGCATTAACGGCACCCTGATAAGCAATATTGCCCAAGACGAGGGTACGTGATAGTGAAATGGTAGGCAGGTGCAATCTCCGAGCCTGCTCCTGGCACAATTTGGGAACAAATTGGTTGGCAGCCCACCTCAGAGGCTCCAGGGGGCAAGCTATGCCCCTTCAAAAGCATCCATCGGGCTGCACCGGTGCTGAGGAGAGTTGGTTGATGGCTGCGACAGGGGCAGGCCCCTGGCCGAGCCACCAGTCGCGGGCCACTGGCAGCCGTCCACCAGCGAGGCCAGCGCTCTTCAGTACAAAGACCCATCATCTGCGCCTGTGGCCGCCTCAGTCGTCCTCACTTGCTACCCTCACTTTTCATCGATAACCTGTTCGTCGGCTCATTTTGACTGGGCCTGCAGCTCTCCAACTCTGTATGTTAGTCGAGTCCTATATTCTCTCTTCTTCCAACCCTGACAAGGGAGGCCGAACCTGTCAGAATGCCTCAAGGGTCTCTTAGAAGCAACTGGGACGAGCTGCTCGGCGTAGCTGAAAGTCAGTCTGCGGACCGCAATCTTTTAGCCGGCAGACTTAAGCATTGTCTACATACTCATCCCCACGGGCCTGTCAATGCCAACGACGAGGACATCCATGAACTTGCGGTGGCATTTCTAAACTCAGACGATGCCAAATCTGTCCTTCAAAAAACCACAGCAACGGGCCTCAACTTGGATCGGAATTATCACCACATCTTGATAAGGATCAAGAGAATCCTAAGGGTCCACCAAAAAATTAAACGCAGGGGACCGCGGAAGCGACGCTCTCTTACCGTAGAGAGCGACTTTTCGGACGAGGACCTTGGAAGTTCAGTGTTTCTTGACCGTCCCAGACGGCGGACCAGAGTTACACACAGTGATTACATGCCAGGATCTTCGATTGACAGTATGTGCTTGTGAAAGACCTCTTTCCTTTGATATTCCACACAGCTGACGCCCTCATAGGTGTCAACGAAGCTGTGCCCTCCCGCGAGCAAGACGACGAGGTTCCAGAGACGGATGACACCGAAGGAACCTCTGAATGGCAGCCGTCCAGGGAATCTACAGTGGGCCTTTCTTCGAAAATCAATGGACCAAATTTGAACAAGAGAACGGCATCGGTGTTCGAATCGTCGCCGCCACCACCGGCGAAACGTGTAGTACCTGAACAAATCAAAAGGGCTACTGAAAAGGAGGAAGTACTGCCTGCCGAACGGCACTTGGCTTCACATATCAGACCACATCCTCAACGCCAGCAGGTCATTCCGGAAACTCCGTTATTCCCGCAGCGGAGCGTGAATGGGCCTCCTCTATCTGTACCTCTTCCGCATCTTCGTGGCAAGGCATGGAAGTTCGAGTCGGCAGAAAAGATGGCGGCGCTGCTGGCAAGTACGCTGGCAGAGGTCGAGCGCACCCTTGAAAAGCAAGCTCGCAAGGCACAAGCAGAGTCGGAAAGGGCCTACCTCGCGCAGAGAATGAATAATTTGGAAGTGCACGAGTGCGTGGACAATTTGCTTAAGAAAGGTGGCGCGGATTTGGTAGATAGACCGTCATATCGAACGGCGCAATCATGAACACTGGTCTGCTGCGCATTTGTGAAGCTCTTATCTTGCTCGCACAGTTGCGATAGAGCCTCAGCTTGTGTGAACTCACATAGTCTTCTCATAACACTCTGGGAGAAGATAGAAGGCAAAACCCAAACGTGACCACAATAATGGAGTCCCGCGACACGCCACTGTCTCGATAACCCCGAGAATTATGGGTGTCTTGTGGCACGTTGAGCCCTTCACTCTCGCCTGTGGCAGGATTAGTCGCTTCAGTATCGGCAAAGGTGTATGTGAGCAGCAAAGGGCTAGTGGAGCCAAGGACTGAAGCAAACACGGCCCTGTGACTGCCATTCCGCGCATCTAGGCTCTTGCAGACTCTGGCGAGACTCTTCGGCCCATGCAGGTCCCCTTGTTGCAGTGCCTGAGGGGAGAGCGAAATTGAGTCCGTGAGATGATTGGCAACTTCATTACCGGAAGGTGCGCGAGAGTGCCACCCTACTGCGCTACGAAGGTGAAGACACCATCAAGCGGTCAACTGCCACGCTAAGGTACCCGTATCCGTCATGGAAGTCATGCATGGCTCTAGGATCGCTTGTAAGACCAAGACATCCATGTCTTGCTATTGGTGAGAAGTCTTGAGCACCATTCAATCCTCCCAATCAGCCTCCATGCGGCCTCTTGTTCGGATCTACTGGCATGATTTCTGGCAAGCAGATGCGCGTCGGCCCAGTCTCTGGTGACAGTTGTCTCCTTGGTTGCTCCTTTGGACGCTTGAGTCTGAGTTCTCCCCATTTTTCCTCCCTGAAAATGCAATCTAGTCCCATGCAGGGCGTGAGGTCGCCAATCATGTGCACTGACGCCGCGTCCAATGGCAACTGGTCTGTGGCGACCTGGGAGTGATCGGGCCGGCAAAAAGGCCAGGGAATCAGGCAGACTCGGTTCGCCCTGTGCTTGTTGCCCTAAAAGGTGACCATGCAAGCCAAAGATCAAAGTGTACTGGTCCTTGGGTCCGCTTGCCGCGTGCCTCGCAACTAAGTTGATCGCCCTGTGACAGTGACCACGGGCCAGGTGCTCCGAGGACGGACGAGAGATATGAGCGTAGTTGGCCCAGCTGATTATTCGAGGCTAGCAAAAGCAAAATTTGGAGGTATTAAAGCAGTGGAAGTCCGTTGCCTTTGCCAGCATTCCCCACCGCAACGAGGAAACCCTGCATTCTCCTCCAACAGTACATATTGGATTGGTGTTCGCCCCGCCTGTTTTTCCCTTCAGAGTTATACTTCTCCTTCCATCATATCCGATATTTGGTCCGGTAGCCTTCCAAATGCGCCGTGCTACGCTGGAGGAGGTCATCCGCAACCGTCTTGGTATTGAGTACCAATCAAAATCTGACAACCAGTTCCGCGATCATATCAAAAAGTGGTCGCAAAACCACCTGGACATTCGTAATGCTCCCGAAGATATGCTCCGAACAGCTGCGAAACAGTACTACCTCGCGGCGAAGCAAGCTGTGGCTTGTGAGGAAATGATTCTCAATCGGAAACATCAATCTTTGTGGTCGCAAGAACGTCGTGCCGATGTAGAAGAAGCCATCTACCAGATTCTATGCTTGAAGCAAGTCAGGCACCTCGAACGCCTACATAGTAAGCCTGGCCCATGTACTGGATGTCTCCGCCATATGCGACAGGAGACAAGCAGCGCTTCGGCGGCAGGTGCTTCCCCACCCTTGGAGCCTGCAGTTGAAGCTTCACGGTTGCCACGCATTGCAAGCGACGTGCAACGGGATCAAGTTGAGCCCGGACCTTCTGCAGCTCACTTACCCTCTGGAGGTAAGTCCTCCTCGAGCGTTGTTTCGAGCAGCTGTTGCCCGAGGGAGCAGAGACTTACCTCGTGAAAACAGTCACCGGTCCAGCTCTCGGAGCAAAAGATACGAATGACTTGGGGGATGATCGTCCCGAAAATCAGAGGAAACGCACGCTGAGTCCTCCAGCGTCAGTAGCCCCCAACAAAAGACCCAGCCACGACGTGGGTGCTGAGACCCTAGACCTGTCACATGACAGCGTTTCCACGAGACCTGATCCAGAGTTCGAGGCAGCAAGCTCCAATGGCCGAGCACCACGTCACAGTGCTGTTCCCCGTTCAACACCCCGAACTCCAGCAGGACAGCATCACTCGAGTGAAGCTCTCGACCCTATAGACTCAACGACAGGGACTCCGGTCATCAAGCTATCGTCAGTGGAAAGACCGGAGGACCACATCCCGGGTACTGAAAGACCCTCCGTGGAATATATTGAGCGGCTGTGGTTCTTCCAGACAGGGGAAGAGAAGGTCGAAGCAATCGAGAAGGGGATGGAAGTCGGAAGGAGGCTGGTTAAACGGTGGGAATACAATTCCTTCGAGGAGTATGACACAGTCGTCACCGCAGAGTTGGGCCAGTGCACGAAAATGTTGGAAGACACGGTGAAGGGGATGTACGGTGACGATGTCGAGCTTTGTCGTACTCGCATTCGGGATCTTCACCTAGCGGTCGAGGATTGTCTATTCAAGCATGGAGGGGACTACCTTCGTTGAGGTCACCTGAAACCACGGTCTGTCCGGCAGCATTCTATCTGTGTACCTTGCCAGACTTTGTCCAGACGTGAAAGAGGCAAACCTTGCGTTCTTTGGTTTTTGCTGTGTCGGGCTGGGTTACCGATCTCATAAGCGAAGAGGAAAGGAATGTGGAAGATGCTCTCTCTCTCTAGATCAAGTAGAGGAGTCTGCAGTCCTCTATCGTGTCGCAAACCCCCTCATATGATGCCTTGTTGTCTCCTGGCCAAAGCTCCATCATGAGCTTTTCAGTGTTGACACTGGCTTGTCCGCTAAGACTCCATGTACCGTAATCTGATCTCTGCGACGATACGAGCGTCCGTCTTCTATCCCGGCATTCTTCGTGGATAGTATGACCTTCCCCGATACAGGCCCGGAATCTAGACCCACTCTGATGGACACCCCGTTGGCCGACTTCCCCATTCCCGTGGATCGTAGCGGTGGTCATTGCTGAACTGCTTATGGCGTAGGAGAAAGACACTCTAGCAGAGCCTTTCTCGGGCCTGTATATCGCTAGATCTCGTTCTTCGACGCCTTCGAGGCGTTCTGGATGAGTCAAGGTCGAGTAGTGGGAGTGAATCCAACGAAGCGGCGTCGTTGGAGGTCAGCCGGTTACCCCGGAACAGGTCAGGCTTGACCCAGAACTGCACCGGGACTCACCAGCCAGTGGCACAGTATGTTTCTGAGATTGCTACTCATGACTGATAATGTGTATTGTCTGTCCGGCCACCTCCTCCGGCAATGTCGGCGCAGCATGCAATCATTCCGCCATTTTCTGGGTCGCAATGTCTGAAATCGTTGCCTCGTCTGCGTAACAGGGCATCTGGTAGTCTTTTCAAATGTTCGTCCACGCTCCCCACTGGACCAGCTGCACCGGTACTTGCACTCTGCAGAATTTTCGACACGGGCCCTTAACGGCAACAATCACGGGCGATCTAGTCAAGATAGGCACTGGAATCCGCACGCATATGGTCTTCATATTCCCAGTATGCGGCGGTGTTGACCAGGGCTCGATAAAACCTTGTCTCGCGAGACCGAGTCTGCCAACCCGCAAATAGTGTATGCCGGCTGTGGACCTGTCCGGGCGAACTGGCTCCGTCGGCTAGACATCTAGATACCATAGGATGCAGGAGGAATTATCAATACTATGAGTAGCGTATGGGAAGCAACCATTGAGACCCAGCAACAATGCTGGGCTGCGCAGGACTCCCGTCGCTGCTCGGAAAGACGACCTTCCGCTTGAGCGGGCCTGACGGCGAATCCCGTTCCGGGGCAAGCTGCGTTGCTTTATCACTCCGTACTTCTCTTCAATACTTCATCGCGTCCAGGCTAAAACTTATTGGATTTGAAGCGCACGTGTCAGTCTGACAACGACCAGTGGCTAAGCCTGTGGTGGTGCGAACACTGAATTTTGCCGCTCCGCTCAGGGGTCGCAGCCTCGCGTGCGCAACCCTGAAAAACCGACACAACTACCTACGTATCGATCATTGTCAGGCTTTTCATGCACAGATCTCATTTACCAGTCAGTCATTAGACCTTGGGCCCATAGAACTGGACTGATATATCTTGACATTGATAGGAGGTCGGACCGAAGTTACCGAAGAGGAATGTTTTCTGCCGGACCCGCTGCGCTGGCTCAAAGTCGAGACGGCATTACGAGTCTCAGCGTCAAGTTTCGGTTTGACTATGCGAACACTTGCGAACCGCCTTCTTGAAGACTTGTACTCCTGAAGACTATCTTGTACTCGCAGCCTGCCAGCTTGAAGGCCAGAGCCGCGGCCCTGAAATGTTTCAGAGACTGCGCAGCCATGTGCACGCCCCACCTCGGTTACCTGATCGCTTCGAAGCGTCGCATTGAGACATGAAAAGAGCATCACCAAAGTCTTGATGTTGCAACAAATGTCTGCCATCGGGTGCCTCCGCGACTTTGGAGACTCCCGTTCAAGTCCGAGAGTCCTGCGAGTGCCCCACACTTCCGGCCCTCGAAGAGGGCATACGGACCCACAATAGGACAGTCTACTACGCAAGGCACACGGATCCGGGCCAGCTTGCGAACTCACGCCCCGGTCCCTAATCGAGTGCTATCCTTAGTGCCGTGTGGTACGCAAATGTGCCGGTTTTCGAGAAACTCATGTCATCCTGTGAGACGGCCGAGAAGAGGCAATTATGCTTGAAGTCGCCGGCCCCAGGCTAGTTGGTAGGCCGCATTGCGTGCTGACAGCCGAGGACTTGGGGCGTGGTTCTTGTATCAGTTGCCGAACCGGCTATAAAGACGGACGGTCTTCCGAGGCGGTGCGGACCAGCGGACATGAAATATTCGACGAGGTCTTTCTAGGTTGAGATCAGGCTGTGGGCTGTCTAATTAGGTCCTGGCAGGACCCGTAGGCGAAGAAGGTGTGACCTCTTTATGCTGCAAGGGGGTCTATTTGCAAGTCCGGCTAAACGAAAGGGCGAGAGTATCTTGGGTAGATTTGCAGGAGGGTTAAAATCTGGCCAACGGTAGCCTGACAAGCGTCAGGAGCATGTCGGGTAGGAGTGCTCGAGTTCCTAGAGGTTCCAGATCATATTACGATGTAGCCATAGAACCGTTCATCATGTGTCTTCCGGGTCCGGGGCGTCTCAAGCCTGTAGGTGGCTTTCCTTCAAAGGAGCTGGAAGGGTCGAATGTGGGTAGCTAGGCCAACCGCTCTCGTTGCCAGGAGGTCCACCACATCCTGTTTCCATCTGGGGCAGCATCACCTTACCGTGCAGGACAGGATGGTCCTGACACGTGTGTACGGCAATGTGCTATCCATTCAAGGCTTTCAATCGATCACCCTGCCTCGGACTGCTTGAAGATAGCAACTCGATGATCGTTGCAGCACTCCTCTGGCCTGGCGTATAGGTTGGTTGGTTTGCGGACGAGTCGTAGCCCAGCCCGGCACCTCCAAGTCCTCGGCCTCAGCGCCAGCGGACGGTTATGACGCTACGGAGTCCAAGCTGGCGTCATTAGGATCCCGCGGTCAGATCGACTAGACGAGAACGAACGCCGCCAGTCAATGCTGGAGGAGACCACCATCGAAGACGCGAAATGTAGGTTGAAGCCCAACATGAAATGTTGCACAATAAAGGAGGAAGACGTCCGGCCTGCAGGCTCCATAACCGCCAAGCGGTGCCGGGTCAGGCACGGCTAGGAGTCGCGGCCGCTGACGGTGCCACTTCCGGCCGCCCGACCGACGTCCAGGAACTCTCAATTTGTGGAAATGAGATTACCTGTTTGAAAATCGAGAGTGAACGGATCGTGCGAGGGATGAACAGCCACGAAGCGTAAAGATACATCCAAAAAAGAAAAACCAGCAACCACACTGGCAAAGTACTCCTGTGGTGCGGCTGAAGACCAGCGGCTCTCAACAAAGCCGACTTCATGACTGTTCAACGGCACAACTTTCCGCTTCTTTTCCATGCTTCCGGAAGCCCAGCTTCTACTCCTTCCCTTTTCTGGCTGCCCTCTGCAGACGAATCGCAGCACTCTGGTTGTCCGGCATGCTTGCAATCAGTGACAAATTGCTGCCGTGCGATTGTGTGGCCATTGGCTGCACGTCGGAAATCTGCATGTTGTCTACGCCGTCCGCTAGATCAAAATTGTGAGCCACTGGGAAACTTGTCGGCCCAGTGAGATCATATGGAGACATGGTGTCAGCAGGGCTCATCTCCATGCCGTCAAGAAAAGGGACTATCTGCTGTTTAGGTTGCGTGTATGCTAGCCGAGGTACCTGAACAGGTTGCAGGACGGGTGCTCGTGGGACATAGCCGACAACGGGATGGTAGGGTCCTTGCATGTGCAACGGCAGCATTGGAGGAGGACAGAGGGCTGGCGTTGGGGGTTGCGGATGCATCGACCAGAAGACATCATATTGCGGGTTCGCGGTATGTCCAGCGCCCATATTCTGTGGAGTGTAGAGTTGAGGTGCGCTGCGTCGCCATTGCCTTTGTTCCAGCTTCTCGATCTCGCCAAGTATGGCCCTCAACCGTTCTTCGAGCAGCTGCTGATTTCTTGCACCCCTATTCAATCGCGACCGCTGTTTCTTGATTTTCTTCTTGAGCGAAATGATTGGCTCCTCCGAGCATCCATCCTCTCGAGCCTTCCCAAGGCGTTTTTCGCCCTTCTTGATCTCGGAGGTCAGCTTCCTGCAAAGCACAGTCGATGCAACTATTCGCTCCTGTATGTAGTCCGCTTCCTGGCGAACCTGCGAGTGTTGAGACGTGGCAAGAGTTGGCAGCGTGGCACCGAAGGGTTTGGCATTTGGGTTGAACATCATGCTTAGGAGACGGCGACGTGAGCAATAGGGCAATTGCAGTCAACACTTGAAGTCATCGATCCTAAAGTCCTTTCCAGATGCAGCATCGGCGGGCATTGTGCAAACGAACGTATTCGACACAAAGGGCAAGGCTGACCAATCACCAGCCTTTCACCACATCAGCCGTGCTAGGATTTCCGCATCAGTACACAACGAAGCTCTGACCACCAGGTGCATTGTATGGGCGGCTCCTTGGAGTTCGGAGAGCTCGGACCCAGTTGCACCGAGCCACCACTCCAGTCCCCTGTGGTAGATTCAGAGCACAAAGAGGCGCCAACTCTTGGGTTCACCCTCTGGAGCAGGGCTTCGTGGATATGCCCAGAACGGCCGTTCGCGTTGACGAACCCGACCAATAGCCTGTCCGGCCTTTGGAAAGTAGCGACGCTCCTTCGTAAGTTTTCTTTTCTGGGTGAGTGATGTTACCTGTTGGAGCGGTTAGTCAATCCAGAAGGCACGAGGAAAAGGGAGTGGTTGACCCATCCTTTCTTGACCTCGGACATCCGGCAGCCATGCCACCCAAATGCAGGCAATTTCAGCAGCGGCTTCAACCACCTTATGGGCCACGAGGAGTTGACCAGGATCGATGACTCGTCAGATATTCCAACCACCATGCCTCGCCGCTTCAGCAAATCGCCAAAGTCCGGCATCTCTCGCCGCCTTCTGCACCACACCAATCTCCTCGTGTTTGATCGGTCGATTGATTCCACTGTATCGCTTCTCCCCACCTCGCTCCCCCCTAGCGCCTCTCCGCTCCTTCCCAACATGCGCACTAGGAAAATACTGCTCCATAATGTTCACAAACACATCCTTGCCAAGAGCATCGGCCAACCAGTTCATAATAAGCACACCCTCGTCCTCCTTGCCCGGCATGACCAAGTGTCGAACAAGAACGCCCTTCTTCGCAATCCCATCCGCGGTGAAACACAAGTCTCCAACCTGTCTATACATCTCTCGAATACTCTCCCTTGCCGCATCTGCGTAAGAATCCGCCTTCAATAACCGCTTACTCGTTTCATCCTTCCAGACTTTGAAATCCGGCAAGTAAATGTCCACCAACCCGTCCATCAACTGCAGACTTTCAAGACTGTCGAATGCGCTCGTGTTATACACAATCGGAACATTCAACCCTATCTCCTTCGCGTGTAAAATTGCAAGCGCTACCTGCGGGACGACATGCTCCGGCGTCACGAAGTTGATGTTGTGAACATTGCCGACCTCCTGCAGCTTGACCATCCACTCCGCCAAGTCCTCCGGGCTCAGATCAAATCCAGTCTTCTGGTGCGCAATGTCGTGATTCTGACAAAACACACACCTCAGATTACAGCCGGAGAAGAATACGCTGCCGCTGCCGTGATGACCCTGGAGACAGGGTTCTTCACCGAAGTGAGGCGCTATGGTGGAGACTTTTACCGTCGATGCTCCGATCAGACAGTGTCCGGTAGTCTCGTAGCGGTTGACGTTGCACAGTCGAGGACACAGATTACATTGTCGGAGGTGCGCGTAGGCTGATGATCGCTTCTTTGCCGCGTCGGCCAACGAGAGCAGCTGATACCGTGGGATATAGTCGTCGAGAAGAAATGGCGGGGCGAGATGGAGAGCTCGTCGGGTCGAACGACGTGGTGTGAGGCTTACTGTGAAGGCCGGTCTAGCGAGGAATGATTTGAACATTGTGCATTCTAACGCAACATCATTTCATGGTACCCTGTAACCGACAATAGCGACATCGCGAACCGGATCGAAAAGTCAGTCGGTGAACGTCTGTTAAAGCTGTTCATTCCCCATCGTGTGTCGAGTGCAAAAATGCAAGAACACAATCGACGTCATTTCCGATGGTTCGTATTCCTAATGCGGGATCCTCAAATCGGCAACACACGACACACATAATCCGCATACAGCTCCAGCTCTCCTGCAGGCAGCAGAGCAGAGCCAAAAGCAACGAATGTATAAATCCTCTTGTTGACCCTCTCCTCCCTCTTCTTCCCACCCTCCTCATCCTTTACCAAAATGCGCCCCATGATAGCCATCCCCATCGCCCTCACAATCCTCGCTCGCGCCTACCTCCGCCGCTCCCTCACGCCCCTCGGCCTCCTCGCCGCAGCTGTCACCGCAACAATCCACGCCCTGCACCCGTCCGCCCTACCCTTCACCCTCCTCCTCGTCTTCTTCGTCCTCGGCACCTCCGCCACGAAAGTCAAACACGAAGTGAAAGCTACGCTCACGCTGTCGAGCAGTGGAAGTTCCGGCGGAGAGGGACCACGCACGAGTATCCAGGTGTTGGCGAATAGTGCGTGCGCGAGTATTCTGTGCGTGGTGCATGTGTGGTTTTACGGGGTGGGAGGCACACCGGCGGTGTGCTACGGTGCAGGGAAAAACGATGCATTAAGGGATGTATTGCTACTGGGCATTATTGCGAACTATGCGGCCGTCACAGCGGATACGTTGTCGAGTGAACTGGGGATCTTATCGAAGTCGCAGCCCGTGCTGATCACAAATCCGTTCCGGAGTGTGCCTAAAGGCACGAACGGCGGTGTGACGCTGGCTGGACTACTCGCAGGGGCGGGTGGAGGCGCTGCAATCGCTGCGACAAGCTTACTCTTCCTTACTTTCTGTGCCAGCTCAACGCTGAACGCCGCTAGCACATTTCTCTTACTCACTGCGCTCGGCACGGCTGGAACATTGCTCGACTCACTGTTGGGCGCGCTTCTGCAAGCCTCGGTCGTGGACAGGCGGACCGGCAAGATCGTCGAGGGGCCCGGCGGCCTCAAGGTCCTCACGAATCCTAGGACGAAATTCCAGAAACAGTCGGATGGCCCTGCCCGAAGATTGAGTGGTGAAGAGAGTCGGCTGATCAATTCTGGGACGGATATTCTGGACAACAACCAGATCAACTTCCTGATGGCGTCCATCATTACTATCTCTGGCATCGTGGGCGGGAATCTATTATCGAGATAGCCTAGACACAGAAATGAAGACGAATCATCAGCCAGGTTCACCTTAGGTTTTGGATCAGCACGTGGGATAGAGCGTGCATGTGTTTATCATTAATTATCCGGATATCGTAGTCCGTTGCCTCCGTGTGTTCCATCCAACCAGGGAGGCCTCTTTTCCAAGCTCGAATCAGTCACTAGTCGTTATATGTCGCGGGTATCATGATCGTCTGCGAATCCAAAGCCCAAGTATCCTTGCCATTACTTTTCAGATTTTCCTCCCAATATCCAATCCCGAACGCCATCGCATTAGCCATTCTCACACTCATAGAACAAACCAGAGTACATGCATGACAAACAAGCTCCACCCAATTAGGCCAGAGATGGCAACGTAGGCGTGGACTGACGCGCCACCTTCCGCAGCCGTGGTCTGGGTCGCAGCGGCAGTGGCCGAGGTCACTCTTGACCCAGTTTCCGCTGAATGGGATGGGCGGGATGACCCGGTCGTCGGTAGAATGGTGGTCGACCTCAGGCCCACTCCACCGGGCCCGAACGACACTGACGAGTGACCGGAGCCGACGCTCGCCGTCACTTGCGGAGCATTCGACCCGATGCGATACGTCGTACCGCTGATAACCGCCTCGGTGCCGTCGACAGAGAACGTCAAGCCCTCCGCTGTTACGATCACAAAAGGAGACGCGCCGGGCGCGAGCGTCGTGCTGGCTAATCCGACTCCACCTGGACCAAACGTCACGGTCACGTGATCTGGACCGATAGTTCTTGTCACATCGGGAGCATTCGAGCCAATACGGTAGGTGGTGCCACCGATAATGGCTACAGTGCTACCGACAGTGAACGTCAAGCCTTCTGTTGTGTAAACCACAAATGGTGAGCCCGTCACACCGCCAGGAGCCACTGTTGTGGAGGGCAGACCAACCCCACCGGCGCCGATGGACACACTTGTGCCATGGACGTTGACCGTGGTGGCCGGCGCGCCTGAGCCAATCCTGTACGTGGTCCCCGAAATGATGGCGGCGGTCGGACCGATCGTGAGCGTTAGGTCACCCACGGTTGTTGTGATGGTGGCAGTAGGCACAGGTGTGATTACCTCCTGACGATGCGGTTGAACAAGGGTAATGGTGGCTGATGGAGCAACGATCTGGGACGGCTCCAAGGTGTAATCAACACCAGAAACTTGCACCGTCGTGGGAACCAGGTTGGGAATCGCAAAAGTCTGGCTGCCGATGGCTATACTATTAGAGGACAGTACGACGATAGGCACACTGCCAATTGTGGTTGTCAAAGGTACAGCACCGGCCGGAAAACGGGTAACTGGCGAAGGTGGTGCAAATGGCGAATTGATGATCGAGGCAATAATATTGCCGATCCCCAGAGTCGTTGGAGTGCCCGTGTTGACGACCAGAGACCCTCCCGACGGGCCCAAGTTGCTGATAGAAGGGAAAACATTGGGCGTAGGAGCGATAGGAGCGAGAGTGTTGACGTTGCCGTTGCTGGTCTGGCCGCCATTGGTCCCAGCACTGCTTCCGCCGTTACCTCCTCCGTTTCCACTGCTTCCGCCGCCATTATTGCTACCTCCTCCGTTTCCACTGTTCCCGCCGGCATTGTTATTGTCTCCTCCATTACCGCCACCGTCCCCATTATTCCCGCCTCCGCTGGGTGGGGAAGGTTTGGGCGTTTGAGTGGGGAAATTAAAGTTGACGTCTGGGGACGTAGTCGGTGGTGCTACTACAGTAACTGGCGTCTTCTTGGTGACGACCACAGTGCTAGTATAATCGACGCTGGAATAGACATTGGTGGAGGTGGCCTCAGGAGCACCGGGATTCGTCGCAATATTGGGTGAATTTCCTGGTGGCGCAGGCGGCGGAGCCTCGAATGGACTGGTGGCGGTCAGAATTTGAGGAGCCTTCGAAGGACCGAAGCTTGAAGCGACTTCTGATGCGTCTGATTGGAGAGTGTTGAAAAAGGGCATGACTGTTTGTGAACACGCAGGTAAAGGAGTGATCAAAGTTGCAGTATCGGATACAGACACATTACTGGCCGTCACGGTGACATCGAAGCCTTCTGTGACCGTGACATACACGGTGGGCGGGACTGATCCATAATATGTGACGGAGCCGGTACACGTCGCTGAAGGAGTCGTGACGTTTGAGTCGACCGAGGTAGAACTGTTTGTAAAACTACCTGTAAACGAAGGTAGCTTGGGCGAGGTTGTGGAAGTCGATGTCGTGGAAGTGGCGGGTGTAGATGTATTGGTCCAGCTGCCGGTATCAAGGGCGGCTCGTGTGGTTGAAGACCAGAAGGAAGTAGTGATGGGAGAAGAGGTTACTAGGATGACAGAGGAAGTGCTGGTGGGAAGACTTGTCGAGGTCGTGGAGGAGATTGTTGTGCTAGAGGGAGAAATTGGAGGCGCGAAGTTGGATAGATCCGGAACGGTACTGGACGAAGTGGTTGAAGAAGTAGTTGAGATACTGCTGGATGAAGCGAGCGTCGATGTTGTTGAGGACAATGTGGAATTGCCGTATAATTGCGAGAGTGTACCGTTCGTATAGGGCACGTCCCTCCGTAGAAACCTCAGCGGCGCCTTTTTGTACACCTTCACACCCAAATCCAAACCCAACGCATCGGACAGCCCAGCAGCTAGCAGAACGAGTGGCCAAAGTGTATGCATGTTGTCCTCGTCGATCCGTCTCCTCGAGCGCCCACTAACTCAAGCGAGTGATAGCCCAATTCTGGGCAGTAACGAACGACTGTGCGAAAAGTAGATGATTGAGTAGGGAGGGTTAAAACCTCATAGTAGCGAGCGGTGAGCGAGAGACTTGCAAAGTCACCGCAGGTCCAAGGCTCGAACTCCAATGGCAGGTTTGAGAGCGGACGGGTGAGCTTCGACAGGCATGAAGAGAGATTTGGAGTGTGCGAATACACGCGAGCTCATGTATACAACGCCTTCGAGCAAACTCCACTGGAGCCAAAACAAAAGTTGCTGTGCAATGATTGAAACGAGTGACAAGGCCAACGGTCGTGGACGTCGGTGATGGGTGTGATTATTGAGTGCAGAGGGCTGAAGTCTGTGGAAGGAAGTTCAAGGCGTGGCCGAAGACAGGCACGGCAGGCGGAGATGGAGAAACAAGTTACGAACAAGGGTATCGACACCGACCAGGCTTCCCAGCCAGTCGTTCAGAGCCTCGGGCACTGCCAGTGGCTCCGTTTCCAGGCCTTACAAAGCTTGCGCATCTGGTTCTTCTGGGCATCCTTGATGTGCCTGCGGTCGGCGTGCGGGTTCTTCGTCATCCAAACCCGCTGCACCTGGAGACAACTGGCTGGTCTGGCCCAGCCATCATGCGACACATCCAGAAGTTGACGATGAGATTGGCTGGGTCGTCGGATTTCGAAGCAGCCACAGTTGCAAGGGTCGATGCCTATCAATGGAGAAGCGAAGATGGTCTCCGCCGGCTAGCTTTGTCCGGGAGATTTCTTCGCAGTTCAAGAACCTTGCACAACCGCCACCCAAACGCTCCGCTAAGGAGGATCCCGCGCGAACCGTCGGGTTTCGAGCAGACGCACCTGAATGCACGAAAAGGAAGTTGCTGGCGGCCTCTCATCTCTCGCCCGTGTCAAATCATACTGTCTGCAAGCTTACTTAAAAGAAATTCTATAGCCTGGAGGCCTGGTGAATCCATCCTCCCGGCACCAATTTGCCGTGCATCATGACTGGAACTCAAAACTGTCCACTGCACACGCAGCATCTCCTGCAAGCAACCCTATCCTGAGACACGCCGCTGTCCCAGCAATTCTCACATAACAAGAGCCAACTTCGCCTCTGCGAGTGAAAGCCTTCGACGCAACAATTGCTCCCTAAATCAGCGTCTGGTCGTTCCTCTCAGGTAACACAGGAGCCAATAATGCGACCGAGAGGTCAAGGCATGCTTGCCAACACACATGTTCTCGTAGGCGACTCGGACATCGGGCTCCACTATGTCTCTTTCGATGCATCAGACTCCATCCACTTACTCGTGTCAAGTCAGGATGCAGGTACGAACTCGCAACCCGTCGCACGAGGCCTGTTGCCACGTAACTGGAGATGTGAGCGTGAGGCTCTTTTCCACTTCGCCGTCAAGTCGGCGATGCAGTTAGCCGTCTGGAAGTCCCCGAAGACAGGCACCTCTGTACAACTTACCATCGCTTTGGGGCCGAATCGGCCGTCGTACCAAAGAAGGAAAGTTTCACATGCCTTGCATTGCCAGGGTGTTGCGATTCTCTTTGCCAAGGACGATCTTATGCGCGAGTTACTTACTATACAACGGAAACTATCAATGAGCTGTCGTTTTGAACATCATGGGAAGAACTCCAACGCGTCATCGAGGAAAATGCTGAGCTCGAAGTGTGCAGCTGCGGGCAGGATTCGTCAGAGGAGAGCCGTGTGTGCCTTGTTGACCGGAATAAGAAGCTCTAACCCACTGAGCACAGCTTGCGCAAGCCAAGTCCACCGTCTCGGATGGTTTCGTCGCAAACCGCTTTTCTTAGCACCCAAAACTGCTGCAAGAGGTCGCATTAGGTGGAACGCAGTCGCATTCGTATATCACAGTGCACCTGGCAGCGTACCAAAGTACACCTTGGCTCAAGACATTGTCCGCTTGGGCGATGTATGCATCAACGTGTATTCGAAGCCGTAGAACTTCCAATGATCTCCACTTGTCCGGAGTAAGGAGTGAGCGACGGGGTCAGGGACAGGAACAGGCGAAAGTAGCCTAACTGTCTCACGTGCTGATTTGCGGGCAGCAACTCTGCTGCAGCTAAACTTCATTCCTTCCGAGCTGGGCTCAAGCTTGGCTTTCGGGGGCTCATCACCACCCGCAATATAGCCTTTCAGGGAGTGTTCCTCCTGCGGCATCGTTCCATGAGACGTGTTTGCACACCTTCATACACTGCCTCGTCGACGTTCACTCGTTCTCAGTCGTAGGCTGACCTCACTCTCGCTCAGTAAATCTTTTGTCGCCGGCCTTCTTTTTCTTGTCTCGCCCATCATTGCCCCTCGCGATTGGGATTCTCGCGTTTACCTCGAATTAGACCTCCGACGATGCCCGACTCGAACACGTCCAGAAACGTCGCCTAATGCGCTCGCATTCAGCTTTCGGCACCATGCCTTCCTTTCATTCGATATACGATGGCCTTTTGATTGCTTCAGTTGTACTACTATGGCTCTCTTCGACCGGCGCATCGGAGCCTGCACCGATTGTTGCGACAGCGAGCACTGATTTTCTCGGTTACGACGGGTCGTGGTCAGCTATCAGTGTCCGAGTTGGATCTCCGGAACAGTATGTGCTGCTTCTTCCGAGCACGTTGGGTCAGGAGACCTGGGTGGTAGGTCCCGCAGGCTGCGATGGGACCACAGTCTGTGAGAACAAAAGAGGAGGTCTATTTGCTGCAAACGAATCGATTTCCTTCAGACCACAGGGTCTGTATGAACTCAACTTCGAACCTCAGCTCGGGAACACTGGGTCGGGGTACTACGGCTTGGATACCGTTATCTTAGACGACGCGACCTACGTGTCTGATCAAATCGTGGCCGTGGTTAACTCAACAGACTATTGGATAGGAAGCCTGGGTCTTGGGGTTCAAAATACCAGGTTCAGTGGATCAGAGAACATCTCGCCCCTCTTATCAAGTCTGGTAGAGCAGGAAAACGACATTCCAAGCCGCAGTTATGGCTATACCGCGGGCGCCGTGTACCGTGAGTGTTCCCGGTGGTACAAGTATTATTGCGCTGACAACAATATGAAGGTCTCAAAAGTGTTCCAGCCTCTCTCGTCTTGGGCGGGATTGATGCAAACCGGTTCGTGCCTAATGATATGAGCTTCACGTTGAGCCAGGACTATGCTCCGATCGTCGCCATCAATTCGATATCTCTTTCTTCAGGGGCAGACTCCCTACCCCCGAATTGGGATTCCAATCCCCAGACTCTACTGAGTCTTGATCAAGCCGACTTATTCACAATCGACTCTTCGACTCCATTTCTATGGCTGCCCGAGCCAGCTTGCGAGGCGTTTGCGAATGCTTTGAACCTTACCTACGATGAAACACTTCAACTATACCTCTTTCCCTCCGATAATTCATCATCACCTAGTCGCCTTGACGCCTGGAATTTGACTTTCACCTTTGCCCTCAGCAACTTGCCAGGTTCTTCAAGCCAAATCGAGTTTACTCTGCCATACGATGCATTTAACCTTCAACTGACTTATCCGTTCCCAAATTTGGATGCATCGTTCACATCGGCACCTACGAACTATTTCCCGCTTCGCAAAGCGGCGAATTCCACGCAATATACCATCGGTCGAGCATTCCTGCAAGAGACATATCTTGCAGTTGACTACGAGCGCAACAATTTCTCAGTTTCACAAGCAGTTTTCACAATGGATGCTGTCAGCAACGTCAACCTTTTATCCATATCTCGTCCCGCAGGGAGCACCTGGCCAGGACCGCAAGGTTCAGCATCTGGTTTGTCGACAGGTGCAATGGCTGGCATTGGTATAGGAGCCGGGTTGATCACACTGATAACTCTCATGTTGATCTGGTGGTTCTGCATCCACAAGAGAAGGTCTTCGAACAATCCCGGTGCGGAGAAGGAAAAGCGACGGAGTTTGCTAGGTCGCTTCCACCGAACTCCCGATTCCCAGACAACGGTGTCTGAGTTACTTGGAGACAAACGCCAACCGACTGAGGTGCCCGCAGATTCATCGGCAAGCCGATTTGAGCTGTCAGGAAATACAACATTTGAGATGCCTGCGGGTCCTGTATCACCAAGCTTCTACCAAGGCACCAATGGCAATCGCAGAACATCAGCCCTCTCTAGGAATGATCCAAGACGACCAGCGGAGCTCGAGCAGCAGAACTCGGCGGATAAGGCGGCAGAAGCCGCGGCCGGTAGTGAAAGGTCTGGTTCACCCGTGCCTCCATACTCTCCTGCGGAGATCAACCATCGATTTAGCAACTCTATCAGCCCTTACAGCGTCAGGAACAGTCGAGCTTTCGAAACCGTATCATCTGGAGAACAGGGCATCAGTCCAGTGGGCCATTCAAGACAATCCAGTAACAGCAACAGCCGAAGCATGTCAAGTCCAATATCTCCAGAGGTTGCTTCACCAAGACCTCAGAACCTACTCTCACCTGGAGGAAACGACTCGAGCACCTCTTCCACTAGTACCGGTCATAATAGCCTGCTCGTGCCACAGCTTGGCGGACGACCCCCATCGCGGTCGCCCAGCACTGGAAGCAGGTTTGTTGAAGAGGGCTTGAGTACGGTGGCAGAAGAGCGCGTTCCGAGCTCACCTCCGCCTGTGCGGCCGCACCCTCCAAGCCCTAGGTTTAGCTGGGAACAGTAGGGTAGCTTGTTACGACATTCTGACGACCTGAGACGCCTGTTACGACCCTTGTGAATTGTGCTGAAAGATTTTGAAGCATGGAGAAAAGTTGAACAGTTAGTGCTGTTTGTAAGATTCTGGGCGGGTTACCAGTTCCAATGATATAGTATAGGCTGTACATAATTCAAGCAAATTAGTACTATTATAAAGCTCTCGAATTTCTTGTTCACCGCTCGATCGTTGTGGTGCTTCTCGCTTCTCCAACTTTTCGACGTCACCTCCGAGTCCGACTTTTGCAGCCTGCGAAGATCACCCACCGCGTCTCGGCCACCACTCTAACTACTCACCCTCGAAAGCAAGCTACCATGAGCGTCCATGCTAACACCTAAGCTGTTGCTCGGCTGGAATGGACAAGCGCGATTGTGACAACGTTAATTTCAGGTGAGGAGCAATGGCACTCACCAGCTGGAAAGATTTCCCTTTCTTCAATGTCTCGCAGGTTCCTGTCCCTGCAGACGAAGATGGTTCCTATGTCTTCGATGTATGGGTCACATTCATAAGTCATTTTCCTAGGGCTGACTGTATCGGGGCAGGATGTCGTGTCTCTTGCTACAGGTGCCGACTCACTCTTCCTCGGTTCCTCTGATGGAACGGTGCGCGTTTTATCCCGCGCCTTGAAGGTCATCCGAACCTTTCACACTTCCGAGGCTGCAGACGCCTCGGTCACCCACATCAGACAAGTCCCCAATACATCCTTCCTTGTCACAATCTCGGAGAACCTCTCGTCGGACCCTTCGCTAAAAGTATGGGCACTGGACAAGACCGAGAAGAAGACGGGCGCACCACGGTGCTTGTGTACAACTGCCGTTCAGAACGGCAGGAGACAATTCCCGATCTCAGCCTTTGTTGTCCTCGACGACTTGACGCAGGTGGCCGTGGGCTTTGCTAATGGCTCGGTCACGGTCATTCGAGGAGACTTTATCCATGATCGAGGAACCAAGCAGAGGACAGTCTTTGAGTCTGAAGATCCGATTACTGGACTCGAAGTCCGTGAAGGCACAACAAAAGTCCTATACATTGCAAACACCGCAAGGATATGCAGTCTTGTTATCTCTGGCAAAGGGCAGGGCCAGCCGGTTAGGACGGTGGACAATCGAGGTTGTAGTGTTGGCTGCATGACACATGACCGCGAAAATGGAGACATTGTGATTGCTCGGGAAGATGCCGTCTACTACTATGGCGCAAATGGGCGCGGCCCAAGTTACGCATTCGAAGGACCGAAGAAGTCGGTCCACATCTACAAGGAGTATGTCGGCGTCGTATGTCCTCCACGAGTAGCACAGATCTCCAAATCCAAGACCTTCAGGCGGTTAGGAGGCGAGGAGATTGATGAGCTTTTCAGCAGCTCCTCGTTTACTCTGCTAGATACTGACCTCAAGTATGTCGCTCATACTGAGTCGTTACCCGCACAGGTCAAAGACATCTTTGTGGAATGGAACGAACTGTTTCTTTTGACTGTGGAGGGAAAGCTTTACAGGTATCAGGAGAAGACCCTCCAGCAGAAGCTCGAAATCCTATATCAGCGCAACTTGTACATCTACGCCATCAATCTCGCTCAGAAATCTGGTGCAGACAAGATGCAACAGAATATCATCTTTCGGAAATACGGAGATTTCCTGTATCAAAAGGGTGACTACGACACAGCCATGCAGCAGTACCTGCGAGCCATTGACAACACGGAACCTTCACAAGTTATCCGACGATTCCTGGACACACAGCGGATACACAATCTGATCGACTACCTAGAAGAGCTACATGATCACGATCGAGCCACGGCGGACCACACAACATTGCTGCTGAATTGCTATGCTAAACTCAAGGACACCGAAAAGTTGGATGCTTTCATTCGGACTCCGGGAACTGCCAAGTTTGATGTTGAAACGGCAATAGCAATGTGTCGACAAGGTGGATATTTTGACCAAGCAGCTTATCTCGCAACGAAACATGGCGAAAACGAGTTGGTCATTGACATATTGGTGGAAGACTCGAAGAAATATGCAGAAGCCCTGCAGTATATCTGGCGCTTAGAGGCTGATGCGGCATACCCTGTCCTGATGAAATATGCACGCAGTCTGCTTGAGCATTGCCCGGAAGAAACCACAAAACTCTTCATCCAGTACTATACAGGGAAATATGCTCCCAAGCAGGATCTGCCAGCCGTGTCGGAAGTGCAAGCACAGACTGGCGGCGGCGTGTTTATCCAAAGCCTTTCCGCCCTTTGGACTATACCCTTTATGAGCAGATCTTCCAATACCGAGACACCGGCGGACAACGTCAACGTTGGCGACGAACCTAAGCCTGCGGAGGAAGTTCCTTCACCAACATACACCAAACCCCGGCCGCGGAGTGCTTTCTCCTCGTTCCTCGCCCATCCCTCTCAGTTCATCACTTTTCTCGAAGCATTGATTCTTCAGGAGAACCTCTCCAGGGAGGATCAGACCGATCTGTCGACAACCCTGTTCGAGATGTATCTGGAAGCCGCGAACAGTGCCACGGGCACAACAGAGAAAGAGAAATGGCAAATCAAAGCGACCAGCTTGATCGCCGACAGCCAGAGCGCTTCTCTGGATTCCACCTCCATTGATACGTCAAACGTACTACTGTTGTCGTCGCTTTCCAAGTTTCCCGCTGGCACAACATTGGTGCGAGAACGAGAAAATCTCTATGCTGACATCTTCCGCTCTTTCACCTCGGCCAAAGATACATCGGGCGCTATCTCAGCTTTAAGGAAGTATGGTTCGAAGGACTTGTCACTATATCCCCTCGCTCTTGTTTACTTTTCATCCTCCGAGGAAGTATTGAAAGCGCCAGGGGTCAAGGAAGAGTTGCAAACCGTCCTGCGGAGGATCGATCAGGAAAATCTGATGGCGCCTCTTCAAGTAGTCAAGGTCTTGTCACAAGGAGGTTCAGTCACGATGGGTCTTGTAAAGGACTACCTTGCAGACAACATCTCCCGAGAGCGAAAAGAAATTCAGGCAAACCGACGCCTGATCGACTCGTACCGAAGCGAGACTGCTTCGAAGAAGGCAGAGCTGGCAGATCTTGGCACCAAGCCGGTAGTGTTCCAAGCTCGACGGTGTTCGTCCTGCAATCGCAATCTCACTTTACCTACAGTCCACTTCATGTGCAAACACTCATTTCATCAAGAGTGCTTGAACAAGCCCGGGATCGGGATGGATGAGAATGATTCCAAGGTCGAATGCCCCATATGCAAACCCGGCAACGACACAATCCGAGCGATTCGGCGACAGCAAGTCGAGAGCACCGAGCAGCACGAGCTGTTCAAGGCTGCTCTCGCGCGAAGCAACAATCGGTTTGGCACAGTAAGCGAATTTTTCGGTCGAGGAGTCATGGCCACAGCGCCTGCGGCGGACTGATATGGTCATCAACAGAGACAGTGCTTATACGTGCACAGCCACCTGGTAGCCTCATCTTCCAATCGTTACAGTCGCAGAGCCGCAAGATGGAATCATGAATTTATATCAAATTCTTCTTGGGTGCAGGAAACGAATATCCGGGCATTGTGGAGCCTAGGGTCCCGGGAAATGTCTACGCTCCGTTATCAGGCCACTATTATGACAGGGTGTTGCACTTCTGTGCGATCGGAGAGCTCTAAATCCGAAACCATGTCAGACCGTCTCAGATCCCTCTTGAGCCACAGCAAGAAAATATTGGGATGTGACAGCCTCCTCGATACATGAGATAGACGGCAGTTCCCGATTTCATACCGTCACTCAGCGTTGAAGCACTTTTAAGCTGAGACGAGGTTGCTATTTGTGGTTTTAGGGCTGCGTTGATGCGAGACTAGGCATTCTGATGCCGCGTGGTGGGGTGCGAGTAGGCGGGGGATAAGGAATGAGGGGTCGGGAGACATCACGACGGCACGCAGTGCAGCATCGCAAAAGAAACGCCGGCTTATACAAGGAGACAGTGCCAGGTCCAAAGGATGGAGGACGCCGCGCATAGCAGGATTCAGAATGAGAAGTAATGGACACTCGAATAAACTCCGTGATTTGAAAAAACCCATTGTGATGACGCGAACGTGAGCAGGAGGAAGTAGTGTCCACTGTCGTCTGCCTAGCAAGGTGCATTCTCACATGCATATGAGTTGGGCTCGAGAACAACAGGCTGAACGGAGGGTGTTTTGATGCTGCACACTGCCGGTTGCCTCTCACCACGAGAGAGATCGGCGAGTAGAGATCGTCTGTGACAGGTTTCAGCATTGGTTCTGGTTGTTATTGTGGTCCTCACGTTACTACGTCACGTTTAATCCTCAGCGCATCAGCCAAAACTTGAATTCGTATCCCCATATTCCATCACGATTATTATTCCGACGTTGTCGCAAAGCGTGACAACGAGGACCCTGCCGTCGTAAAGTGGCGTTACAACATCTCAGTGCTTTGGATGATTGCGGGCGGTGGGCGCAGTACGTACTGACTTGCACAGGTGAGTGGCCACACCGCGCAGCAGTGCCCAAACAAGAAGCCTCCAGCAGCCCCGGCGTCTCCACCATTATTCTGCACTTACTCACCACTGTGACTGCGTGTTTTGCCCTCGCTAATACTACTACAACAAACTTAGCCATCATCACAAAAGGTCCGTGACGCTGCCTATGACATTTTGCCAGGCGGCGTCCGAAATCCTAGACCTCCACCTGTCGTCTTTCCTCAGCCCGTCGTGGTTGCCATTGCTATCTCTATTCTTCGAGCACATTCTCCTCATTGATTCCGCTCTTGGTCAACCAATGCCCCTCCAAGCCTCGACAAGATTCCCTCCCATCCGACACATGACATTGCACGCCCGTTCATTCTGAGGACGCAGCTGCAACGATTATACCCGAACCTCATACCTCGATTCCTCCTCACTTATCCGCAACAATGGCAGACGCCGATCAGGCCATCGCCGAAGTCTTTCGCAAGATCGAGCGAGAAAAGGCCCTTATCAATGCCGCCACGCACATGCGGCAGTCGACCAACAATGCCACCGTCCAGGCACGTGTTGACAGCAACATCCGCGACAGCAGGCGAAACATATCATATCTTGAAGAAAAGCTATCAGAACTGCAATTGAGACAGCGGGGTCCCAGCGATAATGCCGCTCCACCTCCACCTGCTCACGGCGTCTCCGGCTACCAGACTCCTACAGATCCTCGCATGCAGCAACCACGATACCAAGGAGGTGGTGCCCCGACACCTCCGCCGAAAGACGAGAGAGGTTACTTCGCGGATGAAAGAGGGGACTATGGCGATCCCGGTCCAGGCGGGTACAGTCAAGGCGGCACCGGCATGATGCCTCCTCGAGCACCGCGTGGAGACCCTCGCCCTTACAGCACACCCATACCAAAGGCGCGCCCAAACTTCTCAAAATTAGGTACTGTCCCATATCGTCCATGACCGACTCACGACCATTACTAACCATGCACTACAGATCTCATCAAATATGATACCCCGTACCTCGGCCCCAAGATCCAACTGATGCTCTCCCAGCTCGAGTTCAAATTGTCTGTAGAGAAACAATACAAAGCAGGTATCGAGAAGATGGTCCGCTTATACCAAGACGAAGGCGACAGGAAGAGCAGACTGGACGCGGAAGGCCGGCGCATCGAAAGCAACCAGAAGGTCCAGCTATTGAAGCAGGCCTTGAAGAGATATATGGATTTGCACGTCGATATTGAAACGTCGGATGGTGGCGACGGTGAGTGCAATATCTTTCATCGTTCGTTCCAGCATATAGCTGACAAGTGCCCAGACGACAGCCTTAACGCTCCCAATATGCGAAAGCCATTGACCGGCCACCTCGAAATGCGGATCCACGCCATCAAGGATGTTGATCATGCAGCCTCGTCACGCTTTTCGAGGGGACCTGAAACCTTCGTCATAATGAAGGTCGAGGATAATATCCGTGCCAAGACCAGGGCTACACGAACCGATAAGTGGACGGAAGAAACTCATCACGTCGATATCGACAAGGCCAATGAGATTGAATTGACAGTTTATGACAAAGCAGGTGATAGACCCACTCCGATTGGTTTCCTATGGATCCGTATCTCGGACATCGCGGAAGAAATGCGCCGGAAGAAGATAGAGTCGGAATTCCAGCAAAATGGATGGGTGTCAGCAGATAAGATGGCTAATGGCGGAAGTCCGGGCAAGTCGGGGCCTGATTTTCAACAGCCAACACCTTTCATGCCACCAGGGGACGCAGCTGGTGCTGGTTCCGCCTCTGGGTTTGCTCAAATCCCTGGACAGCAAGGTCAACCTACTGTTATGATCGATGCGTGGTTCTCTCTAGAACCGGCCGGCCGTATTCATCTTACAATGAGCTTCCAGAAGCAGACAGGCGGAAAACGTCCATTCGATATCGGCCTCAACCGACAGGGTGCTGTTCGCCAGAAAAAGGAAGAGGTGCACGAAAAACAAGGCCACAAGTTCGTCAAACAACAATTCTACAATGTTATGCGATGCGCGCTCTGTGGAGACTTTCTCAAGTACTCAGCCGGCATGCAATGTGCGGATTGCAAGTACACCTGCCATACCAAGTGCTATCCGAAAGTCGTCACAAAATGCATTAGCAAGGCGAACTATGAAACCGATCCGGATGAAGAGAAGATCAATCATCGCATCCCGCATCGCTTCGACAATTTCTCGAATATTGGAGCCAATTGGTGCTGTCATTGTGGTTATCTATTGCCATTGGGGAGGCGGAATGCAAAGAAATGCTCGGAGTGCGGCCTCACCTGCCATACTCAGTGTCAGCATTTGGTTCCGGACTTCTGCGGCATGTCCATGATCGTCGCAAATGAGATTCTGGAGACGATTCAAAGAACCAAGCATCACAACAAGTCATCTTCGGTGAGTTCCGGGATGAGCAACCGGACGCTGAGGCCCAACTCCGCAGCAAGGCCAGGCCCGACGTCGCCTACCCAGAGCTTTATCAGCGACAGCACCACGCTGACTCCACAAATATCGAACCAATCATACGATCAACATTCAGAACAACCGAAACCTTCCGCCGCAGCTAAGAGCGCGGCTCAAAACATGATGTACGGCCAACCTCCAGCTAGTCAATCACAACAGCAGCCGAGACCTTTGCAGCAGAAAGCCGTATCTACCGCGGCAGTCCAGGCAGCCGCAGCTGCCACGAATCGACCTTCTTCACAGCAATATAACCAGAGCTTCAGTGATTACAGCCCCCAGAAAGCTCCCGTCGATCGTTACGCCAATGCTCGGCCCCCAGCACCGGAGCAGACACATGCCTCCTACGATCCTCGTGCTTATCAACAGTACGACCGCGCATCTACACAACCTCAGATTTCTCAACATCAATCACCCGGACAGGGTATTATGCCAGCGCAAAGACCTCCGCCACAACAAGCAGCGAGCTATGCACCGGCTCCAATAAAGCCTGCACCTCCAGCACAGCAACAGGTTGCCACACCACCTTCCGGTCGTGGAACAGGTCCAAGAATAGGTCTTGATCACTTCAACTTCCTTGCCGTGCTAGGAAAAGGTAACTTCGGCAAAGTCATGCTTGCGGAGGCCAAGAGCTCAAAGAAGCTTTATGCGATCAAGGTTTTGAAGAAAGAGTTCATCATCGAAAATGATGAGGTGGAGTCGACAAAGTCCGAAAAGCGTGTCTTTTTGATTGCCAACAAAGACCGACATCCTTTCCTGCTCAACTTGCACGCTTGTTTCCAGACAGAAACCCGGGTCTACTTCGTCTCGGAGTATATCTCAGGTGGCGATCTGATGTTACACATCCAGCGTGGACAATTCGGCCTTAAGCGTGCTCAGTTCTATGCTGCCGAGGTTTGCTTGGCCCTCAAGTACTTCCACGAGAATGGCGTCATTTACCGGGATTTGAAACTGGACAATATCCTACTTACACTAGACGGCCACATCAAAATTGCCGATTATGGTCTTTGCAAGGAGGACATGTGGTTCGGTTCCACCACCTCGACCTTCTGCGGAACTCCCGAGTTCATGGCTCCTGAGATTCTCCTGGACAAGAAATATGGTCGTGCAGTTGATTGGTGGGCATTTGGTGTTTTGATCTACCAGATGCTCCTCCAACAGTCACCCTTCCGAGGAGAAGACGAAGACGAAATTTACGATGCCATTTTGGCAGATGAGCCGCTCTATCCGATTCACATGCCTAGGGACAGTGTATCGATCCTGCAGAAGTTATTGACAAGAGAGCCGGAGCTACGACTTGGCAGTGGACCAGGTGATGCCCAAGAGATCATGAGCCATGCTTTCTTCAAGGGCGTCAATTGGGAAGATATCTACAACAAGCGCCTTCCGACGCCTTTCAAGCCGCAAATCAAGAACGAAAAGGACACGAGCAATTTCGACCAGGAGTTTACGAGCGTGACACCCGTCTTGACACCGGTGCAAAGTGGTAAGCATTTAATTCTGTGTTTCGTCCAGTTGAAAGACTGACCTTTTACCCTTTTAGTACTTTCGCCTGCTCACCAGGAGGAATTCCGTGGCTTTTCTTACACGGCCGATTTCGTTTAGGAGAAGATCGGAGGAAGCAGTGTATCAGAGTCGACAAGCCACGACAGCACCACAGGAAGCCAATCATCGTCGGACAAGGAGCCGGTTGACAACAACGTGAACAGCTCGCAGAAGGACACCGAACCCGGCGGACAAGATCTGATCTCTGATTTTCAAAGGGAGATATCCCAACGCCCAACGCAGGACTTTGAGAAAAAGGGTCGAGAGTCCCAGACGGATGAGGCGGACGCTGGAGACGAGACTGAAAGCGAGGCCGAGCTCGAAACTGCGTCGCCCGTCTCGTTCGCCACACCAGGGCTGCGGAGAAGCATAACATGTACCAAGCGATCCTCGGTGGGCAGTATACCGGGTCGCAATTGCGATGAAGAGGATCCCCAGTCGTGGGGTCATTCTGCCGTTGAGCATGCCGAGTTTGTATAAACCTAAGGTGCGAGACTATCGAGCGGCCAGAGTGGATTGAGGGCATTGTGTTGTATGAAGCATTACTTATGCAGAGGTGAACTGATGAGGCCCATGAGAGATGAGCATCGACGAGTAGTACTACAAGGCAGAACGAGGTATTGGAATGAAGATTGGATGAATGATTCCTGAACAAGTATACTCGCGCCTGGCTTCAAGTGTGATGGCTCAGCTTGAGCTTTGTGGCATGGGCACATGCGACCACTGTAGCTCTGAAACCCAGATGGACTCTATTGACTCCCAGGGCACGTCTCGTAGATTATGTTCTACGCGAAAAAGCCAATCCCACCGCTTTATACGTAGGAAGGCATGCGGCCCAAAGAGGCGTTGCTGCCTGTCGACCAGATTTCTTGGCATCGGTTCAACTTATCGGGCTGTACTCCTGCTCTCGCATTGCTTCTCAGTCCACGAATATGACTGCACTTGCAGATTACTAGCTACGGAGTTTCTACCCCTTTGATCTGAATGTACATATGTCCGTACCGAGTCACCTTTCATCGTCTATCAGCTTCCAAGTTTCGGATTTGTGCCCACGTTGAAAGCGGTGCTGTCAGCCTGTCGACGGCAAGGTGCGGGCCCATCAAACCTATTTGCGCATCGTGAGAGTCTTTCACGTCGACCGGGACCAAGTTTTCTACTCCGGCCTTTGCCGGCAGTCCACTTTTCCTGAACATCTCTTTCACCAAAGGTTTGAACTTCCCAGTCATCCTGGTACAGATCAGCCTTACGATACCAAGACCTGTACGGACTACGCCTGACTACTTGCCCTCCAGGGAGGATACTTTTCGACGATTACCTGTCCATACACGTGATTGCCTCGCCCATATGTATACTAGTATCTGGGCCTCTTGCTGCTTACTCCACGCGCGACAAGGTCGCTTGATAAAAAGCGATTGATGATGCAAGCCTTCATGTCGTCGCCGCAAGTCGACGCCACCGGTGGAGCAGAGGACACTACTGCATGCTCGCCACCACCGCCGCCAGAAGTCGAAGGTGGACCGGAGGACGCAAATACATACCCGCCACAGCCGCCGTCGCCGCAAGTCGAAGGTGGAGTAGAGGACACAACTACATACCCGCCATTCTGGCTGCCGCCGCCGCCGCCGTCGCCGCCGCACCTGTGGAGGAGGGCTGAGCGAGGCCCAGGCTCGACCATTTATTCACGATGCGAAGCTAACGAGTTTCGACTACTGGAACTGCACGGTGGAGAGCATAATCGACCATTACGAGGCACCCTCAGGACGTACCCTCTGAATGAAAGCCCTTTCTATTCGGCGGTGTCTTACAAATGGGGAGAATTCCAGGCAATGAAGAACGAGCTTTTGGATGAACCCCAGCATGAACCTTTGGAAGTCATCACGATCAACGACGTCAAAGTGTACTTCGAAAGGAGAAACCTGGTTGACATGCTGCGTGACCTCCGTGATATCGACGCCACACGTTTGCTCTGGATCGATGTCATCTGCATCAACCAGGATGATGTGCTCGAACGAAACGCACAAGTCGGTAACATGGCCAGTATATACTCCCAAGCGGACTGTGTTGTAATTTGGCTTTCACACCGCTGGATGCAGCGCCTCCTTTTCCGACATATGTCAAAGGTTGTCGAACAACTAACGTTCGAGGCCTGGGACGACGCATATCAGGAGGAGCTCGTCGATTTATACCGCCATGAGTATTGGACGCGAACCTGGATTATCCAAGAAGTCACCTTGGCACGGCGAGTTGAGATCCAGAACGGTGATGCTTGTCTCCCGCTTGGTCTCCTGGCGAGGTTCGGGGAGATCTGTCGGTCCAAGTTGGAAGGAAGGGTGTTCGAGGAAGAAAGCCCACCAGAAAAGCTCTTTGCCGAAAGACAGGCGAGAGTAGAGACGTCCTACAGTACTGAGCTGGCACAAATCTTGTCAAAATATAAGCACTTCAAGTGCACTGATCCTAGGGATCAGGTATACGCGCTGCTGTTCCTCCACCAGAAAGCCAAAGAGTATGTTGGAGTGGACTATAATGCCAGTGGCCTGTCTTTGCTTCTTAAGGTAATTGGTTTCTCCACACGATTCGAAAACTTGCCTGCCAGAGCTCTCGTTCAATTTGGCTTGTTCCTCAAACGGCAGCTGAAGCTGACAAAGTCGGAACTTCGCACGGAGATCGACACGTGGCTGCAATCCAACAATAGGCACGATCCATTACACGGTCTTAACGTCGAGATTTATTGGAGAGGGCGTACCAATGTATCGATATCGGCGCAAGAAGAAGTGCCGGTCTATGGCGGTCGACTTTACGCAGGCAGTCTCGTTGAGTATCCGGCTTTATACTTACGCTACAATACGCGGGATGATGCATACCATGCTTCTGACAAGCAAGAGGAGGTGACAAAACCTCATGCCCCTCGGAGGTTTTCCAGTCGAGACCTGTGCGTTTTCGGCATCCGCAGCAGCAATATCGATCTGGAACACTCGAATGAACACACGTGCTCCTCAATAGGCCTGGCAGCCATGAGGGTTACAAACAATCTGGAAGTATGGCAATTTGTCAACACCACCATTGCATTTCTTTCCAAGTCTGACGACGATGATTTCAGATTAGTTGGTCGTTCGTATCTCATGAGTGGCGCTGTCTATGACCAAGACAAGTCCTTCAAATGGGATACGCTGCATGTCAAACCCGAGGTAAGGAAGGACAGCACTACGCTGAATACTGTTCGCAAAATAGTGCTCACAACTCCACTGTATCTCTCACTACTTCTATGGGCCGAGGAGGACGTTGAGGTTTTGATCTCCGGACATTCGCTAAGGAATGAACGAACGTATGCTCGACGCTAAGTAGTCAAAGAGGTTGCTCGCCCATCTTGCTGTCGGGTCAAAAAGGTGCATGCATCTGGTGTGATCGTAAGCTCCGCTGAAGTCGGAATATACTCTCCTTCGGACCAGAGTATCATAACCTTGCTGGATACATAAATACGCAGCTAAACTGTAAAGCAATCGCTTTTCCATCCTGCAGACACGCGTGCTTGTGCTCCACCCCCAGAAGTCTCGTACAGCTGTTCACAATTGGGTGTCTTCTGGTGGTTGCGATCCCCATACTGTGTGCCACTTCAGTTCGTTGTCAAACTCTACTTCGAAGGATCAGCGTCCATGGCCGTCACTCTCGGAGTATTCATCCCTAGAGCTTGCGTTCTTCGACACGCACCCACAATCCACTCTGTAGAAAAATACCATAATTCACATCATTGTCGAGAGGGTGCATGGGATTTAGCAGCACGAAATCAAACCGCCTCATCAGCTCGAAAAGGACCTTGTGCAGCTCTATTCGTGCGATCCTCTCGCCCAGACATCGGAACGACCCATAGCCGAAGACCAGATCGTGAGCCTTTTCCATCCTCGCGAGTCGTTCGGGACTTGCTTCTAGCCATCTCTCTGGCCGAAAGACATCAGCATCTTCTCCGTATGCATCGTAGTTCAGGCGATGGGTGTTCCAGGTGCAGACAGTGATCACCGTGCCCGGTGGGATGTACACTCCGTTGTGGGTGTCGCCTTGTGGAGGCACGATTCGTGGGCCATGTCCTGAAGCAGCGGGATGGTAACGAAGTGCTTCTTGGATGACCGCTATAAGATAAGGTAATTGTAATGCGCGTTCGTTCGTTATGATCTCATTTTCTGGCACGTTTGCGGCATCGCATTCCCGCTGGAGCTCTCGGTAGATGCGTGGGTTGGAGATTATGTAGATAAAGGCGACGCGGAGGATTGTGGCGGTCGTGTCGGATCCCGCCATGATCTGCAGCATGGAGTCGTCTTCGATTTCTCCCTGTGATAGGCCGTGCTTGATGAAGCTTTGGATCATGTCCTGCCTGTCGTCTTTCTCTCCAGAAAAGCGCCGAGATATCTTCTCTCTCACGACCGCCTTTAACCTGCCCATTCCGATGCGATCTTTCACTGACGGCGCGAGGGCGCGCTGAACCGAAGGGACGCGCATGAGCCTGCTGAGGATCGGGACCGCTGACATAAATGTCATGGCGGGGAAATTTCCGGTCAAAGTTTCGATATATTCGTAGAGATCTTCGTCCTTGTCGAGAAACCCGAAGGGCTCTCCGAGAGACAAAGCAGAAATGATGTCGAGAGTGAGGTATTGCATCATTCTGGCAAGATCCATCCGCCGAAATTTAGAGCCATGCGCAACATATTTCTCTTTCCACAGCTTAAACAAATTCCACAGCGCACGATCCATGTCTGATTCAAGGTACACATTCTCCTTGCCGGAATACCCAGCGGTGACTCTCTTTCTCATGTAAGAGAGCCTCTCGGGTTCAGTCGTGCTGAGAACATTCTCCCGGTCGGCATCGAAGCGAAATGCCTTGTAGTAGTCCGACTTGACATACCCGGACCGTATCGAGTTGATTTTTTTGAAGAGCTCCTCGTCGCAGGTGACAAGAGTGTTGGGACCTATTCGCGCAATGCTGCCGTACTTGTTGCATACTTCAGACAGAACGATGTGCGCTTTGCCGCTGAGCGAGGCGCGGATGTACCAGAAATTCGACCATGCTGCGGACCAAGGCCCCTTGAACTTCCTAAGCCGCCAATAAGCACGAATGGAGCTGTAGGCATAATAAATGAACAGGAATAACAGCAATCTGAACAGCCAGATGCGCAACGCCATCTGCAGTATGGGGACGATTTAGAGATCTGAACAGAGAGATAGAAATACTGGCGAGGGTTCAATGATAACTACGGAGTCAATGGAAAAGAGCTTGGTCAGGGATCAACCCCTCGGCATGATTTCGGCGGGGATGGTGGGGTTGAGGGGCATGCCTGCAATTTTCATTAGCACCCGCCGGGATGTGCTCGTAGGCATTGAGTAGCGCTCGGCAGAGTCAACCCCATCGAAGTGATGTTGGAAATGACACGTAGCACATACGGGGGGAGACAGGGCTTGCTTCCGGCGTGCATTTCGATCTCTATGACTCTTGCTCTGCAGGAATGGCACTTAGCGCCCGTGTGTACAGCTTGGCAAAGCAGTTTCGGTCACGACAGCTCGCACTCATCCGAAGTACGGCTCACACAGTCGTGGTGGAAAGTCCGGCTAGCAAGGCACCAGGTTTTAACGAGCATCGCCAGCTTTCCTCGGCCAACGACACCACGTTCACAGGCCTTCCGCAGCCATGATAAACTTAAGCTCTTAGTACGCTGCTTAAACTTGCGGCTCGGATCTGTTCAACAAGGTTGCGGCCCCGCCGAACAAATCCATCCCCGGAGAAAGTGTAAATTCCTTCTTTCTGTTTTTATTCTTGACCAGCTGTTATATTGTTCTACCACACAACGGTCGCCAACCCCATATTTTCTCGTCCAGCAGCCGTTGACTATGGCCGAAGAGCAGGTCGCTCCAAATCGTGCCCTTACCGAAGTAGTAGGAGTTTACCTGCACTATCTTGATACGGGATGAAGTTGACTTTCTCAGGAGGTTGAGTGGGATGACGACTCGGCTCTTGGGGACGACATGTCAACTCTGACTCAGTCCGTACGCTCGTCCATTTTCGAAGGTCGGTATGAGAACGGCCGACGATATCATGTTTACAAAGAAGGCAAGTACTTCATGCCCGAAGACGAGATCGAGCAAGATCGGATGGATTTGCAGCACCACGCTATCATCACGACCTTGGGACGACACTTCTTCTCTCCCATACAAACGCCGGCTAGGATTCTCGATCTAGGCTGTGGAACGGGTATTTGGGCCATCCAAGTAGCCGATGACCATCCGGAAGCCGAGGTTTTCGGCGTCGATCTCAGTCCGATGCAACCCAGCTGGGTACCTCCGAATGTCAAATTCGAAATTGACGATGTGGAAGACACATGGACCTGGCCCGAGAACCACTTTTCTCTCATATTCTCAAGACTCATGATATCCGGGAGCATCCAAAACCTTCCGAGATATATTCGACAAATTTATCGGTCAGTAGCCAAGGCCATCTTGGTATTTCATCCCCCCTTTTAACGGTTCTCATCAGGCACCTGTCCCCCGGCGGTTATTTTGAGTCTCACGAAGTACAAATTCGACTTGGCAATGATATCAGAGATATCCTAGAGGAGGATCCTTTGCCACTTTGGTGCAAGTATATGAGGGAAGGTATCGAGAAGATGGGCCGAACCCTCGCTCCTGACTTGGAGAACATTGCAACCGAGATGCGCAATGCTGGTTTCGTTGATGTCGTCGTCCGACCTTTCAAACTGCCGAATGGACCATGGCCAAAGGATGAAAGACTGAAGAGAGGTGGATCGGCTCAGCTGGTCGCTTTGTATCATGGGTTACAAAGCATCAGTTTGGCACTTTTTACTCGGTGTCTGGAGTGGTCGCCTGAGGAGGTCGAGGTTTTTCTGGCCCAGGTGAGAAAAGATATGAATGCTAAGATGAAGAAGGGTTATTACTTCTACGGGTATGTAACGTCTCCTTGACACCCATCTTAGCAGGGGTTTTCATGCGTGGAGCAAAGCTAAGCGAATGACAGTTCTGTGATATATGGCCGGAAACATCCATAAAACGAAGCAGGAAACAGAAGCCTAGGATCATCAAATTATGCCACAAAAACCTCTCTGTTCAGCAATGTTCGTGAAGCGTCTCCACTAGCTTTGTGGTAGTAGCGGTCTGCAGCGAAAGAGGTCATCAGCTCGTGGATGAAATGATTTCCATTCATTCCGAGTTTGTCGAGATCGACTTCTTGGCTCAAGAGGCTTGTGACCGTTTCCGTGAGTGCGGAGGACGTAGCAGATCGTCGCTGCAGCCGACTAATTTTGTACGTTGAAATTTACACCGCTGTCCCGGCAGGCAGCGTCTTCGCTCTCTGCAAGACGTCGATCGACATATCGATGCCGACTATTGTGCGTTCGACTTGGCCAGGCCGATCCGATCGTGCTCGTGGCAGGTCCGCAGCCAACGTTGTGAATCCGGTCTGTCGTGTGGAAGAAATCTACCGGAGCTCGAAGCGGCCCGGCTCAGGCTTGCAGCTTCTAGACGATGAGAGCTGAATTCTTCGTTGAAGGAAGACTCAGTCAATGCTGAGCTGGTATTGACAGAGGAGAAGCTCAAAAATCACGCCAACCTCTGCCTTCAAACTTTTAAACTTTAGATTCAACTTTGCTAAACTTTAATATTAATTTAAGCTTCGGCGGATTATTTTAAGGCATTTCCACGAGATTTCCGGTACAATCCGCGATTCCAAAACAACACATTACTGGCTAAGCTAAGCCTAAATCGGTACTATTCGTGCTGCAATATCTCTAAGCTTTTCCTCTGATTCTAGCAGTACTTATGCGTCCTCATTACCTACAAAGTCACTGAATGAAGTATAGCGACAAATAAAAATTGTTGATAATACGGGAATTGAACCTCCAACTCCCACTATTCACCATGATGTAGCTGTAGCTATACTATGTAAAGTCTTGCTTGCACAAACTATGTATTCATCAAATAGCCGAGCGGAAAAGATGTGTTTTTGCCAGAAGCTCCCGCCTTCAAACAGATGGATCAGCTCGTGCGCAGCACCCTTTTCCAAAAGATTAGAACGTAACGGCCATTTGTTGCGGCTAAGAGCTTCCCCAGTAGCGGGGTTATGGAGCTTTTGCATACTACTCAAGTAAGTACTAAACACCTATAGGGTATCTACGTACTAGTACTCTTTTATTTCCGCTCCTTCAACCTAAATGGCTTCCGGATCCACTACCTCAACAATCCTTTTTCTCTCACCGTCCGAGCCCATGAACATATCCAGCTTGACTTTGGGTTCGTCCTCTCCTTCAAGTGTGTGATTTTCGGCATTCTTCTCCTTTGAAAACCATGGAAACTTTCTCTTTTTGAATTCCCTAGCCCTTCGGTCAAGACCGATCTGCTGAGCTCGTGACAGCCACACAAGAAGGTTTGGGCTGTCGCATACAAGCCGCAATATATCCGCGATGCTGTCAACATCGCGCTGAAGGTTGGCAAAGTGTTTGTAGTCGATGAAGTAGACGACGATCGTAATCACGATAAAAACGGCCAGGATGGAGAGGCATATCGCCGTGGCCGCCATTCTCATCTGGAGCTCGCGGCGAATAACAGCTGTGGGTACTGGCCTGCGCTGGGTACGATCGCTTTGGATGCGCGGCCGGGGTCCTTCAACGTGCTCGAACGGAAACGGCCCGAGCAAAGGTTGAGCTTGGCGAATTGTACTAGACTTTTGGGATGACTGCTTGGCCATGTTGTTCACCGTTGAGCAATTGGCTTACTACAGGAATCTAAGCAAAAGAGAAGAGAGCCTCGCCGACAAGCCATCACACCCAGCGATGGTGCTCTGTTTGGGTCGTGGACGGCTTTGAGATGGATCGCAGGTCCCATGTATTGATGTAGGTGACTAAGATGTCGGTGGGCGCAGGCGGTGGGCACAGATGCAAAAGGTAAGGCACATTGTGATGGTGGCTGAACACAAGGCACAAGGGAGTAAATTCGCCGCACTGGCAGGGTCAGACAAGAGACAACATGGAAATGTTTCACAAGGACGAATTGTGAGGTTGAAAGATGCAGTCAGCCCAGACTCGCTTTGGCATGGTACGAGCAAGGCGGGGGCGCTTGAGCCGAGCTCCGAGAGGCTCGCCTGAACAACGGTAGGGTAGGCGGCAGACTGGGCGCTACGCAGGCCGCTTTTTCGCCAATCGATGCCGGTCCAGCCCTGTCTCAAGGCAGATTCAACCTCGAGTTGGTCAGTCTTCGGGCTGGGGGGCGAACTGTTCATTCGCTCCTAATCGCCCCATCAACGTCTTCACCCTCACCTCACCGCATTCTTAAATTCACCTCTGCACAGCTTGACTACCTACCTTGACATGTGCTTCTTCAAACTTTAAGCACAAGCTAGACTGCGCCAACCTCTTTAAGCCGCCATTGAAGGCAACAGTGCCGTCCATCCTTACCACACAATCGCTAGCCCTGCCGACGACCTCACACCCTCAATTGGTCCACTAAAACTCACGGATACTCAATCAGAACGTCGAAGGATCAGTATTTTGATAAAAACTTCGCGGTCTTGTCCTCTTTTGCAGCCTTGCAAAGACCTTCGCACGCTCCTGACGTATCAACAGGGTAACCTTTTGAGGGGTAATACACTCATTTACTCGATCCTTTGGCTCAAGTACCAAAGTCTGCTGATGATACAGTATATTTAGATCTCGGCGACGGATTCAATTTCCTACTCAAGCCAACTCTGCCTCGATCACACTCTGGTCGAATTGGCTATAGTTCCAAATACCGGTGACCTTCAACCCAAGCTCTGAATCTTCCAACAACCTCTTCCAGCTACTCTCTGATCTCTCGCTCGCGGCGTAGAAGGACATCATCTCCCAGTCAAGCGCCATCAGTGTTGACGGAGCACCTCTATCCGGAAGTACAAAATCCCAGCAGAGGAGCTTCGAACATCCCTTTTTCATCGCTGTAACGACATTCTCGAGAATGTCTTTCGCTTTGTCGTCCGGGTAGTCGTGGATTATACTATGCATAAAGTATGCTCTGGCGCCTGTGAAGCCATATGGACGGAAACAGCAGATGAGATCACGAACAAACGGAGCCGCAACGCCGCTGTCAGGAGGCATATATTTCATGCAGACTCACCACGTATTGGCTGTGGCGTGAAGAAGTCATGAGGAAGGGCCAGAACACCGGGAGGTAACGCGTTTTCCGATATAGACAGAATGACCTCTCCTAGATCCTGCAGGGCTAAATGGCCTGGAAAGGTGTCGAGTGGGTGTCTGTCTAGTAACTTTTCGAGGTCATGTCCTTTGCTGCCTCCAACGTCCACGAGAAAGACCGAGTTGGCGTCAGTGGCCGCACCCTCGATCAACCTATCCTTTACAGGGTAAAAGTCCTCACCGCTCCAGTGTGGTCTGTCGAGCATCCATGTGGCCATCATGCTAGCGAGGGCTTGCGGCTCCGCATGCTCTGTTATAAGCTGAATTATGTGCGTCTTACCCTTCACATCATGCAGATGCTGTGCTGGCGTATCTAGTGCGTCCGTAGGTACGCTGTAGCCATGTTTTTGGAAGAAGTCTGCGGTTTTCAGGTTCATGGGTACGCATACGTCGTGCCTACTCAACGTTTATGCGAGCGAGGTCAGCCTATGCTTCGAATTATGCTTGACTTGCCTACCACCAGGCGACTCACATCAAATTGACGCTATCTCGGAATATCGGTACCGTCATAGCTTTGGCGTACGAGTTCGACACATAGCTGTCGACATCGACTTCACGGACGATGCCCATTGAAGCGAGCAGTCGCATCCTTCGTGCTGAGCTCAAAGACTGTGTCAGCAGGAACTAATTCGCAAATCAGATTGAGATGGCGCCGGACCAACCAGCCGTGGCTCAGCAGACGACGCCTTCGCGAGCTGGGCGCTGGTTTTCGGAGAGCCAGCCTCTGCTGCGAGATGCCCAAATATCCGCAGCTCGACTGCCATGCGCAACGCTGCAAGGTGACTGGGCTAGAACCGACGTTTCAGCATCAGGGCGAACTATGATTGCACGTGTCGGTGCCGCGCAAGACGTACTTCGACCCATGTGTGTCTTACGATGGCCTCACTAGGATATTCTAGGGCAGAGGCAAGTGATCGACACAACGCGATCGCTGCCTCTCGCGCCTTGACATCTCCCGACATTAGAGCTTCGACATGCTGATTGATCCCTCCGAGGAGCTGAGCGACCGTCTCTTTATCAATATGTGAGGGCAGCGAGGCAGGTGCCATGGCAGCAAAGCGCGTTGTCAAGATATTTCACAAAAGCAGGGAAGGTGGGCGCTACTTCTGGGCTTCAGGTGGAAGTTGCGATGCTGTACCTCGGTGCTAGGTCGCTCAAAGATCGATTGGATCGGCGGTGGCCACGTAAATCAACGGAAGTGTCTGCTGGGGGAAAGAACGCACACATTCGGGATCAAGGTTCGGCTCGTGCCTGCTCGGAGGTAGTAGGGTTGGGGATGCGGATATTGCCATCCCCACAGCCACCCTCCGAGGTTGGAGCATGCACGTCCTTTTGCTTTCCTTCTCCGCAATCATGCGCGGCCCGTCGAACGTCACGATTTCAGACCTTGTCTTGTCTCTGCTCCGTTTATCGTCTTGTGCTCAATCAGGTTAGTACAGGTGTGCTGGTCACTGAAACCACTGCGACCCTGTATATTGCTCTTACGCTGTCGACATTATTAGATACTATATATTAGGTCATTAGACTGTAGGCACCGACTCTCTTTGCCAGAAGACGTGCATACTACGGGATGGACTCCTCACTTTCAAATTTTCGGCAAGCTTTCGCGGCCTTCACGCAGCACCATGTACTCGACGTCGACAATGTCAGCTTCATCACCCTCCGCAGCCAACTGCGGTGCACACACTGTTAGAGCACCGGCGGCTTCCCAGTTTCGTTGCCGATCCATGGTTGTCTCCCAGGTCTGTTGCCACAAAGTCAACAGCGCCGGTGTACACAAGAAGTTCTTGGCGAGAAAATCCGCCTCAACGGTAGGCCAATCTCTTTTCCCGCCCTCTTCTCGAGCCTGACTTGGCTCGCCGACCAGATACTGTGAAGCCGCGACGAGGATAATGTGGCCCTTGCCTCTAAGCCGTTGCAACAAGATCTCGTCGTCCGGGGTATATTCTCCGTCGAGCTCAATCGAGAGGAGGGTAGAGCCAAGAACTAGAGCACACCACATCCAACAGCGGCGCTCCAAGAAAGAACAGTCTCCAGGATCACGTTTCTTGTTGAGGTATGATTGAGCCAAAGCATCCAATATGACGCTATCAGCTCTTCGGTCAGCACTGAACAGTGCAGAACCACTGCCGCTGGTAGTAGGTGCAGCACTGAACAGTGCAGAACCACTGCCGCTGGTAGTAGGTGCAGCACTGGGACGATCGCGTTCGATATAATAGCAGATGGCAAGCAGGGCGTAGGCCACTCGCAGCTCGAGCTCCGATACTAGGTCCGACGTCAATATCTTTCGCAAAGGCCTGGTAATATGCTCGGTTAGCGGGCCGGACAAGGTCTCGAGAAAATTGTTCTGCAAGATGTGGTCGATGTTGACGGAGACCTCTACCAGTTCTATTGAGACCGAGTACAGATTGGCGAGCTCGAGGAAGCCTGGAGCTGCCGCAGAGAGGACACTGCGATGATGCCAAGGGGATGAAGGATGGACGTAGGTAGGTTCGAAGATCGTTTCATACGCGTGTGACTGCAGGTCGGTCAATTTCTGGCGCAAGGGGTCCATCCCTCTTCTGTATGCATCGAGTGCCTCCCAAGTCTTGAGTCGGTGAGAAAGGACGCTGGCGTCCGCGTTGCCACTGGATGTAGTGGCGATGTATCCCGCAAATGCAGTCCTGAAAGCAGCTAGATGAATATTGAATGCAGCGTGATCCTGAAACATATATGCAGTATTTGCCAGAAAGTCGATTGTGAACAGCACGTTTTCGTTGGGCGTCGAAAGTGCCAGGCGTCCACGAAGTTTTGACATCGCTGCACCTCTATGATGCAGAACAAACCCATCATCTGCTGGGCTTGTTTTTTGCGCTAGGCACCAGGCTGATCGGCTAACAGCGACGGTAGCGTCGAACAACATATCATCTTGTTGAGCTATTGGCCAGCAGATCGCCCGATATGAGTTGTAGCCGAGCAGTGCATCAAAGTGGCTCGCCTTTTGAAGGGACCATACATGCACGACTGCGTCAGAAAAGTTAGAGGTGGAAACACCGGTGGCACCCATCGAGTACACGAATGGTGGCATAAAATGGCTTACAGTAGTCTGTTGTGTACATGACATCTTGGTTCTGTGCCACGGGTAACGCATTAAATGGATCCACCCGCAGGCCGGCAGTGGGTTGCAGACTCAAAGTCATTGCAGCGTTATCGTCAGGGTTTTGCTGAGAATCACGGGCTCTCCACCCGACTAAGCTTTTGGCATAGCCAGCCTCTTGCTGCGCATTGGCGCGTTGATCTCGGCGTTTGCGATCGGTTTGCCATATTCGAGCATGGCTCGCAATCGCCCTTGAGTTTGTAGTTCGAGGAGGTGCCGCATTATGCAGAATGAACAATAGCCTGTCCCGCTGCGGACGCTGGCTGTCGTCAGGCGCCTGCTCGTCCGACATTCGGTTCTAGCTGAGTAGTAGGTGAACAGCCCAAAAAGAGCGTTCCAGGACCATTTGAGCAGGCGTTCTTACCTGTCTCAGTAGTCGTGGCCAAAGAATGTCGCCATGGCACAACATCCAAGGGGTCGAGCACTATACGATGTGTTCATTGAGAAAGACGAGGTCGTAACTTGGCGGGGTTTGCGAGGACAAGACTTTCTCGAATTTATACTAGGCTCCATCGGGTAGACAGTTGGTCGGCTGGATTGGTTCGCTTACTCGCCATCATCAATGACGTAGATAGTGCACTGCACAGTCTCGTAATCTTTGCTGATACAGACTCGTATTTAGCGGTACGTCAAGCCGAGCCAAGACGTCTATCGGCGTGAACAGAATGGTGGGCGACACTATTGGCTTTTGGGAAGGTATTGGGAATCCAGTAATTGGCGAGGCTTCGATGCTGCATGCCAGTTTTGAGTTTACACGATGTTTGATGAGAATGTCGCTATTGATGATCCGAGTTCCAATCCACGATCACACAGCCTCCATGTCGCCAGGTACTGATTCTCGCTCGACAATGCTGAGATGTGAATATTGACACGCCAGTTCGGGGCCAGGGGAAGATCTTAACCCAAGGAAACTTGACCTCAGCCGCCGATACGTCCTGTCCGCCAAAGCGGTGGTATAAAGTCCTTCGGAATGGCCGAGAATGACTGAGTCATACCGTTTATCATCATAGATTCCCTCGATCCCAAATATCCCGTATGACTTCCACGGCGAAAAATCTCCTTGCTCGTACCCTCAACATAGCAAAGATTGAGATACCCAAACACCAGCTTGCAGCAGTACGTGTTGGTGAAGGGGAAGAGGCAAAAGCACCTCTCCAGACCATTGATGTCGTATTGCCGGGATCGGACGATGTTTTGGTCAAGATAAATTGGTCTGACTGGGCAGAGGTCCCATGCCGTTCAGCTTCTAACGTTGATACAGGACAGGTCTTTGCGGCTCGGATGATGCCCTCATCACCGACGGACTAGCAGGTAATGGCTTGACGATGCAGCCAGAGACAAAGGGCATCGCAGGACACGAGGGTGCGGGAGTCGTGGTGGCCGTCGGTGACAATATGCACCACAGGTGGAAAATCGGCGACCGTGCAGGAATCAAGTGGATATGGAGTATCTGCGGAGAATGCGAATTCTGTACCAACGGTGGTGGCGAAGAGTTGCATTGCCCCAATCAGAAAGTCTCTGGCTTTACTGCTCCCGGTACTTTCCAGCAGTATGCAGTGAGTGATGGCCGGTATACGACCAGAATTCCAGATGGAGTGAGTAATGAGGAGGCGGCACCCATTATGTGTGGAGGTGTCACAGCATACTCTGCGTGCAAAAAAAGTGGTGTGCGTCCTGGACAATGGGTCGCGTTGCTGGGTGCTGGTGGTGGCCTCGGCCACCTAGCAGTGCAATACTGCAAAGCAATGGTACCGTGTCTGTTGGCGCCCTCGATTTGAGCCAGCTGACATGATACAGGGCATGCGAGTGATTGCCATCGATCACGGGGACGCCAAACGGGACCTGTGCAAAAGTCTTGGAGCGGAAGAATTTGTTGACTACCAGACAACGGAAGGTGTTGCGGCTGAGGTGAAGCGGATCACAACACTTGGTGCTCACGGTGTTGTGGTGACTGCCTTCACCAAGCAAGCATACGAAACCGCGCCTTCTCTTCTACGCCCGAAGGGTACCATGGTAGTCGTCGGTCTACCGCATGATGCCTCCGTTAGAGCTGGATCTACCCCCTTCGATATCGTGCAAAGTCAGTTGAAGATCGTTGGCAGCATGGTTGGCACAGCGAAGGATGTCGAAGAAGCGCTCGACTTCACTGCGAGGGATCTAGTCCACGTAAGCGAACCATTTGTGAGACTTACGGTGCTGACACTTCGGTAACAGCCAATCTTGACGAAGGGCACGCTGGCGGAAGTAGATCACTTTGTACAGCGGATGTTAGCAGGAGATCAGCCGGGGCGCGTTGTCTTGAAAGTAAGTTGAAGATAGCTCGGGTGAATGTAATGATTGGATGTGTAAATGAGACTTGCTGCGACGCTCATCGTGGCAACCACGATGGGTTCGACTCACTCGTCATACCTGCAGTAGGTTTGACCACGATGCTCGATTTGTTCGGGGAACCTATATACACGGACAAACGAAGTCATGCAGGCCCAGGTGCATGTAGTGATCACTGATCACCTTAACCGACCAACAAACAAGGCATGACTCCTTGTCGACGTTGGTCATTGATGGAGCCGCTCGACAAGGCCAAGACCGACCTCGGCCGACTTGCCTGTTATGGCCCGTGCTGCTTTTAGTATCTCAGGCCTCTTCGCTTGCCACTTTACATTTGCTTCTTTCTTTAGCCACATGTGCTCTAGCAGGCGTCCTTTCCCCAAGTCTCTTTGTCTGATGAATAAACAATCTTGTCGCTTGGCGCAAATGGCGCCCAATGAGTGGCCGACTTTGACTTGCTGCGATTCCGCAATGCGGACTTGAAGCCCTAGCGCTGATTTCGACGATCCTTAACACGTTGCCGAGAACGAAAAAATTGTGGATCTGCTTCTGTTCAAGGTAGCTCACCTGGGGTCACTCAGCGGGACTGACAAATGTAGCTGATGGAATGCTTGCTGTTTGAACCGTCACCAAAACAGCATGAGCTCTATATGTCTGATAGGCTATGGTGAGATTCCGTGTCCTCGGAGATATTGAGTTTGAGGCCCGAAGCCTTGGACCTGTTTGAGGTAAGAACCTGCCCGAAATGGAACGCTGGAGACGGAAGCCTTATATATACATCAACTGGTAGCTTCTCTTCCTCGAGAGCCATCAGTCGAACTTGTTCAGCGATCTGTACAGGTATGTACAGAACTTTACTTCATCTCCTCCTCCTAGTATAAAAGCAAATGGCCGCAGCAAAGAAGCCCATTCTCTACTACTTCAACCTCGGCAGCAAGGGCAGAGGTGAAGTCGTTCGGTAAGGGTGCCTGCACGCCCAAATTTTGTTTGCACCGCTGATCAGGGCCAGCTTGTTCCTGAGAGAGCTCCGTATCGACTTTGAGGACAAGCGATATGCGTACGATGAAACATGGCAGGCGTTGGGGAAAGATTTCCAGGAGAAAGGTTTGAGCCTCACTCGAAAACTGCCCGTGCTGGAAATCGACAACCATATCTTGTCTCAAGTACGTTATGCTCTCAAGGCTCTCCGACACGTCCTAACATAGTTTACAGCACATCCCAATCTTGAGATATTTGTCACGTTCTGTTGGAAGCTACGACGGTTCGTCCAGCTATGACAAGTGGCTCGTCGACGCTGTGTCTGATATATATGTCGACTGGAGGGTTTGTAGAACCGAGGATATTTGCGGTTGCATTGAACTAATTTTTGAGCAGGCTCAATGGGTGGCTAATCTCTCCGGAGAGGCCCGCAATTACAAGTCTGAAACAGTTCCTTACTTCAACTCGATCTGGGACAACCTCTACTCCAGGAATGACGGCCCCTATCTGCTCGGCGACCAGGTCACGTATGCGGACTTTGCTGTCTTCCAAGCTTTGGACAACGACGAGGCCGTCGGTACTTCTCCGGTATGCCTGAATGTCCGAGATCTACAAGACAACCTGCTGATTGATGTCCACCATAGGCCTCTATTCCCAAAACATTGAAGGCTTTGCGACAGGCAATTTCCAACCGTCCAAACATCAAAGATTACATTGCTTCAAGAACTTGATGTTGTACTGCGGTTTACGATTGTTGACAGGGGCTAGATGAAGATCTCTTATACATTCTAAAAGTTGAATGCATGCACGGCAGATTTGCACCATGTTTCTCTCTAAGGAGGTCTCTGAGAGGAAATGCTGACTTTCTGGCCCCCACCACGTCTCCTGGTCCACCCTCCAGACCTGTATCCCGATCCCATCCGATGTCTGTTCACCAGCAATATATTTAACCTGCCAGTCTCCGTCTCTGTTGCGACCACGGGGGTCCTGTCAACAACTTTGTGCACGAAAGGAGGGATTCTGATCATATGGATCACCTCGCAAGATTTCCGCGTGGTCAATCAAGTTACGAACCAACGTGGAGTGGGTACAAATTTCCTATTCTATTGCCCAAGTATCGGTCACTGAACCTCTATATCTTCCCGTCAAGCCCCGTGACCGAGAAAGCAAACATGTTATGGGGGTCAAACTTTGCCTTCAATCTTTGCAGTCTGTCCCAATGTCCCTGGTAGCACAGCTTGGAAGGAACACTTGGATGTAGTAGCACGATATAACCGCCGTCGAGCGTCTGAGGTAGAGCCCGAGCGGCTTTGTCAAACGACACAACCCAGTCACCAGACTGCTTCGCCATTTCCTCCACGACCGAGGTGCCGATAATCTCGATCATGATATGTCCCATCCGGTAGCCGAACGAGCAGGGGAGTTTTGGCTCTAGCGCAGCACCGTGTGCGTGATTCTCGACCCAAAGCGTGGCTGGATCGGCCGGAAGCCCCTTCGTGAATTTGACCAGTATGTCGCGGACTTGGTTGTCGAATGATGGAACCAGCACATTGGCAGGTCCACTAGCTGAGTAGACACCATAAGCTGGGGTATTTTTGTCAATGTTCCTGAGCCAGGTTGAAATCGTCACCTCGGCGACCGTATCCATGACTATTGGTCCCAATTCCTGCATCTTGGCCAACGCCACCTTTCCAGCCACGAGATCTTCCGAAGCCCACATGAACGAGCAGAATAGGGCTTTGCCGGCCTTTGGAAAATTGGCGACTCCGACAATGAGCCCGAGCTCTCTAGGTATGCCTTGGTCAAGGAGTTTCTGATACTTCCGGAGGAAATCATCCAGGTCGTTCTCCACTGCACCGATGGAGTAGACCAGAGCACTTGCGAGAACCTGGATGTTGTCAACTCAGCTTTGCCAGTACCAGACTTATAAGTCATGTACCTTTTCGAGTTTGTAGATTTTGATCTTCATGCTGACAATCACGCCAAAAGCACTGCCTGCACCTCTAATGCCGTATAGAAGCTCCTCATCGGCATGAAAAATCTCTCCTCGGTAGTCAACGACTCGTGCCCCTAGTATTTGGTCCACACCGAGGCCATACAGTCCCGAGAACAGACCGTATCCGCCGTGCGTTGCCCAGCCCACATAGCCCACCGTGGACGAAGCACCAAAGGCAGTAGCGTGGCCGGTCCTTTCGAGCGTGTCAGCGAGATCTTGAGCGAGAACTCCTCCCCCGATGATAGCCGCTTGTCCGTCGTCAACGATGTCGACATATTTAATGTCTCTCAGGTCTACGACTAGCGCCTGGTTCGGACCTGACCGACCTAGCAAATCATGGCCACCCACACGGACGGCAAGAGGGATTGATTTCTCGTTCGCGTACTCGACGACAGCACCGACTTCTTCTTCTGACCGAGGTCGAACGATTGCTAGGGGTCTCGACGGAATTCCTCCTACATACAAAGCAGCCACTGCTTCGAAATCCGCATTGGAAGGGGTGTAGATGCGGAGATCTGGCAGTTTTGATTTCAGGCCAGTCAGATCCGAGCTGTTGGGCGTCATAATGGAAGTGTATCCGTCGGTGATCGAGGCGTAAGTTTAAGCAGTATGTAAGTCGGGGCGTTCGTGTGCTGCTGTTCCAGATGGTCAGCCCGGAGCTCTTTATACACCGAAAGCCTCTTCACTCTGCGAGGGCGGATTCTTGGGAAACTCCGTTCCGTACGGTGAAAGTCCGAGGAACTGAGACATGATGCATTTAATGTCTGGCTGAACAGGCCGCCCCTCAAGGCGGTCAACCTCTATCGTACGATAGAATTCTTGGTTACTGTGATCAACCCATCCCGCGTTGGTCCGGAAGGAGAAACCTGTGCCGGACGCCGGGCAGCCTTTTGTGTCTTTTCAAAGGCTCCTCATTATTTTGAGTCAAGTGGACCGTGGCCTAAAGCAAAACCTGCCAGGTCGGAGCTATGAGGTGGGCATTAGTAATTCAAATATGGCTAGACGTCCCAAGAGCGCCGGCTTCCAATAAAAGTTGTCCTTTATGACAGCATAAAAGCCCTCAATGAGTGGGCCAAGCATTGACGCAAAGCCTCGATGAGTGGGCCAAGCATTGACGCAAAGCCTCGATGAGTGGGCCAAGCATTAAAGCTCCGAAGTGTGGAGTGGTAGGTGAGTGGGCCAAGCTTTAAGAATCGAGTATCGATGCCTCCGCCAAGGTCTCGTAAGCTGCTAATCCAACGTCGCGACTATTTTTGAAGTTGGCCATCTATTCCTTCCGATCAAACCAGTGCAAGATGATGCGTTCTTGCAGGCCGCGCTCTGACCTGGATTCTGGCAAGAGGCTTGTATACGTCGTTGCAGGTGTCACGAAGGCCCAACTCCGAAGGGCTTGCTCGGTCGGGATACGCCGCCTTCAACCAAAGTCGGCATGCTTCAGAACATGGTTGTGCATCAGCAAGTTCCTGCGCAAAAAATGCCAAGTCAGCAAGAAGTCTTGAGAGATGAAGTGCCGTCCCAGCCTGACCTTCGCAAGCTTGCCTAAGATGGTTCCAATACGATTCTCTCAATCCATTCTGCTACTGGACGGAAAGCCAAGTGATCTTCGCCTTCGCAGCTGTCCAGCAGTCCAACAAGTCCTCCATAAGCCCAGCCGGTGGTGGAAATGGAAGAAGGCCCGCACGATGCCCTCCAAAACTGTCCAGTCAACCGGAACTCGATCCCTGCGTACCACAAAATCAATCAAAGATCTGCCTCGATTTGCAAGGGGCGTTTGCTCGCTCGCATTGCCGGCGGCCACTATGGTTGCCCAGAGCCAAAAGTGCGACTGCGGTGCAGTCTTAGGCTTCTACAGAGTGGTCAGAACCCGTTTCAGCATAACCAGGGTTGGTGCTGAATAAAGATCACCAGGCGACCCGAGACGTTGTCTCGTCAGGCACGATTCGAACCACGCTGTTCAACTTTCGGGAAGGCGGAAAAACTTACATAGATATGTATTGTGCTGATCATTTCGTCCAGCATCCGGAAAACATGGAACTCCGCGCACGTAATTATCCAGGGGCTCAAGCACAAGGTAACAAGTGGAGGCAGATCCAGCACCACCCAGCACCACCCTGGCGATATATAGGGATCGAGAACAGAGCCACCAGAGCCACGTCTCCCCCGAAAGTGCCACGACGGGAGCTCATTGTCTCCGTATCCGCGTCACGAGACGCCTTGCAGAACAAGAAGCCTGCGCAGAGCTTGAAATAATCCTCGAGTTCCAGCAAAGGCTCGCGTCAGGGCCAATCGCCAAATGCTTCCCCTGAGCAATCCGAAACAGGAAGCGACAACGGTTCACTCACGCTTCTGGCGACTCGCATTGATGGGCTCAACGGTGGGTGTGAAAGAGCAGTCGCACGCTTCGGTAGCCAATGTGGTCGATTTCAATTTCAGTGTTTCAAGTCTTGAAGAGTCCCCGTGTGGTGGAGTCGGCGCAATCAACCGAGAAGGCCACTTCATGCACATCAGGAGTGACGAACAGCGGGTGCCAAGCGACGATACCCACATGAATAACATTGACTGCAGGCAATCGGTAAGTACACCTGTACCCACACTGCACTGGGGCTAGAAAGCTGACACGCGCAGATTGAAGCCAATCAAAGTACAGTCATAGCTGTTCCGTGGCAGCTATGTCCCTCGGAGGTTGCACTTTACCAGTATTTTCGCGAAAACGGCTTTCTGATGCTGCGCTTTCATTTGATACGGAAGATAGAGGTCACACACAAACCAGTTCAAAACATCTTCTTGCCAATCGCAATGTCTGCAAGGTGGTGTTTTGATGCTGTGGTCCTCTTGTTCTCCGCATACCATCAAAGGGCCTCCCGGGCTGACTTCCTGGAGGCTGGTGATCGCCAGATAACCACACTTCAAAAAAGGTTGCTTCGGGCTGCTCATAACAGGATCTCCACCCTAGCAAAGAATGGGGATTCTAATGACGGTGATGTGTTGGCTTTGCTCTTCCTTGCAATCATCGAATTCCGCTTCGGTGACAAGAGTACAGGAGCGATTCATCTGGATGGCTGGCAGCATTACATGGTCATGCGCAGAGAATATGGGGTTGACCATTGTAGCGTCAAATGCAAGATGGCCGTGTGGTGGTGCACTGCGATGCTTTCGGACCCAGATGAACCTGTGCCTCCCTTTGTGGACTGCAAGGTTATGGAGCGTATCCGAGAGAACCCGCCAGATTGTTCAGGTGTCTCGTGGCAAGCACTCCTGAAAGGAATGGAGCGGCGGAGTAGGTGCTCGTACTGGAGACGGACGAGTATATCACAAAAATCTGGACGAAGTACATGGCGCTAGGTCCACGGGGCGCAGGAAGTTATGGTGTGAGTACTAAGCAGTCTCGTATCAGTGACGTGCGACTTCAGCCGCAATATGTCGCGTACCTCGGTCGAATCCCCACTGTACTTAAATGGATGTCGCCGAGCTACCCAAATGCCACTCTAGAGTCAGTGTCCCTGAAAAAGACATGCTCGATATCGAGATAAGCTATATTGATGCATCTTCAACCTTTCGCATCTTGCCTAAATGGAAGAACCTTCCAAAACCAGTTGGGATCGATCGGCGGGGTGCTTACTCTTGAAGATGCTTACGGCATCATCTGCGGAGCACGTATTCCGCCTAGAGTCGGCCCCAACAAGGGTCTCATACTTGCAAAACTTTCGTAAAGGTTCGGCGTCGAATCGTAGTCTGGAGTCCCATGCTGTTTCTGGCTAAACCGATCTGTGATGCTTCTTGCAAGGATAGTCATAGCACAGATCTGGTGGGGATGAAGCGATCGGTCGCTTAAGATGACGTTTAGCACAATGCGGAAAAGCTAGAAGACACCGTGAATACGATGTTGCGAAGGTCTCCTAGTTTGGACCTTAAAAGCTTCGATCCAGCTGTCAGGAGAATTAGCATTTATCCGCGTAACAAATTCTCACTTCTGGAAAGCTGTCAGGTCGCAAGCATGGCCCCACGAATTGCGATTGTTTTCGTGAGCAGTCACTCGAGAAAGGAGTCCGTGGTGGTATGCTTTTCTGACTCGGCTTGCAGTATTCCTTGCACGGTCATATCCAAACGCTGGCAGAAGCAGCGGCAAAGGGCGTAGAGATTGCAGGCGGGAAAGCGGACATATTTCAGTAAGCCGAGATGATCTCCCGGAGCGAACACCTGTTTGGCAGCTGATGGTCCACCAGAGTCGCAGAGACCTTTTCTCCGGAGGTTCTCCAGAAGATGCATGCGGCGCCAAAAGCAGACTACCCAGTCGCGAGTGCACAAACATTGCTCGAGTATGACGGGTTCCTCCTCGGTATTCCGACTCGGTATGGCAACATGCCAGCTCAATGGAAAGCGTTTTGGGATAGAACTGGTGGTATATGGGCCAAAGCCGGGTATTCGGGGAAGTTTGCAGGTATCTTCGTAACCTCAGGAACCCCAGGTGGTGGTCAAGAGTCGACCTTTTTGTCGGCCATGAGCACTTTAGCCCATCATGGAATCATTTTCGTTCCATTAGGATACAAGGAGGCAAATGAGTACATAACAAATCTGGACGAAGTGCATGGCGGTAGTCCATGGGGCGCAGGAGCGTATGCAGTGAGTATTGTCATCCCTGTACCTCGTCTCGAAAGTGCTGCTGATCGGATTAAGGGTGGCGATGGATCTCGAGCAGTTTCGGGGCTGGAAAAGAAGATCGCCGAGATCCAGGGTCAGGCATTCTTCGAGAAGCTGTCGAAGGTGAAGTTCGACTAGTGATGCCTGGCAAATCAGAGGTCAGAATTAGGACGGATGGTTACAAAAACGTTAGGGTATCGCTGATGATGTGACGCGCAAGGCCGACTTGTCGGAGTCGGAGAATCTCATGATCGTTGACAATCTCTTCTGATCTGCGATCTGCTCCAGAGAATGGTGTTGAAATTCTGTGGATGGCCGCTGCCCTCCTTTGATACGAGCATCTAAACTGACCTTGAGTAACCCAGTCCCGCATCTCTGACGGCAGTGACGAAGGAACGTGCTTGAACCCGACTTGTAATATGTCGCGTGAGTCGATTCTCGGCGCCAGGGTGTTTACCGACCAGAAGAAAGGAGCCTGGCGCGATAGTGCAAGTTCCAGACGCGATGCGTGGGGTCTATGGCGGATGTGATCGTGCTCGTCGGGGCAGTCGAGGTGGAATGGTGAGCTGTTGATGAAGGTGATTTCTCCGATCACGCACGAGGTGCGGTCATCATCCTATATGCCCCACCGTAGACAATCCCTGCAGAGATGATCTCCTACACCTCGATCTGACCTACTCCATTTCCTGGTACTCGTACAAAACTAACTTTCGAAACAAGGTCAGACCAAGATAGCTTGATTCTCGTGGCGTGACTATGAATAGAAGGCATTAACTGCCCTTTTCTACGATGCGAAAGTACACGCGTACCAGCTTGTGCATGAAGAGTGGCGGAGAACGCCTTCCCACTCGAATCGGCCGATCCCGTCCTATCTCGACTACGATCGTCGATCTGGACTTATCACGACAACAACACACACTCATGTTCCAGTTGTTTAGATCGGTCTCGCTTGTTCTTGTCTGTGCTCGTACTTTTATGATTGTTTCCAACATATCTAACCCCGAACATTCGGCAAGGTTCGGCTGGAATACGAGGTAAGGCGTGGACGCCTGACGGGCTGCCTCGTTCGTTCGGTTGTCTGCAGCGCCGGCGGTACCAGAGAATATATACTGGCGATCGACTACCAGGTCATTCTTAACGCTCAAAAGCCAGCAGCACCTATCAGGCGCAAACACCAATATGTCTCATTTCTCCAAAACCCAATATGACTCTTTCTCCACCAGTTACGATAGTATCAACGACATCCCGATCGGCCGAATCATGGTCCCCAACGTCGAACGCCTCGTCAAACCATACATCAAGAATGCTCGGGTTTTAGAACTCGCGTGCGGAACGGGCTTTCACACGCAGCACCTTCTGGACTGGGGCGCCGCGAGCCTCGTTGGCGTCGATGTCTCACAAGCCATGTTGGAAGGCGCGGAGGCCGAGCTGCGGAAACAGCCCGCACACGAGGGGAAATATAGGTTGATGGTCCAGGACTGTTCGGCGCCGTTCACCGTCACTGACGACAATGGAGACTCCCTGGAAGGCAAATTCGACCTCGTCTTCGCGGCGTGGTTGTTAAACTACGCACCCGATCTAGCCACTATGACCGAGATGTTCAAGAACATCTCCAAGCACTTGAAATCGGCTGGTCGGTTCATCACAATCTTGCCCCATCCTGAAGTCGATCCTATGATATGTGTCGACAACGTCAATGCCCAGCACAGGCAAGGCTACGGCTACCGCATCGAAGTTCGAGAGCGCCTTCCGGAGGAGGGATATCTGGTACATCTCTACTTCGACACCGTCGATCCGGTGGTGGATTTCGGGAACTATTACCTTCCGATGACTGTCCATGAGCGGGCTGCCAGGGATGGTGGGATGAAAGGGAAATTGACGTGGGAGGAGGCGAAGGTGCCGGAGGACCATGACAAGTTGAACAGCTATATGAAGGAGCCGATTGAGAAGGGGTATCTTGATGAATGGTCGAAGTATCCCGATTTTGGAATACTGGTGGTGGAGAAAGAATAGCTGAGGATAATTTCACATAGACATAAGTCTCATTGAGCAGCTATATCGCATTGAGTGTGAGCTTCTAGTGACAATAATGACGGCGTCAATTCCAGGACATGAGAGTATCTAGAAAATGAACTCGACTACAACACATGTTCAGCTAAACCCTGTTTTGCCTCAAATTTGCTGCCACCCGGCCATTCGAGCGTTGGACCCCGCAAGCTTAGAGAGATAGTTCCTGACTCTCTCAACAATACCTTTATCATCCAGTCTGAAACGTTCGTAGTTGCTTGGATTGGAGGCGGAATATCCATATCCAGTCATTCCGATGCTCGCCGTCGTGTACCTCGCCCACGTTGTTGCCACGTACTCTTCGACGCTAATAATCGGTCTCTCATCTCGCGGGAAAACTTCGTCTCGGTATGCTTGTTCTTCTTTGTCAAAGAGATCGAAACATGGTGCACTGACAAGACGGGCGGAGATTCCATCCTTTTCAAGGGTAGCTGCGGCCGCCACTGCATAATGTAAGTTTGTGCCACAGCTCACCAGGGTGAGTTGAGCATTGGCAGGGTTTTGGAGGATGTACGCGCCCTTTGATACCTTTGAGCGGCAAGTGTGCGGTACGGATCCAACTGGGTCGCGGCCAAGCGATAAAATCGAGGGGGTATGTCGAGCACCGAAGGCGATCTTCCATGCTCCTATCAGTTCTTCTGCGTCACATGGTCGGATGTACTGCAAATTTGGCATTGCTCTGTAAAGTGAGTCCAGCTCCACAGGTTGATGGGTTGGCCCATTCTGTCCTTCCGCAAAGGAATCATGTGTGGCAAAGTGGATAACTTGAAGGTGGCTCAATGCACCCATTCGCACCCCGGGAGCAGCCTTGAATAGAATTAGTCCGAACATAAACAGCTGGGACAATCACTCACATATAGGTAAAACATAAAGAAAGTGGCCGTGATTGGCAGGAACGTGCCAGGGTTGTAAGCGGCGATGCCATTTGATATCGAGGCCATGGCATGCTCCCGGATTCCGTACCTGACGTATCGTCCTTTGAAGTCGATCAAAGGATGAAAGACGTCTGTCTCGGCATAGTAAACCTTATTAGAGTTGACGAGATCGGCACCACCGCCGCACAGAGCACGGCAGACAGGCCAAATTTCTTCAATCAACTTTCCATTGACATCGCGTGTCGCTTTCCCGTCGAATTGAGACGAGTCGATAGATTCGAGGATTTCTTCGTAACGCGTTCCAAGTTGGCCATGTCGACGCTCAGCCAGATCAGCTGCTTTTTGCGGGAAACTCTCTCCATATCTCTGAATGAGATCGTCCCACTCAGCCTGCAGCCCCTGCCCGTGTATTTGTCGCTCCCGGAAGTATTGTAGAGCTCGTGGAGGAACCTCATGGGTTGCTCCGGGGTCCTGTCCATTCATAGCCTTTGATTTCCGAACGCTGAGGTCATCGAATGTTCCATGGTGAGCTTTCGCAGTCCCGGCGGCCTGCGTTCCGAGGCCGATGATTGTCCGTACGTTCAAGAACACTGGCCGCCCTCTTAAAGCTTGCGCTGTCTGCAATGCTTTGACAATGACTTGAACGTCGTAGCTCCCGTCGGGCACATCAAGGACATGCCAGCCACATGCTTCCATCTTCTTGCTTACATCCTCGCTGTTGATCCAGTCAAGTGGTCCGTCGCAGGTTACTGCATTGTTGTCGTAGATGAGGACCAAGTTGTCGAGCTGAAGATGTCCAGCCAAGGATATGGCTTCCTGGGCCACGCCTTCCATCAAGCAGCCGTCCCCTGACATACAGTAAATTCGAGATTTCACCACGTCAAACCCCGGCTCGTTGTAGCGAGCCGCCAAGTTTTTTGATGCAATTGCTAGTCCCACTGCATTTGCAATACCCTGGCCTAGGGGACCAGTCGTCACTTCGATCCCAGGTACCTCGATTTCGGGGTGGGCGTGAGAGATGGTCTTGTAACCATTTATCTTTGCACTTCCGTAGCCTTTGATCTCGTCCATAGTCCAGTTTGGATGGCCGACTAAGTGATTCAATGCATATAGAAACATCGCACAATGACCTAGATAGAAATGTCAGTCCACCAAATGACACGAAACTTAGATTATGCGTCGTCCGAACATTACTTACCATTTGAGAGAACGAAACGGTCGCGATCAAACCACTCGGAGTCCAGTGGATTGTACCGCATTACGTATTTGTATAGAGCAACCCCGATCGCACCCATGCCGATTGCAGAGCCGCCGTGGCCACCACCATTGTGATTGCAAATATCGAATATCAGGTTTCGTAAGGTAAGAACTGCATGTTCATCATCGTCGAGATCCTGCTGCCATCCGTTGAGCGCAGGAGAAGCTTCGTGGGTAATGACACATCCATTGGTGTTTTGAGACCCATTAAGTTGATGTTGCGTCTTTGGATTGCTCTGGGCGCCAGAGAGGGGTTGATCAATCTCGACTGAACGCATGACGGGTGAAATGCACCTTAACAAATGTGTGAAATGTGCCAAGAGTTATGCTTTAGAAGCAGCCTTATGTGGCTCCCACGATTCTGTTGGTTCTGCAACTTGTGTGAGAATCACGAGAATTGTCATGGAGAAGACATCGGAATATAATGCGAGATCATCAATATTTCACTGGGTGTGACCGCACTCATGCAAACGACATCGGGTTACTCTTCTCCTGGTGAAGCCTTCACTCTGGATTGATGTTCCGGACCCCGGTGGCGTGCATTCGCCCTCACGGGACATGGGTCCCGATCAATCCACTGGCGTAATGAGATTCCACCTCAGCACCCAAGAAATGACAAATATGTCCTCGCCGGCATAAACAGACAAACAGTTTCCATTCGAACGAAAATTTTGTACAGTCACTGACATCGGAGGCCCACAGGATCGCAGTATCTACACTCAGCTGGGCAGCAATCATGAATGGGACACTGACAAAACCATATACGAATGGGACATCCGTGAAGCCTAGTACGAATGAAATACTGGTGCAGCCGCAACAGGTTTTGAAAGCCGACGCAGACGGATTCCTCAAACACAACGTGCTCGACTTGTTTTCACTCGTGGGCCGAACAATAGTCATCACTGGTGGAGGCAGAGGCATCGGCCTAGCATTGGCGTTTGCCGTGGCTGAAGTCGGTGGCAATGTCGCGGTCGTTGATGTCCTGTCAGAACCTCATCCCCACTTCCGAGAGCTCGAAAAATTCAACGTCAAGGTCAAATTGTACAAGTATGCAGGCGCCCAACCACCGCTCTTAAAGTGATACTAATGGGTACAACAGAAGCGACGTTACGAACTTTGAAATCCTAAAGACAACTTTTGAGAACATCGTACAAGACTTTGGGAGGATTGATGGATTGTGAGTCTTTCCTTTCTCCTTCAACGCCTCGCTTTCAGACCCAACTTCCATCACCCGGTCGGTGCTAAACGGTCCGCGCAGGGTAACGGCTGCTGGAATTTGTCCCGATGAACCATTTTTGAATCGAAAACCAGAGTCTGTCGCACGATGCATGAACGTCAATGTCCTTGGCACATATTACGCTGCTCAATTGGCGGCAGCACAGATGCAACTCCAGGATCCAATCAAGGACTACGCAAAGAGAGGATCGATTGTGTTTATTGCCTCTATAGCGGCGTATGTGGCAAGCAAAGGTCAGACTACAAGTGACTATTGTGCGAGCAAAGGAGCTGTGCTTTCTCTGGCGAAAGCACTTGGAGTTGAGCTGGCAATGAGTGGTGTGAGGGTCAACAGTATTTCCCCAGGGTTCGTCCTAGTCGGTTTCCCTCTTTCTTATCTCTAATCCACTGACAATGCTTGGTGCTCAGGTATATGATGACCGATGTGAGTTCACCTGCCTTCGGAAAGACTGTCGCGTTCTCGAACGAAGCATGATTAGTTGCCCTGTTGATGTCACTCGCTAACGAAAATTGACAGATGACCCTTGACCTTGCGCAGAAGAATCCACATTTAGGGGCTATCATGACGAACGAGCCGCCGATGCGACGTATGGGAGACCGAACCGATCTGAAAGGCCTGATTGTGTATCTTCTCTCTGATGCAAGTGCCTACACAACTTCGGAAGATCATCTGGTGACGGGAGGAATCCACGCTGGGCGACTTCTATGATCCTTGCCAGAAGTCTTTTGATAAAACATGCAGATTACTGGGTAGCAGTCATCACTTTGCAATCAAAAGCAGTACGGCTCAAGTTCCTTAAAGCCATGGGATCAAAGTACTATGTACTGGTGTTCCGCAGGTGCAGAGATTCTTGATCAACGAGACGTTCCTGCAAAAGGCCTTCAAGTTCCTCCAGCGCTTAAAACAGTGAAGATGCTATTCCTGACGTTGGAAATCTCCCTGAATCCATGAACATGTCAGAACTTCAATTTAAATACTAGATATGCTTGATACGCACTAAAACATACTATTTCCGGCAAACTTTTTCAAACTCCTGAGTGTGCTCGTCGTATTGATAGCTTTCAATAGTCACGCCATAAGGTCTCTGGACAGCACGTCAGCCGAGATTCGCCATGTATCAATATCGGATACCATTGCAGTGTACTTACTGGTTCTATGCAGAATACCCTCCCAAGAGGGACTTCCACTTCCGTGATTGCATCCCAATTCGATTCTTGAAAGTAGGCCAGGAGGACCCGAGCGACAGCACGATGTGTGATCAGGAGGACGTGGTCTGCCATTCGTTCCAATTCCATGATTATAGGACGCAGTCTTTGTATAACATCAGCATAAGATTCTCCTCCAGAGCCGGGCCAACGGTAATGCACCGGATTTTGCTGACGTGTACACATCTCGTTGCTGTGAATCCGCGATATTTCCCCGAAAGTGAGTCCTTCCATCTTTCCTGCATGAAGATCGTTCAGCATTCGGAGGTTTGAAATCTCATAATCCTTCTCGGCGAAGAACTCGCTTGTCTCGATGGCTTGAGCCATTATTGAAGTCCACACTTGAAAGTTTGGGCCTGGCAAAGGCTTGTCCATGTATACAGAGCTGGTGGAAAGCCGCTTCTTTATATTCGATGTGTCGTTGTACGTTTCATTTTGCCTCGCTTCCCACATGCATCGCTGTTTTTCTATAAAGGTCGAGAGCGCAGACGCAAATTTCGTTCCGCCGTCACTCAGCCGTGAACTTCGCCCTATCCTGCCTTCCACGTCGTCAAGGCTCTCTCCATTCCGAGTAATCCAGATCTGACGTTCATGAAGTCTGAAATTTAGCAGGTATTCCGTGGCTTGAGCTGACAAGAACCCGTTGATACAGTTCGCGATCACGCGTCTTCCAACATCAACGAGTTGCAGGTAAGGATATTCAGCCTCCGTCGGGCTCTCACCCACTGATGTATACTTCTTTTCGTAGAGTTCGATTCTTCGCCTAAAATCGGCCAATGCGGTACCCTCTTCATGCTGTTTATAGTCTGGTCCCGAAAGTTTAAGCCTGACATTTTTTTCAAGAAGGTCGTGATCGTAGCAACGACTCTCCAGGAAAAGAACCTCAACATCCGAACCGGTTTTCGTCCGGATCCTTTCCAGAACGGCTTGCCGACGCTGGACCGTGCTGTTCGTTGCATCCAAGATTCCTACAGAAGACTTTGGTCGCCGAAGCCAACTGAGCAGGTCGTCCAAGGTCCGCAACGCAATATCGTCACGCCATGTGACAGCGTCCGCGTTTTCAGGGTCGAAGAAACTTGCCGGATGGCTCAAGTGGACGTCACTGAGGCAATGTCCCTGGCCCATCGGGGCTCCAGCTCCTCTACGGGTCTGGCCTGCATTGAACACACGAGTCTCCATCTGAAGCCAATTGAGATATCGAGCCAACTTTTTTGAGATGTATGACTTGCCCCTAGCCGGAAGGCCAACCATGATAATCACTAATTTCGGCAGCATTGTCCTCCTGGAATTGGGTCTGTAAAGCAGCCTTCGTTTCGTGAGTGGCAAAGCCTCAATTCCCTTCCTCGTGCAAGTATCACCCCGCATCATGGCTCCTCTGGATGAAACGACACGAAAAATCTCGGCGTAGCTGGGAAAATTCTCTGACACGACTTCTAGACACTTCAACTCTGAGTGAAGCATGCAAAGTTGAGCGAGGCTCCACAAGGCCATAAGTATCAGATTGCTTAGCCGGCAAAATCCCGACTTCCTCCGTAAGTGTACACCTTGTAAACAAAGTTACATTGGACACGCCATGGCAATCTGTCCTCGCATCATCGACTTTGCAACGATTTGATAGTATGCTAAGCCCTACGGAGGAGTTTTCGGTGTTCTGAGATTCGTCCGAGCAGCCAATCTTGTCGCTCTACGAAGTTACCATGCTGAAGCGGGAAAGAAGTGGTTCCCGATTTCCGAGTGGAATCTGGAGCCCGACCATCGGAGGATGCCCCGATCTGAAGCTTTCCATTCGGAAGCTGGAATTGATGATTCGGATGATTTGCTCTATCAACCAGATAACGCGGACTGTGCGTGCTCCAATTCAGGGGTTTTTCGGTATGCTTTGGGACGTTGATTTGGTGAGAATCCTGTCGACTTCAAGTTTGAGACCGCATGTATCTCTGTCATGGTCCTCTGATTTTCACATTATTATCTCTTTTTGTAGCTGTACCAAGTAATTGGCAAGATGGGCCTTCTACCAACAGTTAGCCGCGGACATTACCTCGTCCAGAGCAAAGAATTAAGCACCAAGCACACTGAGCTAGCACCGCCAGGACCAGGCGAAGTGCAGATTGCTCCAAAATGCACTACCCTTTGTGGTTCAGATCTTCACTATTACAACCACTATCGAAACGGCAGCATCATGATCAAGGAACCGCTATGTCTGGGCCACGAGTCCGCAGGTGAAGTGGTGATGATTGGGAGTGGAGTGAAAAACAGACAGATCGGCGATAAAGTGGCCATCGAGTGTGGCGTTCCCTGTTCGGAGTGCGAATCCTGTACTGGGGGACGATATAATATCTGTCCCAAACTGAGGTTCCGAGGAAGTGGTGCTGCTTTCCCTCATTACCAGGGCACCATGCAAGAAAAGATCAACCATCCCGCGAGGTGGACACACAGGTACGTCAAACTAGAGCTAGATGGACTTTATTGCTGAATCTTTAAAGGCTCCCTGATGCTTTGTCTTGCGACGATGGCGCTTTGCTTGAACCTCTCTCTGTGGCTTGTCACGCTGTTCGGCGGGCTCAACTCTTACCGACATCTAGCTGTCTTGTTATTGGAGCTGGTGCGGTTGGACTGCTTTGCGCTGCCGTGGCGCGGTTCAGAGGTTGTTCCAAGATAGCTATCTGTGATATTGACAATCGTCGTGTCGATTTCGCTTTGGAGAACGACTTCGCTCAAATTGGGTTGACTGTTCAACGACGACTTGGCAGGAACATTGAGGATGAGTTGAGAAATGCACGAGCACTTGCAAGCGACATTGGGGATCTAATCTGGCCGGATGGCGGCGTTGCGGGGAAATTTTCTATCGTCTTCGAATGTACCGGTGTGCCATCCTGCGTGCAGTCATCAATCTATGTGAGTTGCTACCTCTCCCGAATTGCCGCGCTCAGACAATTTGCTGAACTACGTTCAGGCTGCCAAGTCAGGAGGCCGCGTGATGCTAGTCGGAATGGGCACCCCAAACCATACCTTGCCATTGTCCGAAGCCGGCTCGCGGGAGATTGACTTGATGCCGACTTGGCGATACGCTCACTGCTACGAGGAAGCCATGGAAGTTCTGTACGCGGGCATGAAAGATTTTTCCAAACCGGACATTCGAAAGCTGATCACACACCGCTTTAATGGTCTGGAGACTTTGCCGGAAGCCTTCGCGTTGGCAGGCAGCCCACAGGACTCAAAAGGCAAGCTGGTCATCAAAGTTGCTGTGAATAATTGAGAATCTACCAAAAGCATAAGCAAACGTAACTTGAAAATATTCCGTGAGACAAATGACAGAGCTGATAGTCAATAAGTTTGATAATGGATACTTCGCTACCTCTGAGAGACAAACTATTTTCACCGGTGCGACTATTGCACCTTGTTTTAGAGGAGTGAACTTCCCGCCTCAAATACTCGCTATAATTGAAGCTTTGGTGAGGGTGAGTGCCTCGAGGACATGTCGGAAGACCTAAACAACAGTGGCCGTCCTCATACTGACCCCCCATGGTGAGCTGCAAATTCTTCGCGCCGCCAGTTCTTGGAAGTATCAACTTGTAGCAAAAGGGCATGAGAGTTGAGTCAAAAGGTTATCAGACATGACTACAGTTGCTGCGTTTAACGCTAAGCATTCAAAACTGATCATTGAATCATATCGGAGTCTGCTAAGACCCACGCTGTCCGCCCATCATTCTGACATCAGGTTAGTACAACTGAAACGACCTGTAACAGGAAGATCCGTATCAAACACGTTTTCCCGCCCGCACGAAGCTCTTCTTTCTGGCATCCTGCACCGCAATACACTATCCCAAGACAAGAGACACGTCCCGAACAAAAGGTCCGCATCAAGCACTCTTCCCCATCTGCACTGAGCTCCTTCTTCTGGCATACTGCACAGCCTCCTCCAACACATCCGCCTCGTCGGCAGAAGCACGATCTCCGAATGCTTCATCCATCTCCTCCAACGTCTTGCCCATTGTTTCCGGGACCAAGAAATAGGCCCACAAACCAGCCAGGAAGCAGAATGAACAGAAAAAGATATACGCCCCGTAATGAATCGACTCAATCATTGGTGGAACAGCAATTCCAATGATGAAGTTTGACAGCCAATTCACCGCCACCGCAAGCGCGACACCGTGCGATCGACATGAGGTTGGGAAAACCTCAGGTGGCAATGCCCAACCCAACGGTGAGTATGAGACTCCGTAGACCATGATGAATGCAAATGCCATGGCGACGCATGCCCAACCGGCGGCCTTGTGAGAGGCCCAGTCTTTCTCGAATACGCCTGACAGGACCGCAATCACGAGGTAGCAAGCGGCGCTACCGAAGCCGCCAACGATTGCAAGTGGGCGGCGACCGACTTTGTCGATTATGCAGAAGCAGATGACGACGGCGACAATCTGGAGGACGTTGAAGATGCCTGAGAGAATGAGAGCCATTTCACTGGACTGGCCGATCGACTCGAAGAGCGTAGGCGCATAGTAAATGAAGGCATTGATGCCAGAAAATTGTTGGAAGAAACAAACGCCCACACCGACCGCGACGCGACGCCAAAGTTTTTTGGAAAAGAGGTCAAGCCATTGGGCAATCTCGAGTTTGATGCCGTGGACACCCGGGTGGTGGCGCTCTTGGAGAGCACGCTGAAACTTCACCTCGGCGAGGATACCTCGGTATTCGGTTTGCACTCGATTGTCGGTCGGTGGAAGGCGGCGGAGTTTGCAGAGGGATTGCAGGCATTCGTCATCTCGACTGACGAGAGCGAGCCAACGTGGAGAGTAAGGGAAGAATTGAAGCCCGACACCAGTGATGATGGCAGAAACCATCTGCAGGCCGAGAGGGAGGCGGAAGGAGATCTCGCCCGCCAGGTAGCGCGTTCCGAAGGTAATCCAGAAGGCGATGACGACGCCGGTCACGATGGAGATCGATTCGAGGACTAGAAGGGTACCGCGGAGGTTCGGCGGCGCAATCTCTGAGATATAGAGCGGTGCACCCTGTGGCGTCATCAGTACGCTGTGTCAAGCTGCGGGACGGGCAGCGACTTACCATGGCCAAAGTACCCACTCCGATGCCACCAATCGCCCGACCCACGACTAACATTGGATAGTCCTGGGCTGCAGTCTGTAAGATCGCACCAATAGTGAAGATGACGACCACCAGCAGGATTGCTCGCTTGCGAGAAATCTTGTCCGCAATCCATGGGAAGACCAAAACTCCGAAAAAGGAGCCAAGTTGCAACATCGCCGTCATGAAGCTCTTGCCGAAGGCCGATTCCGTTTGAGGGATCTTTTGGTGGAATTGAGGCATGACATTGATTCTGTGTTTGTCAGCATTGGGTCGTTGAAGGCAAGGTCGCGATCAAGAAAAAGGTCATGTTCTTGGTAAGCGGACACAGGTTTTGGAGAGTACTCACATCGACATTACTCCCTGGTCATAGCCAAAAGAGAAACCACCAAGAGAGGCTAAAAATGCAGCCCAGAAGACATAGTTGGAGCTGAGGAGGCCCCGAATACCGTCAGGTCCATACGAGACATGTTCGGCCAATTGTAAAGAATTTGGATCGATCGTGACTGGGGGTGCATATTCCTCGTGCTCCTTCTGAAAGGTCTCGTCGTATCCCATGATCGCGGTGTTGGATTGTTATCCAGCTGATGAAGCTAGGCTGGCGTACTTCAGTAGTACAAAAGGTATCGAACCTCTTGATATATGAGGTTGCTGCGAGAGAGATGCGAATTTCGACCACTTCGCCACGTGGAGAACGTGCAATATATAGACTTTCAAGGTCGGGTCCTTCGGTTGTTTACGCCAAACCGAAAGTACGGGGTACGGAGTGGGGACCCGACTCCCCCGCTACCAAGATGCCTCTGGAGTCAATGCAACGAAGGCTCGGAACGCCAAACACTGCAAATTCAGGACGATCAACATCGGAATCCTGAACCCTTGTCAATTCAGTTCGGGTCGATCCCCGACACCCCGGAGGATGCATTTCATTTCCCGACTCACCCATCGCGCCGTTAGCGCCGGATCCCTAATTGCGAGATGCTCGACGTTGCAAATGTTACGAACGGCAGTTGTATCCTTCGCCAAATCCTACTATACACAGGCAGTATTTCAGTCATGGAGCATGATTCACGGACAAATTCATCCTCTCCAAGCCGTTTGACAACTTCTCCTTTGCATAGTCAACCCTAGTTGGATTGAATCGCCAGAAGGCCGTCTTCACCACATCATGTCGCCCTACGACCGCAGTACCAATGTTATAATTATTGGCGCCGGGCCAGCGGGCATCGCCATGGCCTATCGCCTTAGGCACGATCTCGGGTTCGAAGACTTTACGATCTATGAAAAGCTTGACGGCGTTGGAGGAACATGGAGAACCAACACATACCCAGGATGGTGAGCTCAATTTATCCGATCTCCATATCTTTACTTGGAGTACTGAGAACTTTACAGTGGTTGCGATCTACCTTCACATCTCTATTCATTCAGTTTTAACCTGAACCCAAACTGGTCAAAACAGCTTTGCGAACAACCGGAAATCTTACAGTGTAAGCATACCAAGCCTCGGCATACAAGAACGTCGGCTGATCACGTCCAGATATGGAAGACACCGTAGACATGTTTGACCTGCGACGACACGTCCATGCTGAAGTAGAATGCGTCGGGGCGAAATGGAACTCAACGAGAGAGAGGTGGGATGTCCAGCTGCAAGACCTCAAGACTGGGATCGAGTTCGAAAGAACTGCTTCGGTATTTGTGTCGGCGGTGGGTGCAATATCCTTCCCAAGAAATGTCAAATTCCAAGGGATGGAGAAGTTCCATGGTCCGATGTTCCACACAGCCCGCTGGGACCACACAGTCAACTATTCCAACAAGAGGGTTGCCGTCATCGGAAACGGCTGCAGCGCAGCGCAGGTTGTTCCGTCTATTGCGGACAAAGTCAGCTTCGTCAAACAATATGCTCGAAGCGGTCAGTGGTATCATGCCCGACCAAATCACCAATTTACACGCCTGGAGAAGTTCATGTTTCGGTGGCTTCCGCTCTGGCAAAGACTTCTGCGGTTGTGGATTTTCCTGGACGCCGACGAGCAGACGACAACCTACTTCCCTTCGCCCAAAGGCACCAAAGCACGACTTGCTGCTGAACAAGAATCGAGGGAATATATTCAATCCAATACTCCAAAGAAATACTGGGATTTAATTGTGCCCAAATTTCCACTGGGTTGCAAAAGACGCATATTCGATCCAAATTACCTAGAGGCACTGAATCGATCTAATGTCGAGCTCTTGAACCATGGGATCCGCGAAATAACCAAAACCGGCATTATTAGCTCTGGCGGGATCCAAGATGACTTTGATATGATCGTGCTTGCGACTGGCTTTGAGGTGGCGCAGTTCCTGACGCCGATGGACATCATCGGAGCTCACGGGATTTCTTTGTCCCAGCAATGGGACGAGTGTCGGGGTGCGCAGGCTTATCTTGGAACTTACGTCCACAACTTCCCCAATCTGGCCATCTTGTTTGGACCGAACACCTTCCCAGCAAACAATTCAGCTCTTTTTGCATGCGAGACCCAGGTAAATTATGCTGTGCGAACATTGATGAAACCTCTTCTCGATGGACGGGCCAAGATCATTGAGGTCAAGCAGGCGGCAGAAGATCGCGAAACTCAAGCCATTCACCATGGCTTACAAAAGACTGTGTTCTCAGGCGACTGCTCGAACTGGTATATTGGTGCTCATGGAAGAAATGCAGCATCATGGCCGGGTCGAGCAATCTCTTTTTGGTGGAGAACATGTTTCCCAGACTGGAAAGCATTCAACATGGAGGGCGGGTCTAATTTCTGGTGGTTCAGAGCGCTCAGGAGAAGTTTGCACGAAAACTCCTCAGCCATGTTTCTACTCGCAGCGATCTTGTTCGCACTCAGCCAATTTCTGTCCCTCAGCTTCTTGGGTATCATGCCTGAGACTTTGGGCGCCAAGCCGATAGAAGTCATTGGTTAGTCATACTATGACACCGACACATGCATGCAGCTGGGAGTTTTCAGGCGCAACTTCAACAATGGATAATTAAAAAGGGAAAGATAATGTTTCCGTAGAGCCGCTAGATTATCTATTCGGACTAAGTGCAGAGACAGGATTTGTTTACGTTCATGAGCTCTTCCTCTAAAGTCGAAGTCAATAATTCGGGCCTAAATTGCCATGAACATATGCATCAACGTCTCAGCCCTCTCACGCATTAAAAAGCCTTTTTGAATCGCCGTGTCATGTTCGGTCGAGACTTGTTGGCCCGAAGAAGAGAAATACTAATTGAAAAGTCTACATTTAAGGATGCAATAGACTCGAGCTAGTAATAAACACACTTCCTCAAAGGACCCAGTTGTTCAGGTTCTTTCGAATTGATCTATGGCTTGTCAGGAAAGCCAAAATCGACTCCAAAAGGTGGGTACACGTAACGCAGGGCCCCGCTCTTCTCGTGAATGCCTTCAAGAATGGCTATGTCTGCTTTTGCAAGGTCGATAGTCAGCTTGTTCTGCTCGATCCGACTGAGCGTAACAGATTTTGCCAGGACCGAACTTCCACGGGCTCCTACACTAAATCAGCGTTGTAGGGGTAAGTGCAAGGGCACTTGCAACTCACCATGATAACTCAGCAATATCGTCGACTGGGGTACCTCATATCTAAGGGCCAAAGCCTGAATTGCAGGATCGTTCGCAAGTGGTGACCCGGTACTGCCTAGAGGCGAATAAGCAGTGATGTGTATGCCTTTCCCTTTACAAAATTTGACAATGTCGTTTTGAGGTAGATAGGGATGATTCTCGATCTGGTTGACCGCAGGAACGATCGTGGCCACCTGGAGCAGCTCTTTGAGGTATCGGACGCTGTAATTACAAACACCGATCGCTCGAGTTTTGCCTGTATTCACCAAAGCCTCCATCTGCTTCCAGGTCTGCAGGTGCGACCAGGAGAGAACGAGATCCCGAGAACCGTCCAGCTTCTTAGGGAAACGGATGTCGTTGCCTGTGCGTTTGGTCAGACCCCTTGGCCACCTCTCAGTCAAAGCTGAACTTGCCATCTGGGTTCATGGCAATTGGCCAATGAACAAGAAAAAGATCCACGTAATCGAGCCCCAAGGACTTCAAGCTCAGGTCTAGACCTTCCTCGACCCTTGATGAGAAAGTGCTCCATAGCTTGGTCGTGACAAAGACGTCTTTTCTTCTGATACCTGTGTCGAAGGCTGTTTGAAGTCCCTCGCCCACTTCGTCCTCATTGGCGTAGCAAAATGCGCAGTCAACATGTCTGTATCCTGTTTTGAGAGCATATGCAACTGCCTTCTTGACTTCCCCAGGTGCAGATTGCCACGTGCCCAGCCCGACAGCTGGGATTTCGGCCCCAGTATTCAGCTGAAATTTCTTCTCAGTCATTTTTGAGAGACTCGCGATGCTTGCATGCTGCAGGCATTGCATCTGTTTCACTGAAACGGCAGACAATAAACGGCGAAGATCGAAGCCACAACGGGAATCAGGCCGACGAGGCCGACCGGAAATTCGGAAAGTGTTATCCTGAACAAAATCTCTCGAAACCCGATGTTTGCCTTCGCTACAAGTTGCCAAAATCTTAAACAGCATCTTATCTGAGCATTCCTATACACGGCCCTTGACCCGAACACATCGGGATGTAGTTGCCCGACCATACATGTCCGGCCACATTTGAAACGTACTAGGTGGTCGGGATTTGGCTCCCCCTGTGAGGGGGCAACTTCAGAATCTGCGTCACCAACATTAGCTCGTGAGAATGGCGATGGCAGGGCCTAGAACTACATAGTGGCTTTTTAAAGGTCGCAATGTTGGTCTGCTGATCTTCCAAATTTTGACGGAAACATCGAAACGTCTAGACCAGATCCGCCGACCATGATCTCAAAACCAAGGGTTCATACGATTGCAGTTATCCCTGGTGATGGCATAGGCACAGAAGTAACTGCTGCGACCATTGAGATTCTGCAGAAGGTGGAACAGGATTTAGGAGACTTCCAGCTGCGTTTCACTCATATCGACTGGAACTCGGAGAACTACTTACGACAAGGCTATTATATTCCCGAAAATGGACTGGAACTGCTAGAAAGGCATGATGCTATACTTTTGGGCGCAGTTGGATCTCCTGGTACGCCTGTTTTATGGTCATTTTAGCCATTATGTGATGATGCTTACATATTTTGTTCTCACCAGACGTCCCCGATCATATTTCACTGTGGGGCCTCCTTCTTCCCATTCGAAAAACGGTGAGAGCAGCACCACTCTTATGAGCACTTTCGCATCCGAGCCCTAACGACCGAATCATTCTAGCTCAACCAGTATGTAAATGTACGCCCGGTCCATATCTTGCCTGGAGTCGCGTCTCCGCTCAAAAACTGCAAAGTTGGAGACCTCGACTGGGTCATCGTTCGCGAAAATAGTGAAGGCGAGTATGCCGGGCAAGGCGGAACATCTCACGGCGGCACACCTAATGCGATTGCGACCGAAGTTGCAATTTTCACGCACGCTGGGATCGAACGGACAATGCGGTTCGCTTTCGAGACCGCACTTTCGCGACCCCGAAAACAGCTGACGCTAGTAACCAAAAGCAATGCACAACGTCATGGAATGGTTTTGTGGGATCAGATCTTTGACCAGATTCGGCCCGAATATCCAGAGGTCTCATGCGACAAGATGTTGGTGGACGCAATGACCGTGAGAATGGTACAGAAACCACAATCTTTGGATACCATTGTGGCAACCAATCTCCACGGTGACATCCTTTCCGACCTGGCCGCTGCTCTGTCGGGAAGTATTGGGATTGCTCCTTCAAGCAACTTGGATCCGTCCAGACAGCACCCTAGTATGTTCGAGCCAATACACGGAAGTGCGCCCGACATTGCGGGCAGAGGGGTGGCGAATCCACTAGGGACGATCGCAAGCGCAGCTGAGATGCTGAAGTGGCTCGGCGAGGACGAGGCAGCGGCCAAAATCGTCATGGCCATTGATGCGGTGACGGTCGCCGGGACGAGAACTCGAGACCTCGGTGGTCAAGTGGGGACTGAACAAGTGACAAAAGCCATCATCGATCATGTGCAAAGTCAGAAGACTGATCAGAGTTTCGGGATTCACGATTGAAAGTAGCGGTTGCGTTTCGATCATCCACGCTTGGATATCTAGGACATAAAGTATCCGGTATCCCTAGACACTTTGATAGGTTTTTGCTTTCTTCTGGGAGACATTCTGTCCGAGGTCTTTTGGGTGGTCTCTCCGCTTTATACCCATGTGAGGATCTCGTTTAGACTGAGTCCAACGTTTCTGGATTGCAAGCAAAAAGTCGCGAGTGCGTTTTGCACATTCAAAAGATTGGCACAACTCGTCCAATGCCCTGAAACATGTATTGAGATCTCCGGCAATTTTGAGTTTTTCGTCTTCACTGCGCGACCCTTGGGGCATGTCTTCTGCAATCAATCCGAATATCAGGATCACCGATGCTGAGAATATAATGGTCACCACGTAAACATTCATCGTACGGAGGGTATAGTTAGCCTCGTAGTCTCGCAGGAGGGAAGCTATATCCGATGCTGATTTGCGGCAGATGTTGCGTGCATGCTGATGGCCAGGTCCAAGTCCACCTCGTGGTTGCGAAGCTTTGGATGTCCACGGTCGATGGATGAGAATACAAAAGTTATGGTATGCCATACTGGGCGGCCGTCAGTAAGGTCAAGTCTCGACTGCTCAGAACCCATTCAAGACTTACTGGAGGAGGAGGACGTGAGGTAGGGCTACCTTGTGGGACTGAATCTTGATGGCTTCAGGTATCGTCTCTTGCCAGTTTGTCAGGCGGTTCGTCGTCTGTTGAGATAGTTCTTGCAATGACGTTTTTGATATTTTTGCGCACCCGTAGCTTTCGGCGTCAGCTGCGAACATAGAAATCCAAAGACTGGAACGACTGACAGAATGCGAACAAGAGGAGCCAGCTCTTCGCAAAAGGAGACCCATTGATCAACAGCAAGATACGACGAGTCATCACCTGTTTGCGAAACACTGGCAACTGACTGGACGGTAGAGGATGATGTGAGCGAGACCGTCCACCTCTCAAGGTCGGTCAGCCTGCTGGTTCGTGACATCCGTTTCACAGTGACCTCCTCGCTGTCAACTCTGAAGGGGCGACCCAGACTAAAGCTCCAGAGGCTGCAAGGTTAGAAGGACCATTCAAAGGGAGTGATGTCTTACTGGTTGACGACAACACAACTCCAAAACGTGCTTCGACGTGCTTCTGCCTCTTGAGCTGTGAAAACGCCTTGATCTACATACGAATCAGGGTCGACGTGCAATCCGAGATCAAAGGCGAGTCTCATCGCCATTCCTAGACACAGTTAGTAACCAAGCGTCCGTGCTGAGTTGTAAATTTGCTTGCCGCTGTACAACCACATCCGAGCGTCTCGGCCACCTGCTGCTTCGTGACTGCTCAACAAAAGAAGAGTTTGGACGGTTGAAACGCAAGGACTATCAAGCTCAATTTCGAGCAAGACTTTACTCTTGGCCGCGAAGAAGTCAGCCAGTGGTTGGGGGAACGTGACGAATGTCTGATGATATCGTCCTTCGTATGCTGCTCCGAGTGCACACCTGTTGTCGCGGTCAGCATATTCTTGGCACATATCATGACCGCGGGCTCACATAGCGGCGACCAACGATTGTGCGCAGAATGTACCCTGCCCACTAACGTCTTTAGATCGTGCAGCTTCAAACATCACCTTGTCAACAGTCAAATGGCAAGGGTTGTGCCATTTGAAGAAATGCTCAAGCAGGCGTTCCTCGAGAGCCGCAGGAACTTCTCGGTCCAATTTGGCGTTTTCGAGGGCCAAAAGAGCTTCTCGCTTTGTATCTTGAAAAGTATGGTCGTTTTCAAGGAGATCACGGTGTCCGAGGAGGAAATGATAATTCGAGGCGGTTCCATAGTACCGGAGTCTTCCATCTTCAGCAACGTGCAAGAAACCGATCCGAGCAGCCAACCGGGGCACGATTTCCGTATCACCTTCGTCCTCTGACGTTTCATTTGATTCAATGAGCTCACCCGAAAGATCATTCCGGCGCTGAATTACGGCGGGGGCCTGATCGGGCGCCAATGGCTCTTTTGTCATGGCAAGGTTGTCGGAAGGATCAAGACCGCTCAAAATTTGCCAGGGCCAGTCAGACGGACTCAGCTCCCATGGATCAGACACAGGAACGCTGGACCAGTCAACAAGATCGAAGGCTGGGTCATGGTTTACCGGGCCGCCAAGTGGAACTTGACTCAAGGTCGATATGTCACCACCAGATGAAATAGCTGGAAGTGGATCCGGCATCTGCTGAGCTATAAAGCTCGTTTGGTTTTCGGAAGATGGTATGATCTTTTGCCATGGTATTTCCAGACTCTCCAAAACCTGTTCGATTGCGGTTTTCTCCGAGGCGTTCCAAGGCGGGACAATCAGGCCATTTTTGTCGAGGTATTGCGTCAGCTCGTCGACACGGTCGAACAGTACAACAATGGCGGATCTCAAGGAGACTCTTGGGCCTCGTTAGCATCTATCCAAAATGGTTCCTGACAATACTTGAGACAAGTTCCGGTGGAATGTGCATACTTTCTTTTGTCATCCTTCGCAGAATACTCGCACAGTTTTCCCTTCCTCGAACAGCTTCCGCAACTCGGACGGATCCCATCACACTGGAACTGAGTCAGTTGCTTCTGCTAGGATAGAATCAATTGCGCACTTTAGTTTTACTTTCTCGGCAGATCAAGCACGCAGTGGTGGTGTGTTTCCGCAACATGGCGATGACAACTTGAACAAGAGGACGTCAAGTTTGGCTGACGGACCTACCGCGGGCGGGGTACCCACTCCGGCGACTCATTGGGACACGTAGTGTGCCAATATAACCAGAAGGATTGCAACGTGCTTCAAAGGCATCTCACCAACCGAGCGTGGATCAGACCGCGATTCTCATGAGAACAATATTCGAGGATGCGAAGAAGTCGACGATTCAGAATAGAGGACAACGATAACGAATTTTCGTGGTGTCAAGCGAACTCACGTGAAGCTCTGCCCCCGCACTCGGAAAGAGGGTCCCGTCCTCGCTTCATTGGACCTACGCAAGCTCCCAAGTTGCATTGCAGATCGACAATGACATGGAGGGAACTGCACCCCTTTTTTTCTTTATTCTCCACCGTTGCGAAGTTGGTCAGCCCAATAAGGGTTGGGCAAATCATACTGTTCAACAACGCAGTAAGCAGCGAGATGGTGCAGATTGTGATACTTTGTAGTATCACACCGAGGATCTCAATCTTGAAGTCCAAAGGCGCCACCATGTTTGCACACCATTCACCACGTTGTTCAGAGAATGACAGATCGACGCAGATGCGAGATGTCAAGATCAGAACGTTGAATCGGGTGGACGCATCCCCGACACCTCGAGGAAGGCAAAGGTCAACACCCTGAACCAGCTGACCAGGGCAAGCATCTTAAATGCCTTTCAATGCCTGAAATGAACAGCCAGTGTCACAGTAAGATACCGAAAGTGTGGTCTATCCCAAAGTGTCGATAACCAAATGTACCGCAATATTTTTCCCGACTGTATTCGTGCTCCAGCACCGAAGATTCTTCGCCGACACGATCACGGGAAGGGGATTCCGACCGTTCAGGAGGACGATTCCATGCTGACTCCGGAAAGAACCGCGCCGGAGTGGTGTAGCGTATGTATATAGCCCCTGCAGCAACATTGCGAACAGAATCTGGGTAAATGAGACGATCTGAAATTTCAAAGACACGATGGGCAGCCTTGCCGTATCCTACCACGAGAAGGCCCTTTCAGAGGTCAGAATTCCCAAGGAAGCAGTTGCGATCCAGACTAACGTATCGTGCAGCTTAGAGACCCTGATCTTTTTATCTCGGCCGCCTTCATCAGAGGCGAGTGGTTGAGAAAGCCGGAGACCTTCGCAGTGATTGGTGAGAAGAAGCGCGACAAGAAGACATCGCTTTAATGACACGACACCACAGAGCCTTCCAGCGGGAACGAGCTTGGAAATGTTGCAAATTGCAATATAGAAGATTTCCGAGCCGCTATTGCCGATGCACACCGAGCTCAACCAAAGTATTACACGTCCACCACAGCGGCTCAGCGAGGATCACTTCTTCGTGGTTGGAACGATCTAATTCTTGCGCACAAGCAAGACTGTGAGCATACCCCACCCAAATGTGCAGATGATCTTGTTCACTGACCCTGTTATGCCTGCAGTGGCCACCATTCTCAGCCTCGAAAACGGCAAAACCTACGCAGAAGCAGAGGGAGAGATTGTCTATGCAGCAAGTTTCGTATCGTGGTTTGCAGAAGAAGCCACGAGGAGCTATGGAGTCACAATTCCTTCGTCTACCGCCAACGCCACTGTGTTCACCACGAAAGAACCCGTCGGAGTCTGTGGTATCATTACACCGTGGAATTTCCCTGCGGCTATGATCACGAGGAAGATTGCTCCTGCCCTGGCTAGTGGCTGCGCAGTGGTGATCAAACCTCCTAGCGAGACGCCATTTACGTGTCTTGCTCTGACCAAGCTTGCTATCGAGGCTGGAATACCGAGCAGCGTCATTCAAGTTTGTCCGACTAAGGATCGCCAGGCCGCTCTCGAGCTGGCTACCAGCCCAAAGATTCAAAAGATCAGCTTCACTGGATCGACTGGAGTAGGAAAGATGTTGGCTAAGCTGGCCGCAGATACGCTGAAGAGAGTCAGCCTGGAGCTTGGGGGCAATGCACCCTTTATAGTCTTCGAAGATGCTGATCTAGACCTGGCAGTGGAAGGTGCGATGTTCTGCAAATTTCGGTGCTCTGGACAAACCTGTGTCTGGTAAGTGAGCCAATCGGAAGTGGAGCCCTCACTACTGACAGCATTTAGCGCAAATCGTCTGTTCGTGCACAGCAAAATCGCTGAGGCCTTCACGAAGAAGCTCGTTGCGAAGGTCTCCGCCTTGAAGACCGGTCCTGGTCTTAACAAATCGACGACACAGGGTCCACTTGTCAACAAAGCCGCGGTACAAAAGGTTGCTGAACATGTCGACGATGCCGTCAGCCACGGCGCCAAGATTGAGCTAGGAGGGACGCCCGGCTCAAGCAGTGGCTTCTTCTATCAACCCACAGTCTTGTCTGGGGTCACAGAATCAATGCTCGTGGCCCGAGAGGAGACCTTTGGACCACTTGCACCGATATTCAGCTTCGAGACCGAGTCGGAGGCCGTTGAGCTGGCCAACAAAACTCCCTTCGGCCTGGCGGGCTATTTCTTCTCGAAAGACGTTAGCAGGATATTAAGGGTGGCTCAACAACTTCAAGTTGGTATGGTCGGCGTGAATACCGGCAAAATTTCGGCAGCAGAAGCTCCTTTTGGCGGCGTGAAGGAGAGTGGGTATGGTCGGGAGGGTAGTCTTTATGGCATGGCGGAATATCAAAATCTCAAGAGCATTACCATAGGAAACACGGACAAATAGGAAAGTCCAGCAGGAAAATGTGAGGTTGACAGAGTGCTTGACGCTTGTAGCGTTGCATCGGGAGGAGCTCTTGTAGGCAAAATCAAGTCACTTCGTAATAAGAATGAAAGTGATTTGAAGAAACGATTCAAGTTTCTAACAGGCAATTTAGCTAGCTTATTTGCCAAGTCAAGGATAGATTCTAAAGCACGGCCCATTTCAACACTCCGTAGCTGGCGATGGTAGATTGCCGGCCGTCTAAACACAACGGATACCACTTCTTCAGAGTGAAGCCATCAACAAACGTCGCCCCTGCTCATCAAAACGAATCTGCTTGTCTGTCACCAGGCTTTCCTGCAGCGCCGCAGCAATCTCGAGTGCCTTAACAGCGGTCTCCAGCTTCATCGGCAAAGGCTTGTCCAATAAGCACGCATCCGCGAACTCTCGCAATTCCTGCGAGAAAGCATACTCGAACCTGGCCCAGAACTCTTCCGGAACCTCGCGCGTAATCCCACCGGCGTGGCACAAATTGACAAGATCCTTGGCTGGCTGGGCATTGATGGTGACCTTGCCTTCTGTCCCGATGACATCTGTCGAGTCTTCCTGTCCGTGAGCCATCATTCGAGAAACATAGAACTGCGCGACCTTGCCCCCATGGAACTCGATCATTCCCATTGCATTGTCGCGATCGTTTGTTGTAAGAAGCTCTGGATGTAGAGTGGCACTTCCCGTTGCTGTAATTGATTTGGGGACCGTGTCTTCGCCGAGAAACCAGAGCGTCAGATCAATGTCGTGGATCCCCATATCGACGAATATCCCACCTGAGAGGGCAGAGTACTGCACAAAAAAACCGCCGGCGTCGTATTTATCGCATGATTGGCATCGAATGAAGCTGGGCTCTCCGATCAACCCAGATGTGACTTGTTGTCTGGCTTGACGATAGCTTGCATCGAACCTCCGTGTAAACCCGCACATCACCTTGAGTTGTGGTTTCTCTCGAGCCGCCTTCAATATCCTATGGCACTGCGAAAGGAGGTGAATGTTAGAAATGCACATCTTTATCTTCGTCAGACCACATCCTTAGACTTACCGCTTCGATGTTAGTTGAGAGAGGCTTCTCGCACAGCACATGTAGATTCTGCTCGAGTGCTTGTATGATCTCAACCTCGTGAACTGCAGCAGCCGTTGCTATGAGCACAGCGTCGAGACTCGCATGAGACATCATCTCTTCATATCGGCTATACAAGAAAACCCCGTACTGCGCGAGGTTCTTGGCTGCCCATTGGAATTCTGCTGTAGTCGGAGCGAAGACAGCAACAAAGTCGATCATCTGACTTTGGCTGAGAATATTCAAGGCATGCTTTTTGCCAATCCTCCCAAGGCCAGCGAGGGCGATCTTGAGCTTGACAGGCCTCATGCTAAGAGTAAAATCCCTGAGACGTACCCCGATAGTGCCAGGAACACAAGTTCTGAAGCCAATCTCGGTCACCCTTGCAGCTTATCTGTGTTGCTAGCAAAGATCGCCCGGAAAGCGAGTCCCGAGTATCTTACGTTCCTCCCACGGAAGCAAGCACCGTCCCGACAAATTTGTCTTTCTGACCCATAATTTCGGTCGCACTCCACCAGCCTTTGGAACGACCATAGCTAAGATGGGGTTGTCTTGCAGAGGGCCGAGCAGCAAGGCTGGCAAGATTCCGAGGCACACAGTTGCCCGAAAACCCAGCCAGCCAGACGCAAAAATAAGTGGCAGTCAGACCTAAATACAGGCCGTTTGACAGTATCAACAGCACGCTCGATAGGCGCTGGGGTGCCCGCGGTTTCCAATGACCGTCTATAATTTGAACTTGAGAACAGATTGTTTTGTAGTGCCAAAAGTACACTCGATAGCACTGAGGTGCCCGCGGTGCCCAACGCTCTGTTGTAGCAGGTAGAGGAAAATAGGTCAAGACCGTGTCACTCAATTTTTTAAAGTGGCCCGTCAGTTACTTGGCAGAAACTCGGAAGATCCAGAATCCTGCGGATCATGAAGACATGAGGGGTCATATCGATTTGACTTTGGTCCCTATCATACTATGTAGTAGTACGAAGAACCTATTCCAGAAGCACGCCGAAAAAGTCCTGAACAGCTTTGCGGGTCCTAGGCGATGTAGATGGGTACTAACCGTGGCACTCAAACCCTAGAAGGAACGAAAAACCCCAGGCACGGGATCGTCCCAACGCCACTGCGGTGCCGGGGCTCAAAAATCCAGACACCCCGAAAGATCCAGGGAGGGGAGTATCATGACTGCCACTATGCTGCTACGTCCCTCCGCAGTGAATTCTGATCGACATTGTAGCTCACATTGGACCAGAAAGGTCGGTGATTCTGATGCAGCAAAAAGTATGGGGCAGTTTGCGGAGGCTGATTGAAAATTCGGTACTGGGAGAGTATCCTTTTAGAGCCTAAGCAGTGAGAGCTTCTGTCGATACGCTGAATGTGAGTTATGTACGTTGGAAGAATTTCGTCAAATCCTGCAAAGTGCACAGGACCACGGGCCGTGAGGATGCTCGCAAATAACTCGGTAAGAGCGTTCACGAAACGTCGGCCAGGCTGAAGAGTATAAAGGTTTCCCACCCCAAACTCCAAAGGCGCAGATCGTGCTCGCCTTGTCGAGTTCCCGCTGTATCGTAAATCTGGCTCATCTCGAAGAGACCAGAATCTGCAACGTAAGCCAGTCGCGCTCGGCCAATAAGCCTGAACGACCTGCCATCAGGGTTTCCTCGCAGGAGAATCGCCACGCGCGTTCCCGAAAACTGGTAAATCACATCGCCTGGTTTTGTGCGTGTGGTTGCGAATCCAAGCCAGACTCCCCGAAACGGCTCTGCGTTTTGACCGAGATCCAGTTCCCAGATGAATGCGAACAGGTCCCGAGGAGATATCACACTCGCCTCATAGTGGGGCCACCAATACGGAGCATGGTCAGATACGTAGAAGCGATAAGTTCCAGCGGAACGCTCCGTGGGTAGCACAGCCACGGGCACAGTTGAATGGAAAACTCCACTGCACTGGTCTCGCAAATGATGTACCTCATTGAATAACGAAGCCGGAACAACCGCAGGTGTGACCGTGCCTCGCTTTTCGAGACAGCTGACGACATATTGATACTGCCCAGGCCCATTATACCCTCGATATATGCGCCCTGGTGTGAGATGAAGGTCCAGGAAATTGACCTCGAGTTCTTTTCTCAGCCAAAACGCGAAGGATACGACAATTTTCGATGAAAGAAACTCAACGGCACTGCAAAACTCCACGGTACTTAACCAAAGATCCAGTCGATCGATGTCGTAGTCGATGGCAAATTTCGCTCGGGCCAATTCTGACATTGATACAAGTGCGTACACCTTGTCGTGGATTTCTTTGCAGTCCGCGGCTGAGAAATTATGTAATAATTTCCCTAATGTCGAATTTGATTCGCTCTGGGATTCGCGCAGCTTGCAGAGTTGTGTGGCTAGCTCGGGCCGCTGTCGACTATTTCGATCCTCCTGGTCAATAAGGAGTTCAAAGCCACAAGAAAGTGTATTCCGGAGGTCCACCAGCTCTTTCACACGGGCAAACGGTACAGTAACCCTACCACTGCACACAATCACCGAGCTTGCTAGAACAAGTTCCTGTAAAATCCACCTACGCTACCAATATTCGTGGTGCAGAAAGCGCGTGATAGGCTGAAACGGAGGTTCCGTGAGTGTGGGGGCGTAGTCCAGAAACCCCCGAGATAGTATGTCAGAAACCCTCACTCCATAGCAAAGTTCATAGTTCCTCATACATGCAACAACACAGACAGCGGTCTGATATATGGAAGCCATGCGTTGTACCTATTTCGGGTTCAGCATCTGAAGAAAGTGGGGACAAGTAAAGATTCAGCAAATCATCGCAATTTTAGCGAGACTGTCGGAGGCGCTTACTTGGATGGCCCTTTCCTTGTTGTCGCGTTGATTGATGCAGATAGTATCGACCCAGTAGGTCTGTGGGTCACGGACATGGCGGAGGTTTCTCAAGGCCTCATACAGATTTTCTCCGACCTGAAAATTTCTATCGTTCACAGAGATGACTTTGGTGGTACCAGAAGTGCCCCAAGCGTATGATATGGCATTGTATAAAGGCTTGGATGCTAGGCTGGCGGGTCTCAGCTGGCACGTTATGGGATCGTCCCGCGTGCCTGGCGCTAAGACCAAGAGTCGGAAGTCATAACGCTCGCTCAGCGGCTCATAGGTGTAGAGGAGCGGGCGCGAACTCCGCTGAGACTCCGGCTTTCTTCTCCAAAAGGGCATCTATGCGGATGAGGCTGAAGACTCGAGAAGTTTGTCAGAGACCACTGAATCTCATCATTTGTGCATGTTTAACAGATGACCCCGATCTTCGCTAAATGAGTGCTTGACGTTGCTATCAGAAAGAGCGACATGGAGGATAGAGAGATCTGTGGAAAGGATGGCAAAAGTAGTGGAGGAGGAAACAAGAAGGCAGCGCCGGTGAAGGCAGGCGGGATGTTTGCGACTACCGATCGAAGCTTACCCCCATTTGGGAAAGTCACGTGTGGGTCGCTTTTAGCGAGGCAGGTGGGAGGCAAAGAGGCAGCAAGGTCTATGTCTCGAATGCTTGCATCGTCGGACTCATCGGGGTCATCGAGGTTCTCTTGATAAATAGGAGCCAGATGTACGCAAATGTTCTTGCTCGAGATAGTGTGTAATGGATTTGTCGCCACCATCACTCCTCGCTGTCCCGTGATGCATAGACACTAGCCTCACCCTTTGCCATATAGTCAAACGACTCCTCACTTGTCGCCGTCGCCGGCGGACTCGGCGTATCTTCTCCAGCCTTCTTGCTCACCTCAACTCCCTCAAAGAACTCTCTTGCATCATCCAGATCGCCGACGGGATGGGCCTGCCTTCCGCGCCACAAGACACCGTCACCGAATCCCCACCCCAGCCCTTTCCTGGTTCTTTCGACTTCTTTCTCCCGTAAACTCAATTCACTCTTCTCCCCCGTCGCACTTCTTAACGGCAGATTCCGAGTATGCCACTCGCCTAAGAACATCCCCTCAGGATCACTCTCATCCCTGATCTTCATGAATTCGCTCATATCTTCACCATAAGTCTGCTCAAGATATTGGCGGCCGGTGTTTGCGGAGAAGTTCTTTGCCCAGTGCGGCTTTGCACCCATTTCGCGCATGAGGTACTCGAATGCTTCGTAGTATGTCTCGTGGCAAGGTGGGTCGCGCCCGTAAGGCCGATATAAAGTGGCATTCAGATATAGCGTCGGGCCGCTCGTGACCGTTGGGTCGAGATAAGGTCGTACTCCAGAGTGATTGGGTCCAGATTGACCAGTATGGGTAACGCGGACTTCGACTGGGCAATGTACCCAGGTACCCTTGCTGGAGACAGGAATCCTCGCTGTGACCTCGTCGTGATTGATCCACGCTGATAGGCGAGTGATTGCCTCAGGACCCTTCTCCAGTGGCAGTGCCCACTCATTCACGAATTGAGAGTACAGGCAATCCATCAACAATCCTTCACGAGCAGGCTGCACGGCGGACATTTCGAAGCCGCCTGGTTTGAAACCATACTGCATGCCAAAGACGAACCACTCGATCCAGGGTAGGATACGCGGAACATAATTGGATAGGTATAGTAGGTTGTGGTAAACGTAGTAGCCGAGTCGACCCCCGTAAAAGGTCTCATTCGGTGGACGGCGCGGAGAATCCGTCGGACGACCCCGCCAAACAACTGCGCGTCTCAAATAGGGAAGCCACCAGACGCGGGTGAACTCATCGGTCGTCCAGAGGTTCTTGTCCCACGAATTCAGGACATCGTGCAAGCTGTGGAGGGATTGAGACCAGGAAATGTCAAAATCTGGTACAGCTTGGATGGTAATTTCGACGATGATGCCGAGCGCGCCGAGAGAAAGGAGTGCTGCGCGGAACAATTGCGGGTTTTTGGTCTTCGAGCATGTGACTAGTTGAGAGTTGGACAACAAGATGGTCAAGGAGGTAATGGACTCGGACAGCAAGCCATGCTTCAGACTGGAGCCATGAGTACCAGTCGAGATGACCCCTGCGATAGACTGGACGTCAATAGAGCCGAGGTTTGGCAGGGTCCACCCTTCCTTTGCCAATTCGAGATTGAGTGTATGCAGAGAGGTCCCAGCAAGTATCCGGTAAAGGCCCGGTGTGTTGTCCGCATCCTTTTCTAAGACAGCGCTGAGATTGTCGAGATTGATAAGCCAGGAGGACGTGCAGGTCAGATCTGATGGCGAATGGCCAAAGCCTGTCACGCAAATGCGCTTCCGACATCTCCTGGCGAGAGTGACGATTTTCTTGAGTTCGGGAATCGACGAGGGCTGGAAGTACAGCTCTGGTCGTGAAAAGAAGGTCTGCGCCCAAGTGTGATGAAGATATCTTGTCTTCGGACTGAATGGGATGGAGTCATTGATGCGAGACAGCTCACGCTGCAGTTTGGGGTCTAAAACGACATTGGTAGTGGGACCTCCCGAGGCGACGGATGTGTTTGGTTTCGGCTGAGAGAGGTTCGGAGCCGCCCAATCCATGGTCGTCGTGGCGGAGGACGATGGCCGTGCTGTACTCTGATAATGTAGGCTCGGATAAAGTGAGGCGGCGGTCAGTACTTGATGGGGCGGGCTAAGGGAAACTGGAAATAAATGGTTGACGCGCTAACAAACCTCGGAGTCTAGAATTCCATGACGAATGCACTAGTTGAGCAGCCTTCCGATTGGCTTGCCGTTGACGACCTGCTGTCGTCGTCTGACAGTCGCCCAAATGACGCAAAGTCACGGCATATGACATGTCTTGGCTTCAACGTCGACATGTCTGGAAAATGGTCCATCGAGTATGTAACTCGGAGCAAATGAGACGACACCAATAAGCCCAGGTTATTCAAGGATGATTCTGTCCAGCGTTCTGACAACTATGCTCTTGGACGAAGTGACAAAAGACGCCGGTCGAGCAAATCTCGCAATGACACCACTTTTACGTGCCCCCTAGGCTGTGGCCCTAACTTTTCCACGCTTTGGTAGCTGCCAAGTTGAATGAACCGTCCACCTCATTTCAAGCGCTAAATCAAGTCATATCGCCTCATGCAAACCGTAAGATGTACAAGTTGTACACATGTTCCAACCCATCCTTGGCAACGTGCTCGAACAGCTATATAAAAATCGAACAAAAAGTTGCCCGGATCCCCGAGGAAGGCACTTGCCAGACTCAGACAGGGATTTCCAGTTGCTGCACGACTTCTTCGACTCGCACGCAGAGCTGTTCCCCTTGAGGTGTCGATCTCTGCGGCTTCCATTTCCGAAACATGGATTTGATGTGCTGAGGGGGATCGCCAATCACAACGTAACATGGCGGTAGAAGAGGTCTGTCCTGGACTGACGGTGACAAGACGGCAAGCTCTTGAGCGATTTGCACTGCTGTCACTAACTCTGCAGGCTTCTTGGCAGATTTCCCGATCAACCTGCCGGTAACAGATCAGCACCAATGTATTTGAGATGGGAAGCAGATAGACTTACACATAGACCTCCCGGTAGGCGTCGAGGATGTGGATGTTGTGGCCGTCAAGATCTTTCTGACTGAACGGAGCAACCTCTTCAACCAGGGCTTTGAGACTCTGCTTCGGTGGCGAAGAGGCTCTCAATCCCCAGAATCCACCTAGGCCGCCCGAAGACTTCGGCCGGTCGTGCTCGACCCGATAAAGCCGCGGCGCATGGCCGTCAAGCTGTCCTGATTGCTCGCCTGATGTGCCGGACGCTGATCGCTTGCCCGGCCTTGAAGACAGTGACTCCCAGAAGCTGGAGGGCTCTTCGCCTTCGGAGACTTCTTCAATCTCGCCGGTAAGTCCCAGGTCCATGCCAATCAGCCTGGCGCATCCAACGTCCTCCGGATTGCTGTCTTTGCCTTTCCAGAGATACAGTTTGCCGAACTTCGCGGAGATTAAGAATGGTAGTCCTGTACACAGGCTGTCGGCGGACAGGTCGACCTCATCAAATGCCACGTGTCCAAGGTGTCTTCTGCCGCATAGCATATATAATGCCGATGTTTTGTTTCTCCGTACAATCACAATACCACCAAGAGCCTGAAAGAACTCTGAGCTCTCCGAGCCTTGCTTGACAACTTCGAGTTTGGCGCTGTTCTCGCGAGCAATTTTCCGGCAGAATAACTGAGCATCTTCAACAGCTGCCTCTGAGACTTCGTCGCCGCACCAGAGGTACACTTCAGACACCTTCGAGCCCGAAGGCAATTGCACTGAATGTACACAAAGATGCATGGAATCTTCGAATAAGATGTGCTCTTGTTGCGGTGTCATAGGTATCCTCTTTCCATCACCAGTGACTTCCCATATCTGGTTGCCCAGCGTCTTAGACTTCTCTGCTGGTTTGTTCTGGGCAGAGAGAAAAGCGTGCGTGTCGAATTCCGCTCTTTCTCCTGCTTGCGGCAAGACGCCGAAGAAGCTCTCCAGCCGTGGTCTGATTGAAGGTGTGACCTTCGTGGGTGACGTCGTCTTCCTTGGTGATACTGTATTTCTAGCCACTGCAAGCTCCGAGTCTGGTGGCGGGGTCAACACAGGCGCAGCAGCAACGCCCCTGGTCGCAGAGCCGAGCTGTAAGCCAAGTCCTTTAGCTTTCAACGGTGTCACCGAGCGCGGTTTCGTGGAATTATCCACATCTGGTTTTGGAGCCTTTGGCGTATTGAGCTTAGATTTGTTGGGCGTCAGAGGCAAATTCGATGCCGTTGGTGGGGATATTGCATTTGTTTTTCGTTCACCGTCCGATTCTGGTGGAGACGAGACGAGACTCGGAGGATCAGGACGTACTTCGACCTTCTTTGGCGTGATGGGCTTCAATGCGGTAGGCTGCTCGACCGGTTTCGATGCGGTGCCAGGGTTTGACACCTTTCTGAGATCTGCAGATTTCTTAGGCTTGAGTGGAGGCGGTATCTCGCTCGCCTCAGACAGCACTCCGGAACCTGACGTCTTCCTCAAGTCTGCAGATTTGCTTGCAACAGGCGGCCTCGGCTTCGTTTCAGCCTCTGCTTGCGGTCCAGCTGCAAACTCGTGGACAACGGATGAGCCAGACTTTTGCTGTTTCGCTTCGGATGTTGACAGCGGTTGCTTGATTTGGAGAGGTTTCGGTTTCTCGACATTCATTTTGGGTGGTATTGGCAGCGGTCGTCTGACTTCGGCTACCTCTGTCCTTGCATCCGGAAGTACTGACGAAAGCTTGTTAACAGCTGGCTTCGTTGGTGATAGTCGAAGTGGGAGAACAGCCTTCGGTTCAGGCATTGGCTCTGGAGATGTTACGACTGGCACAGAGGCGCCGGCGGAGCTGCTTGACATCGTTGTGGTCGTGGCCTTGCTGGCCTCCGTAGACGATGACCCAGTCTTTGGCGTTCTCCTCTTTGGTCCCTTAGCTCTGGCCTTTGTCATGTGTGTCAACTCGGCGGGACCATCGTTCGTGCTCTCTCGTGAGAGCTGTGGAGTGCATCGAATCTGCATTGTGGTTCCATTGTTGGATGGGCCATCACCAGAAGGTCTCGGACTACCACTTCGTGATAGGATGCCCGCAAGTGCAGGATTCAGACGACTGGCGAGTTTACTGTTGTCTGGAAGCTTCGCTCTGAAGCTTGCCTCCGCGGAAGGCGTACGTTCAAGTGCACTAGTTTCCGACTTTGGTTGGCTGATCTGACTAGGTACTTCAGACACCGATTTAAGGGGTGTAGGCGTCGATATCTCTGAATCCGGAGTACTTGTCTTGGTGGCAACGAGTGTGCTCGAAGGGTTGGAAGCTCGTTCAGGAAACGAAGGGAGGTTGTCCTTGACCGGTACTAGCTTCTCTGCTATAGGTCCAGGTCTGAGTCCTGCAGTGGTAGGCTCGTTGGCGACGCTTATAGATGTTGGCTTCTCAGAGACCCTCTGTGGCTTCGAGGCCGGTAACGCTGGCTTGGCAAGCAAATCAGCCTGTTTCTGGGTCTCGATCTTTTCTGCTGAACTTCCTGCTTTCTGCAGTGCCATCCGTTTAGCCAACGCCTCCGGAACTTGGTTAGCAGCCTTTTCAATGGGGCTTGTTACTTCAGGACGTTTGCCGAGTGCGGCACCCCCAGTCTTCATTGCTTCCTTCTTCTGCAGGATACTTTCTTTGAATTCGTCGACTCTCTTGGTCTTCTGCGGACCACCCGTGGCATTCAGGGCGGCCTTGCCCATGGTAATGTTGTCTTTCAACACATCAGGAGCCACAAAGTTCTGAGTTTGGGTACGCTTCAACTTCCCAAATACTGCCTTGAACTCTGGTTCTGCTTCGTTGTTGCCAGATGATGCTGGCTGCCGTGACTTAAGACTAGCTCTGAAATCGGTCTTTGGAGGCGTCTGTGGCTTTGGTTTGAGGGCTGGTGCCTTGGGATCTACTTTTGGTTTAGGCGACGCGGGTCCTTGACCTGGTTCAGGCGTCGCATCTTTGACTCGTGCAGATGTGGTGGATTCGGTTTCTTCGGATTTGGCTGAGCTTGGTGCACCTTGAACCGGGGTGATGTTCCTCTTCGACGGGATAACAGGCTTTTCGTCCTGCTTATCACGCATACCTTGATTGATCTTGGTAGTGGAAACTTCATCTGAAGACGGCAATGGCGATTGCTTCTTTTCCAAGTCCGGCCTGGCGAGTCCCGAGGTTGGAGGACGATCTGGTTTCCCGAAGATTGATAAGTCCTTTCGGGGTGGAGACTGGAAAGGCTTGGGTGCTATGGCAGGCTTTGACGTCTCCTCTTTGGAGGGTGTTGAATGTGGAAGCTGCTGTTCTTGCTTAGCACGCTGCATGCTAAGCCTCCAGGCTGGCGTTTCAGGTTTAGCTGCTCGTGGAGACTCAGGTGGCTTGTTCAGGGCACTCTCAAGCCAACTTGACTTTGTCGGACTCCAGCGACGAGGATCCATAGTCTTCGAAGGGCTGCGGGACAACACCGACTCTAAAGGCGGAGGAGTGACTGGACGGTTCTGCGGTGATGTCTTGGCCGGTTGCGCCTCTTCACGTTGTATATCTTGACTGCCCATGACCTCCGACGAAGCAGCCTGCTCATCTTCGGGCCGGGGTAACGAGCGACCCTTTGTAATGGGTATAGGCTCTCCATGGCTTGAGACGGGTCTCGAGCTCGAAAGTGGCGAGGAGTTGCCATCTCGTGTAATCCGGGCATCTTTCGAGGAAGCACGGCCGTGTCCGGGAGTGTAGCCTGCCATACCAGAAAGATGTGATGGTCGTGCACTGGCGATCGAGTCTCCTCGTTTTAAGCCGGCGTTTGCCTGAACGCTCCACCTCTTACTGACGCTGTCGGATCTTTTCATCATGGCGCTCTCCACAAAACCACCTAGGCCTTTGGTGGGAGAAGGTGGGCGGCCAGAAGATGATAAAATGCTGGAGGTTCTGCCGAGCCCAGAATTGTCCGCTGCGAAGGATGTGTTCAGATCCAAGGGTTTGAAAGCTGGTAGATCCAGAGCAGGAGATTTCTTTGGTGATGAGGATACCAATGGGACTGTATTCGGTCTCGTCGAGTCAGCTTCGGATGGCTGTTGCAGGTGTGATGGAAACGCAAAAGCTGATTTGGGAGGTGACGAAGGAGGTGTCGCTTTCTCCGGCTCTTCTTTTGAGCTGCTGCCCTCTACAGATTTGGACATGCCCGGGAGTTTCATGCCTCGACTTGTGAAGGCTGGGCCAGTTTCGGCGTCCGACTCATTCTTGCGGTACGCAGCCGAACCAATGCCACGATCGGCAGTTTGACGGAACCAAGTTGGATCTTTGGCCCCTAGCGAAGCAGCAATGTCCTTCCTTGATATCTCTTCTTCAGCCTTTGGCTGGCCAGCAACCTGTGTAGATGGACCCAAATCCGGAATGGAAGCAACGGACAGTGGCCGCGACCTCAAAGCACCTCCTCGTGATAATGGTCTTTGATTCCACGACAAAGTGCCACTTCTTGATAGAGCCGTTGCATTGGCAGGCGGGCTTGGAAGAGAGGGCTCTTCGTGAGCAGGCGGCGATGGTAAAGGCCTGGAGAAATCTAGCCCAGTGACTGCGGCTCGATCGGGTCTCGGAGATGTCGAGCCAGAGCGGCCGAGTGTTCGTGAGTGAAGCGGAGGAGTGAGAGAAACGGGAGGTTCAATGCTGTGATTTGGCTTCGACGCAGCCTCCCCGATCGGCCTCAGCGAGGGGCTAGGGCCGGTCTTGGAAGGGGATAGAGATCGAGCGCGTTCTATATGGCATTAGTATCTTAGACTGTCCTCCGCTTTATTGTGGCTGTAATAGACCGTACCTAATCTCCTTGCTTGTCTCTCCTTCCTGGCTTGTAACAGCTCTTCCTCGCTTCTCTTGGATCGCTCCGCCTCGTCCGAGGTTTGTTTGGAGCTCAAGCTGGCAATGCGAGCAAGGAACTGGTCGACCGACTCTCCGCCATCGTTTGACGCGTCCATCTTGACTCCGAGGTGAATGTCGAATGTTCGAAGGGGGAGAAGTCGACGCGGCAAGTAAGGATTACGCTAGACTCCGCATTGGATAGATGGGGGTTTGTGAAGCAGAACGACCAGCGCGTAGGTGAAGGTAAGGATAAACGAGCGACGACTGGGAGCAAGAGGCTCAAGGCAACATGGAGAACAATTCTCGTTGTAGAGTACCCTCAAGGCGTCGTACGAGGAGCGGGTTGGAATTGTTGTTGATGCGGGTGTTGATGAACCTTGAAGGAGGAGCGGCTTCGGGAGCACGCGCACCGTCTCCGCAGCAAAATCGCAAACTCGACCAACTCTTTTTATTGTTTACTTTTTCTCCTCCTTCACTTTTCCGGTCCTTCTCTACCGCCACCGTTCTTCCGTGCTCAAGAATGATGGTATGAGTGTCGGGATGCAAAGATGATATATTCGTAGATAAGGCTGATCCCGCGATCTGCCTCTAGACCTCTGGCCGCAGGCTGGCCGACTAAGAAGAGGCCAATTTGAGGCCTGTGCGCTTTTGAGCAAGGGTCTCATGTGGCTTGACCCCCTCGCCTGTTTCAGCTTTTCGAAACCTGGCGCGGCCTCCATGGGACTTGTAGAGTAGTAATATTTATTTCCAACCTCATCATTTGCTTTCTATGAACCTTCGTTGAGTCCCGCCTCAGTATAGGAACAGCCGATCTCGTGCATCCTGTACCACCCAATCCAAGCCATTCTCCAGGTTCTCCCCGGTAATCGCGCTGCAAGGAATAACCGTCCACCGATGCGTTAAGATGCGTTCGAGGCCGAGCAACTGTGTGGCCTCTTGTTTGTTCATCCCACCAGCCACGTCTATCTTGTTCAAGAAGACGAGCAGAGCCGCTCCTGCTAATCGCTGAAGCCGTTAGTGACTGCAGTCTAACGGCACCTGCTGACGTACCTCTTCAAGCAGCAATCCCCTAAGCTCGGCTGTGCAATCGTCGATTCGTAGTCGGTCTGTGGCATCTACCACCCAGATGAGGGCATCAGTCTTTTCGAAATAGTTCCTCCAGTATGATCTGATCGTCTTCTGCCCTCCGACATCCCATATATTGAGTTTGTAACTGAATGCCATTTGGGTCAGCGTCCACCCAGCGATGACAGGGGGCGAGGGGGAAAGGCAGTACCCTCTAAAATCGATTGTCTTGATGATAAATCCCAGTGTCGGACTCACAGTGTTGACGTCCTCATTCATGATCTTCTTGACTATGGTTGTCTTCCCTGCATTGTCCAATCCTCTATCAAAACGTTAGCTTTGTGGTATGTCAGGGACGGAGGCTCACCGTACAGCATCAAGATTCGCATCTCCTTGTCCTTCAGACGAGCTTTGCGCAGGATTGAAAGCATCTCGTCCCGACACAGTGGTAGAATCTTGACTTGCTGCTGGTTTGCGCCTAATGGGCCTTTCTCAGTGATACCCGGATGGCTCCCGCCTGTTGCCGGTGCCGCCTTCCATCCGTCAACCTCTTCTGCGTTGTCAAACTCTCAGTTGTTTAAGGATGTCAGGTCAGGTTATTTGGACAATCGTAGTTGTGTTTGCTTGAAGACCAGGTCAGCCCCTCGTATATGGCCTGATAAAATCCTCGTGGAGGGTCGTCACTGTCTTCTGATTCACATCGCTAGATGTCCCACCTTTGGGACCCCTGTGGCCTCGGCCGCTGATTGGCGGACAATTGGAAAGGCGCTAGGCACGGGGCGCTAAAGCAGCGATTTAACGGCATCAACATGTCCCTTCAACTGAATCATGTCTCTCTGTTCAATCAATATCCCCTCTCATTGTCTTCGAGATCACAATTCCTCTTCTGTGCGCTCTGTCGCATTGCTCGTATGACTATGTGACAGAACTGATGCTGAAAGAGACCCCTTGCATAAGTGTCACAGGTTTCGGCCTGAACCCAGGCGTCAGTCATCGATCATCTGCTAATCTACGTGAGTCAAAGAAACCTCATCAACGTCCGTCCCAATCTGTATGACAGTTTGACTGACGATATATCAGGACTTTGCGTCAAGGAAAGAGGCTGACGCAATGACGTTCTCTCATGTCGCCTCGAGCATGGACGACAACCCGGCTTTGGCACCAAGTCTGTCGTTGTCACTCGCAGGCCGTCGTGTCGCACATGCTAGTGACAAGCAGGACTATGAGGCCCGTGCGCATGACACCTGGGAGAGGGTAAGCCGCTTGCCCATATAAGGCCTCTTGACCTCCTCGTCATCCTGGCACTTTTGATTATTGTCTTGAACAGTAGCTTACTTCCAATCAGGTCTACTCAACCCGAGACATGGGTTTCAATCCAGATGCCTATGGCAATCCCATGGCGAGGAATCGCAGTGCCGCGGTAGAAGAACGGGTCGTGCCGCACCCAATGTGGGGATTTCCAGAAGAAAGACCCATCAGTCAGCAGTCATCAGGAGTGTCATGGCATTCTGCACAAGGTGGAGCGACGGTACAGAGCCAAGATGAAGACCAAGACGAAGATCCGACTGGCCAGGAAAATCAAAGTGAAGGCGTTGAGTCTATGGGCGTCGAGCCAACCGAAACAGAAAGTCGCACGACAACCCTGGATATAAATAAACCTACCTCGATTCAGGCCGCTTCACAACCCCGTCCGACACCGGCCACGATTGAATATCCCGTCTTTGACTTGAAGGCATACGGTGATCCTACGAGAAAGTACAACCCGGCTCAGACTGCGAGACCCAACCAGAGGCGCAGACAAGTCAAAGTGAGCTCAGAGACAGAGATCGTGCAGAATTGGCATGAGCCTGAACCCGCATCTGAGCCAGTCCTCAACTCCAAGGAGAATGCAGACGCCCAATCTTCTACACCTCACGCGGACTCACCCTCGACAAACTCTCACTTCGCTCTCAACAAGCCAAAAACCCTTCCTGCAACCCCTGACTACAACAAACCTCAACTCAAGAGGAGTAGTCATCATGCGGCTTCTACTTGGGACGTGGCTCAGGAGAAGCTCAAGTCGACACCCCTGCCAGAGACGTATGAGACTCTCAAACAAGGAGATGAAACGCCTGAGCAGATGATCACTAGACTCCAAGAAGAAGGGGTGCGAGAAGTCATGCAGAGAGTCCTGCGTAAGGATCAAGGTGAGATCCCTACCACGACAAATCTGGCACTCTTGGATCTTCTGCGAAAACCTCTCCCTTCTGAAGTGGACCAGCCTCAACAAAGTTTCACCGACTCCCCCACTCCGACGCAACCATCAACAATGCTCCCACACAACATGGAACCTCAGTCCCTTATCGGCCGTGTGAATCCTACTGACCACCGTATCACAGAAATGAGGAAGGAAAAGACAGAGCAGCGAAAGTGGGGTCTCGCAAAAAAGGATCCAGCGTTTGGAATGCACACTCCCACTCAGCCAGGCGAAGGCCTAGACCTTGACTCAGGTCAGCCACAGGCAGCCTCAGTGATCGCAGAATCATACTCGAAGGTGGAACGATCGCAGAAGACAGCCGTTGGACCCGTCAACAGTGCTGTAAGAAACCAGCCTCCTACATTTCAAGCTGTTGACGGCACCGGTCTGAGCAAGCAATATTCACCAGCGGTCAGCGAGAGAATCCAAGGTGCCACACCAACGCCTAATGTCACAGCACCCAGAGCATCAAAATGGGCCACGACAGCAGAGATGAGAGCGCCTCCTGTCCAATATGACAGCAATGCCGAAGGCTCTGGCGACTCCACAGACAGCGATACCGACTCCCTACGACCCATGGCGCACGGAATGGGCCGACTGATTCGTAGTCGCAAGCCACTAGTACCTGAAGAGCGCCTCGTCGGGTGGGATGGCGAGTTCTTACCTCCTCCCGCGGAATGGGAACATCGTCCTCAGTTCTACAACAATACTCCTGAGTACATCAGTGGCTTCGAGAACTGGCTCGGTGAGGTTACCGTACGCACTATGTCGGAGAAGTCTGCAACAGAATTGAGCTTTGGGGTCATTCCTGAGGAAGAAGTGGTCAATCTCCAGAACCACGCGGATGGTATCGGCTTTGCACCGAGAGAGACTATCCTTGAGCCCAGAAATGCAGAAAGATATGGTCACAGACTGGTCAAGCCACTGGTGACCGATCCGCAGAACCCAGTCGACTTTGACGGCGATGCGAAACTAGATCTCACTGATTCAAAGAATGTGCGCTTCAAGGACGAGACTGCAAATATCCTCATTGCCAGACATGTGGCCCGAATGAAGCGTGCTCAGCAGGAAACTGAGGAAAAGATGAGACTTCAGAAAGAAGCTGAGGAACGCGCCCAAGCAGAAGCATTGAGAGAGCAAGAAGCAGCAGCTGCCGAGCTGGAAGCGCTACAGAAAGCCACCCCACCCCCAAGCTCCACCCAGAACATCTATCTACGCCCAGCAGTCGAGGCAGATGCGCCCGGGATGACGAAAATTATCAACTGGCACATCGAAAATGGCATCCGGCCCAGCGAGCTCGCTCCCATCACAGAAGACGACATGATCGAACGGATCAGAATGTCTCAGCATGCGCGTCTTGCTGTCATCGTCGCGATCGAACGCCGCAAGACTACAGTAACCCGAGCACGCAAACACCCTCGCGTCCGTCCCGACCATCCCATTCAGAACATTGATCCGGACTATATCGGTGTGCTTCGCGACGAACCTGTTCTTGGCTGGGCGAGTGCAACCGATTGGTCTGCAGCCGACTATGTCGAGACCACGACGGCCGAACTCGAACTTTATGTCTCGCCAGGACATCGCAAGTCCGGCGTCGGTCGTTGCCTGATGGATGCGATCCTCGACGCCACCGATCGTGGTCACAACAAGAAGTCGACCTATGACTTCCGCGTTGCACAAGAGATGAAGCATATGTACACGGGTGGTGGAGGTCGGGATCTTCACAAGCTGATCTTTCAAGTCCGCAGCTACAACAAGGTAATGACGCCTGCGCATCTGGATCGAATTCGTCGTTCATCATATCTGTCGCCTCCTCCGGTCGCGCCTCTCACTCGCCGATACAATTACAACCACCGGGCGGCTCCTGCTCCTCCTCCCCGTCGACCATCCCCGCCGAGAGATTTCTCCAAAGCGGCACGCCTCGACGACCGAGAAGATGACTATGAGATCTGGCTGAAGGAGTGGCTTGAGAGCTATGGCTTTGAGGAAGAGGCGCATCTGAAGAAGATGGGAACGAAGGATTCGAGGTGGGCAGATGTGAGATACCTAGCCAAGGAGACGGTCTGGGAACCCGCTAAGGGCAGGATTCCTGATTTCACGCATGGGTATTGAATGCCATGCTGCACGGAACCATTGCAAGAGATACCGAGGTGATAGACTCACGAGAGAAGAGGCGAAAGTGAGGTGAAATAAGGGTGGAATGAAAGCAAGGGAAGGAGCATGGCAGAACGAGAGGTGAAAGAAGAGGTGAAAAGAGCTCAGACAGCAGCTCCGACACATCGACGAACGAGGCAATGAGCACGACATACGACGACCGAAGCGACGAACAGAACGACCACGCTTCAACGATTTTCTTTCAATCGTTCAGTCAGTCGATTTTTCAGCAAGCGAACCCGAGATACCCCATTCAGCGCTTCACTCAAATCACAACAAAAACAATTTCCTTTCAGTCAACTGTACAACACCACAAAGAGCTCGACCGGCTCAATCGAGACACTCGCAATAGCGCGAGCATGTCCTTTTCTTCAGTTCATCATCTCATCGAGAAGAGCTCCACATAGGATACGGAGATGACTAGAGGAAGCTGAGAAGCATGATCACAGAGTGCTTGGAACACGTGCCCATGAAGACGTATGGCATAGAAAGCGTCCGCCGATGTTCATAGCTTCAGATAGCTTCATAGCACGAGCCGAGCAGAGAGCTTGGCCTTCCATAGAGAGAATGCAGGAGCTGTTCCTTCTGCAAGTGTTGCGAATGACCTACTCCTAAGCTGCGACCCGCTGAACCGACAGTAGACAGGTAACATGCCTCTCAGCGTGTGGCCTTTGTGGCAACGAGGGCATCCTGAAATGTGTCGGCGCAAAGTGGGTGTAGATATGGATAAGTCAGGAATTTCAGGATGAATTGAGTGTGTCAGCTTGCCTTGCGCCTTGTCAAGACGCAGAAGCGTTTTGTTCGAATTTGCTGTGAATGGTCTATGGTCTCTGTCGCTTGAAAATAGTATGGCATAACACTAACCATGGGAAATCGGATATCAGACCTTATCCTCGACTTATTCCTCTTCCCCTCGACTTATTCCTCTTTCCCTGAGGAATAGAGCACCAGTGCTGAAGCTACCGAAGTCTCTGAAGCTGCGGTTGATAGCCGTCAGCCATCCGCGATAGTGCGGCACTGGTGCGCGAGGCTTTTGCGAAGACTGAAAATGTTGATCTGTGCTGTTCTTTCGAAGCCGAACATTTGCGAGTGTTATCCGAAGTTCTGCGGGGTGTTGACGAAGGCACACAAGCAAGCCACCGATGAATCGTGAGACTGATTAGGCTATCGGTCAGCCTCGCAGAGATCGGGTGGCTTGCTCCCGGAACATGAGGCGCAACTATGAGATTCGGATCACGCTGATGTAGCCCTTCAGTCACACTTTGCCGAGACAAAAAAGTCTACGGGTTGGTCCCCAACAATGCGCCTATTGAGAGCTAATGCCAGAGTGTCGGTATCGTCTGACGAATGCATAACCGCATCGTGGTTCATTTTGTGAAGTGCTATTGAGCAGGCTGAAGAGCGCTCGTTTTGACAGTGTCAGGTTGCTGTAAGTGACCATCGTCCTACCCATTCAGGTACGTGTCAAGCTGAATGCACTGATGGCATGGCATCGTCGCGATATGCTTGGTAGACGCGTCTCTGCTGCGTCTGGCCTCAAACTTTAAATTTAGGGAGCTTTGACCAAGTTGGAGACTAGGGTTCCGGTTTTGGCCTAGAACGCCTGAGACCTTGCTTCGGCAGTCGTTGACAGGCCAGGTTTCAAGCATTCGGCTGAGATTTCCGACATCGATACCGTGCTCATGACTACGCACCATTGTGCGCGTGAGATTATTGAGCGTGTGTCAGCTTCTGTTTGACCTCAGCTTGGCTTGCACTGTCAACGCAGTCGAATCCATCGATAGTTTCTTCTCGCAGGTGCCAGATTTGGTGGGGATCTTTGTGTAACCAAGTGATCAACGTTAGGGGATGGGGTTGATACTGTAGATAGACGAGGGAACGATCGACCAGCTCAGGCTCTGGCTCCGGGTATGCAGGTCATCGGTAACACGAACTGATTGGCTTCTGGATTCTGCCATGCTGCCCACCATGGGGGTTTGGGCATCAATGAACACGTTTTGAGACACATTCTTTTGGCCTGTCGTGCATGTTGAGGTTGCACAAGGCGGTGATGATAGAACCGGGGGAACTATGATGCACGATGCACCCGATAAAAGGTCGACCGCCTGAAAGCTCGTATCGACTCAAAAGGCCTCTGTGCCATAACACTTGTTAAAGATAAATTGTGTTGCCGCCGAATATGTTGCTCTTAATCCTTCCTGGAACAGCGTTCATGCCATACTGGGCTTCTTGGTTGACAACAACAACACGGGAATAGTCAAGGGAATGCAAACCAACCGAACTTGTAGACCGGCAAGTATCATGCATCATTTTCCGGTTTGGAGTCGTTTGCATATTTCCATGGACGCGAGATCCGGCTGTGGCATTCATGTTTGGCTCGCGCCCAAAGTTTTGGCTTGGGGGAAGGACAAATGGGCGCTTGTAGCAAAGTCAAACAAGGTTCATCCACTAGTGGCGCAATCAGGATGCGTCAGTATGGTCTGTCTGCATGCGATAGTGGTTCGAGTCCTTGAAAGATGGGAAACACACTCAGACCTCTCTCTGGTCTTCGCACGTCCATCATGGTGGTCGAGAGTGATACGTGCACAGGTTGAGCAAAGGACAAACAGCATCAAACGAAGCAAGACGAAGACATGAGCATGGGATGGTAGAGCCGAGGGCAACCTATGAGCTCGTCGAAGGAAAAGAAAAGCGCGGTCCTGCATGAGGAGATCGTGCTTGCCTTCCTGCCTCGAGCCTGCTCCTATCCATACCTAAACCTGTTCAGCGCGGCAGGCGTGGTTTGGACAGGGCCCCGAAAAGCTAATCTTGTACTACTGTGTAGACTGGACAGTGTTGGTGAGGCAAGCGAGGCTGCTCTGCTTGAAATAATTCCCATTCTTCGCATCGAGTGCCTTAGGCCGTAGCAGAAGACTGTTGGAGAGAAGATGGTTGTCAAGTGGTGTTCGCCTAAAAATGCCCCATGGTGGATAAGCCAAACCTTAGCGGGTAGCTCATGCCCAGAGTAACCCCTCGCACGCCCGCACAGACATTCGGGCCCTCGACCAGCTCACCCGACCTTCCTTCAACTGTCTAACTTTTTAGTCGTCCTTCCCGCACCTTTCCCTTCATCTCTGCCTCACCCCTCCACCTTCTCGACTCTACCCTCTTGCTTTACTGTGTGCGTGTCTCTTAGTATCGCAGTCTTACTTCTGCTTTCCTGCTTCACTTGGCGCACTGCTCTTCTCGGGAGTTGCTCAATTCTGCGTCTGGTCTGATCCAACCTGTGGCTTGCCTTGTCCATTTTTGGCCCCATCTAACCACCACGCATTTGATCTGGTACGTATCGCATTTCTTTATCTACCTTCCTCTTCCTCGCCGACAACCCTTCAACTTGTGTGCGAGCGTGGTAGATGGCCATTGGACCTGGGCATAAAGGAAGTGGGAGTACGGGACGTTGTAATGGTGGGCGGCAGTTGCAAATGCAAGGGTGACAGTAATGTGAAGGAGGACTGAAGAGTGCAAACAACACCACCCCGACTGCGCGCACAAGGCAGACGCAGCTCCGAAGCAAATTTTCAGTGGCGCCTTGAAGATTCCGCACTTAACGCAAATGCGACGACTTCACGGCGACCGCGGCTGCGAAATCTATCACCACCCTCACTTGCGCTAACTCTTCTTCCTCTACCAGACTTCAGAACAACCTTCGATTCCCTCCAACCTTTCGCGATCGCTTTGTTCCCTGCTTCCTTGGACAGTCGCAGTTCGGGATATTCTTGTGCGACAAAAGTTGGGTTTGAGTTCATCAAAAGGTCCACATAATACCTTCAAATATCCTTCTTCGCAAGACGTCGTTGCTCGGTATGTCCCTCTGTACATCTCACACAACCCGCCCCGTGAGCGCGAAATATCCTCGCGGTAGCTTTGCGACAGAAAGCACGGCGATCTGTCATCATAGGTTGACGCGGAATCTGACTCATCTCACAGAAGCTCTACTTTAGCCTTCACTTTCGTCATCTCATTTTCCGACCTCCAATATGTCGTTTCCAGAATACGGTCAATTCCCAAATGCCCAGCAAGAGGGCGCTCCAGGGTCAGCTCCGCCTCCTCAGGACGGAGGCGCTCCTGGCCAGCAAGCCGACCCTTCCGCTCAGCAGCAGATGTCCTTCCCTTCTCCAGATGGTAATGCCGCGGGACAGAATGGGCAAGGCGCTGATGGCAAGACCACCCTCTGGTGAGATCATATGAGTTCCAGTATTCTGTGGTGGTGGATACTGACGTTCGCTTCAGGATGGGCGAACTCGAGCCCTGGATCGATGAGAACTTCGTCCGAAACCTTTGGTTCCAAATGGGTGAGCAGGTCAGTGTGAAGATGATCCGCGATAAATTTTCAGGGTACGTGGCGGCGCAGCCATCTCTCCTCCACACGTCTCTGAACTCATGTTAGTAGTAACGCCGGCTATTGCTTCGTTGATTTCTCTTCCTCTCAGGCTGCAGCCAAGGCCCTTCAACTCAGTGGTCAACCCATGCCGAACTCAAGCCGTCCCTTCAAGCTCAACTGGGCTTCTGGCGGTGGTCTCGCCGATCGACGTGACGACCGTGGCCCCGAGTACTCTATCTTTGTCGGCGATCTCGGTCCTGAGGTCAACGAATATGTTCTGGTCTCTCTCTTCCAGAGCCGCTTCCCCTCTTGCAAGTCTGCCAAGATCATGACCGATCCTCTTTCTGGCATGTCTCGCGGTTATGGCTTTGTTCGATTCTCCGACGAAGGCGATCAGCAGCGCGCTCTTAACGAGATGCAAGGTGTCTACTGCGGCAATCGTCCCATGCGCATCTCGACTGCGACCCCAAAGAACAAAGGAGGCCCGATGGGAGGCATGAACATGGGAGGAATGCCTGGTGCTGGTCCAATGGGCTATCCACCTATGGGTCAGCCACCAATGCAGCCATTCTACGGAGGCCAACAACAGCAACAGCCTCAGCCGATGAATCAGTTCACCGATCCGAATAATACCACTGTCTTTGTCGGGGGTCTCTCTGGCTACGTCACCGAGGATGAGCTGCGCTCCTTCTTCCAGGGTTTCGGAGAGATCACCTATGTCAAGATCCCACCAGGCAAGGGCTGCGGCTTCGTACAGTTCGTCCAGCGACATGCTGCTGAGATGGCCATCAATCAGATGCAAGGCTATCCCATTGGCAATTCTCGAGTTCGCCTGAGCTGGGGTCGTAGCCAGAACAACTCCGGGCCTGCCGGTACTCCGTATCGCCCAGCCCCTCCTCCACCTATCTATCCGGGCGCCATGGGCGGCATGCCTCCTGCTCACCAATACGGCAGCTATGCGCCTATGAAGGTCGGTCACAGTCCAGGCCCTACTCCGCCGATGGGACCCTACTGACACGGAGGCAGTAAGCATGTCTAAGAATCCCGGCGCAGCAGGCGTTTCGTCCATGGGCTATGCCTTTTCCTATTGGGGTGTGGAAAAGCAACTTTTTCTTGTGTCACTTCATTGAAAGTAGCGCGCAACTCGAACCTTTAGCGTCATCTTCGTTGGTATGGGAGGGTTTTTTGCCGAACCACAGAAGAAAAAGTCTCCTTTATTTCACATTCGCGATGACCCCTTACCACCGGTTGGCATAATCGGCTGTGTACAACACGATCGAACAATACGGCATTCGCTTTTTGGTTGAGAGTGATGATACGATACCAACGAACAACGAAAGATCAGCATATGCTTGGGAAAGCAGTCAATGGCAAGGAAATGGGAGCATGGACGGATCGATGCAAGCATGGAGGTGATGAGCGGACAGAGATTTCCTTTTTCTTTTCATCCAAAGTCTCTCGCATGGGCCAAGAGGCTTTATGAGCTCAATTCTCATGGCGGAACAGGATGAACCAAGCAATGATTGATACCGTATGAGATGAGCTGACAGGAGAGCATCAGTGCTAGATCTTCCATAGCGAAATGATCGGCACAAGACCATCGTTTGAAAATGAGGTGAGCTGGACGGGCGCGACCCTGCTTCCTGTGCTCTCGCTTCCTGTCCCATGTCCATGAGCCCACCCGCTCGTCTAAGAAAGAAACTTATTCCTGCTTGAAGTTTGTGACTCTCTGGGGGACTCGTGCTCGTCTGCCAAGAAGCAGCGTCCTTCAAGTTTTCCGCAAACTGAAACCTCGGCGCCCAGCATCTCAGACCTCGGGAACTTCTCAACTTCTCCAATTCTTCGGGAAGCCGTCGCGACGCACTCGATACTTTCGACGAGCTCAGCTGTTCTCATAATCAATGTGCAAGCTAACCTCCTCAAGGCAGGATATGCTTTTAGTGGTCTTTGACGAACGAGACTTGCATTTACAACAGTTGTAGTTACAAAGACGGTAAAATTGTTATCTGGTTTCAGCATCATCATTTCAGTCTTTCCCCTCACGTTCTTCAGGACGAATGCGACAGGCGTACCTCACGCTTTAAAAGAGGGTCGAACCGAAGGCAGCGAAAGGATCACGAGAACTAGGAATAAGGATACAAAGATGTCGTCACGCGCGATTCGCGTCGCCGGCGCCTCAGGCTCAGCCTCTGACCGGCGTCATGCCATGGCAGCATTCGCAAAAGCTTATCCCTCGGACCCCGTCGACGTGATCATCTCAGATTACATGTCCGAAGTCAACATGACCATTGGGGCAGCTCGGAAAGTCGATTCGGCCAACTTGACCGCAGACATGGGGAACGCCTTCGTCGGAGCTGGACCGGCTTTTGAAGCATCCTTTCTCGAAGCGCTGGAACCTGCACTCGAGGATCTGGCCAAGTATGGCATCAGAGTTGCAGCGAACGCGGGCAATGCAGATGTCCAGGGTCTGTACCGCATCGTTTGCGATATGGTTGAGAAGAAGGGCTTGAGTGGGCAGCTCAAAGTCGCGTGGATTTCCGGCGATGAGGTTCTCCCCGCTATCAACGACGGCTTGAAGAGCGGGACGTCGAAGTTCAAAAACATCTACACGGGCCAAGTGCTTGAGAAGTGGGAGTTTGAACCGATCTACGCGCATGCGTATCTGGGAGGTATGGGCATCGCTGAGGCATTTCGCCAGGGCGCGCACATCGTTATTTGTGGACGGGTTGCGGACGCGAGTCCGGTGATTGGCGCGGCGGCGTGGTTTCATCGCTGGGAGAGGGAACAGTTGCTTGAGCTTGCGAACGCGTTTGTGGCGGGTCATCTCATCGAATGCAGCAACTACGGTAAGTACAACCAAAACCTATATCTGGTCACTCAGAGCATCATTCCTGCCCTTTGTCCCGACACAGGTCCTCGAGACTAACAGCAACAGTGACGGGCGGGAACTTCACAGGGTTCAAAGCTCTCGAGGCCAACGGGAGGTGGGTGGACATTGGATATCCGATCGCCGAGATCTCTGCCAATGGAAGTGTGGTCATCACGAAACAGAAGAATTCGGGCGGGACGGTGAGCATCCATACGTGCTCGAGTCAATTATTGTATGAGATCCAGGGGCCATGGTATTTCAACTCGGACGTCACGGCTGTGCTGGATCAGATCTGGTTCGAACAGCTTTCGACCGATCGGGTGGCCGTGCGTGGTGTGCAGGCGCTGCCTCCCCCGCCGACGACCAAGGTGGGCATCACTGCCAGGGGAGGATTCCAGGCCGAGGCGTGGTATTGTGAGTAAACTCCGAAAAGTCAAGAAAAGGAAAATTCCGTTTGGTCCCGAGACGGGTTTCCAGGACTGACAGCATCGCAGTCATGACGGGCCTGAACGTTGCCGAGAAGGCAAGGATGACGGAGCAGCAGCTTCGGAAAGGTCTCGCGCCGTACTCGGATAAGTTCACCACGCTGTCGTTCAGTGTGTTGGGCACGCCTGGTGTGGATGTCGATAATCAGAACGCGGCGACGTCCATATTCCGCATCTTCGTGCAAGGGAAGGAGGCGAACGATGTCGGCACAGCGAGATTTCTGCGGCCGGTCATTGATAACGTAAGTTCCCCATCCTGCAGTCTTCCGCCGAAAAGTTCGAGAATTAACAACGATATAGATCATGCAAGGATATCCTGGTTCGACTTTCCACCTGGATTTCAGGCAGGGTATGCCAAAGCCATACTTTGAATACTATGTGACCTTGTTAGACCAAGACAAGGTCTCCCACAAAGTGCACTTCAACGGCCAGGAAACACTCATCCCACCACCAACACTCACAAAGACCTTCCCCGAACGCCAGCCCAGCCAATCCTCTTCACAAATCGAAATCGACCTCTCGAAATTCGGCCCCACGACTCGCGCCCCGCTGGGGAGTATCGTGCACGCCCGCTCCGGCGATAAAGGCAGCGACTGCAATTGCGGCTTCTGGGTCGTGCACCAGGACGAATACGTCTGGCTGCGCAACCTTCTCTCTGTCGACAATATAAAACTCTTGCTGGGAAAAGAATATGATACCTCGCGCGTGCCGAAGATCGAGGTTGAGAGATTCGAACTGCCGAATTTGAGAGCTGTGCACTTTTTGTTTCGCAATTTGTTGGATCGCGGGGCCACGAGTACGGCGACGGTGGACTTTTTGGGAAAGAACTGTGCAGAATTTCTCAGGAGTCGGTGGGTGGATGTGCCGGTGAGGTTTTTGGAGAGGGGGAGGTTGTAGTAAAGTGTTTATTGTGGTCGGGTCCGGTGGGACTGAAACTGTATAGGGGCTCTGCCTGTTCATATTGTAATACATATCATATCATGGGCGGTGTGCATACTTTTGATTGGGGACACTGTCTCTTTCCTGTCCACAACAGATCCTTTCGTTTGGTTAGTCTTTATTGAAGCCGTGAAAGCTCCTCGTCGACAAGCAGCTCTCCATGCCCCTCAGACCAGCTCGCTTGAATAGCTTTTCCTCTCCTGGCCGTCTGAGAGGATGGCACGCTTATTGACTGTCGTCTGCTCTCCGCATTCGACCGTGTGAATAAGTCGAAAGCTGCGGTCTGGGGTTATGAGCGACTGCCGAAGCCGACGAGAAGAAAGTCCGAGAAGTGAGAAGAATCTGACAACGTCGGATTTATGGGGACGTGGAGACTGAGTAGCATCCATCCTAAGGGTCGTTGGTGCCATATGGATTTGCACTGTAGGTAGTTGTAGCATTAAAGTCACAGATGTAAGGTACAGAGGTGCTGATATCAGGCGTCTGGTCAAAGGCACAAAGCCAACGGACTGGACGTTTGATGGGGAACGAACACAACACGGAGGGATATTGACTGATTGCATATCAGGATAATGGCTCTGGCCTTTCCGAAACTGCATTCAAACCTCATGTCTCTGGAACAAGCTAGGCTGGAACGTCCGTGAGCACACCTGTGGGGTCCGGTTGGCATAAGTACTTGGAGTGGGTGGCTTGCGCCCGAAGCACCTGAATTGAGTCCTCCGGCGCGGACAGACGCTGGTCGCCCATGCCGAATCACACCTATGAGAGTTGGTGGTTGAGACGCCTGGATGAGGACTTGCCGCTGATTCCTGAGATCCTTCTCCGGCACATCAGTGGGTATGCTTCGCTTGGGTGGTGCTAGTTCCGCTGCAACGAGTTTTCGCTCTGATCGGGAAGCATGCTGTCCATACGAGTCGTCGAGATTGCGCTCGGTCGCGGTCATATTCCATATTCACCTCTCACGGGATAGCTCAAGCCTTCTTCCTCCCACCCTTTGCCTTGCCTTTCTTTGGACTCTGTCCCTCGGTCTGCTTCGACGGCGCAACCTTATGCACACTTCCATCCTTGCCCACGACACCTACACTCTTCTTCGGAGTGGCGCCAGTGCTTTCACCATCTTTCTGCTGTCTCAAGAACTCCAATCGCGCTTTAAGCTCCTCTTCCCTCTGATCGGGCGTGCCTGTTACTTTCTTGAAAAGCCTTTCGAGCTGCGGGCGGAAGAGGAGGTATGTGCTGATTATGACGATCGACCGCAGGAGAAGTTGGATGTTCTGACGGGTGAAGTATGTTTGTGCTTGGGGAGGGAGAGAGTCGTGAATGGAGTCCAGGTATGGTTGGAGGTCGGGGAACGAGAAAGATGCCATGATGGTCTGCTTCTGGTCGCGCTATAGAAGCTGCGAATGCCACAGCCTTGAGTGGAAATAGAGATGGTGCAACTATTAGTAGTAAGTACTTCTTTGAGCAAAAGAGCAATTGACCCACGAGAACCTGGCTCGACGAGGGACGGTTGGATGGGAAGATATATCCGGCGAAGCACTCGGCGCATATGCGCAAATATCTTGTACTCTCTTCGCTGTACCCCAACGCAGATGGAATTGTCTAAGATGTCCCTTCCACTCTGCTCAAAGCACAATCGACACAATCCACAAAGCACTAATCTTCAACATGGAACCTGTCATTAGTTCTTGACGCAACTGAGCATCAACTCCGACAAGTCCGGCATCAGACATTATTTTGAGGCTCGACACATGAACCAGGAGACTTGACATCGAAAATGTTTTGTGTGCGGGAAGTAGCTGCGTGGCAGGCACCGCAATTATGATCACTCCGCACGCAATACCTTTCCCCACGTACTCATCGCTCTTCTCGATGACTGGACATCGTCTGCGTCGAAGCAGGCTTAGTAAGCAGTGCGCGAACCAGCTTTGACGGCCGTTCATACGTGCTGTGGAGCATCCCGTAATAGGCGGGCGTCGAGCCTGTCTGTATCATTGTATCTTCGAACTGACTTATGATCACATCAAGAAGATTGAGAGACCGACCATAGGAGCCATGAAGGGTGCTGCATCGGTCGTTCAACGAAAGCGGCTCTTTCTCTTCACGCATCCTCGAACTGCCTCGAATCTGTTGGTACGCATCCTGAACTTGGAAAACCAACCTTCTCTACGCTCTCCAGACAGCAAGACCAATCTGGGCAACAAGTATGAATACTTTTTCGTGTCGACTCAGCCACTTCGTATTGGGCTTGCTGACCGGAGCTCGGAGGAGTGGTCACAGGACGAACAAGCGGAAATGAAGCACCAACTCCAGGTCTCAGCAGACGAGCTTCGGAGATACATAGACGCGGCACAGGTGGGAGGAAGAAGTGTCTTTGTAAAGGAGCATCTGTTGTGGATGCTTTCGCCTGAAGCGGAAGATTTGGTGAAGGCTGGCCCACAGAAAGATCGGTTTTTCTGGAAAGCGCAATTTCCTCATGACGACCACACGAGAGAAGTGATCAAATCGCATGACGACGACAGCGCGAAAAGTCCAGGAGTTCGAAACGAGACAGTCTTGCCTGACGACTTTCTACGCACATTAACACCGACCTTCTTGATTCGGCATCCTGCACTAGTTTTTCCGTCCCTCTACCGTACTTCCGTAGACCTTGAAGGTCGTGAAGAGGCCAAAAAGAACGCAAATGGCATGTTTCGCCTGGAGATGACATTTCGGTGGACTCGGTGCTTGTTTGAGTGGTATGAAACGGAATGGAAGAGAGGAGAGACGGTGGCGGCGCCGCTCATCATTGATGCGGACGACATCATTCTCAATCCAAATGTCGTCGCCAAGTACTGCGACCTCGTAGGACTGGATGCAACAAAGTGCCTTCTTGAATGGGAGAGGGCCACCGTGGAAGAGGAGGGAGGGATGAACTTCTTGGAAAGGAGGATGAAATCTAGCTTGTTAGCATCAACGGGCATCATTCAACAGGGCAAGGGGGCATCGGGGCTAGATCTAGGACAGGAGGCACGAAAATGGAGTGAGGAGCTTGGGGAGGAGGAAGGGAAGAAGCTTCTGAATTGGATTTCGGCTGCAATGCCAGATTATGACTTCTTGAAGGAAAGACGTTTGGTAGCCGACGGATGAATGAAGGAAGAATCAAAACGCCCAGATATTGCTGGGTGCTCCGACGCAGCACTCTCGATCTTTATGCTCAAACGTAAGTGCCTCGGCGCTTGACGCGTTACTGCGCGTTCCATCTTACCTCCCCGACCACTGCTATACACGATTTCTAGTACCCTCAATCCTCAATCTCGTTGCCAGTGGCAGAACTACTGTTCGCCATGGCCTCAGTCACAGACACAGAAGCGGACGCCTTACAAAAGGTATGACCAGCGTATTCGCTACGTCCCTCATCCCATTGATCACGAGCGTTGTTTGTTGAGAGCAAGTCTCGGTCATTCATGAAGGAAGCTGACAGTTTGCTTCTGCACCAGAAACTCCGATCCGCTTTATGGTTCCACGTTGGTAAAATCGTGGACGAAGAAAGCCTCAATCTGGGGGTCAATGCAACACCGCAGTTCATTGGAAGTCTGATGGAATTCGTCTGGGCACACATTGGTAAGGGACGATGTCTCATATCGGCTCCCATCAGACGCCGACGAGGGCTGACCGTTCAACTTGTTCAGGCAATACCGCCGTGGACCTTGAATCCTTCTCCAAACACGCTGGGAGATCCACCATCAAGACCGACGATGTCATGCTGCTCAGCCGGCGAAACGAAGGTCTCGAGCAGATATTACGCGATGAGCTGGCACGACTCGAGCAAGCGAAGAGCCGGAAAGCATAAGATCCATCCACCGAGACCATGTGGACTGGCTCCATAGAGCGTTGCTGGCTCGGCGCAAGAGATACTCTGGCGATACCGCCATGCTTAGCATCGGTATCAAAAGCACTTTTCGACCCAGGGGCCAATACTCCATATCATCAACAAACGACTATATCTCCGTTCTGTATCCTAATGCTCCTCACCTCCGAAACCCGACGGTCGATGTTTCGTGTCAGCACATCACCGGGACAACCTCATCTGCGATACCAAGAAAGTCGCTCGGTGAGTCCTGAAGTCCGAGCGAGCGAGCAAGGCTGCCAATGCTTCAAGTGTAGCATTTCATGATATCACAACGTCAGCCTGGACCCACGAAAGCTGACTGGAAGTTTACTCAATGTAACCACGCTTTAAGTTAACCATGCAGTTGCTCGGACGGGCGCATGTCGTCGGCTCATATTCTAGGTGTCCATAGCGCTACGCTCATATCAGACACCAGTCCAGCACGAAGGGTTTGTTTTACGGCCCCGAAGGCGTCAGCCTCGCTTGCATTGCAGCCTTTGAAAGCACTCGGTCATTCAATAAGCGTCAATCTTGCTAGTGCTTCTTGTATCAATTGCGAAGTACATTACTGAGCGGCCACATTCCGATAAGCTGGGTGGCTGGACATTGTTGGAATGGATGAAGATCAAGTTACCATGATCATGAAGAGTCAGAACTCTTATGCTATGGATAAATCTTGTCGACGACAAGGTTACGCTAAACAAGCTCAAGCTGATGGCAGCAGCTTGCCCTGGGCAGCCCCAAAAGCTCTTCGGAGAGGGGGGATGGTTGTCCCGCAAATAGCTGGGAAAGCGGAGTGCCCATCGAAGAGGGTGAAACTCTTGTGCAGTGGCTGCTCTTGGTCAAAGTGATCTCCAAAAGTTGGAAATGTTGACTGATACTCCGTCAGCTCCTGGAAGTGGAAGTGAGCTGTCGCTCTTGGTTACCTCAAGCTGCAAATGGTGGCGGTAGTCTTTCCGCTACTGCGGATGGAGCGTCCATCGGCTGTGGGCCTTGGCACGTGGCTTGTCAACTGATGGAAATGGAAATGGCGCTAATTCGGTAGGCCCTGCCCAATTCACCAACCTCTGTTTCGTAAATTCTTTCGCGGATCTCCATCCAACAACAAGACATCTTACCCTCTCCAAATCGGCTGCACAGAGAACGCTCCAGCACAGTGAGATCGAATATCACCTCCCATGACATGGGCCTGGGTTTGAAGTCCAGATTGGGTATCTTTCGCGGTTACGTTTAGTGGCCCAAATGATACGACATTGCCTGGCTTTGATGAGGCTGTCAAACGAGCTTCGGACTTGCTCTCGTGAGAGCGCGGTACGGTATTGCTCCCCTGGTGAATGGCACGCTCTGAGCTCAGAGCTCAAGGCTGTGGAACACTTCTCGGTGAGCATATACCTGCTACGTGGCAGTTCTCTATTGTCATTGCGAGAAGCTGGAACGATCTTGCGGGGAACTGCGGTGGTTATGCATGATAGACTAGCATACGATGTGTGCATCACTTTCTTTGATTTACCTTCTGCACGACTTGTTTGGTGTGTTCGAAGGAACAAAGTCGGCTGGACACGCCGCACGCTCTCGGTGTGTGCATCGACGAGCAAATATTATCGAGGAGTGGCCGCGTGAGGTGGCAGGTCTCAACTTATGCCTCAACCTATGACCAGAGCTTTGCGCTTGCCTCTCAGCGCCCTCTAAAGAATCAGCAAATCTTTACCTATCCCACGCGGCGTGCGTTGTCGTTGGGGGCCATTTTGATAAGAAAGCGGGAAAATCAGGTGGCCTTACGCCCGGCTCGAGCCGCCTCAAAGGATTGCGGCGAATGACACGATTCGACCCAGTGTTCGTGATGACACCCTTGTCATCAGATGGTGCCGTGTCTCGCTAATCATGAAAAATGTACGATCTTGGCCAATTGAGCCTCACCGGGCCGGACAGGTCTCAGGTTTCATACGCATCTTCTACATCGATTTACGTGGCAGTGCGTATTCTCTGCGGTTCGGCATGCAGACTGCCACAAAGCTTGGGCAACAGTTCCCGCCCGCCTGCCGCCCTGCCGTTTTGATCACCAAACTCTGCCGCGATGGGGTGGGCGGGGAGGTCATCGCCCGCGGGTGATTGGGTTGATGCGGTATGCCCACGCCTGACACGACGGTGAAGAGCTGCGCACATGTGCAAGAGATGCACCGGCCCAGTTTCAAGCGAAAGAGATGTTTTGCATCGTACAGCCAGAGCCCAAGTTCACTTCGTCCCGGGCTCAACCTTGACCCAGGTAAGCTTTTGCTTCGGCTTCGGCTCTTTCTTCAAGTTGCTTGACGCATCGACCAGCCCACCAAACATGGTCTGTGGAAGTATCTCGGATCTTTCTGCGAGCACTTTCGCCAGGGATGCAGTCGACTGCTCATTTGTCTTTTGATTGCTGGTTGACCTATTTTGCGGATCCTTTTGTGGCGGAAAGTAATCACTGGATGGTGACGAGGTGGAGGAGGGAGAAGTCGACTTTGACGGCACTTTCCGCGAAGTGGCCATCTTGATCAGGCTTGTTTACTGAATCGGTCAGCACGCCTCGTGGCAATGGGTAAGGGTTCGGGAGTTCCGTATTGGGTACCGGCTCACTGTGGCGTTTGTTCTCCGATCTCACCAGGCAAGGCTGCGGGTTGCCCAAGTGGAGACGCGATTGCGTTCGAATGAATTACAGCCACCAAGTTGCTTTGATATTGATATTGATGGCAAAAATTGCGCCTGGTGCAAGTTAACGAAAGAAAAACATCATTCAATATTCTATAATCATTTCAAAGGCGGATTGTGGGCTGTTGAAGATATAGTGAGCAAAATTACCGCTGAATACGGTACCAAACATCGCATCGTAGACAAGGTATCAGCTGTTAAGCGGACTCCAGTCGGGGCAGCTTGGCGATGTCAGAGAACGTAGGGAATTGATGATTGTTGGGAGATGGATGGACCAAGTATTGTTCATACTAGGAGACATGTTACGATATTGTGATATCGAGAATCTACAGTATGGAGACTCATTTTGGCCGGATTTGGATACTCGATAGACACGTGAAATAACAAGAGCGCGGACCACACTACCTGCTGAGCAAAGCCCAGCCACAGGCCGAACAGAGCAAATCTCCTTCGGAACCAGGCCATCCTTTGATTTGTGAATCATGAGGTTGGGCAATGTGAGACTCCATTGTGCTTTGCGGCATTGGGAGAAGTTGAGCAAACAGCTACGCTTACAATGCCTCCGCTCCGCCAGGCCCGACCTTCCAGATGCGTTGCGTACCTCCGTTTCAGGCACATTTGCGCACCGCTGGAGTGTGAGGCTCTACAAGCATCAGTTCGCCAGGATCACGCCCGGCAGACAATCCCAAACTTACTGTAGGAACACCGAGACAGAGGACAATCAAGCCAAGCCTCAACATTGGGTATACCACAGTGACCATTGCAAAACGACCTTATTTGGACGTTTCTTTCGTTGGCCGTCAGGCGTCAGACACGGCCGGGCGCGCATCTAATGATCCCGCTCAGACAAATCTGGGAGAGGAGATCGGCAATGGATGCTCGTTATGACTGGGCAATGTAGATACTCAAAGCATGGAAAAGAGGGCTCGGGTTCGGGCCAGTGAGCCAAGTGGTCTGGACGGGACAGCTCCCTCACCTGCGTATGATACGTCTACTCGAGTGATGAATTATTTTGCAGATTCCCAATTCCGTCTGGGGCTGAGGCTGGTAAAGCTGCGGGATGATCGACCACTTGTGGGCAGCCTTAAGGCTTATTAAACTCGAGACTAAGTGGCACAGCTCTAAGCAAAAAGACACCCAAGGCGCGGTCAGCTCGCGTAATGCGTCTCAAAAGGGCTTAGTGGATAGCACTAATCGAAGTTTGTCTATCATTGGCAGCTGGTTTCCGAATGGCAAACAACTCACGTACCTTCGTACCTTGGCCAAATCGAGGATATCCGTGGATATTCACTCGTCACTCACAAACACACTGTGAAGCTCAGTGTTTGCTCAGGCTCCGCGGGGCCACCTGAGCGAAGATGTCACTCGCCGGACTCCACCGCTGTCCGATGGCATATCAAATACCACGTCGCTCTCGTGAGCTTGTCCCCAAGCAGATATACTCTCTGGGCATTCACCTGGTTGCCGATGGCTGTGGTGATAATTTAGGATTACTACCACATGTAGACATTCTGCATGCATCACTTGGCTTTGCGCTGCCAAACAGCTGAACAGCTCTAGACATATTATATTGGCCTCGACGCTTCTTCTTACACCATGACCGCCACCAACGATCCTGACTACCAAACTCCTCAACCACATACTGCCTCTTCAGGCCAAGAACCTGCCTCTTTAGAACAACAATCTCAACTCAGATTCAACATACCCCCAACAGACACAACACAGCCCGAGATGAGGAGCAAAGAGAGAAGCGCTGCCGACACGGAAGCTCAACTTGGACTGTTGAAGGGTACTGATGTCCCAAAATGGAAGCCAAACGGTACCGAGATCATGATCATGGTGACGCTGGCCATTCTATCGTTGATGGTGTCGCTTGATGCCACGGTCATTGTGACCTCTCTATCGGTATGTGCCTCCTGCTCTTATTCAGCTTGACCTCATCTAACCTATGGTACAGACAATCGTGCCAGCTCTGAATGCCACGGCGACCCAAGGCTTCTGGATCGGAACATCATACCTTCTCGTCGTCGCCGTGACCATGCCCTTTACAGCTTCGATCAGCGATATCGCAGGCCGACCTCAAACACTGTTCGCCTCGCTCGTGAGCTTTACTGTTGGAACAGTCCTTTGCGCAGTTTCGCACGGCATCGGTCTCATGCTCGTTGGTCGTTGTCTGCAAGGTATTGGCGGCGGTGGTGTCATCATCATCTCTCTGGTTATCTTCTCAGACATTGTCCCTCTACGCTTCAGACCGCAATACGTTGGTGTCCTGTAAGTACCAGTACTGGCGGTCCGTCAGATCACAGCTAATATACGACCGCAGTCAAGGAGCATGGGCTCTCGGCAGTGTCATCGGCCCCATCATCGGCGGCGCCTTCGCGCACCCCAACACCTGGCGCTGGGTCTTTTATTTGATGCTCCCATTCTGCGCCATCGGCCTGGTCATGGTCCCGGTTTTTATTAGAATCTCGCGGCCCGGGGCCACCTTCAAGCAGATGCTCGGTCGTGTCGACTGGATCGGCGGCTTCCTCTTCATCTCCTCCGCCACCGGTTTCCTCATCGCCATCTCGTGGGGTGGCACTTCGTATGCGTGGAATCATTGGAGAACGCTGGTGCCTTTGGTGTTGGGTGTTATTGGGCTCATTGCGACTATGGTCTATGAGCGATTTGGCGCTAAGGAGCCGTTCTTGAGACATTCGCTATTTCACGTCAAGTCGGCGCATGGGGTTTACATTGGAGCTTTCATTCAAGGTCTTGTGGTAGGTTTTGACTCCGCTATTTGGAACACGTTCAGTGCTGATTCACACTCTTTCTAGCTCTACGCCCAGCTCTACTACATCCCCTTCTTCTACGAATCCGTCAAGCTCTACTCGCCCATCCGCACCGGCGTCTCCCTCCTTCCCATCCTCCTCACCCTCATCCCCGCCTCAGTAGTCGTCGGCGCCCTCATCACAAGAACTGGAAAATACCTCTGGGCAATCGCTGGCGGCTGGATCTTGACGACCCTGGGCACCGGCCTGTTAATCTCCTGGAAACGCGACACCCCGACCGCAGTCTGGGCCGTCGAGCTGATCATCCTCGGCTTCGGGCACGGGCTGAACCTCAACGCGCTGAATACAGCCTCGCAGGCTGTGTCGAAGACAGGCGACGAGGGCCGCGCCGTGGGTATGTACGCTTTCCTGCGCAGCTTCGGGATGGCCATCGGCGTTGGGGTCAGCGGCTCCGTGTTCCAGAACGTCATGAGCTCCAAGCTCAAGGACCTGGGCTTGCCGACCGCGATCGCCACCAACGCCGAAGCATACCTGCTCGTGCTGAAGAAGATGGGCGACACGCCTGAACGCCAGGCGACCATCGACGCCTACGTGGCCGGCTTCCACGGCGTGTTTGCATTCCTGACTGCACTGGCTGGCGTGGCGCTCTTCATTGGCCTTTTCATTCGGCATCATGAGATCAATAAGGAATTGGTCTCGGAGCATAAGGTCTCTGAGGACGTTCGGACTAGCTGGCGCCATAGCAGGGCGACCATGGCTAGTCGCGAGTCTTTGGGTTCTACGCCCGCGACGCTGACGGCCTCGGCGATGCACAGCCGTGAGAATCTCGGTGAGCACGTGTAATTTCTTGATGACGAGGGATGGGGCACGAATTTCCTCAATTGTAAAGATACCCGTATAGCGTGTTGCATTGTTACTGGGGTTCGGGCTTGGTTGATTACACGGGACGAGCGTGCACCATGGCTGCTCAGGCGTTGGATGATGTCCCAGTGCCTAGCTACATTTCACGAACGTTTACGACACGTCACGAAGACAACGCAATGGTCTCATGTCCCAGACACACAATTGGACGCTGGCATAGAAAAATTGGAGTACTAGATAGATAGGTCACAGAGCTGATGACAGAATCAGAGAACTCACTCATGAAAAATGACCCCCATCTGAGATCAAGTTTACTTTGCAGTCTGCAGAGAGCGACTGCCTATCATAGACGTGCTGTGCGAAATGGGATGCCCGACATGGCCGTGCCGTGTTATGAGGCTCATCCCGCATCATGCTCACTCATTGAGCTCGGGCGTTGTTTACCGAAGTTCGTATTGAGGCTCGGGTGGTCCCGTATGATTACATCTGCAGCTGCGCTTTTGGGACTGCTATGCGAGATTTCCCTCTTCGGGTGCTATTTTGCAAGTTGCTGTGCATTTTGTCTCCTGCGTATGATTACACTTTTGCCTTGCTTGCGTGTTGTCCCCCTCGCTCACTCACGACATTTCTTAGGGCCCTCCAGCACGAAGTATTGCAGACAAATTTTTCCTCGTACACATGTCCCTTCATACCCCATCGGCCGCTGCTTTCGCACAACCGTCAACGTTTTCTTCGCCTCAGCTTGCCGATCCCAACTGCGCCCGCACACCCACTCAAATTCCGGCCCCGACATCAACCAGGATCTTGACTTGATTCTCCTTGTCGTCGATCAGCGCCTTGAACCCTTCCTCGGCGACTTGGTCGAGCTTGATTGTCTTAGTGATCATGCCTTCCGGTTTCATTTTGCCTGCGGTGTTTGTCAGTATTGCGGACCTGAAGGAATGATCGGGGAAAAAGGCTGAATGCGATATGTGGGGAGTTGTGAGGGCGGCTTTTTTGGTTGCGCTTACCTGTTGAGATGGCGTCGATGACGGCTTCGAAGTCGCCCAGTGAGTAGGTTGCTCTGTGGTCGCACCCGTGTCAGCATGCTCCTCGTGTCTCATGGCTCGTGAAAGCAACACAAGCTTCGTGGTCGGCGCCATTGTCCAATCCTGCACCAAAGGATGGTGGTGTGCGGTCACTTACATTCCCATGTACGCTCGTTCCCGGAACACAATATCGTTCATTGCCAATGTCGCCCTCTTCTCCCATACCGCAATATTGACCAGCGTGCCCCTTGCCTTGATGGCTCTGAACGCCGTATCAACAGCAGGTTGCACACCAGCAGCGTCAAACCCAACGTCGGCGCCTTCTCCACCGGTCAATTTCTCGACCTCCTCGACCACATCCACTTTCGTGGGATCGACCGTATGATGCGCGCCGAACTGCTTGGCGAACTCTCTCCGTCGGCCAGACACCTCGCTGACAATGATGTTTTTGCATTTCTTGCCGACTAGGGCTTGAACGACCGCGAGACCTATCGGTCCACCGCCTAGTACGAGCACAGAGTCTCCTTCCTTATAAGGTGAGATATCGACGGCGTGCCACCCAACGGCAAGCGGCTCGATCAAGGCGCCGACTTCCAGGGGCACGTTGTCGGGTAAGGACTTGACACAGCTCTCGGGTACGACCATGTGTTCGCAAAGGCCGCCTCCCCAACCACTCAGCCCCACGAATCCATTCTTGTCGCAGCAATTCACTAGCCCTCGTTTACAAGCTCTACAGCTGCCATCGTATATAATCGGCTGTACACAAACTCGATCTCCGACTTTTATCTTCTCCACACCCTCGCCCACCTCTTCCACAATCCCGGAGAACTCGTGACCCAGCGTAAGTGGTAAGGTCTCACCGGTGATAGGATGGGGGTTTTCAGAAGGGATGAGGTTCGCGCCGCCGAGGTACTCGTGCAGATCAGAGCCACAGATGCCACAGAACTTCGGAGCGATCTTCACGTGCCCGGGTTTCGTGGTCGGGATATCGATCTGTTCGAGACGAATGTCCTTTTGGCCGTGGAAGCGGACAGCGTTCATTTTGTCGGACATGGTGGGATGTGTTTTGATGGTTCGGCGCAATCGAGACGGCGTTGGTCCTGTATTCGTGGATTGTGAAACACTGGAGCGCCGACGATAACAGGAATTATATCACACAAAAAAGAGAGGAGAGGGGAAAATGCAACTGCTCAGTAAGATCGACATCACACGGTGGTACCCCATACTTTTCAAGTTCGTCATGCCTCAAGCGGGCACTCCGCTGTGCATTCGACCGAGCGAGCTTGCCACAGGAAGCTTGAAACTGGTGCTCGTCGGCGAGAGGGCCGTTTGAGACCGTTCATTGTTACCTCGAGCTCTTACCTGCAAGCTTGATCCATTCGTTCAGAGAGTCGATTGCCCCTTCCTCGACTCTCCACAGGTTCGTTCGTGCTTGCCGCGGAATGCTGGATGAGGAAGTCCCGAAGTGAGGGGCAAAGGAGGAGAGAGGAGTTCAGGAGCAAGTTCGGATCGTCGAATCTGAGGAGAGCTCGAACCAGTCGGAGGCATGTTGGGAGGCAGGTTTGCCGGACGGACTGGATGATGTCATTCTCGACTGTTCAAGTTGCCCAAGACCAAGAACAACGATTTGAAGGGTCAAGTACCCGGTTATGGATGTACTTGATGGCAAGACTATGATTGTATGATCGAGTAGGTCTCTGCTCGCACATGTAACCCAAGCATCAAGCAATGCAAGAGCTGCAAGTCGTGCACACAGAGCCAATAGAAATGTCAAGCGCAGTTGGTGGCTGCCGTAGATGGCTGAACACGAGGGTCCCTGCACAGCGGAAACATTTCTGCCTGGCGACCTCAAAGCACCATGAGACTGACTCCTGGCCCGAGCGACGATATGTCTCCGTCTATACCGCAGATAAGTAGTCCAGCTCGAGAATCCGGCCCTTCTCCTCGATTTCGAAGTGCGATGCCAAAAGAAGCTCTTCGCCGCATGTATAAAAATCAACACCGAGAAAGTAAATTGAACACCTTCAACCCGTCAAGAGGTTCGGAATGGATCCACCCTCCACAAAGGTAGCGCCCTCACACTTCCTGGATGGCAAGACTATCCTAGTCTCCGGCGCCGGTATAGCTGGACTGGCCTTCGCTGTTGCCCTCGCACATCAATTCGCCGGCGAGACCTCCACCACAAGACCAAGGGTCATCATCTTTGAGCGCGACAGCTATGAGGAACGTGTTGGCCGCGAAGGATATACTTTGTCTCTCAGAACGGAGTACAACGCAGGTGGTGGTCAGATTCTGGATCGACTGGGCCTGTACGAGCAGGTCAGGAGCGTAAGCGTCAACGCCAAAGAAGGCGCTGTAGAGGGAGGAAGCTTCAACGTCTGGCATCCAGATTTCCGTCCCTTCGTGCGCCTGGCGGCGCAACCAATTGGACCGAAACGCCTAGTTGGAATGAGAATCCGTCGAAATGCTCTGCAGAAAGTGCTTGCGCATGCCGCCATCGATTCAGGTGCCGAGATCCACTGGCAGTCTGCTGTGGCAAGTGCAAAGCGGATTAAGGACGGCCGCGTGGAGGTCTCTCTAGATAATGGCTCTATCATATCGGGCGATATCTTGATAGCAGCCGATGGATCCCGGAGCAAGTTGGGGTCACTGCTGAGACCAAACCACGACCTAGATTATGCTGGCGTTTATTGTTGGTCCGGGATAGCCAAATATGCCAGTCCAGAGGCAATACCCAAGCCTGTCAATCGCGATTGGGGAGTGGTAGTCGGTGCAAAGGATGGGCTCGGAGGTTTCTTCTCACCCGTTGATGAGACATCTTCACTATGGTGCTTCAGTCGCCGCACCTCTGAACCAAAAGAGCCACTTCGATACCCTATCCCCCAGGATCGGCTCGACAGGTTAATGGAAGAGACGACGGACGCAGCAGCGAGTCTTGCACCGCTTGTCAAAAATCTCGTCTCCGCAACGAACCCAGACACAGTAATGCAATTCAATGCAATGGATCGCAAACCTTTCTCGCACTCAATTTCAACAGATGGGCCTAGCATCTATATCGGAGATGCAAATCATGCAGTCAGTCCCTTCGCAGGTGCTGGTGCAAATCTCGCGCTCATGGATGCCTGGGACCTTGCTGCAGCTATGAAGAATTGTTCGAGTCTGGGCGAAGCGGTCAAGGCATACGATGCGCTGGCCGTGCCGCGAGCGAGCAAGATCCTGAAGATATCGCATTGGACAATCGACATTGTACATGCGACCGGCATCAAACTGCTTCTGTACACGCTAATTCTGCGTGTGCTCGGACTTTTCGCATGAAGCGACGTCAGTAATTGATCCCAAGAGTGCTGGCATTGCGGGGTCTACCAGGTTCTTCGGTAGGCATGTGGGCGCTTCAGAGGCGGATGCTTTTTGTCCGGAACTCGTGCCTCTCACCTCCTCTTTTCGCTAGCAGACACGGAATGGCAAGGAATCAAGCTGTCGCAGTGTGCATTAGTGGTGATCTCGGAATCCATACTCCACCTTGTCCGATCAATCTGTCCTTCAATGCTGCCCCTTCTGTTCGTACTCCAAGTCGATGTACTGGCACTCGGTCAATCTGCTGCTGCGTGCTACGTCTGAAATCAACGTAACGTTCTGAAAATGACCGACTCGATGCCTCGGATTTCACGCGCTCTAGAATGGCCTCGGCAGCCCACGCTGGTCGAGCCAAGCTTGCATTCGTGATACTGACATCCTTGTAAAAGTCGAACAATTGCGCATCAACGTCCGGCTCCTGATCTGGGTTTGGCTCTTCAACTGCTCGTAAGTATCCCATCATGAACACAGAGATCTTTGCATCGACGAAATCAGCTGAGCCAAATTCGTGAATCAGGTAGACTCGTGCGTTGTTTCTGTGGATGACGGTTCGTCGTCGGTCCGGATCAGGTGAGATCGTAATGATGGCCTGATGCCAATCATCTGAGATGTCTCTTTCCAACGCAAGCTTTTTAGGCAGGCTCACAGCTGCCCAGCCGAAGAAGACTCCTTTATATCGCATCAGGGTGTCCTCAGGGACGCCAATCAGGTTTGCTGTTGGCATATTGAACACGGCTCTGCTTCTCCCGGTGCCGGCAATCACTTTGCCGTGGAACCGAACTGGAAATGGTGCGACTGGACCAGATTCTTGACCAACGATAGAAGGCCGAGAGAGAGCACTGTATGCTTGCATCTCAGGGAAACCGTACGATTCCTCTCGAGCTGTGTCGTACTGCCCATTCATGTTGTCCAGACGATCTGGAATGCTAGTCTGATCGTAGGCAGCAGTTAGGGCTTGCTGTGCGATTACACCCGGCTGGTAAACTGAAGTGAGCTGATTCGTAACCGCCGCTCGAGCCGTGTTAACATACGGACCGGCAGTGGCAGTGACGGCCTTCCTTCCCACTACCGCCGCAAGCTTGACGCCCGCTTCGAGTGGCATTGTTTTGAGCGAGGAGCCTCTAAGGACACTAGAGTCGGTGGAAGAGGAGACTAATCGGAAGATCGGACTCCCGCACAACGTCTTCTTCCCTTCCGCTGTGCACAGGACAACCCTCAAATAGCCGTCATCAGCATCGCAAGAAATCCGAAGTATGTCCGTCTCGCGGGGTCGGTGAGATCGGAGGTCTTTCGGAGCCTTCTTCAAGAACTTCTTGATATCTCTCTGCCATGCCCGCTCGTCATTCGGTTTGACTTGCTCAGCCACCGCCTTCACAGATGGAGTCACATCCACCCAAGTGCTTCGAGCGCCCAGCAGACCGCCGAGCTTCAAGCCTGTCTTGCCCGAGAAACCTCTACGCTGTAGCCAAAGGGTGCGATCAGCAGGTAGTTCCCGATCGGAAAAGATGGTGATGGCCAAGTTTGTGGATGATCCACTGTAATAGATAATGCCAAAGGAGTGGCGTAGGATTGAATAGTGCTTGGTAGACTCGTATGGATGACTGATCAGCCCTCCTGCAAAATGTCGTACATCCTGCAAGGCAGACACGAATTTCGATTGCGAGGTAGACGAGTTCGTGGTCGTCGGCGACAGAGAGGTGATGGGGGTTACTGGGGATGATGCTGAAAGAGTATCCTGATAGCTAAACTCAGACAAGATGCTGTTAGGTGATTGAACGAAAGCAGCGGAAGATGGAGATATCATTGAAGGCGATTGAGCTCCGGGCGGTGACTCTAGGGTCATGGCTTGAAGGATAGCAGTTTGTTCCTCTAGGCTGTGATCATCGCCTGGATGAGCGCCGATGGAATGGTTGAAGTCATCCGTTTGCGCTTGTATGAGTGGCGGCCTCTCGTTCTTCTCCTTTTCGGAGACATCCGGCCGACTTTTCGTCAAAGGCATCTCGCCGTGGCATGGAAGTCATTCGAGGAAACTCAGAAACAAGGACTTCGCCTAATGAACGCGGTGCTTGCCAGCAAGCTGCATCTTCAATGCCATGGCTAGAAGCATGAGCCGGATTTCTTTCTCTAGCCCAACACCGCTTGGTGCATTCATCTGCAAGTGGACTGAGGCAGCAGTGAATAACGAGAGGGAAGAGTTGGATATGAGTTGAATAACTTGCAAGGAGAGATTCGGGAACACATGTTCCGCAACTTCCGGCTGAGTATTAAGATCTCCCGCCTTCCACTTCTCCTCCTCCTCCTCCTCAATCTTCTAACTTTCAGCTCGCTGTTGCCTTTTCTAGCCTCTTAGCTCATTGTCAGGCCTCACTTCCCCCTCCTCGATGCTAAAGTTTTGGAGCCAAGGTCATTAGAAGCCTCTGCCCGTAGCCCCTAAAACCGGCAGCTTGCGGCGCTTATTCCGGTGTCACAGATTGCTGGCCAATCAGGGAGTTATACTCTTTCACATTTCTTTAACCTCACCTATCTTTCACTTCTCCCTCATCACGCACGTCGTCAACTACTCACAGTCACACTTTGATAACTTGCACCGAACATTTGTGACGCCGTCGGCTTGTCGAGATTCATGCTGCTCCACCATCTTCCTATGTGGATGAGATCTCCCGCATCTTCGCTCAGGGGCCACCCAGATTCAAGAATCCCGAGACCTCCCTCGTTTCAGATCATCCTGAAACCACGTCCAAACCCATTGGCTGTGCAGACGCCCATAACAAACAGCTCCGATCAGCACATGTAGTGTCCGGGTCTGTGACGAGCCGGCGGTGTCTGCACCCTCACTGGCGCGAAACCGTCAGTGGCTCACCAGCGCAAAATGTCGTGGAATCCGAGTTTCGAAAATCGGATGTCCACTCCTGAAGATGGGGGTTTTTTGTATGGGCATTTATTAGCAGACGTTCCCCGTTTTTCGAGATCGCGAATGGTTCTTTTTCTCTCTCTTTAGCCTGGTTGCTCGTTTCTCTGCGCACGTACGTTCGTTGAGCCTCACTACTAAAAGTCCATTTCTTGAAAATCCGTGGCTGGCCACTGCAAATTGACAGCCTCAGAACGCACTATCTCCGAGTCCAGATACAGCAAATTATCATGTTCAGAACCACACTCTCCTCGATCCTCCTCCTCTCCCTCCTCTCAATAACAACCGCCCTCTCCTTCCCCTCTCATCTCCTCCACGCCCGCCAAACCAACACAAACACAACCACAGACCTCTCCGACCCCTCCTGCGCAGCCTACTCCCGCATCGCAAACCTCTCCACCGTCGGCGCAAACGCAACCTACCGCGCCGCTTACCTGGCCGCCTCGCCCGAGGGCTCCGACCCCGCCCGTGCGCCGCTCGACACCGCGGAATTACAGCTCCCCGCCCTCACGGCCAATAAGAGCCTGAACGCCGAGTGTAGGAATCTCACGACCATAGCTTTCAAGGAGGCGGCTGTCAACTTCACGAATGGGATTGTGCTGCAATTTAAGATTGGGGCGGTGAATTCTGCGGGCAAGACTGGACAGAGTGTGTTGGGACTGGTGACCATATTGGGGATGGTGGTATTGGGTTTGGGACTTTGATGTATAGGTTCCTTTGCGAACTGAGGAGATGACTGGGGAAGCATTCGTGCATGGGCTTGGAGGCTGATTTTTCGTCTCGAGCAATATGTCCTGTGGCCGAGATTGTCGGTCAAACCGGTTGTGGCCGAATTGATCTCAACAAAGAGAATTCCTTGCCACCATGTGGTGTGCCCGAGCCGGACGGATATGTAGCCATTTCAACCAGCCAATTTCGGGGTTCAACGCAATGCTGTACTGAAATGGCGCCCGTCTACTGTTTCTTGCATCTGGGAAACCACATCATATGCTGCCTGTCAAATCATGCCCCGAATAAGTACTCCTTACCAAGACTCGCCGCCTGGAAATTTCAGTGCTGTTTGCCACATGTGCCCTAAAAAATGGACACCATTTAAGCATCCAAGTCGTGAGCAGCACAACTCGTAGCTGTTCTGGTGGGGTGATCTGGGAACTCGAGCGGACCAGGAACGTTGGGGAAAGGCTAGGTATATATAATCCCCCTCACATCTTATTTCGTCGTGTCACGAATCTGCCTAAAGAAGAGAAGATAGCTTCCTCGATAGAGATGTTTGACGCTGCTGCCTGCTCGGGCTGTGCCGCGGGCTCGAACGAAGATGGGCGACTGTGATGATCATCGTGTCCACGTTGTGTCATGAAACACTGTACTCGGAAAGAAGAGTGTCTGGAAGGGGAAATGAAAGGTGGTCTGTGGGTAGGAAAATTCCGGGACCATGGCGACCGTATATGGTTCTGTGTGCCAAACCTAGAATAATCTTCGTATGGTCAAGATCGGCCTATCAACCGTTCAAATGCTGATATCAAAGCTCGCTCTCCGCTCGATCGGTTCTCCAAACGACGTCGAGCGTCGGCTGAGAGTTCTGCTTCGACTGGTACCTCCAGTTGTCGTCCGAGTAATAGTCCGTGCTGGAGTGGCCAGCAGTGCTTGTTCGTCATCATCTTCATCGCTCGAAGTGCTCTCATCACCTGGCATATCTTCAGGCAAGAAGACGCCATCTTCAGGCTCGTCCATGTCTGCTTGGCTTTGTAGATTTGGTATACGGGCCGGCAAGATGAGCATAGCTGAGATTGTTGCGAAAATGATGGCTGCAACAAAGGTCGCCCGCAAGCTGGAAGCGTAGGCCTCAATTACTTGTGTCTTGTGCTTCGGATCGAGGTTGTGAATCGACCGGATTGATTCCCTGGCACTCCGTATAATACGCTCTTTCGTCGCAGCATCCGGTGCTGTGACGTATTTGTTCAGATAAATTGGGAGAGCATTCTGCAGGATCCAGCTGCTGAGAGCCACTCCCAGGATCGAGCCGAGACTTCGAACAAGCCCCAAGGTTGTGGTCGCGACAGCTTGATCTTCTTGATTGTTCAACGCCAGGACCGCGATTGTCGCTGCTGGGAAGAAGAATCCTTGGCCTACTGAGACGAACGGGATGAGCCAGGGGACAAGTCTGATCGGCGTGTCTGCTCCAAGGCAGGTCACTGCAATGGCGCCACCCAACGCTGATATTGAGCCGATGATCATAGGTGGCTTCATTCTTCGTGTGACGGTGATATATACACCTGATGCAATTGCTGTGATGCTGGCTCCAACGAGTGGCGGGAAGAGATAGAAGCCGGAGACTGTCGGAGATGTTTGCCGAACCGCCTGCAGATATAACGGCACATTAAAGATCACCGCGTTGACAGTCATGGATGCGACAAAGTTGCTTCCAATAACATTCGCGACCGGGATCGTTGTGAAAAGCCTCAGTGGCAGTATTGGTCGCTCGGCCCTATGCTCCACAAAGACCAGCCCAATACCCGCCATCACGGCTAAAACCAGGCTGCAAATGACGATAGGATGTGTCCAACTGAAGACATTTCCACCTAGATTGACTCCAAGGATCAGGCCTGAGACTGTCAGAATCATCCCAATGGTTCCGTACGCGTCAAAGCTCTTGAAAGCTTCGCGGATCGTCTTTCCTTGCGTCTTAGCAAGGTTTGGTCCTAGATCGTCGGGACATGAGAGAACTGCGAGAACTCCATAGACACCGATGAAGGGTAGCTGTATGTAAAATGCAGCACGCCATCCAAGCTTGTCACAGAGAAAGCCGCCAAGGGCTGCGCCCAATCCGTTACCAACCCCATAAGCCTGTTGTTTACACGCATCAGCAAGTGCGTTGATAGAAGAGGTGTGCATATGGACTGTGCCCAGTGTTTACCGACAGACTCACCAGATTATAATAGCTTTGATAGATACCCCGATACTCAATTTTGACCATATCACTTGTCAAGATCGAGGCTAGGGAGACGACACCACCGGCACCTATCCCACTTACTGCTCTGGCTGCAATAAAACTTCCAATATCAACAGCGGCTCCGCACCAAGCAGTGCTCGTGAAGAACATCACAATTGCGAATAGCAGCACAGGTCGACGTCCAATGGTGTCCGACACTCGGCCAAAGACGGGCTGAGTTACTGTGGATGTCAGGTAGAAGACGGTGCTTAGCCAAGATGCGGCGTTCGAGGCGTTGAAGTAGGACGTTATAACGGGGTGCGAGGATGCCATCAAGGTTGTGTCGAAGAATGCAATCGTACAACCGAAGATGATTGACCAGAAAAGAAAATGAAAGCGACGACCCGAGATAACGTCGCGGTAGGGGACGTTGGGATGTTTCGCGTCACTGCCCTTCGAAAGCAATGCTGTTCTTTCATCTGTTTGTGATTCTGTGGTCTCTGCCCCATCTTCGTGGACGTGGTCTGCAGTGGCCATCCGGTCGGTGGGCAATACTTTGACGTCGTTCTTGATCATACTTTTTCAATTGATAACGGAGAGCCGAAAACCTTAGTGTTCGCAGGGACCTGCTATCAAGCAGGATTTATCAGTTGTATATGGCCTTCTGTCTAGTCAATTAGACATCATTGAAGCACTCGATATGAGACGGTGTGCAACAAGTGGTCCGCTGAGAGACGAGGCAATACCCAAAGGCCAGACGCTTTGAGATGGCGTAGGACACATAAGGCTGAAAATAACAGAATGCTGACCATACCCCCTTCAGCACGCAGGCCGTATTACTCGTCTAAATGACTCAGAGTCGTGTACTCTGGCTCAGGAAAGTCATATACTTCGTCTTATCGGATGGAATTGGGTTTCTCATCTCAGAAGTGACTGTTTGGGCGGCCTCGCGGCACATATGTCGTGCATGGCTGACCACCAAGATATGCAGGTCCACCAAAGATAACGTGGTGCCTGAAGACGCCCGAATGCTTTGATTGTCGATCGCTCAGCAAGGTGGCGATGAAGCTGTTGTGACGTTAGCAGAGTAGAAGGACGAGGAGGCAAGATAGTATAGTTTCTTGTAAACTTGAAGAGGTAGAGCAGATAGCGAAGACCTTCAACGGAAAGCTCGAGCTGAGGAAGCGGATTTGTGCGGCAGGCACATGTAAAATGACACGATTTAGCCGTCATTCACACTCAGAGCATCTCAAATGACGTGAATGACGTGATATCAGTCACCGATAACAAACTGAAGCCAGCCACCTACGGATTGCGTTTTCAACGCATTGATGTGTCGTAATTCTCACTAACCTTCATTGCAAAATGCTCTGTTAGGCCTTCAGTTGCGCCGATTTTGGACCAGCATGAATCTCAAACTCCAGCGCGCGCTGCGTATTGCGATTCTCGAGTGCGATACTCCCTTGCCAAAGACAAAGGAAAGATTCCATGGCTATGGCGGTCTATTCGAATTCTTGCTTCGCTCAGGAGCAAAGGCATTAGATCGCCCGGACCTGGATCCAGAGTCAAGTCTCGATTTTTCGTTCTGGCAGGTGGAATTGCATCCAGACAAGTATCCGGATCCCCAGGATATTGATGCAATATTGATCACAGGCTCAAGTAAGTAGCATTGACCTCGTGTTGCGGATAAGTCAGCTCTGGGCCATGGGCGTGTCCAGGAAAGAAAAGATTGACAAATGTTATGCTCTTACAAGCAATCGGGGTGAGGTTTGTTGGGATCGGAGCTGACTTCGGCCACCTTTCCAGGACACGACTCTTTTGCTGACACACCTTGGATCAACACCCTGGTGGACTATACGGCAAAGATATTGTCAGAAACAAAGGTACGAGTGATCGGTGTTTGCTTCGGTCACCAGATTGTTGGAAGGGCATTGAAAGCCAAAGTCGGGCGGAACTCTGGAGGCTGGGAAGCAGCAGTGAACGACGTTCAGTTGACCGAGAAGGGCAAGGAACTGTTCGGTGTTGACAAGCTTGTACGTTCGTGTCAAACCTTGGTCCTCTCCATCAGTGTTGACGATTGTACAGCGAATACATCAAATGCACCGCGACGCTGTCGCCGAATACCCAGAGGGCGTTGAAGCATTGGGTTACTCGCCTGTCTGCAAAGTTCAAGGCATGTATTCGCCTAAGCGGCTCATCACGATCCAAGGGCATCCCGAATTCAACAAGGAGATCATGACAGAAATCATCAGCACACGACACGCAACGGGTATCTTCGACGATGAGGCGTATAAGAAGCACATGGGAAAGGTAGACTTGCCACATGACGGTGTGGTTGTTAGTCAAGCTTTTTTGAGGTTTTTGCTGGAGTCATAGTTGCCCAGTGAAGGAGAATTCCCTTTTGCTCGGAATTTCGCGCCAGGACTTCAATAGTGCACGCGCGTCTTCCTCTTCGATAGACACCGAGTAGCTTTAGATAGCAGGGTTTGTTGATGTTCGAACTCGGGACTGAGATTCGAGTCGTGCACAGCCAGCTGAGACGCCTACATTCAGAAGGCTCCTATCTGTACTGTACAGCAATTCTCCCTATTGCAGCCTCACGAGACCATCCTATCAGCATCGGCAGCACCAGCAGGTATTCTTCCTTCTGCAAGATCCTTCTCGATTCTCTCGATCTCCTGAAAGCTCTTAGCATTCTGGATCATTCGTTCTACTCTTTTCTTCTCCGAGTCGGTCAGCTTTGTGCGGACCCCCTTTTGAGACCCGGCAGATCCAACGTCAAACGTCCGACTCTTGACTCCCTTTATCTTTGCAACCAACTCTGTGGGCTTTTCTGCAGTGCCAAATAGGTCCGCCGCCTGCTTGCGCTCGACGTCTTTCACCTTTTGAAAATCGAGGAAGCGCAGCGAGGGTATTGCCCATATCAGATACGATCTGTAGTGCTACGGGCCGATCGTTAGCTTTTTCGCAGTGCTCGCGAAGAACTAGACTCACCTCTTTCTTGGTGACGGGGTTCTCAAGCAGGCTCAGGTGGACCAGTGCTCCGCAACCGGTGAGACCCTCGAGATCAGCCAACTCTTTGACATGGTTGTTCGTCAACACTAATGTCTTGAGGTTTGGTATTTGTTCCGATATCTTTTTGTCGACACTTTGTATCCGATTTCGTGCAAAGAGCAGCGTGTTTAATCGTGGTGAGAGGGGGAAATTTGAGATAATGGTGATGTCGTTGTCGGTGAAATCGATAGCATCTTGCGGGCCTGCAACGCCCAGGTTCTCGATGGTAGGAATTTTGTGGCCTGTAAGACGCGCAAAAAGGCAGAGATGTGTGGTCAACTATGCTCTTGTATCAAAGTGTAGCATCTGCTCTTCTCAGACATACCTCGGAGGTCAAGTTCCCGTTCTTTCAGTGGGTTGAGATAGGAGAGTGAGTTGTGGATGAGGTCGGCAGTGAGCCTCATGGCTGCGGAGTGCGGTGGTTTTGCTACTTGTGTGTGTAGACTAGAGCAACGTTCTAGAGAAATGCACAAGTCGTTGTGTGACGGGCAGGATCAAGGAATATTTTATGCGACGTAGACGTGATTGGTGAAAGCTCAGCAGCCTTGCAGGCACCCCGGAAAACATTTTCGGTGGCTGATCTTCGGCGACTAGGCGCAAATGCTTTCCCGCTCCAGGTGGTTGCACGAGCCAATAATGACGTTGGAGGAGCTCGGCCCCAGATCCTCGGTAACTGAAAGTCGCGAGGTGGTGCAAGGTGGTGTCAACGTTCAGTCAATCGCCCGTGCTTGAGCGCGCTGCCTTCCAAGCTCAAGACCTTCACTATAGGTTTCCTCGTTACACGTCGATGAGCGAGCTCGTCCGCCCGGAGGGCGAGAGCCCCTCTCAAAATGAGTCGACCGATCACAGCATTCTCACGCGAATGCAGCGGTTTCGCACCAATCCATTCCACTTCGCGCATGAGATTTCACTGTTTGTACGAGGCATCGGATGGCGTGCATACGACCGACCGATAGGGCAGCCTGTATTCTACTCTGGCTACACAGCCAACATCAAAGCCGCTACAATGGCTTCCCCTCTTCTGCGGCAGAAGGTTGTTGACCTGACTGAAGAACGTTTGAAAACTGAAGAGAATGAACACCTCCTTGACAGTACAAGCCCGACATACCTTGCCGACCGAGAGAAACGGAGACATGAGATTACATCGCAGCTGTTGGATATCACCGCAGATATGCTGGACAAGATGGTTTGCAAGATGGAGAGCAAGACCTACATTCGCTCAGCGTTCTACGGAGCAACACAATTGCTCACCCGAGCCTACAATGCCGTTCATGTTTCGGACTCCGAGGTGAAGCGACTACAAGAAGTGGCAACTTCGGCAGCCAAGAAAAAGCAATCTATCCTCTTCTTACCTCGTCACACGAGCCACGTTGATTATGTCACCTTGCAAGTAGTTTGCTATCGCTTGGGTCTTACCCTACCCGTTGTGGTAGCCGGTGACAACCTCAACTTCCCGATCGTTGGCGGTTTTCTACAAAGCTGTGGTGCCATGTGGATTAGGAGAAGCTTCGCCAATGATCAGCTGTACACTGCTCTGGTACAAGCTTACCTGGACACCATGCTACAGCAAGGTTACAATCTGGAGTGTTTTATTGAAGGAGGGAGGAGCCGTACGGGGAAGTTGCTCAGTCCGAAATTCGGTTTCCTCAGCTTTGTTCTCGACTCCATACTTGCAGGTCGAACCGAGGACGTTTGGATATGCCCAGTATCTCTCCAATACGACAAAGTCATAGAGGTCGATTCTTATGTCAACGAGTTGTTGGGCAAACCTAAACAAAAGGAGGATCTTGCGGGGTTTCTTTCCGCATCCTCAGTCCTGTCACTGAATCTTGGTAGAATAGATTGCAGATTTCATGAACCCTGGAGTCTCAAGGACTTCATCAGCGAACAACAGGCACGCCAAACTCTTGGCGCGGACTTCTCTGCGGGATCGAACAGCAGGATACGTCTCTTACGCACTCTTGGATACAGAGTCCTCTCAGATATCAATGAAGCCTCGGTTGTGATGCCCACTGCTCTTGTCGGAACGGTTTTACTGACTATCCGCGGGCGCGGGATTGGCAAGTCCGAGCTCGCAAGGCGAGTCGATTGGCTCGCGAAGAGGATCAGACTGAAAGGAGGAAAAGTCGCCGACTTCAAGGGCATGCCGACTTCGCATGTAGTGGAGCGAGCGTTGGATGTTTTGGGACCGAAACTCGTCGGAACCGTTGACGGTCTGGCCGAAGAAACCTTTTACGCCATTGACCGTTTCCAACTGTCTTTCTACCGGAATATGACCATTCATCTCTTTATTTCCGAGGCCCTTATCGCAGCCGCCTTATACAGTAGGGTCAAACAAGGAGGTGGCAGTGCCAATGAGCGTATGACCGAGGCGGAGTTGATTGACAAGGTCACGTTCTTGTCCCAGCTCTTTAGGGGCGAATTTATCTTTACCGCTGGCCAGGGCTTGCAGCACAACCTCGAAGATGCAGTGCAGGGCTTGGTGCGCGACGACGTTTTGACAACCAGCGTGGATGGAGAAACGATGGTCGGATTGTCAGATTCTGAGCGCAAGTCGGGCAGGGAAAGCTATGACCTTTATTGCTTTCTCATCTGGCCTTTCGTAGATGCTGCATGGCTAGGTGCAGTCTCACTACTGGCACTGGCACCTTCGACTGACACCTCTGCGGGCTGGGTCGAGATGCAGAAAGCTCAAGATATGGCTCATTTCGCCGGCCGTACCTTGTATCATCAGGGCGATTTGTCCTACTTCGAAGCAGTCAACAAGGAAGCTCTAAGAAACTCCTACAGCCGGTTCCAAGAAGAAGGGATTATTCAGGTCGCGAAAGCTACAGACCCGAAGAACAAGCCCACAGTCCGCCTGGCTCCTGAATGGAGGCCCGAAAGAGATGCAGTCAGCAACGAACTGAAACCGTCAGGACGTCTGTGGGAGTTCATTGAAAATATCGCACAGTTTCGCCGCGAGGGCAAGAACCGACGCGACGAAGCGGCTGTCTCGACACGCGTGCTTTCGCTGGCCGCGAAATTGAACCAGCAGATCTTTGCCGAGGAATTGCAAATACCTGCAGAGGCTCAGCCGGACTCTGTCAAAGAAAGCAGAAGACGCTCTAAACTATGATCTCACTCTGGCCGAGCACCAACAGCTCAACCCATCTCACGATTGTTGACAAAGTATTATTACTTTCGGCGCTTTGGAGGATATGGAAGACTTACGGGTAGGAGAACGTCAACGACTAGCAGACGCTGAGCGCAACGCAGAGCGGGCGAACTCTCGAGCTCAGGCCATGAGACTCGATACCGAAAAGAAAGCGTGGCTCCACATTCCGCTAATCTGCATATTCCGCTATCCTGTCACGATTTCGAGTACATCCTTCCTGACTCGATCCATCTACACAAGATGACCAATCCCCGATTCTGGCACTCTCCCACCTCGGCAGCGGTGGAGTGCCCCTTAGCTGACACCGAATACGCTGCTAAATTCGGATGGGCCTGGGGTATCACGCTGGTCTCCCGCGTGGGGTGCATGTGGCACAGGCGACTCGCCCTCGAGCCTCGTGGGCATCTTCTCAATCAGCTTGAGTATGCATCGGTAGCATGACGTGTATCAACTGGAAACGACGTCGAGTGCTGGTTACTTGGGAGGCATACTTTCTGTCATCAAGCATTGACCGGGGCCTTTTCCGAGAACCACCAGGACCTGAATGGCCAGGGCCAGCATTGGGATCCTATTTCCTCGGTTCGGCTGCCGTGCCAAGCAGATCTGTCTGCACCACAACTCTTAACCGAACGAGCCTTGTTTTGACTTGTGGCTCAAGTTGAGACCCCGGTAATTGATGAATCGCCGTGAACTTTCAAGGTGGCTTCAGGAAGGACATTTTGCGGGGCCACTATCAACCAGGAAAGCGGTCGACGTAGAACAAACAAGTGAAACAAAGCGCTACGGTTCGAACGGCACCTTCCCGGGCGACAAGCGTTGTAAGACGTCTTGGCGACGTACTCGGCAAGTGCCATCTTTTGGAGTATCCGCCCTTAATGTCTTGGTATTCGTGAGGAGACACATATCCACGAATTGAATCCTGCCAGGCCTTTAACGAAGCTCCCAAGCCAAGAATGTGTGCCACCTTATAGCTTCTTGTCCTGACAAGGTATTGATCTACATCCCAGCCGCTGCTTCCCCAGACTGGCTCTCCGACAGCAACGCAATAGCCTCCAAACAGCCCCATCTTGTGGGGAAGATGTGGTCTATCATGTTGGATGTAAGTATCCGGGCATATTCATGGGTCTCATAAACTCTTGAAGTATCTCCTGCAAGTAGGTTCGCAAGGGCAAGAATCTCCTCCGGTTACGCTTCCGCAAAAATACGTCCTTGTCTGATCCAGGTTGAACTCACCCAGACACTATCATGGGCATCAGTGAGCAGAGGAAAACGCCGATCAAGGCGAACTTGAAATGTCTCTTAATATGTCTGGCTGTCTCGATGGCAAACTGCCAATATGGGTTCGACACAGCGACTGTGGGTGGTGAGTGTTTGCGAGCATCGATCATCTCCGCGATATGGCCTCTATCACGAATAATGTATCGATGCCGCTAACACACGTACAGGCTTTCAAGCGATGATCGGCTTCCTTGAGATCTTCGGTTATGAAAACCCAGAGTCAAAGACTGGCTGGAGTATACATACCCAGACCCAACAATTGATGACTTCACTCATCAATGTTGGCACCATCATCGGCGTGTTTGTCACAGCTCCTTTCGCAAAGTACTTTGGCCGCCGAGAAGGTATCTGGGTCGCCTCCCTCATCAACTTTGTCTCTGCCGGAGTCCAAGTCGGCACTACCTCCATCGGCGGGCTATATGCAGGAAGAGTACTCATTGGTCTTGCCAACGGCTATTTCATCACTTTCGCGAATATCTATGTTGCTGAAGTGTCACCTGCGCATATGCGAGGTCTTCTGGTCTCATTCTTTGGTGTTTGGGTCAACATTGGCTCCGTGCTGGGGGCTGTTGTGAGTACACCCCGAAACTTGTCTCAGATTGCCCAGAATCTCCATCTTCTGGTTGTCCCGATACAGCTCTTGTGGGCTAACAAAAAGCTAGGCCGACAACTACTCCAAGCAGCATCTCAACAAGCTGTGTTATCAAATCCCACTGGCAAGCATGTTTGCTGTGCCGTTTTTGTTGACCATCTTCATGTTTTTCGTCCCGGAGTCGCCCAGGTAAGTTGATTTCAATCTCCGAGAGTGAAGCAATGCTGAAAGTTCAACAGATGGCTACTCCTTCACAACAAGCCAGAACAAGCCAAACGGGCTCTGGAACGGCTTCGAGGCAATTCCCTCGCACCCGAATTTCTCAACGAGGAATACGCCGAGATGGTCCGCGGTATCGAGGAGGAGAAGGAACTGGCCTCTGCAGCCACTTACTTCGACATGTTCAAGGGGACAGACCTGAGGAGGACGATCATCTGCCTTGGAACCATCATGTCTCACTCCGGCGCTGGACTGTGGCTGATCATCGGCTATGGAACTTTCTTCTTCCAGATTGCGGGAGTCGACAAGCCGTTCCAAGCTTCAATCATCTCGACCTGCGGCAGCTTCGCAGGCGTGCTCATTGGTCTTTACTTCACCACGAAGGTCATCGGACGACGGACCTCCATGCTGTTCGGCTCAGCAATGGCCAGTCTCTGCATGCTGGCAATCGGCATCGCATATGTTGTTGGAGGAACCTCGAAACCAGCTGGCTCCGCCATCGTCGCGTTCATGGTTATGTACGGATTCTTCTACAACGGATTTTCTGGCACATTGAGCTGGCCTGTTGCCACGGAAGTCGTCAGCTCCCGGCTGCGTGTCTTGACGATTGGCGTGTGCACTGGCATCAATTATTTCTTCAACTGTGAGTTTTAACTAGCCGGTCATATGACAACTGGTTCCTAATTGTTCCGCAGGGCTTACCAGCTATACCGCACCATACTTCATCAACCCGAGCGAACTCAACTGGGGCGGCAAGTATGCATTTGTTTGAGCCGGCTCCAATTTCTGTGTCTTCCGTAAGTTGTCACCTCTCTTCTCAACAGGGAACACTACTTTACTCCAGATGGATATACTGACAAATTAACTCAGTATTCTTCTTTTTCCTTCTTCCCGAAATGAAAGACCGCACACTCGAAGAATTGGACGAGCTCTTCCAAAACAAAGTGTCTGTTCGAAACTTCAAAAAATACCAGTGCGTCAGCTCTGAGCGGGCGAGAGAGGTTGCGATGAAGGATGCTGGGCTTGAGACGAAGGGAAACGTTGTTGTTGAGACCGTCGAAGATGCGAATGAGAGTAAAGTCTAGATTCATACGGGGCGCGGAACGAATGAAAGGCTCCCGATGTAGAGAGCGAACAGCAGCCTCGTTGCTGACGGGTGGAATGGCGGTAAAGAGCGTTTCCTCATCAACGCTGGCAAGCGCTCAGTAGATTTCGGCTTGTTAGGCCAAGTATCAGAACTAGATGTCGAATCCGATGAGGCGTCTTCCCAGTAGTCAATTGCAATCCCTGCCGCCGAGCCCATTGAGCCATGTACACCTTGGTCAAATCCGGATCAAATATACTGTCTAGCCTTTTCTGCGCTTCTGGATTTGCTGTTTGTCCTCGTCCACTTCTGACTTTCTTTTTCGCTCGGCTTCATGCACAAGGAGGGCTGTAGTTGCTTTTGTGGAAAGACGACAATGCGCGAGTGCTGATGGTGTCTTGCCCTCGCGGTTCTTCCGTGTCGGGGAGGCCCCTTGCTCCAATAGCTTCAGCACAAAATTTTCATAGCCGGATTGAGCCGCCCAGTGTAGCGCTGTGTTGCCTTCACTATCAGAAGAGTGTATGTCTGCACCAGCAGAGATGAGTATTTCCATGAATCTCGTCGTTCTTTCGTTCCCAGGCCACCCGCCATATGGACTGGTACTACATTCACAACGGAGCAGACGAGCCAGCGCTTCCTCTCCCTGTGGAAGGTACCTGTAACTCGGATGCGGATCTGCTCCTCCCATAAACAGAATATCTACCACATTCCATGCACGGGCGTGGATGGCATAGATGAGAGCACTGCATCCAGTATCGTCTTTCACATTCACATTGGCTCCCTTATCAATGAATAAGGCAGCCGTTGCATCCATGCCTCTTCGAGCTAATAGCATCAGTGCGGTTACGCCTCTTTTCGTGGCATGCTCAAGATTTGTACCCTTTTCGAGCAGTATGTTTATAACGGTTTGGAAGCCGCCGTGCGCAGCCCAGCGTAGCGGTGTATTCCCTGCCTCATCCGTATCCTCGAGGTTTGCCCCTCTCTCGATGAGACCGGTCACGATGTGACAATAACCAGCTTTCGCGGCCAAAATCAGTGGCGTACGTCCTCCTTGATCCTTGGCATTGGGGTCCGCGCCGGCTTGCAGAAGACGGTCGGCTACGGCAGTGTGTTGGTTGCTGACCGCTTGGATCAGAGGTGTAGAGCCGGTCGTGTCTCTGGACTCTACGCAGGCTCCAAGGTTAAGAAGTATGTCTACCGTCGATACCTCACCACTTCTAGATGCTGTCACGAGCATTGATTCGCCCTTGAAATTGGTGCTTTGCTCTATATCGGCGCCTAACTCGAGCAGTAGACGCGCCACTTCTAGCTGGCGGTGGATGATTGCCTGGGAAAGCGAGGTCCGAAATTCCAAGTCCGTCTGATTCGGATCTGCTCCATTACGCACCAAAAACGTTACATGGGCTGTCAGACCTCTCGCAGCTGCCCTGATAATTAGCTGCGGATCAGCATCCCTTGAGCCGGTATTCTGCCCAAGGAGCAACCGCTTGATAGCCATGTTGTTGGTTTCATTGGCGATGGTTGATGGTGCTGGCTCATAAGGATTGTTGGGTTTCGGATCGGCGCCATGCTTGAGCAATAGCCTAACCAATTGTTCATCTTCGTTAAATATCGCATTCGCCAGTGCCGAACGTCCTTCATAGAAGCTGCGGTTGGGGTTGGCACCTTCCTTGAGCATGAGTTTCACCAACTGTGTGTGGCCTTTCTTTACAACTTCTGATAACAACTGAGGGGCCACTTTCACTTGATGTCCCTGTCGAATGCAAATTTTCCGCACTGATAAGCCACTATACCATTCGTACCTAATCAACTCCAACCTCTCATGGTCGATCCTTCGGTAATGGTGGAGTGGTTCGGAGCATGTTTCCACGAATATGGCCAGGCGTTGATTCATGTCATCGAGCTTACATGGGAGGACGGCGAAGACGAACGGCGAATCGCCGATGCTTTTGAAGATTTGTGTCCAGAGAAAAACCCCTTTGCTGTTGATAGTGATTGGTTCTGAAACGTGTTCCAACTCCTCATCCATCACCACGTTGAAAGAGTCGTTAAAAGCATCTGGCGATGGTGCGAAAGGTCCAGAAAAGTCTGAGGTTTTAGACCACTTCCAAGCAAAGATCGTATAGTCATCGTTGGCTTTGATGATCTCCTCTTGAAGTCGCCTAAAAGCCTTGTGCTCTTCACCGTATAATAGAGGCATAGTAACGCCAAAGATGCCCAACAACGAATATGCGCGGTCTTCTATCCGAGTACACTTCCTAGAGGCCCAAGACATTCTCTGAGCGACACTGAAGCCACGTAGATCTTCTCCAAGCAGGACACGCCTGGGTATCCGGGTGGCAGATGACAAGTATTCTGTGAGTGACGTTTTAGTACCAATCTCGCGCCATTGCGATCCATGAAGATGATAACTGAAGGAGCGATCAGCTCCTGGAGAGTCCAGCCCTCTTAAACCATTTGCTTTTAGAGAAGCTGAAGCTCCAATTTCGTTTAACATCCCGATCGCTTGACTGCACGTCATTGAGATGAACAAAACATATTGTTGCATCTTCGTAGAACCGAAACATGGAGTTGATGGCTTCTGAAAGCTCTGCACTGCTGGATTTATCGATACAACAGGTGTCGATCCAAACATAATCAAGTCCACGACGCGCAGCGACCCTGCAAGTCATTTTCACCTTTTTATACCCTCTCCGTTTCTCAACATGAGCGTCATGGACTTGTTGGAACGTGATCTCATCGTCACCCCATGTGTGTGAGAGTATGGCGTACAACGGAATCTGTGAGCCTATAAAATATTCCAGCTTGCGCGTGTGGACGTTGAGGAGGTACATGATGCCGTCCTGAAATCATCGGAAAAGACGCTTTTAGAGGGATGGAAAACATTCCACATCAGGATTGAAAGCTGCGAAGTGTCCGAATTCGGGCAACACCTCTGGTATTGTCTGTTTGTCGCAAGTCTGGTGTCTGAAGGCTGAAACGATGAGAAGTGAGAATGAGAATGCCTCAAAGACGCAGCTATTCCTGGCTGCTGTCATCCGAGCAAGATGGGAGAGCAAACCACCCCGCGAGACATCGTCAGCGTTTTCAGGAGCAAGATCGCCTGATAACAAAAGACAATCAAAGACGTTGCGACATTCGTCTTAAAGATATTAGGCTGGAGCTTGAGCCACGCAGCGCTCACTTTGTTGCCTGACAAAGGACCAACCACGCCTCGTGTAAGTCAACCAATAAACGGAAAGACGTCGGGGAACTTGGTCATGTGCCAAGGCCAGTCACGTGACTAATCTTTGTCACCTGAACTTCCAGAATTCGCCGTTGCGCGACCAGGGTTTTGGACTCAACGGGCAGGGCTATGACTCTACGACCAGCCAATATTCTCGAGGTTGGGAGCAGTCGCTTCCACATTCTCTCGGACGCTTTTGCACAATTTGCCGGGCAAGGCATACAGATGCTCTGATGCCTTCGATAAGGAAGAGACGCGCTCGTCAGGGCTTAGGTGGGTCTCACACTTGGTCGTATGCAAGGTTGGCCGCGGCACTTAGTACGGTGGCGAGGACGCACTGGAAGGACGGAGAGACTTGAACGCGGCAGGAGGGAAATTCCACAACGTCTATCACCGAATATACCTATCAAATCGTAAAATCTTTATTCTCGTCGACAGTACAAACAGACTTTCCAGGGTCCGTCTACTACACTCGTGAACGGACGATTCTGGCATAGGATGCCAAGTAAGCGCTGGAAGCGAAATAGTATCCTTACCTACTTCTGACCAGAGAACCTATGAAATACCGGAACGAACTACATCCGAGAGACTTGTGCCGAGCTTCTGCAACAAGAGCAAGGCACGTGTCGGAACGACTTGATGGTCGTTGTAAGTAACGCTATGTTTGTCGGCAAAGGAGACATCTAGTTTTCTTATATACGAGGTCCCATGCAAATGATTTCACGCAACGCATTACGGAGAATTGTCCCTAGCGAAGTCATAAGTTGTCTCAGAGATAAGCTGGTAAAATGGCCATCGAGATCTCACCACAAATTGACCCTGCGATCCGCTCTCTGCTAGCAGCAGACGCAGCAGAAATCAAGTTACCTCTTCTGGAAGCCACAAAAGTTGCCGCACCTTCAGTGCTGGTTTCAGAGTTGAACAGCTCAAGCGTAACTCCGACCAACAAGAGAGAAGACGGAACGGAGCTAGAATCTGGTCCGTCATTTGATCCTAAGGCCCTTCAAGCCCAGTACGATGCGGAACGCGACAAAAGGCTGGCTGCCAACTCAAAGGGTGTCGGACAATACATCGCGGTCAATGATCCCGATCATCCAGTGTTCGGCCGCTATCTCCGTGACCCATACATCACCAACAATATCGTACGTGATGCGATTGAGGCGGAGACAGAAGTGCTCGTGATCGGAGGAGGGTACGGCGGCCAGCTGGTAGCTGTAAGACTAATTGAGAAGGGCATCACCAACATCAAGATCGTGGAAAAGGGTGGAGACTTTGGCGGTACATGGTAAGTGCTGCAACATCTCAAACATCATGGGTAAGTCTAGCTGACACAATTCCGAACCAGGTATTGGAACAGATATCCTGGTGCACAGTGCGATGTCGAGAGCTACGTATACATGCCCTTGCTGCCAGAAACCGGATGTATCCCCACGGAAAAATATGCGAGGTGCGACGAACTGCTTCGCCATGCCCAAATGCTTGGCCGCCACTATTGCCTTTACGAGCGAGCCCTTTTCCAGACAGAAATCAAGCACCTCGAATGGGACGAGTCAAAATCGCGATGGCTCGCGCGAACCGATCGTGGTGACTCCCTGTGGGCGCGCTTTGTCGTATCTGCATCAGGTCCATTGCACAAACCGAAACTCCCCGGGCTCCCAGGTCTCGCGTCCTTCGAAGGACACAGTTTCCATACCACTCGATGGGATTACGACTATACAGGCGGGAATACTCGAGGAAACCTCCACAAGCTAGCAGATAAACGAGTCGGCATCATCGGAACAGGTGCCACGGCGGTCCAGGTCGTGCCGCGACTTGCTGAATGTGCAAAAGAGGTCTTCGTGTTTCAACGAACGCCGAGTAGCATTGACGTTCGGGGCAACCGACCAACCGATCCGGAGTGGGTGCAGAGCCTTGGTGAAGGCTGGCAGAAGAATCGTATGGACAACTTCAATATAATCGTGAATGGAGGCTATCAAGAGGAGGACTTGGTTTCCGACGGCTGGACGGACATCATGCGGAAGCTGTTACCTCAACTCCCTGACGACACAAGCAAAGATGTCGACTTGGTAGCCATGGCCAAAAAGCAACAGATGTACGACTTTGAAAAGATGGAACAAATCCGAGCTCGTGTCGACTCAATAGTCAAAAACTCCCACACCGCCGACAAACTCAAGCCATTCTATCGCCAATTTTGCAAGCGCCCGTGCTTCCATGACGAGTATTTGCAAAGCTTCAATCAGCCAAACGTGCATCTTGTTGATACCGATGGCAGAGGTGTTCAAGCTATTACAAAGCGAGGTGTGATGGTTAGCGGGAAAGAATATGAGCTCGATTGCCTTATTTACGCCACCGGATTTGATATGGCAACTGAGTGGACAAAACGCAGCGGCTATGAAGTTGTTGGTGAAGACGGGCTGGCACTATCTGAGAAGTGGCGCAACGGCCCCTCCACCTTCCACGGCTGGACCACGCGCAGCTTCCCGAATTGCTGCTTCATCCAAGTCACCCAGGCAGCGATAACTCCAAACATCATTCACGTGACAGACGAGCAAGCGAAGCACTTTGCCTACGTCATCAGTGAAGCAAAGAGAAGAGGTATTGAGACCTTCCAGCCTACGCAAGCAGCTGAAGATGCTTGGGTCCAGACGATTCTTGACTTGGGAAAATTCAGGGAGGCATTCAATAAAGAGTGTACGCCAGGGTATTACAACAACGAAGGCAAATTCAGCATTGTAGCGGCTAAGAGTGCTACTTACGGTGCCGGGGCATTGAAGTTCTTCGAATTGGTTGATTAATGGAGACAACGAGGGGATCTTGAGGGGCTGGAACTGAGGATGCAGGAAGCGCCAGGAGACAGATCTTGATCAGTGGATCACAGCCGTCTCTTCTACGTAGGTAGGAAGTTATGTCATTCAGATGAAAGCATACATTTGCGCATCTGTGAAAAAGACGGAGGCCAGAAATATAGACGCAAGACGTGAATGCAGCGCGTGGATTTCACCGAAGTAAAGATCGAGAACGATAGCTATGCCTTCAACTGGGGTTTTCATGTCATTCTGCAATGTTGACGCAATCTTTACCTATGACATGAGCTTGTTCTTAACACCGCTTGCCCTTCTACGAAAGAGTACATCATTCGTAGCCTTCGACTTCTTATCTCAGGACGTCCGTATCACATAGTACCTGAGCATTCAATCAGCCCTTCAGGCTCCTTCACTTCAACCAACAGTTTCCCTTTTTGATGTCAGTAAATAGATTTCCAGTGCCGAAGATAGGAATTACCTTTGTTGATACCGCCAAATACATCACGAAGCGCCTTTTCCGCTTGATCCAAGCCTCCCGTCACGATTGTTTCTGTGCTCTTGATCTTACCCTCTGAGACCCATTGCGCCAGCTCTTTGAGTGCTGATGGAAATTGTTTGGTATAATCAAAAACAAGGAAACCTTGCATCCTGGAACTTAAATTAGTGCTACTGTGCTTGCGACCTTAGGCGTTTTACCGGATCCGCATCATGACAATGTTCAAGTAGTTCTATTACATGTTAGATTGAGGGCATCAATAAGATTTGGTGCAGTACCTTTGGTCCTTGTGGGCTTTCTGTGTTGTATTGGCTCAAACCTAGGTGTTCACGATGGTTAGACTTGGGTCATTGTCGCTCTGACCAGCGAAACCTACCACCACACATGACAAAACGCGAGAACTGGCTTGCTCTTGACAGAGCAAGATCAAGAACCTCGCCGCCGACTGCAGAAAGTTTCAGTCAGCAAGTATTGTGAAGCGACCAGACTCTAGACGCTCACCATTGTCATAGAAAAGATCAATCAAGTTCTGCTTCCATCAGTATTTTGATTCTGCCAACTTTTCCTTCATTTGAACTCCACTCACAGGTGTGGCAGATTCAAACTTGGCGACGAAATCTGGATCCTTGTAGTTGAGGGCATCATCGAATCCCAAATCCTCCTTCAACCACCGACATTTGTCTTCACTGCCGGCGATCCCCACGACTGTTGCCCCTTTAAGCTTGGCGATTTGTCCGGCAACACTTCCTGTTGCACCCGCCGCGCCGGAGACGACAACGAAGTCTCCTTTCTTCACATGGCCTATATCGATCATACCAAAGTAGGCCGTTAAGCTGGTCATCCCTGGGAGGATTCATTAGAAACCAACCAGGGTGTGAAAAGAACGGTGCCACTCACCAAGAACGCTCAAAGCATCTACCAGTTTTCCTCCGCAAGGGACTTCAAAAGCTTGTAGCTCATCGCCTTTGCAGACTTTTAGCTCTGTCCATCCGATGAGACCAGTAGCATAACTCCCAGCTGGAAATTTCGAGTGCTTGCTTGATCGAATCGTTCCGACGGCGAAACCTCGCATGATTTCCCCAATGCCCACTGGTTCCACGTATGATCGGGTATCATTGAGCCAGCCTCTCAATCCTGGATCGATGCTGATGTAGTTTGTCTCGAACAAAACCTCACCATCCTTGAGATCATCTGGAGATGGGGCTGGATTGCCGGAGTTGACCGAGAACGTCTCTCCAAGGACGATGTCGGCCTTAGGCCGCTTGGCCAGCGTGACTGTCTTGTAAGTCGATGACATGTTCAGCTATTATCTGTCGTCTTTTGAGCTTATCTAGCCCGCAATGGCAATTTTGAAGAGAACATATGTAGAAGATGGGAGGTACTCTTGTCGGAGGAGGCCAATGTCCTGCTTCACAAGAGCACGCCTTTCAGGGAGTCAACTCCTAACAGTAAGAGTGCACCGGTGTTAGGAGATTAGGGCAAGGCTTCAGATGCCATCCATCGCTGAAACTATACGAAGCAGGATTTGCGTGATTTCCAACTTGCCTTTCTGGGCAAAGTATCGAAGGCGCCCCACGAGGTGCGTTGAGCAAAATGACACTTGATCTCCGGACTTTCTCTCAGCGGACGAACGGAACTTATCTGAGCTGTCCACTCAGGTTTTCCAAAGTCGGCAAGGCTCAGACTTCGGGGTTGCATCATGCCTAACAAATTGTTCCGATAGGAATGAAGAAATGAACTACAATAAAGTTATCTGAAAACCAGCGCTGGAAGTACCGAGGCAAGAATCGGAACTTTTTAATTGCTGCCACGCGATTGGCAAAGGGCTGCAAGCGGCTGGAGGGGCCACATAGTTTTCTCTATCGGAAACCAACTCTCTCATTGGCTTGATGTGCTAACTGAGTTTGCAGAATCGGCAAGACGGGAGAGAGCTGGATTTCGCGTCATTTCCCTTTGACTTACAATAGTTTTGTTGCTGTGAATCTACTGGGTGCTTCGTGACTAGGCTTTGCTGTGGGGACATAGTGACCTCCCAAGTCGTGACTCTAGACGTGAATATGTTTCGCTGATTTTACGATACTGGGTTAAGGACGATTGGAAGAGTTTTCGATCTCTGCCGAGCACTTCGAGGCTACTGAGAGACGCAGCTGACCAGCTTTCAGTACAGTCTAAGCATTTTCTGCCTAAAGTTCTCCCGCCTAGGTTGAATTTTTGTCTGCAGCATCAGTGACGCGCAAAATCCTCCCATTGCTCAAAATGTTGCCAATGACTCGCAGAGCTCCAGTCCAAAGCCCACATTAATTGAAACTTGCCCTGGGTGGCCCGTTCTCCAGTTGAAACTCTCCCCAATGCTATCATCCGCCTTGCGGCTTTTGTGCATCTTTTCCAACTTATCTCTTCTGAGCACCTTCTACGTCGACGCCATATCACTGCAGCCATTTCAATATTGAGCTGGCGCCCATTGATGCCTCGCTATAAATCCTCTCATCCTCTTGCCAAAGATGTATCTAGTATTGTCAGTGTTCGACGTAGTAATGACTTAGGGCCGATACATACACTGGTATTGCTGAGAGCGCCATGCCAGCCGTAATGCCACCAAGGGCGAAGAAAACATTGCGGACGCCACTGCTTGCGATCCAATCATTGATGTAGTAGGTGGAGCCGAACGCAAACATATTCTTGATCAGCACCATCACTGACACCGCCTCTGCAGCTTGTTCGCGATGACAGTCGACTGTATAGGTGATGGCCACCGTGACCGTCAAAACGACACCGAAGTTGATGAAGGAAAGTGAGAGAATGACTGGCAGTTCCCAAGCCATTCCCGACCCTAGGCTTTGACCTGCAGAGAAGAAACCTGTGGCAGTGAAGAGAAGGTAGCATGCCATTGCTGGGAGGCGAAATTCGGGTTCTTCAAGCCTTTTGTTAACAACTCAGTGCTCATTGAATAATAAGGTTTGACTTACCAAAGATGCCGTGATTTCGCTTAGCGAGAAACTTGACGGTCCCATCAATCAATGGCTTCGCGACGAGGGTGCCGGCGATCGACGCCAAAAAGGGCGACAGAAAGGTGTTGCCTACTGCGGCGACACTGAAACTGTATGGCGGCGCAACAAATATTTGTGATGCTCCGATCGTCAATATAACAATCCACGTGATCGCAGTCATAAACACGATTGATGTCCAAAGGACGATTGGCGATCTGGCGATTTGTAACGGACCGAGCAATGTCTTCCAGAAAGAGATTGGGCGGTTGTACCCGCTCCAAAAGTCCAACTCGTTCCAGAAGGATTTCCGCGCAAACCTTGACGAACGATCCGATGCCTGGACGTGACCACGAATATTGTTATTTGTCTCAAGTGAGGTCTTGCTTGCAGGATACCCTGCGGAGCGCTCTACTTGCTCAAGGTGAACTTTTCCCTGGAAAAACGTCAATATCTAGATATGCAAAAGGAGAAGGATGAAAGACAAACCAGAGCCTTCGTTTCAAGGTTGACCACATCAATTCTGACGACTTCTGGCCTGTCAAAGGCGGTTTCAGGCATGAAGAAGAAGGTGAGAAGAAGGTTGACAACCAGAGCACCAGCCATTGCGTAGGAGCAAACGCGCCACGAGTAGTGTTCAATGAGCTGGCCTGCGATCAGTGGTCCAAGACTGACGCCGGCCATGAAAGCTAGGTTAAACATTGCAGTTCGGAGGCCACGTTCGTGGACGTACCTAGAAGGAATCGATTAGCGACTGCTGGTCTCACTGTAGCATTGATTCGACGTCATTTCCGACCTACCATAAGTCCGCGATCGATGCTGGAACCAAGCCTTCCATGGGCGCCATACAAAAGCCTGCGAGTGCTCGAGATGCGATGAATGAACCGAAACTCTTGGCCGCAGAACCCCAGAACACTGTCAAAACCAAGCCAACACCAGTGACGAGATAAATCGGACGCTTGCCAAACTTGACGGCCAGCACATTGGTCAGAACAGTGGCTCCGGCCAGACAGACGATAAGTCCACCGTTCGTTCCCGACGCGAATTTGGACAACGAGACGTTCCATTCTTGCGCAAGCTGGACATACGCAGCAACAAGAAGTGGCCCAATCGCTGACAAGCTTTAGTGACTGGGTTTACACAATGAACCACGGATCTTACCTCCAACGCAGGCTGTACCCCAGATGGTGGCAATGATAAACATCTCTTTCCTCCAGCGCGGCCAGTTGAGAGGGTCATTAGGGTCGTCCGAAGGCTGTGGGACGAGGATGATCTTGCCGGTTGGGTCATATTTCAGCCCCAGTGAATCTGCTAGGCCAGCCTCTGGTATTCCAGCACTCTCTATCATCTCAAGAGGGGCAGTGCCAGGTACATGCTCCAAATGATAGTCTTCGAGTATTCCTAGAGGCATTTTGACGGGTTGATGGCAGAGGACAGAAATTTGGTTGTAGAGAGTGAAAGACGAACAGTAGAGAACGTTGAAATGCTAAAGTGGCATCCAGAAGATAAACCCGACTGCGGTCGTCTAGCATATGGAGGGAAGTTAAATCTGGAGAAGGCCTCCCCAGATCTTATGCAGCTATGACCCCGGAAAGCTTAGCTGGACAAGGGTTGAAAGTTGGAACGCAATCCCGTTGGATGAGACCGCGCCCTGAAATCTTGGAGATAATTGAGTTCAAGCGAAAGGAGGTAAATTCTTCCGGGGGCCGCTAGTTTTGAAGAAGTGCCTCGGTAGCGGAAGAACGTGAGTTTTGGAGTGCGAGTGGCTCCCTCCGGGTTCCCCTAAAATGAGCCAGAATAGGATCCTGGGCTTCTCCAATCAGCACATATTGTCCGCTGCAGTCCAAATGACGGAGATACTAAGTAACGTTTTCCTCTAAAGGAAAGAGCAATGGCAGCCATGCAGATTAAGAGAATGTTGCTGACATTTTCTCGCGTGGAAAGTTTGGTGTAAAAAGGTGCAACTTCGCGAAGGTCAAGAAAGTCGACCAGAACTCTTGCAATCGAGCAGTCGTCATGGTGACGGAAGTGGTGTGTTTTCCTTTGAGGGCAACAAAATCGGCAGAGACAGAGAAAGCCTTGAGAGACACTCTAGACATTGTCACACGGCAGGAGGGCTTCCAGAAAGCTTGCTGGGGCTGGGAGAGTGAAAATCCCAAGACGTGTCGACTCCTAGTGGATTGGGACACGGTTGAATCTCACCAACAGTTCCAAAAGAAAGAGTACCATCATCTTCCCCTTCCCTGCATGTATTGTATGTTGATCGCTTCTTAGTTGTTACAAGCCTTTTTTGGATCGTCTGGATCAACTCGTCATCGTCAGTGAGATCAAGGCTTTCCATGCTCATCTTTCCACACAATCATCGAACACAGCCGTTAGCAGGAGCGAGTCACCTGTTATTGAGGTTTTCTTGGCATATTTTCCTCCAAATTATTCGACTGCTGAGCAGCAGGAATTTGAAGAGAACATGAACAAATTTGTCGCAATTCTGGAGGCACAAGCCTCAACAGACAATGGTTATGCAGGTGGATGGGCCATGGAAGAAATGCCCATCCCAATCACATCGACCAAAGCAAGGGTCTATGTTGCTTGTTTCGGCTGGCAATCGGTGACAGCGCATCTGGAGTTGTGTGAAACGCTACTGTTCAAGGCGAACGCTCATCTTGTGAATCAAGCGAGGGGGCTTATGCATACCCAGGTGGTACACTTCGAAGCAGCGAGAGTTGGACATGGAGGTCATTTTTGAAGTGGAAAGGGCCGATTGAGAGAATTGGGACATTTGAGGATATCAAGGCACCGAACTCCATCCACATAGCAGGCTGCCTCTAGCTTTCGTACAATCGAGAGGCATATGTAGCTACCACTCCAACTCGATTTCGGCTCGAGTTCGTGGAATAGCATTATTCTTGCTGCTGGCTCTGAATCCTGGCGCGCATTGATCTTGCATGATGCTCTGACAAAAAGCTGTTCTTGAGTGAAGGGAATGTAAACACTGCTCGTGGCAGAGAAGCTCGACAGGTCCGTTTACTTGAGTGATTCTTTGCGCTTAGCTTCTATTCTGTAGTGTCATTGTACAAACCTCCTCAGATCGCCACAGCAGCACAGATGTCCGCGGCTATAGCTCTGCAGCGAGGCCACGGCTCTGTAGAACCTCACTGCAATGCAGTCGGAAAGCCGGTGAGCCACGTCATCTGATCAAGGTCGATTTGAATATCTGGAAGGTCTAGAAGGTCCAGCGAGGATGAAAAGTTGATCAAATTCTGATACGATGGATGATCCATGGTCACACCATCTCGTTGTTGACCTGGGCTACCGTCAGGACCAAAAGTTTCGACAGGACTTGAAAATGACTCCTGATTGCGTGTTCGGTCAATCCTCCAACCTGAATGCGGCGTCCTCGACAATACCTGCTGCGGTTGAGCGTCTTGGTTGGATTGATTCTGGAGTCTTTTGGATGGATGCTTCGACGCCTGGTCGAACAGCGCTCGCAAGGCTGCGACACACCGTGCGGCATGTTTGCTGAAAGAGGAGAAGAAGTCTAATGTGGCATGCACCTTGTGCCACGAATCCACGATAATGGCCTCCGTCATTGCAGCCGTTATATCTGGATGCAGGCGTGCTGCGACGAGGATTGTTGCAGCGGAGTATGCATAAAAGATGTTGTACCATCACGCTGGTAATAGTTCGTCCATCTTTCCGAGAGGGTTGACAGTCACCGCCTCGTGGAGGACGGATATAGTGTCCACGGCAGTCTCAACGCAGGTGATACAGCATTGTAGGACAATTTTCCAAGGCAGTATGCGCTCGTCGGAAGGCGGGACAGTTTCACGAGCACAAAATTTGGCCAGGAGAGGTCGAAAAAGCAATACTCGGATATGATGGTGACGCATCCGAAGCACGTTACTCTGCCTTTGGTGCATCCTAGATCTGGCTGGGTCCGAAACATCCCATTTCAGATGGACTGGCAGATTGCGACGCCAAACCCAGATGCTCCTGTCCATTTCAAGAACCTTTCCAATGGCCTTGGCCCCCAAGCCTCCGGAGTCACTGGCAAGAAGGTCGCCATGTGAGCCCCACGAGTACAAGGGGGTGCTGTACCAAGCGGTAAGGAGTTCAGCCATCATCTCATACAATTTCAGAGTTTCCACGAAGAAATCGTTTGAAGCTTCTGGAGCCCACAAGCTAACATCTGCAGCATAGTCGTTATTCTTTTCTGTCATGGAGGCTGTAGGTAGAGACACTGCTGCTGCAGCATGGGGCGTTATCATGGGTGATCGACCATAAGTCATTGATAGCGTCCGGTCCATGAGAACACAGCCATGCCAGACTCTGCGGATCATGCTGGTCTCGTCTTCGGGACTCGCTCCTGCGACTTGAGGCAGATCGAGGCCCAGACTTTGAGCTATGCGAATCGCTAGACCCACAAAGGTCCAGCACTGTTGTGAATCGTGGGTACTTTGCAGGTACTGGCCAAGCAGTAGGAAGCACTGGACGCTAGAAATCGACTGCCTTCGAACTAGGTCAAGCTCGAGAAATTCGTCCGCGCGCCGATAAAACACATCAGCTTCGCGTGCTCGGTGTGCAGGCTCGATTGCGGCATCAAGGTTGCATGCTAAAGCAAAGACAGTGTTGAGCGTACAGAGAAAAGTGGGAAACTCTTCGTCAAGATCGCCGCCAGTCCACAGCAGTTGATACATGGGCTGAAAAGTCTGCTTGTCCAAAAATGGATACAGTGTATCCACCAGGTCCCAGTAGCAGTTTAGTAGATGGTCAGCACGGTGTCGGGGAGGAAGAATATAATCGTCGAGGCGGGGATGTCTCCTGTGCGATTTCGCTGGAGTGCTTTTTGGAGACGTGCTTTGTTGAGCATTGGAAAATGTCGAATTCCGATTCAGAACCCTTCTGAGCTGGTTGGTGAAACTCTTCGCGCTTGAGTTTTCATGTTCATTTGGTATACTCCGCTGCTCGACCTCCAACAGGCCCATCATGGCGCTGTTCCCATGATTGCTCTCAACATCATCGATGGGCTGGTGGTGGGTGATTGATGGCGTGACTGCTTCACCGGAAGCAGGCGGCTGTGGCACCACAGAGCCCTGTGCACCTTCGAGCTCGCGGATTCTCTGCTGAAGCCGTTGGAAGTCATCTTTGGTAACGCCAGGACCGCGGCCTTTGCGCGCGCCCCATTCGCAATATGCGGACATTCCGTGTCTTTGGGAGCACGGAGAACATACTGGCTGCCGTGCGTCGCACTTGATTTTCTTAGACCCTGAATGTTCCGAGTCAGCGCCGGTCTGAAATTCGCTGTCCGCGTCAAGATTGACTCACGGCATTCGTCACAAGCAGCTTGTACTCTCCGTCGCTTTCGCAAATGCTCTTCAAGGTGTTCGTTGGCTGGCATCTGGAGTCGGAAAAGCAAAGATTATGGTAGCATCTTCTTCCGATATCAACTTTCGAAGAGGTTTAGAAGAGTGCCGCCGAGGGAGCAGCTAATAATTTAACCCCGATGGTTGGGTCCCCAGCTTCGCGTTGTGATACGCCTCGGCCCTCCGGGCATCCCGGGCTGGTGAGGCATGCCTGAGGCGGCAGTCTAACCAAAGCTTGTTGCACCCGGCGGCGGTAATAACCTGTAACTGCTGGTGCGGGGTCCAGATTCATCCTTCGCGCCACACCCGCTAAATCTTAGTGCTTCATGCCTGCCGCCTGCTATGTACGACCATGGTAAGCGAGCTGCAGCTGCAGCAGCAGCAATTTGTCCTGCATACCCAATGTGATGTGACAACTTCCTTGGACAACATCTTTGGACACAGGCAGAAGCCCAACTGTCTTTTGCCTTGTAAGCGCCAGCTGAGGCCTCCCACCACTATCATATTTACAAGCGCTGACCCGATAAAAGTGCAGTTTTGCTTCAGGACTTTCTGTCCTTGGTTCAATCATGGCTTTTCCCTACCCCACGATCACTCTCGAGGAACATTGGCTCTCCCCGAGTGTAGTTGAATTTTATGCCACCAGATCACGACCCGACCCCTACCAAGAGACGGAGCTGTTGAAAAGTCGTCGCCAAAACTTGGTCGAGTTTGGAGATATTAGGTTGAAGTCAATGCGTGACAATCAGGTCACTCTGCAAGTTGTCTCACACGCTGCCAATGCTCTTGCACTCGACCTGGAGACTTGCGTTCAAGTGAACGATCAGCTGGCAAAATCTTTCGCAATCGCACCAGAATCATTCACTGGCTTCGCTACATTGCCCATGATCGACCCTAATGCCGCCAGTGAAGAGCTACGTCGTTGCATCAATGACCTCAAGTTTGTTGGAGCATTGATTGACAACAACTGCGAGGGACGCTTCTATGACGATCCATTCTTCTGGCCTGTATTTGAGACGGCACAAGAACTCGATGTGCCGATATACATCCACCCCTCCTACAACGAGCAAACCAAACCGCTACTGCACGATGGCAATTATCCAGAAGCAATAGCTCAGACACTGGGCATGTACGTCTGGGGTAAGTTGTTGCTCTTCTATGAGCATTTCAGTCGCTTCTACATCTTGTCGAGGCCTGCTGACTGATTTTTCAAGGCTGGCACAGTGAGAACGCGCTACATATCCTCAGACTGTTTGCAGCAGGCGTCTTCGACAAGTTTCCGCGTCTCAAGGTCATCATTGGCCACATGGGCGAGATGCTACCATTCCAGCTAGACCGCATCATTCGTGTAGCAGAAAATCAATGGCCCATGGCAGGGGTCAAGATAGAAAGAGGATTGCGCAAGGTCTGGGACGAAAACATCTGGATCACAACGAGTGGAATGTTTGCTTTGGCTCCAATGGCCACGGTTTTACGACAATGCAAACACGATCGCATTTTATACAGCGTCGACTATCCTTTCACGAAGAATGAATGGGGTCTCCAATTTCTCAAGGACTTGAGGGATGATGACATGATCACGGACGACGTTTTGCAGGGCATTGCCTACAAGAATGCGGAGAAGCTCCTGAAAGTAAAGGCAAGACCATTGACGGACGAGAAGTGAGCACGAGGAGAGTTTCTTGACCGAGGCTACAAGAGCCATGTTCCGTGAGATGATATGACTGAGACTAGACCTTTCCGAGGGCAGCAGAGATATTACAACATCTCGGATTCACATTTTCCTAACTAATTGCAAAGTCCAAAATTCACAGCTCAAACCCCTCGGACCGACGCGATCAATCGAGAAGATGTCGGCCAAATTGCACCGTCAATCTCGACCAGAGCATCCCTTAGGAAGACTGTAACTTAATCCTGGATGCCGATCCGAACTTCAGGATCGTTTGTCAACCCATGCATGTGTTCAAGCTGGACGCGAATCGAGCCTTGGGCGTCGGCCTACGAAGAAGCCGAGGCATCGGAACTACCTACTTCCGGTCGCTCGACGACTGCCTCCTTGCCCGCATCCAATGTGGTACCGCAACTGAACGGGAATTAGGACATTCCAACATGGAATGTACAATGCAGGTCGCCGATGTTGCGTTGAGAGTATGTGATCTCTATCAGACCGTCCCATCAGCTCGAGCCTACGTCGTCCTGCACCTGTCTTGTCGATCAACGCGAGCGTGAAGATGCTTCTAGAGAGCGGCGGAGCCTCGTCGCCAGACTCGTCGATGGCTTCCATACTTGGTCATCGTGTCGGACCTCATGGCTACGGCCTCATGGGCCTCACCTGGCGCCCAGATCCACCCAATCAGGACGAATGCTTCCACCTCATGAACACGGCTCTCTCTACAGGAGCAAATTTATGGAACGGCGGCGACTTCTATGGTACACCTGAACGCAACTCACTGCATCTCCTCAGAGATTATTTCGAAAGGTACCCACAAAACGCTTCAAAGGTCTTGCTTAGCATGAAAGGCGGCTTCAGGCCCGGGACACAGATACCAGACGGTAGCGAGACCAACTTGAGGCGATCCGTGGAAGAATGCAATCGTGTTCTCGCTGGAAGAAAGGTGGTGGATATATTCGAGTGTGCCAGGGTTGATCCAACCACTCCTATTGAAGAGGTCATCGGCGTTCTGGCTCAACTTGTTCGGGAAGGCCAGATTCGAGGTATTGGTCTGAGCGAGGTCAAAGCTGAGACCATACGCCGAGCGCATGCTGTACACCCCATTGCGGTGGTAGAAGTCGAGCTTTCGCTATGGGAGACAAGTGTCCTATCCAACGGCGTCGCACAAACTTGCTGTGAGCTAGGCATACCCATTGTGGCATACGCACCGTTGAGTCGAGGTGCCTTGACAGGTGAATTCCCGACGAAGAACGAGGATGTGCCTATTCATCGTCGAGCATTCCCCAAGTTTCAAAATGAGGTGTTGACTGCAAATCGGCGACTGTCGGAAGAAGTTGACGCAATGGCCAGAAGAAAAGGGTGCAAGTCAACACAAATTGCCCTTGCCTGGATCAGAGGTCTCAAGGGACGGAACGGCATCGGCACCATTACTCCCATCCCAGGGGCTGAACGAGATCTTTGGATTCGTGAAAACAATAAGCTTGTCACCTTAAGCGATGCCGAAATGGACCAATTGGATGAAATTCTGACTAGAAACAAGACTATTGGTGAAAGATATCATGCAGCACTGAATCACTTAAACTCTGGGTGAATACTTTATTGAGGCGAAGAAAAGAAAGCTCAAACGTTTAATCTATGAGAAGTTCTCACGTCATCACTTCTTCCGTGAGAATAAATTCAGAAATCAGTCAGTTCCCCTGGACCCGGTCTGGATAGTATTGCTGAATAGATGAGAGTGCTCATGAGTGAAGACGTAGCAGGAACATTTACGTTCGAGTGGATACCAGTACTTCAGCATACCTAAGCTTCAGGACTACTCCCTGAAGTCCATGGTTACTACTTTTCTGTGCAAGAATTCCTCGATACCCGCCGCTGCATTGTTGCGGCCCCATCCGCTACCCTTGACTGGATTGGTGGGGAAAGTAGCTGTGTGTGAAAATTAGTAGGCGATCTTCTTGAAAGTGTACGCAGCGCTTGGTGATGGCACTTACGCTCATGAGCAGGGTTATTCACCCGTACCCGTCCAACCTCCAGTTGACGCGCGATGGCGAGCGCCCTCTTCATGTCCTTCGTATGCAGAAATGCATCAAGTCCATAACTCGACTCATTGACAACTTCAACCAGCTCGGCATCGTTTTTTACTATGATCACAGTGGCCGAAGGGCCAAAGGATTCCTCGTCCCACATCTTCATAGTCTTGTTCACGCCCGTCAGGAGGGCAACTTGCAGCGAAGTTTCGGAGCAGTACTGAGGCTCCCCCAAGATAAATGTGGCACCTTTCTCTTTGGCATCGACGAGAAAGTTGTATGAGTTATTGACGATGTTTGTGTTGACGCCGGACCCTTGTTGGTACGCCATAGCCTTATCTTTGATCAGTGCTATGAATTGATCGGCGACACTCTGCATGACGACTATTCTCTCAGTCGAAAAACACACTTGACCGTGGTGAATCAAAGCTGCAAGTTCATCAGTCGAACTTCTTCACCAGCAGGGGAAATACTGACCTTGGTTGACAGTCTTTGTAGCAGCTGCCTCCAAGTCCGCATCTTCCAGCACTATTGATACACATTTGCCTCCCAATTCCATCAACACTGGCTTAAGATACCTTCCGGCGAAAGATCCGATGATCCGGCCAACGGCTGCGCTGCCGATGAACTCGACCTTCTTGATGGCTTTGTGCCCAATCAAAGCCTCGGTGACAGTTGGTGCATCTTGACGAGATGTTTGTATCACACTAATCACGTCGGCTGGGACACCCGCCTCTATGAAGATCTCCACAAGGCAATGATGCGTTCTTGGAGACAGCTCCGAAGTTTTGAAAACCGCAGTACATCCAGCTGCAAGGATCGAGCCAAGGCTTCTGGCTGCCAGTATCACAGCAGCGTTCCATCTGGTATCCAAGCTCTGTCAGCGACTCGCACTTAGGTCGGGTTTCGAAAACATTTAAACATACGGAGCAATGAGGAGTACAGGACCAACAGGCTCCTTCAGCACGACCCCGAAGGTGTCCTCGTTTGCCATTGGCGGTACCTCTCCCGAACAAGCTTGAGTGGTTCTGGCGGCAATCTCCTTCAACATATTCACAGTATATGTGATGTTGAAGCCGGCCCATGTTTCCGAACAGCTTGTCTCCTCGATCTGAAACGCCTTGAGTTCATCTTGCCGTCTTTGGATAATGGCTGTCACCCGGCATATTATCTCTCGCCTAGTGGCAGCAGTGGTCTTCCTCCAAACCGGGAAAGCCTTGTCCGCAGCTTCGGCAGCGGCTATCGCTGTTCGCTCGTCTGCAGACTCGGCTAAGTATACGTCCTTATTCTGCACTGCTGAATGTACAGGAAAGCGTTTGCCGGTAGAAACAGGTGAGCCGCCAATGAAGAGGGGCACGACTTGGAGTCCCGACTGCTCGTCGAGCGTGGTAGGCATTGTGGTAATCATTGTAAGCAACAATCAAAAGCGCTAGGCCCGCTGGGTAGTGACAGTGAGCTCACACAAATACAAAATGCCCGAAGCTGATGTCTGATCGCCAGAATCTTATCACCGAACTTTTGCCAAAGTCCGCAAATATTTTGGCAACGGAGCGCAGGAATGCAATGTCCGAAGCAAAGTACACGGTTTCCAAGCAACCAAGACGTTTCTCGGCGGTTGCAATCGACTTGGAAGGCCATAGCTTACACTACCAGCAACATCCTCAGTCTCGGTCGACAGAGTAATGAGCGGAAGTAAATTGTTCCGTGAGTGCTTAGGTAGACAGAAAGACCCGTGTCTCTAGTGTCCGTGCTTCTGCTTTGCCAAGGCCCTCGGGCCTCCGTTTAGAATCGTTGGGCTGTTGGGAAGGGACCCTGCCAACGCTCGCAACAGTGCTCCCTAAGAGCTCCACTGATTGACAGTGTCGTCCGAGAAACCCGTGAATCCGTGAAGAGGTGCAGATTTTGAAGCCACGATGGGTAAAAAGCATTCGTCATTAATTGCCTATCATAACCCCTGAACCACGTCCCATGGGTTCAGCCTAGTGAAGGGAAAGTTGTGGAGTGCAGGCCTGACAGACCGTCAGGCGGAGTGAGATCTGCCCCCGACCAGGGTTCCAGATCTGCAAATGTTGACAAGTCAACATTCTGTGCAAGGGCGGCATCTATTGCTGGGAGCTTGAAGCCTGGGTCAAAATGCTCGAATAGGTCGATGTCTGGTAAGTCCGCAAATTCGAGGTCAAAATCAAAAGCACTTAGTTCGCGATTATCGAGAGCCGGAGAGACCCGCTCAACAACGACATTTCGAGTCGAAGTACTCGTATTATTAGATTGAGTATCATTGTATGGAACTCGCGCTGAAGTTCGAGTTGTACCACGGGTCGTTGCGAGGCTTGGTTGCTCATCCGCTGCCCGGTCACAAGGTTCGCGCGAGTCCGTGATCGATTGGCGGCGCCCTGATATCATCGACGCAGCAACTTTATCCATCTCTCGCACTGTCTGTTCTGCCAAGTCAGCCATGGTATCGGCTGATGCAAACGTGTTGAATCGCCTCAGAAGCGCGCATATCGTCAAGAGCTGCCGTCTTGATCGTGCACGGAGCAGAGGTACTTTGCTGAGTCGAAGCTCTCGATATGACACTCTCAAACAAAGGGATACGGCGTATGGAACAAATGGCATCAGCGCGATATCTTCGACGAACTCATTCTCGACAATGAATATTACCCGAGAAGCCGCGAAATTTTGTCGGGCGCTTGCTGGCGATGATCTGTCAGGTTCGTCCAAAGAATTGAAGCGACAGGAGAGCATGGCAACCGCATGATATAGGACTTCGACGGTGGCTGAAGATCTCGTTGTTAGTCTATGTGCATAAGAAGAAACTGGCTCAAGGTGTACAACCACCCCGAGGATTCTTCGAGTTGGCATAAAACTCACCAATTATGTATCCAGGGACCCGCTGAGAACCGGTTTGAATGATGATATCTTCAAATGAAGGAAAGTCGTCCATCCAGTAGTCTGGAGTAGCAGTAGAGGGCCTGTATAGGTCGATGATTTTGTCGAGAAGCTCAACCACCACAAGAAACAGCTGAAAGGAGCTGTTCTGTTGACTGACACTTGATGCCATGTCTCGACCAAAGTCCCGCTCATGCATGAGCACTGGGCGTCCATGGAAGGCCGCGTTTAGTCGATCTAGAGCCCATACACAAAGAAACAACCTTGTCGCTACATGATCGTCCTTTCTGAATTTGCTTGTGTCGAGGTGAAGTTGCATTGTTTGGACATAGCTGGTTGCTCTCGCGCAATACTCGGCGGACGAGTGGTGATCGTTTGACAACTGTGAAAACAGTGACAGAACGCAAAAAGCCTGAGCCGCAATGAGCTTGTCTTTACTCGTACCCAGGTCGAAGGACGTAAGTATTGCCTGCGACAGATAGCTGATGAAGTCCTTTGGAATTTGAACAGATTCTGACAACGATGGCAATTTCAAGTGAGGACGTGCCTTTGGGCTAGTAGCTGCTGCAAGGCAGATTGCTTGCATCAGCAAGATCTTGGACGGTGGATTCTCGATCGTGGATGCAACAGAAGGCATGTCAAAGTCAATGACGGGAAAGATTGGATACACATCTGCTTTGTAGATAATGTGCAAAGCCGCAAAAGAATCCGGATCTGGAACCAGACGCAGGCTCTGGTCCAGTACCCAGGGCAAGAGGACATTCGACACCAGTCGATCCTGGGTGTAGAGAGTTTTGGACTTGCGATCGAACGTTTGTTTACGGTGTGTCTTCACATGCTCATAGGCATTTCGCGGCATCCAAAACCCAATCTTATCACCCCCTCCCGAAGCCACCGAAGCAGATGGGCTGGTCGCAGCTAGAAAGATTCCCTGAGGATTTGTATGCCCGATGAAATGCGATTCTTCATCAGTGATCGCTTGTCCACTTTCCGAAAGCGCCTGGTGAGCATCCTCTCCAAGTCCAAGAACTGTTGGTCGTGGTGAAAAGTGTGATCGAGGCTGAGTGGTGGAATGGATATTGAGAGGATTTTGTATTGTTCCATATTGTGTGCGAGGATGCGCTTCTTCCCATGGCACTCCGGTTTGTGAGCTTGGGCTGGAGAGAGGCCGGGTCGGAGTAGGAGGCTGAAGTGGCGTCAACAATGGTGCCGAAGAAGAAGCAGCGACAGAGGCTGAACATGTATCAGATACTGGAGGTGCGGTGGGTCCAAAGTGTTGCGAATCTTCAAGCGTGTGTGGTGACACTGAGGCGCCACTATCGTCCACAGGGACGTGTGGGCATCGTTTCTAGAGTAGGATCAGTCAGGGAGGCTCTGAGAACCTCGAAGGATAGCGTTCAAAATGATCGCCGGATCATAAGACAGATGGAAGCATGACGGTCAAGGGTTTGTCTTGAATGTGGTCCCATACTTTGCGTTTGCGGCATGTTTGGCACGCCCGTGGAACTTGCTTTCTCTTGAGCGGGAGTCCATCAGAGGCAATGTCCACGAATTTGACCATGACCGAAAGTTGTTATTTGATGGCTCCGCTCTTAATTGTGACTAATCGCCAGCCAGAGTCGAAGCGTCGGACGTGAAATGGCGTGAAGTTAGCTCATAGGGAAGAGTGAAAAGTGTGCAAGAATGAGAGCGAGGCAGAACACGAAGATGTCCCGAGTCTAATGTACAGCAAGGCAGTCGCAAAACTTACGTGGCAGTCAGACCTGAAGACAGGCCGTTTCGCGGTGCCAACAGTACACTCTATGGCACTGGGGTGCCCGTGGTGTCCAACGACCCCAGCTGCAATAGGTGAGACAAAACTGGTTTTTTACACTGGCTCGACGGGTGGCAGTTCGGTCTGGAAAAACTATATGCCGGCCGTAAATCGCATCAGCTTGTGATGGCGCTGTGCACGATCTTTCCTTCATACTCAGGTCATTCAATTTCCTCAACGAGGCTGTCGACTTCGGTGGACCCAGGCCGCTCCTTCTTCCTCGCATTTGTAACTTTGCACAAGGAGAATGATGGATCCTTCCTGTCCTTGGGTCACCCGACGCTTCCCAAGGATGAGAGGGGCTCCAGCAGTCGGGTCGACCAGCTAGGCTGGGTGGTGTCCAGCATTGCCGGCTGAGACCTTGGTTCGAAGAGTCTAGCCTTCTGGCCCAATGAATCTGGTCGGTCTTGTTTGGGAATGTACCCCTACCGCCACGGTTCTCAATCGCTGCGGAGCTCTAGCTGTCGGAGTTCCTGATTGGGAAGTCTCTCCGACGACGCACTGCTTGGAGAGTGCGACGTTCCCCATTCAATTCACAGATGAGGATGAACATGATCTGCTCGCTATATCAGTCCTGGTCGCTAACGCAATGACGCAAAGATGATAGTCGACTGCAGTCTTCCACCTCGATGTCCCAAAGGCAACAGAATCACACTAAGCTGGCTAGGCTCTCAGACGTTTCAAGATGCAGATACTCGGCCACTGGGACCTTCTTCTAATCAAAGCAAGTCTTGCTGGAATTTGTGCTTCATATGTTGGATCAAAACTGCAACGGGCTCTTCGCGCGCGAAACTCAACGACGGGCTTAAATCTTCACTCGGTAACATCGATCAAACGCGATACCGGTCCCTCCCTTGCTCCGACTCGAAGTCCGAAAAAGAGGTTGGAACAGGCTGACAAAAGATGCATTATCTTCTACGGCACTCAGACTGGCACGGCCGAGAAGTTTGCGATGGTCATGGCAAGAGAGCTCACTGCACGATTCAATCTACCAAGCATGATAGCAGACCTCGATGATTACGACTATATTGACCTGTCATCGATGTTGCCGAACCAGTTGGCTATTTTCATCCTTGCCACCTACGGAGAGGGAGAACCAACGGACAACGCCATCTCATTTGAAAGCTTCCTCAGACAGCAAACCGTCCAGGTCGAGGACCAAGAAGTAAAGTCCATGCCATCGCTACGATATGCTGCCTTTGGTCTTGGTAGCAGCTCTTATCCGCTTTTCAATGCCATGGTCACCAAAGTGGATGATGCCCTACAAAGATGTGGTGCTACCAGAGTTGGCATGGTTGGACGCGGCGATGATAGCAAGGGTACTTGCGAAGCTGACTTCGTCAATTGGAAAGAGACAACTTTGAGCGATATTGCTACTTGCTTCAATCTCAAGCAAGTTGAGTACAAGTTCCAGCCGATTTTCACGATTCTAGAAGAATCGAGTCGCGAATCCGTGGAGGTTTATCTCGGCGAGCCAAACAAGAATCACCTGAATGGCAGAATCTGCGGCCCTTTCACAGCTCGAAATCCATTCCCTGCGAAAATCCTCGTAGCGAGAGAGCTTTTTACATCCTCAGAACGCAACTGCCTGCATTTGGAATTCGACATCTCGGACACCACGATGACGTATGAGACAGGAGATCATTTGGCAGTTTGGCCTGTTAACTCCGACTTAGAGGTGGAACGCTTTCTCAAAGTTCTCAACCTATTTGACAAGCGAGAAACAATTATCAACATCACCAACATTGATCCTACCATCAAGGCGCCCATCCCGTCCAAGACGACGTACGAAGCGGCAGCAAGATATTACCTGGATATTTGTGCTCCCGTCTCGCAACAATCGCTCGCCATCCTTGCTACTGTTGCGTCCGGCTCAGCTCAGCATGCCCTCCAAACCCTAGGTACTGACCAAGCACTCTTTCAAATCGAAGTGAGTGACAAATTGCTCAATCTTGCGCAGACGCTGGAGATGATTGGCGCCACCACAACCTGCTCGACTGTTCCGTTTTCTTTCTTCCTGGAGAACATTTCGAAGCTGCAGCCGCGGTACTACTCCATTTCATCCTCATCACTGGCTTCGAGCAAGAAGATATCGATTACCGCAGTCGTCGAATCTTCCGTCGCCCCGGGATCGGATGTCCCTTTCAAAGGCGTCTCCACGAACTACCTTCTCGCACTAAAAAGACATGCTTGCGGGTTGCGAGAGGGGAGCACCATCTTCCCAACCCACATACTCTCCGGCCCTCGCGGACGATACAACCAACCGACGGCTCTGATCAATGTTCGGAGATCCAAGTTCCGCCTCCCGCGAAGCTCTGGTACCCCAGTGATCATGGTGGGTCCCGGGACAGGAGTTGCCCCGTTTCGCGGCTTCGTTCAAGAACGAGCGCTTCAAGCCCGCTCCGGCCGCACTGGCGGTCGCACAATCCTCTTCTACGGCTGCCGCAATAAAGACGAGGATTATCTATACAAAGATGAATGGGATAGCTACTCTTCTTCCTCCAACAATGGCGAATTTTCCATCTATACGGCGTTCTCTCGAGAACATCCTGGAAGGAGAGTCTATGTCCAGGATGTCATCCGAACGCGTGCGGGTGAATTGAAGGAGCTGATTTTGAACCAGAATGCGCATGTTTATGTTTGTGGTGACGCGACAAGGATGGCCAAGGACGTATTCAAGACGTTCGAAGACATTATGGATGGATGTGTACCAGGTTCAAGCCATGATTATCTCAAGGTCCTGAAGGCGTCTGGGAGATGGTCCGAAGATGTTTGGTAGTAGCTGATTTTCACCGATGGCATCATGGTTATCATTAAGACAGTGATATGGAGGGCGCTTGGATTGTCGTTGATCTCTAGCATCACCAAAAAGACTGGGTTTATAAGTGTATATTTGTGTTTTAAGACTGAAAATAATGATGAATGGTACTTTTCATCATTCCTGATGCAACACCTCATCTTGCGGAAGCATTGCGCGTCAAGCTCGGCCTTATTGCTCTTAGAGCATCAACAGTGAGGTCTTTCGGTGAATTGGGGTCTAGAGTGAAAAGTCACCACGAATTCTGCAAGATAATTGTCAACAGAAGCCTTGCACGTCACAGATAATCCTAAGCGTCCATTCATGGGCTGCTTTTTGTGTGGACAGTACCTTGGCATACCTAAATTAACTAGAACTTTGTTGAAGCTTGCCTATTGGTATTTGGTGTGGTCTGGCGTTAGTGAGTTTTGGCGTGCCTGGAAGCCTAGAATATAGTGGTCATAAGCGTCACTATAAAAATCGTTAGGATTGGTTCTAGTTCAGCCAGGTGTTACCTGATGAACGCCGAGACCCATCCATCGACGCATCGGACTCGGGCTACGAGCAAACAACCACTTAGTAGCGCAATCCTGATCACCGGGCAAAGTTAACAGAAAACGTGACAAAGCTCAAACAAATGATGCTTTCTCTGAAATAGGGCTCGATATGCCCGGTCCATTCTCCCATGAACTCCATCTAGCTAAACGCTACACACGCAGAGGCATTTTCCAATCCAGATCAAAGCACATATGGCTCAAACCCACTCACGTCTCCGAACGCGCAACACCAATTCATCTGGGTTCCCATTGAACCTCTCCAAAATCCTTAGCTCAAAGTGCTTCGAACCAAACTCAAAGTCGTACCCTTTGACCAACGCCGCGATGACAAGCAATTGTTCAAAGTACGCAATGTTGCGTCCAATACATGCTCTCGGTCCTGTGCTAAAGGGCAAGTGCGCTTTGCTCATTTTGGCCTTTTCGTTTTCCCCTACAAGCCAGCGTTCAGGTCGGTATTCGTCCGGTCGATCAAATGCGTCTGGGTTGCGGAGCAGAGTATATGTGGGGACAGAAACAGTGGTATCTTCAGCAACGAACTGACCAGCGATCAAACGGCCACCCTTGGGCACGACACGAGGGAGGCCCATTGTGCTGGCGGGGCGGACCCGTAGAGATTCTTCGACACAGGCTCTGAGGTAAGGAAGCTTTGAGAGTGTCTCATAAGGTGCGATCAGGCTTGTGCCTGTGGCTTCATCGAGCTCTTCTCTCAGACGAGCCAGCACATCAGGATGCTTGTACAGAAGGAAGATGGTGTTCGTCAGGGCCGCTGTTGTAGTGTCCGTCCCTGCATTCATCATGACGCTGCATTCAGCGAGGATTTCACCCAGTTTCAAGCCAAGTGCTGCGCCTTTGTTGTCGACTAAGAGCTTCGAGAAGATATCATCTGCCTCAGTATCGTTTGCATTCAGTCTTTTCACGGTGTTGTAGTAGATGATATCGTCGTATGTGGCGCCAGCCTTCTTGTAAGGATGCCAGGATAATAGTTTCCTGGTGATACCGAGTATAGATGCTTCCATGCCGAGCACGGTGTTGATGATAGTTGCATCGTGGAGTGATTTTATGAAAGGAGCTTTGTAAAGCTTTCCATTCCCGGACTGAGCGGTGACGATGTCATCTCCACGCTGAAGGCATCTTTGAGTCTCGCCGTACAGCAGCCTTGAGAAAACGTCGATAGTGAAGTAGTTAAGGTATCTCCTCATGTTCATGGGCTTTCCGCTTGCGGCAGCCTTTTCCACCTGTGCAAGCAAGATAGCCACAGTATCTGATATGACGGGTTCCAGATTGGCAATAGTTTTCTGTGCGAATACGTGGGCCAGAAGCTTGCGCTTTTGCTGATGCTCGGCCTTGACACGACTGTCCGCCATGTGTCGGAACTCGCCAGCTCCACCGTCGTACCAGGCATCCTTAAGGAAGCCTGCCCCGTGGCCGTAGATGTCGTTCATGGCGACAGGATCCGAGACGGAAATATGGTTGGGTGCAATCCGAACATGTGTGCCGAGCTGCTTGTGTGCTTCATGAATGGCGAGGAAATGCTTGTTGCGGAGATTGTAGATGATGCGCCAGAAGGAGGAGACTGCTGCGTAAGATGGCGACGGAAACCTTCGAAGGCCTCTTCGATCAACGATGTAGACTGCCAACGGTTGAATGAAGAGAACGCCGAATAGTACGGCAAGACCAGCTACGACGAAATGTTAGCATTTGAAATTCGGGCTAAACGTGTAGTTGGACGTACCGAGTAAAAGCATTTTGGATAGAACAAACTGCTTGTGAGTATTTAAGGTTCCTAGAATTAGATTTGTCTGTGAGAGAGCTTACTACCTGGTAGAGGAGCGAGATACAACAAGGGATCTTGTTATAAGAGCTCCAAGGTCATATGTATTCCGTTCATCTTCGGTCCGAGCTGGCTGACTCCACTGCTCGGCCTTTCCACACCAGACCTCCCATCTGTGAAGTACCTCGTCCTTACCAAAACCGGCAGTTTAACCGCCAGCAAACCATACATGCAGTACCGCCCTACGCCTGCTGTTGTAAGACAAGTCCGGATAAGGTAGCCAGTGTTGGGAGAAGGTGAACGTGAAGAGACATGGTGGAGAATTTTCGCCTCGAGGTAATGCAAAGCGGCCCTTTTCTATTTGGCAGTCTTTCCGCCATTTCGGAGTTGCCTTAATCAACGTGGTTCCAGTTCGCCACCCGGTGAAGAATCGAACCTCTCCGCCATTTCCCCCGGATTGTGGATGCTGAAGTCCAGACACCATTCCCCAAGCCAAGGGTCTAGATCAGTGAGAGCTATATTATGGCCTCATGTTGCTGAAGTCGAGTGTGCGGAGCTACCAGGGAGGGAACAGCGCCGACCTCACCACTCCTCCTGCAACCCGAAATGCTTCCACTTATCCAGATAGCCTCAAGTGGTTTTATAAGATGGCCGAGTTTCTCGTCTAGCTCCTTTCTCTATCTTAGAATAGTCTTCTCCAATTGAGTATCCAACAAGAACTTGCTTCACTCTTTGTGCCAGTGTCTCAGAACCATCAGCAGAATGTTCCAACTTAATATCCGCCAAAACCGCTGGGCATACTTTTTCTGCTCTGTTTCTGCCATCGGCGCCTTGGTCTACGGCTATGACAACACCTACTACAATGGCGTGCTCGCCATGCAGCCCTTCAAGAACCACTATGGTGATCATCTCGACAAGGACGGCAAAAAGGCTCTGAATGTTTCCTTTACCTCTCTGTCGGCCTCCTCCATCTATATCGGTGACGCCCTTGGAGCTCTCGTCTCTGCACCAATCAACGATAGGCTGGGTCGAAAGGCTACATTCTGGTTTGCGGCATTCTGTATCCTCGCCGGAGGTGTGGCCCAGGTCGCTGACACGCACATCGAAGGCGTTCTGATTCTCGGTCGTATCCTGATCGGCCTGGGAATGGGACAGTGCACTGTTACATCACTCCTTTATATCGGTGAAGTTGCACCGGTGCACATCCGCGGTCCAGCCCTGATGATGTTTCAATTTCTTCAGTCCATTTCTCAGCTGATCGCCGCTGGAATCACACAGGGCACCGAGTCCAACAAAACCTCTTTGTCGTACAAGATTCCAATGGGTGGCCTGATTGTTCTGCCCCTGATGCTCTTCGCTGGTTTGCCATTCATTCCAGAAAGTCCAGTTTGGTACATCAGCCGAGGCAGACAAGATGATGCATCTCGAGCCCTCCAGAGGATCAACAAAGGCCATGATGGCTACGAGCCTAGCCGCGACTTGAGCATCCTCAATGAAGCCCGCGATCGCGAACTTGACAACAAAGAAGGCTCTTCGTGGTTGGCCCTGATTACGAACCCCATCGAGCGACGCAAGGTGATCTGCTCAGCGGGCGCTCTCTACGCACAACAGATTTGTGGAATTTTGTTCTTCTACGTCTACGGCGTCGTCTTCGCACAGGCCATCGGTATCAAGCAACCATTCATGATTCAGTTGATCACGAACATTCTACAAATTTTCGCCGTTGGCGCCGCAGTCTTGACAGGAAACAAGGTTCGCAGACGGCACAATCTGCTGGTCACCACAGGCATGATGTTCCTTGCGTTCATTGTGATTGGCAGCATTGGGACACGGAAGGAACTCACCACCGCATCGCAGTATGTTATTGTGGTCTTCTCCTTCGTCATCATTGTCGCATTCAACTACGGACTCGGCCCGCTGGCCTACACAGTTGCCCGCGAGATGGCCGTCGGACCGAACCAGAACAAGATAATGTCTTTCTCTGTGGTGTTCTTCTACTTCATCACCTGGCTGGTCAGCTTCACTGCACCGTACATGTATTACTCGGCAGGATGGGGGCCGATGTTGGGCTTCTTCTATGCAGGCACCACAATGACATCACTTGCCTGGGTGTGGTTCTGTGTGGGTGAGACCTCGGGACGCTCAACGCTTGAGCTCACACTCTTCTTTGACCAGAAGATCCCCGTGCGTCAGTGGAGAACCCATGTCTTCCCTTCGCTTGAGGAGCTTACTCAAGAGACCGAGAGGAGAAAGTCCGTTGCTTCAATGATGTCGGGCCCGAAAAAGATGTCTGTCATTGAAGAGGTTCGTGCCACGGAGCACGTCGAGAAGAGTGCGGTGTGAGTATTATGGACATCGAGAGAGGGCGAAAAGGCTCGACCATAAGATCTTTTTTGGTCTGGGGTCCATTTTTGTTGAAAAGGCGATGAGGTGCACGGTATAAGGTTGGGGGCAAGTGATAAGCATTGCGAACACTGCAATTAGTGCTCCATCGAATCAGTGATGGCTAAGATGGTTGTTTTTGATTAAATTGTATCGCCTAGAAGGTTCGAAGACAGACTAGCAATATCTGTTAGCTAGCAATCTTGAAGAGAATGTTTTTCTTGATTGCAGTCGCACCCAAACTCAATGCAGGACTTTTGTAGTGAACCATGCACTTATTGAAGCCAACGTCTCATCTCGCTTCTTTTCCCTTGCAGGCCAACCCAGGCCTCGTTGCAAATCGTCGAGGAAGCCGTGTCGAGCTCCTGGGAACACCATCCTTTCGTAGTGACGATCTCCAAAGCCACGATCCCAACCAACGGAGCGGGGACAAATCAATATTGCAACGATGAGGTTGCGGCTTGGCCTCCAGTGTATTTTGGTCCATCCGAGAAGGGATTCTTGCGTCCATTTTACAATTACTCATCTCATCCCATACCGAGGTTTAACGCCTTCCGCTCACGGGCCTTCTACCATCCAACCGCCAGGCTTTTGGTCTAAAATTTTGTCCTGCGTCGGCAAAGTAGGAAAGTCCACATATGTAGAAAAGCTATAGTGGAGGACTGAATTCTTTGAAATCTAGTTGTCTGATATCTTGATTTGTGCGGCATCCGCAGTATCAAGTATTGAGCTGATCTCGCCTCTCCGCACCACCTAATCTAATCTTGCCCCTATTCCGCCAGCCTTGCTTAGTTGCGATTACGATTGTGCATATTGGAATTCCCCTCAGCGCAATGTCACAAACCATCTTAGCGAAGCCTCAAACGTCATTGGAAGCGTTATTTGACGGGTCAACTACCCGTGAGGAAGAATAAAAAAGGGGCCCATCGATATTGACAGGCACTAGATACGTCCCGATCGAGCTGATGACCTTGCGTCTTCCACGATCGCCGCCGTCACATTGTCCAAGTCCTCCTGCGGTAGATTAAGTCTGTCGTTCCACAATCCGACATTAGTCGAGTAGAAATTCAAACGTCCATAATTATAGAATGCCGCCGTGATGATATTGACAATTCCAAGCATGCGTCCAGCTCCACCTTTCTGCACTAGCTCCATGCCTTTCTGAAACGTTTCGTCCGTCCGGGTGTGAGTGATCGCCCATTTTCCACTACCAGCTTTCTCCAAAGACTCTATAACCTGATTTTGTGTCGTCGTGAGGCTGTTGATGTAGACATATCGGTTGGCCACTAGCTCTTGGTGTCTGAAGACGGCAACCACACCATGTCCGACTTGCGCCAATGTGGTAGCTTCGAAAGGGATGTCTCCCCCATCGTAGAAGATTGCCTTACGACCTTCGAGGCTCCAGCCGCCGAAAGGAGGATGTTGGAAAGACCAATCAAACAGGCACCCTGTAACTAGAGCAGTCCAGGCGATCTTATCTTCACGACTCTTGAGATATTTGACTACTGCAAGTTTGGAGCCTAAAGCCGGGAGTACAGTGGCAGCAGCTTCAGATGAGGTATCAACTCCGTACTCTGAAGGCAGGAAGTGGCGGACACCGGAGGCAATAGCCGCATCGACGATCGTCCGTTGCAGACTGGCTGCGGCTGCGTTGAGTACACTGACGACTGCGTGTTGAGAGTGGAACGCTCGGACAAGTGAATCATTTGTATAGTCTGATGGAATGACTTTGACCGTAGAGGGGAAAGACGTGTTCGATGTCGAGGACGATCGAGTTAGGACGGACACTTGGAAGTCCGCGTCGCAAAGAGCTTGCACGATGGCAAGCCCCACCGGGCCCGATGCACCAACCACGGCCACCTTTTCAATAGCTTGTGGTGTCATGGTGAAAGAGGTAAACAAGAATGAATTGCTTCAGGGTTTATATACACAAGAAATGGAAATAGCCTTGGGCTATAGGAAGTGGCGCAGATAGAAGTGCTGATAAAAGACCAACGCGACTTAAATACCTCCGACAACCACTTGCAAAGAACAGCGACCAGCATGACCTACCAGATTTTGAATGTTGGCTTTGATAAAGAGTGGTGTTTGTAAGCCAGGAGCGGTAATCGAAGCGACCAACGTGGTGATGAAGACAAATCGTATTCAGGCAAGCAAGAACATAGGGCGCCGAGGTACGTGGTTGGTCTGGGCACGGCGTCTCGGACTGGATGGCGCCTGGCAAACAAGCGAAAACGGGTCCGAGGCTTGGGCCAAAAATGGGTATGCTTCGCTCTGGCAAGCGTATGCTTCCTTTTTACTTTGGCTGAAAGGTGACTTCTGGATTTTCCTCATGTTTCTCCCGTTGTCGTGTGGTGGACAGAGCGCGGTAGCAAGCCATGAGCGTGCTTGGCGAAGTGCTTAGAGACCAAAATCCTCGACGAGGCGCGATGTAAAAACTCGCCACGACAACAGTGCTTCTTGAATCAATTGTGCGACCTGGGCCTGAAAATGCCGGCCAAGGGCTTGAGATCTTGCTTCATGTCGTCAATCAGATGAAATGTTCTCATCTTCAAACCGCAGAAATCTGAACACGAGATCAAATTCGTGAGGGTGCGACAGGGAGACCACAGAGGGACGAGCCGACGATACGTTGTCCAGCGAGGACGCCGCGCCCTGAAATAAGAAGCGGCGGCTGAGCACTCATGCTAAGCTCCATCTCACAGGCGACGGACAATGGGGCTCAAGGCAGTCAACCTGAAGCTTGTGTGATAAACGTCAAGAAGAGAGGCCAGGAGGACATCAGTTGGCGCGAACAAGGCTTTTGAAAAGCGCATCCCGCCACGCGAATACACCTGTTTCGGCCTTGGAAGCGAAAGTGGAGGAACTTGAGAAAATGAGTCAGACAGTACACAAAGCTTACCAGAAGCCTCACAACCACGTCAATGAGGCAGCCGATCGAGTCTCATCACCTACTTGTCCCAACCACAATCGAGCCTTCAAGCGTCCGCAAATTTGTCGAACCCTGTTACAGGCTTCCTCCAACAATCAGACCTTGTGCTGAGCCAACTCTTTCGATTGCTGTTGGCAAGCACCATGGTCATGTGTGGAACAACAAGGACATTGTCTGCATGCATCATCTACTCCTGATCGTGGAGAAAATTGTCCTAAAGTCGCGCTCCCAGGCAGAAGGTCAGCCAAATGATTTTAAAAAACAGGTTCGTGGTTTGTTGCGCCTGAACGAACTTTCCAAACAGTCGAGAGAATCGTCGCCGTCGCGTAGTCCATTCCTTAACGCGGTAGCCGTGTCTTAGAACAGTTCAGTCACCGAGCTCAGACAAATTGGTAATGGCCCAGCCTCATCGCCATTTTCCTCTTCTGCTGGGTGGAAGGAGGTCGTCGAACTCGAGCATACCAGTTTGCTACAGGAGCAAGAGCTGTTATGGTGCATTAAGACGTTCGAATTGCAAGTCCGGAACGCTCCGTGGCAAGGTTGGAGGCCTATGAGGAAATCATGATTTCTGTACCTCCAATCGTGGTTGTTGGTGATACCGTGTTGTTTGAGGCTGAGAATTTGCATCAACAGAGAGGCGATTCATTGCCAAGGTTCGCGTCACGGAAGCTCTCCTCCGTAGCGAAAGGCGTGGGCGATTGCGGGGCACTAGCATCACGACACGCGTTGCTGCCAGCTTGTCATTTGTGAGCCTTGCACCTAAGATTAGTTATCCGGCCTTGCAGCGTGGGATTTGTAAACTGCGAGCACATCATCGCGGGGTTCAGCGTTCCCAGAAGCCAAATATTAGAAATGAATCTCAAGTGAAGTGCAAGCATCACGCGTTGACGATCAGCCCCAACCCGGTCGCTACTGACTACTAATTCCACAAGCTACTCCTACCTCTTCTTCCACTCCTCCTCAAACCTTGCATGACCACTATTCACCCACGAGTTGCTCATACCAGACTCAGCAGCGAGGCGCAGAAGTTGATTGGGTCTACCATGTCACCACAAAAGGCCTGGGCAGTTGTTGCAGGCGTTGGACCTGGGACGTAAGTTTCATGCTACCGTCGTCCTCGTGCACATACTCAACAAGCACAGGGGCGCATCTGTTGCTCGACTCTTTGCGAAGAAGTATGCCGTTGCCCTGCTAGCTCGATCACCGGAGAATTTCGAGCCCCTTGCAAAAGAGATCAATGACGCTGGCGGCAAGGCGATCGGAATTAGCACGGACGCTGCGGACAGCAAAAGCGTGAAGGCAGCGTTTGAAAAGCTTGGGAAGGAGTTTGGCGGGCTGCCGCTCGCTGCTGCGATATACAACGTGGGAGGTAAATTCGTCCGGAAACCATTCCTGGACCTCTCAGAAGACGACTTTGAGGCCGGATGGGAAGCCAATGGGTACGTTTAAGATTGTGATATAATGTGGCCGAACAAGTGGCGTGCAAACACATGCTGATAGGGACTACAGACGAGGCGCATTTCTCTTCTCACGGGAAGTGCTACCACTCCTCCTCAAGAACACAGATGCCGAGTACCCACCTACACTCATATTCACATCCGCGACTGCGGCCATGAAGGGCTCTGCTCAATGCGCATCGTTCGCTACCGGCAAATTTGCGATGAGGGCTCTGGCACAATCACTCGCCCGAGAGTTTGGACCCAAGGGCGTTCATGTCAACCATGCCATCATTGACGGAGTGATTGATATTGAGAGAACAAAGCATTATCATTTCGACCATCCGGAAGCCAAAATTAAGCCTGAGGCCATTGCCGATGCATATTGGTATTTGCACACCCAGCCCCGAACTTGCTTCACCAATGAGATCGATATTAGACCTGCGGTCGAGAAATGGTAAAGTTTTGGAAGACCTCCCTTGATGAGAGCTGCTGGCAACGCTGGACTTGAGGCACGCTGTTCCTCCTCTTTCTTACCGGACGGCCGCCGCCGCAGCGCCGCCGTAAATGTATAGCACAGCTGTGTGTCTGCTTGAATGCTCGAGTGAAGGGAGCCAGCAGCGGCTCTGGCCGGAAACAGCACTGCTGGATCCGCTTGATGCCGACTAAAGAATATATCTAGTATATCACTATTATCGAGGAACAAAATACGTCATTGCTTACCTGCGATCGATCTGTGGTGGAATCGAAGGATCGAACGAACATCTGCTTCCCGCTCTAGAAGGCTTTCCCCACTCTCTTTGTGCATGCATTGACCTCGAATGCTCGCAGCTTCTCAGCTGCTTGACGCCGCGACTTCGTCCGTGATTCTGATATGGCCTGACAAATGATTCCGGCGGACGTGTATGCGCAGGGCGCAACATCGCATTGGTGAGTGACCAGCAATACGGACACGACCGGACAGGAGCCGGTATGCAAGGGAACGATTGTGCGATGTACCTCGACTTCTCGGTGCAAATCAGGCCGGTTGAAAAAGATTTTCGAAGTCCAATCGCCGGAGACAGCGGGTCAAACGGCACCTTCATTCAATCATACACAAATAGTCGCCTCCACATGGAAACCCCAACGATCGATTTTGCCCTGGACTATCTCCGCTTTTACTGTCTGAACCCCCTGGACTGGATCGCTGCAGTTCCGGATTTCCCACACTGTTGCAACGATGACGCACTATTTACCTGTTCCACCGAGGCTGTTTGCCAGCTTTGAATGCTCTGATTCATCAATGCCCAAAGTCGCAGTGGATTTACGACAAGGGCATCCGAACCATCTCACCAGTGGTCAAGCAGTAACGACTCCTGAAGCAGAGTCGACCTTCCTAATAATGTTCTAGTCAGGCTATTCTGGCAAACACACTGCTTCGAACCATCAACCGATCACTCCAGGTTCTTCAAACGGGTATACCCCAACTAACAAGGTGATTTGCTCGTTTGAAAATGTGGCAAAGCTTGCGAAGCTTGTGTCTGCGTCAAAGAGCCACGCCGTCATGCACGTCGGAAAATCTGCCCTGACCTGCCGAATTGCGTTTCTGCTCACAGTGACGTTCGCCAGCCTTCCGCAGGCTGTTCCATGGCCGACGTTGCTGAATACGATCGACCTCCGACAGATCCCTGGTATCGCGCGTCGTCATTACAGCGCTCGTGTCTGATTATACCCACTGATGGCCACCTGTGGGCTCGTAATGCGCCTGCTTTATGCACTACCGGTAGGTGTCGGAAGATCAATGCCTAGGTGGTTACGAATCACAAAATTGTGGAAAATTCATGCCCACGCATCCGAGGTAGAGGTGGGAAGCTAGGAGGCTCGTGGATGTACATGAAGGCGGCGTCCACCCCAGATTTTGTTCTCGCTTCATGATTACTTTTCCATCCCATCATTTCCCCGGATCTGTCCCCTCAGCCCCAGCCGTTTCGAATCCCAGCAACCCCAGATTCTGTGAATATTAATCACAGCGACGAAGCAAAAGGACAATCCTACCACGATGTCGAACAATTCTCAGGATCTGGTGCGACAACATACCAACGACATTGAGTTGGGTGTCACAGATGTTCTGCAGCGCCATATTACCAGACATGTTGTTGCTCCGAAGCCTGTGTCGCAGAGGAAGCTCAATTTTGAGCATAAGCGACCGAGAATCCTTCGAGAGATGATGGCAGAAGCGTAAGTTGTGCTTCCGATGATTGCCATTGTGCCAACAGAATATTAAAATCCACGAATGCCCGATGCTAATAAAATGATAGTACGGGCGTGTTCTTCTACGTTTTCCCTGGCATTGCATCAGTTGCCTCGTTTACCTTGGCCACCACCAATGGAGTCGGCGCTGAAGTCGGCATTCCGGTCTTCGGCTCTCTCTTTCAGATTGGTTGGGCTTTTGCCATCGGTATCGCGTTTGCGATCATCGTAAGTTCGAGCCCTGAGACAGCTTAAGAAACCTGCTTGGTTGGTAGTGTGGGAAGCAAGACCAGTTGGGTACAGTAATGGAAGAGCTAAGCTTACACGTTGATCTGGTAGACTTGTGCTCCCGTGAGCGGTGGACATTTCAACCCAGCCATCACAATCTGTTTCGCCATTTGGCAAGGTAAACCTTTCACGCCATCCTCCTTCGAAGGTCCCAAGGCTAATATATTACTCTCACAGGCTTCCCCTGGCGCAAAGTCCCGCATTATATCTTCTCGCAAATCTTTGGCGCCTTCATGGCCGGCCTCTTTCTTATGGCCTGCTACTGGCCGGAAATTCAAGCCGCCAAAGCTATCGACATGAAACTTCACGGCACCTCCGTGTACAACGGCGGTGTAGCCAGTATTTTCTGCTCGTTCCCTAACCCAGACCAGACGAACCAGGGATATTTATTGTAAGTATCCCGTCTCCGCAAAAGATCGTCGCGTTCATAAGGGCCCTTGTTTTTGTTCCTCAAAAAAGGTACAGGCTGACGAAACGTCACAGTTTCCAGGAGTTCTTCGTTGACTCATATATTGGTATTGTCATCTGGGCGTGCTTGGACCCGGCGAATCCGTTTGTCAGTGCCACGAGTGCGCCATTTACGATCGGTATTGCATACGCAACTATGGTCTGGGGTTTTGCTGGTAAGTCCTACCCTGAGTCAGAAGAGGAAATGGGCACGCTAACAAGGTCGTCCAGGAAACACCATCTCAACCAACTTGGCAAGAGATCTCGGCACACGTATCGTGGCTGCAATCTTCTTCGGCGGCGAGGCGTTCAGCTACAGCAGTGGCTACTCCTGGATCTCGATCCTTGTGAACGTGCCTGCCACGATCTTCGCCACTGCATACTATGAATTCCTCATGAGAGACAGTCTGCAGAAGATCCATCAGGGACATGCTGAGCATGAGCATGGCGAGGAAGGCTTGACTAAGCATCTCTCGAAAGTTACTGGGGAAGATATCGCGGGCGGGAATACTGAGCGTGGCTACATGAACGCTACGAATGGTACGAGCAACGGTGTGATCGAGAAACAATTTTGAGGAATGAGAAAAACTGCGGAGACACGAGAAGCGGGCACGATGGCGAGAGTAGAGTAGAGCTTCAAGCACACGATGGCCGACTTCGATTTTGAAGAGACAGAAGGAAATGATTACCTCAAGCCGAACACCGCTGTTGTGAAGATAAAAATATCCTTCCCAACAGGTCCACCATCAAAGCCAACACATGCTTGTAAGGGCTGTCATGTATACGTGAAACACATTCGCAGCCAGCAGAAATTTTATAAAAATTGCTGGTGACATGGCCGATTCATCTGCCCATGAACCACGAGTTGGAAGTTATCTTCGGTCTGACTTTCGAAAAGTACAAAGGTTTTGCGACACCAATATGGAAAGCTACGGAAGCAATGCACCAGCCAGGTGATTATCTATACGTCACGTGGCAGCAAACACAAGAAAAGCGCGAGGAGTGTGTACCTCGCCATCAAATACATCCAGCGCAGAGAACGTATTCTAGCTGACTGTCTGCCGGCGAGTTCTCATGCTCGGTTCAAATTTGTGAGCTTGAGAAGGGGTCATTCTGTGCCCGTCGTGTACCTTGATAAACCACGAGGATGGGTAGGCAAGGAGATAATGCAGGCAGAACGTAACATGTTGATACGTGTGCAAATAGAGAATGTGGAGGGCGATTCTGGCGCAGGACGTTTGGCAAGGGGAACACAGACAAAAGCGCCTCGATTGATCCGAGTGTCCAAAACAAAATAGCAAAGACAAGTCGCAAGACGGCCAGGATGTTAGGACGCTCGAAGTGCTGGCTCCACTTCGAACCGCATCAAGCTGGCGAGCCGAGATTGACTCGCCTTCGAGTGTTTTTCAAGAGAGCTTGAAAGGAGTTGCAACCTTTGTGACTTGATGTTTTTCATTGGGGACGTTCACGTCGCGGTACATAGACCGAGGTCTGCTTCTACCGGATCGCTCGTGAGACGTTTGATAGCGACGCTCACCCAGGAATACGCACGCGCGAAGTCGGGGGAAGGGGTGCTGTTCGATGCCGCCGCTCGCGCTCACTGTGGCTTCATCTCAACACGCCATACTTTATGTGTCATCTATTCTTCAGACTTCTTTGACTTGACGGCCTCTCTTCCCTTGCCAATCCTCTCCAGAATCTTTTCCCTGTCCTTGTCAAGCTTCAACTTTGTCACGACGACCTTGGAAGGATGGACACCAAGCGGCACAGATTGACCGTTTGACTTCTCTCGTGAGACTCGTTCGATGTGAATGAGGTATTTCAGACGGTAGACGGAGGTGACCTTTCCTTCACGGCCTTTGTTGGAGCCTCGGACGATGGTTACTTCGTCATCTTTTCGGATTGGGATGGAGCGGACCTGCGTAAAAGGTTGCTCGTTAGTCTTTGGTTTGTGTAATTCTGTTTTCAAAGAGTCTCGAACATTGTGTTTCTCCCGTAGTTCCTTGCTGAGAGGAGCGCTCATGATTGTTCGTCGGACGCTGGAGGGGGCACCGAAATGGACCTTGCGAGACTTGCGCCTCGATGAGGCCAGGCCTGGGAGTACAGTCAGTTACACTGAGCGCAGCTATAAGTTGATGCGAAAGCGTATCCGTACCATGGTTTGACTTTGTCATGGCTGCGGTTGTGGTGTTTGAAAGGAATGTCGTAGCAACAGCGAGGATCTTCAAATCTCAAACTGCGATTTTGGAGAAAATTGCAAGTGCGAGACAGAATGCCAAGGGATTTACTTGGGTGGAGTACCCGGCCAATTGATGCAGGAGCGCAAGTATTGGGTCCGACATGGCCGAAGAAATGCGGGTGAGGATTGCCTGCTGCTCCACCTCCACCTGCGCGTCAGTGCCAGACCCGCGCCTTTTGCGACGAATGCCTCCAAACACGACACTTCAATCAAGCCTTGCAGTCTAGCCCACAGGTTGGCGAGCAGCTTCGTCGGTCACCTTAAGGCTACGCGCCAGGCTTGAACAATCCATATTGCGCGTTGAAACGCAACGTTGAACTGCCCGACCGAGATCACTCGACCGTGCTCAACCGACCACTTGCTCACGACCGAGATATTACATCAAGGCTAGGACTATGAGGGGAGGCTGGCCGTCAGTCTTCGAGACTGCATACTGGAGGGGGGAGGATCACGATGTCATATCCGTCGCTGTCTAACTACGGAGAGTACTACGAATCCAACCAGGGCCAAGGCCAGCAGAATATGAACAATTCGTACAATAGCTCAAGACAACCTGCCTCGACGAACCCTTACGCTGCGCAAGCTTCCTACCCTGGTGATATTTCGCAATCCCGGTATAGCTCTTCAGGTTACGACTGGTCGAACCAGCCTCAGCAGCAGAACTATTCCAGTAGCTCGCGCCAGCGCACATACGGAGGTGATGGTTGGATCGATGGGTCTACACAGAATACATCTCATGATGAGCGCACCCAGGCCAGCAGTTATGCGACTCAAGCGGCAGCAGGGACGTCAGGACACAACTACTACGGCCCCACCTCGACGAGCCAAAGCACTCAAGGGCTGAGCAGCCTGGCCTATGCTTCGGGGCTAGAGGAGGCAGGTTCGCAGCGACATGGACAGCATACACAGCGCTCGAGTGCACCTTCTGCTTCAGGGTATTCGTCTGCGGCTGTCTCTCACGGGTTGAACCGCGTCCAGTCACCGGCCACCACGAGCAGCGCATCTCGATACAATACCACTCCATCCACCAACGCGACTTACTCGTATCAGAATGATTCTTCATCGTCGCAAGGCCAAGGCAATAGTCTGACGGCGGCAGCGGCTGCACTTGCTGGTGCGGTCAGCGCACGTTTCTCACAAGCTTCGGCCACAATGGGAGGACAGTCTGTCTCTCCTGTGATGGCTAGCTCAGCCTCAGCGCAACATTCCGCCTCTCAAAGATCTGCCTCACCCTATCAGCAGGCTCAGTCCGCCAAGACTCAAGCGCAAAGACAGCAAACTTCAAGCACACCTCACACAAACTACAAGGCAGCCAATGCCGTGGCCTACCAACAAAGAACACAACCTCTTAGTTCCGGCCAGCACGCGCGAGCTCCAAGCCAGACTACCTCTCAGAGACCCTCCCAGACACAACAGCAGCCAGTCAACAGCATCTCGAACCTGGTCACGCACTCTTTAGAGGAAGCCGCTGCAACCCAATACTCGACAGCCACTGAGCCACAGTCAATGCCAAACTACATCGACCCTACGCAGGTCTTCAATCCCTACGCAAAAGAGCACGAGCGGAGACGTAGGGAAGCTATAGCGCAAGCTGAGGCTGAAGCGAAGAGGAAGCAGCAAGAGGAAGAGGCAGCTGCGAAACGCAAAGCTGAGGAAGAGGCTGCCGCTACGGCTGCTGAGAAACAGCGAGCGGAGGAGGCCGCTGCTGCCAAAAAGCGAGATCAACAAGCGGCATCAGCAGCAAGAAAAGCGAAGTCGCGTCAAAACGCGCGCAACGCCGTCATGAATGCGCAGAGTCAATCCGCCACTATGACCTCGCCTCATGTTGACCAGACACAGCCAGCTGCCGCGGGCGGCGAAGCAGACATGGCCGCGGAGCTCAAAGCGATGATGGAGAAGATGAAGGAATTTCGCAGCAAAGATCCTGGTCTCTTTCAGAGGCTTTGGGAGGACATGCGAAAACCGACCTCGGGACCCTCAACAACGGTCACCATACAATCACCATCTCCTCAGATGAGTACCCAGCAAACAGTTCCTCCTGTGAGCCACCCTCCCAATGTTGGCACGGTAGCTACTCCTCAGCCCAGTCAACAACATGAACCTATCCCGCCGCCGCAGCCAACAACTGCAACACCCACACCCGCCAGGCCGAGGAGACAGCGAAGGCGAAAAGCTTCGTTTGAAGTTCCCCCTGGTGCCCAAATCAATGGGTACAAAGTGGTTGTGGAAGACAACGAAGAGGGTCTGCCTGATTTGGGTCGATTCCCTGCTGAAAGACGCATACGACAGCCGTATGCTACCAAGACGTCCGCCGACGTGGCAAGTCCAACAGAGAGTCCAGCACAAGCTGTACATGCTCAACCTGTAGGACCACGCCAAAGTCCCGTCCCTCCCAATCAAGGCACTCCTGCTGTTCCCTCACAACCACAGGCCGCAGCACCGGCGATACCATCCGTACCGTCATCTGAAAAGGCAGCGCCGCTTACACAGGGTCTGCCCCCTCGAGGTCCTGCAGGGGGGACGATATGGCCTGAGGAAAAACGTAATGCGCTGGCAGAGGCTGCCGTGATCACGCTCAAAGCTGTACCAGAGAATGCGGACATCGAAATCTCACCCCAGGACATTCACGGCATGCTTGAGCAGAATCCAAGTTATATTGATCTATGCGAGCTGCTTGAGAAGAAAGGTCTCAAGTTTCACAGAGGACACTTTGCTCGACAGCTTTTGAGCAACGTACCCTACCTGAATGGACCTCAGGGAAAGCCGGTTCCAACGCCTTCAACTCCAGTACCTGCACAACAGCCTAATGGGACACCTTCGCTGCCGACCCAACACATCGGAGCCGTGGCGATACCACCGGGTACCTCAGCCGGTGCAAGCACTGCCCGATTTCAGGCTATCAACGGAGCAGCCAGTGGTCCATTCTTCAAATCTGAGAAACCCGTGTATGCCCCTCAGTATCCGCCCGGTATTGGAATCCAAATGCCACGACCAAAACCGGCCAGACCTCACCCCCTCGCACGCCCGGAGCCACCGCCAGGTTCGAAGGAGGCTATGGCCCGGAAACGAGATTTTTCTGAACTAGTCGACCTTACAGCGCTGAGTGATAACGAGGATTATGTGATGTCTAGAAAGCAAGCTCGCGTCGAAAGTCCTTCGCCAGAGCCCGTGGACCCGTTCCAAATATTTCAGCAAGACCAGATCATGAAGAATGGTCAGCAACTTCACGCCGCGGGAATGTATCCACCTCCTGGCTATCCTCCAGGCATGCAACTAAATGGAAATCCAGGCGCAGCTCTCCGGTTCGACCCCAACCGACCTCAATGGCCACAAGGGTATGCTCCACTGCCACACTACCCAGCGCAACCAGCTCCGCCGGTGCAGGTACCATCACCCACACCAGCTCAACAGCAAGCACGAGCTTACAAAGCTCTGGCCAAACCTGTCAATAAACAAGAAGCACTCCAGAAGACATATTACGACGCCAAAACAGTTGCTCGTGACCTGCTGATCGCTGCCGGCAGACATCCAACTGAGCGGCCACTCAACGCGCATTTGGCTGGACTTCTGGGGAAACATATCGACATAGATTCCGACCTGAGCACGTTCGACTGGGATGCGATAGACCCCGGTGGGCCTCCAGTCCCTCAAGTCCCTTACGCAGATGTTCCCATGGAGCCACCTCGGTTTGCTTTCAAACAGGGTGTTCGAGCGCCGCGTCCAAAGCTCCCAGATGGCGCTACTCCAGCCGAAGCCCAGTCAGACTCGGCACGCCTACCGGACTCGGACAAACGCGAGGGCCCTGCGCCCGCACCTCGGTCGCGGCCTGCACCTGCGCCATCGACAAATGGTGAGATTGCTCATGGTCGCCCAAGAGAAGAGAAGCCTCCCGCCTTGGAAACTCAATCAGCTGAAGTACCTGTGGTGAGCACCGATTTGGGACCGACTCATCTTGTGCGGCGAGGTCGACCACCTCGCAGATCCACTCCTAATTCAGCTGGACCTCAGAAGAGAACAGCAAGTCTCGTCGTCTCTTCGAATAACACACCAGCCTCTGAACGCAAGCAATCCGCCAGACCGGGCTCCTCGCAACCGCAATCTCTCGTCGCCTCCTCTACCGGTTCTGCCCAAAAGATGGATACAACTCATGTGTTCCCCAGTGGAAAGCGAAGAGGTCGACCACCCGGGGCAAAGAACGTTCATCCATCGTTTGGCGCCATGAAGCAAATCGCAGCAGCTCAACTCAATCCCACCGAAGTTAGGGTCAATGAGAAATCTGCATCACCTATCAACCCTGTGTTTAAATGCCGCTGGAAAGGCTGTCAAGCCCACCTCCACAACCTCGAAACCATCCGCAATCACGTCTCCAAAGTACACCGTCCTACAAGTGAACAGCTACAAGAACAGAGCGGCTATGTCTGCTGGTGGAAAAAGTGCAAGCTCCTGGTCGAAGACGAAGAAGGCAAATTGGGTCCCTCCAAGATCTTCGATCTCAAGCACGACTGGCTGGCGCACATTGAAGAAGACCATCTGAAGGAGATCGCGCAAAAGTTTGGAGATGGCCCTTCTCTCAAACATATCGGTAAGCAAGAAGTGAAACGCGCGTCATTCCCGTTTGACGTGTCCCAATTTTCCTTTGTGCCGCACCCTGCACTGCCTGCGCCGCAGCCGTCCTCACCAAATCCTTCACTCGTGCCACCCTTTGCTAGAACATTTTCTTACACAGATCCCCAGACGATCCTCCAGGATAGAACTCGCTACCTCTCCTCCCCGAACGGCCAAATTACCACACCGGATGTAACAACCCCGTCTGCGCAAGAAGATCTCAGTCCCGATACCATGCGTCTGCTAAAGGCCGATCACCAAAGCTACGAAGAGCAAGCACAAAGAGCTTTTATGAAGACCCATAGGCAAGAGAAGAGCAGCCCGAAAGCCATTGCTGAAGAGACGTTGAAGGCGATGAGTCAACGGAAAGTGACCATTGGAGCGGGAATCGACAAGGGCGGTTGCATCCTCGTAAATAAAGAAAGACGCGCAACGCTTATTCAGAATCCGGGCATTCAGAGGGTTGTGGAGGGTGATTATTGACGACATGCATGGGAGATGGAGCATGGAGCATAATACCCTGGGAAGATGGAAGGGCGCAGGCGACCATGCTACCTTATGCGACGATGAGCGACAGGTTCTTTCCGACTCACTTTATCATCATGCTTCACCGTCGACTGTGAGAAGCTCACTACCAAGAAATGACTGCGATGAATTGGACGTGAGCAGGAAGTGATCTGGAGTGAGGCCAACATGAAAGACAGGTCACATGTGTCGAAATCCCAGAACGTGGTGACGAATGTATTCAACTCTTATTCCGGGCCGATGCCCTGTATGATGAACAGCGCTGCACGTGCATGGAACTGCGCGTGGCGTGGACAGCGAGATACGGAAGCCGATGCTGTGCCTATGGCTACTTGACACAAATGCACATGCACATGCACATGCGAACTGAAACGGACCCTACGTTGCTAGATCCATGAGTGAACAATGAGCATGTTAAAGAAGTACTGTTTAATCATACAGGCGTGCTTTCAAGGAAGTAGATGATAAGCTTGTCTCATGTGTGGATTTTGCTGTACACTGCGGTCTTATGCCTGATATGCCGTGGCAGATGCTTTCCCCTCAAGATAGGTATTCCTCGAGATCGATCGATGTCTACCTTCAGAAATGTCCGTGGGTTCGAAGGTCTGGAGACCTGCTATTCTCGATTGTTCTGGTGTCTCTATCCGGACACGTTCTTTCCTTCCTCTGGTGCCGGTATACTAGTGCCAGTATTGTACCAGATGGCTGCAGCCTCAACACTCTGGTCCTAGGCTTGAAATTTGCATCCTGCTTGTATGTCCTTTCAGACGGCCTGGGGTGGGAGAGTGATCTCTCGAGGAGTCTTGGATGTCGGTTGCTCTGCTCCTAGTCTCGCTACTCCCCCTTGAGTGGCTGGTTGTGTTCTTTCTTGCGCCGCACTCATGGAATATCTTGGCTGTTCCCACCATATTAGTGTTCTGCCACCCTTCGCCTCACCCATAAATCCAGTCACGCATTCGTCCTTCCACCCAGCAAGGCAACTCACGCCCGAGCCAGCCCAAGTAGATAGTCCCATACAGTAGTCCAAACTCAACAACAGTATTCCTATTCGTCACGACTCATGCACCGCCGCAGGCTTACTCGCTCCAACGCCGACTTTCTCGTCCTTGAGCTCGGCGCTCACCTCGTCGTCTTGAGCGTTGACTTCCAGAAAATGGTAGAGGACGATCATCAGCATGGCTGCGCTGCCGAGGAAGATGGCCAGGCTGTAGAGTTGGTTGTCGGAGATCATTTTGGGGTTGCAGGGAGAAAGATGAATAAGGCGGATGGTGGTTGCACGGTAGAGGTAGAGGTGTTGAACGGGTGAGGTTGAGATGAGGTTCAAGTGAGATACGAAAAGGTCGGAGCTGTGAATGGGCTTGCTCGCGTGGCGTGAACAGCGTTGAAAGCGGTAGCCTTGTTTATAGCGGCTGGGTCTGCTGGTGCTGAGGGCGAAGTCGTAAGGTTTCTTTCGAAGTTGGGAGAGCTTCGGGGCAGGAAGTGGTCGACGGGCTACCGTTCGGCTTGCAAGTAGACTTCTGCTCTCTGATTCAGAGGTCGAAAGGTTGACTATTTACCTGGACCTTGTTTGATTTACGAAGCTCGAGGAAGTTGTGGTAAAACGCACAGCATGCCACGAGGAGAGGGATGCAATGAAGCCAACGGTCGCCCGATGATTGGTCAGCCTCGCAGCCTTGTTGAAACAGCCCCGTCCACTGTCAAAAATCTCCTTGCCCTCTTGAAAGATTCTTTTCAGCCTGCCAAGGACTCACTAGTTGTGGCGCTGAGCGATCGTACTGGGCTGCTAGGACCCAAAACACAATATGTCTGGAATCATTCATCAATCCTCTTGTTGAGTAGAGGGTATTCTTGACTCTATCCCTTGGCTGTTGCCATCTATTCCTCAAACTCTAAACCAGTATCTAACAAGATGTTTCTCCCCAATTCTAGGCCGTATGTACACAACTGGTAGTACACAGTAACAAAAAACAACCCGCTATATGCAAGAATGCCTCAAAACTCCTGCGCAGTGACGAAGCGCTCCGCAGTCGGTCTCTCCGTTGCTGGTGCTGGGACTGGTATCGCCGCCTCCTCGTCCGTTTCGGCGGACTTCGGCGCATGAATAGGTTCGTATCGCTTCTCATGTGATGGTGGTGACTCCGCTTCAACGACCTTCTCCGATGTACCGGCTTCTTCTTGCTTTTCTGCTGGCGTGCGCTCGCTGTATGAGCTCGATCCTCCCGGTGTCGATCGACCTCCAAGCACAGCCGCATTCTTTTCGACATCACCGTCGACATGCTTTTTCTCAGCACCAGTAGCGTTACTCGCAGTCTTGACCAACGCCAAATCATCCTTCTTATTCTTCCCATGGAACTTCTTTCCCTTAGGCATTCTCGCAAGCCAGTAAATCCCTGTCGCCGCAAGGACATTGAAGATGATGTAAACGAGCAGGATGCCAAAGTTTCGCCATCTATGTGAGAAGGAAATGCTGACGAGTGAGAGGAATGTGTCTGTATTGCTGATGGAGCAGAATTGACAGTTCCGGGCACCTGGATCGAGGAGATATCCTCCCGCCGCGGAGATGTAGGGTTCTAGATATTCACCACAGGTTTGACCTGAAGGGGCGGTGAAATGGAGGTATTCGCTGGTGGCGCAGGTAACGGGAGCCTTGGCAACACCGACAGCGAGGAGGCCTTCGACAAGGTAGGTGAAGGGGCTGGCATGTGGTCAGCTTGAGCTTCCACCTGAAAAGTTTGTGGACACTTACCTGACTCGGTACATGAAAATCCAGAATCTCGGCATCGCTTTAGGACCCACCAATACGCCGTTGAACAGGAGACAGAGCGAGAACAAGACATTGGCAATATTCGAGGCTGTCTCTGCCGTTGCGATACCCGCAATCATAAGGTGAGCAAATGTGCTGCTGAATAGGATGAATTCGAGAACGAAGGCGAACTCGGTCGCACCTCGAGAGACCACAGAATCCGTATATGTCGCATTGCGGTAAAGGCCAATCGGGTAGTACCAGCAGAAGAAGAGGATCACTGCGCCTAAGGTTGCCCAAGGAAGCTCCACCAAGATGTTGGAGAGCATGAATGCCTTCCACGAGTAGGTCTTGGACGGTCGTTCACGGACTTCGTAAAGGCTTCGTTGTGTGACGAACAAGGGCATAATCTGTTGGACGAGCTGTGAGAAAAGAATCAAGAGCATGAAAATGCCGAAGAGCTGGTTGTTGAGGCCCTGTTGAGTGTTCGGAGCTTTGAACAGCGAGAAGCCGATGAATAGACCCTATTCAACACGTCAGCACCAACAGAGAAATACTATAAAGGATATTGCATACCGTGATACAGCAAAGTATCATCTTCGAATAGATGTAATCAGGTGTTCGCCAATATTGCTCGAAAACTCGCTTTTGTGTGGCCAGGTACTGCTGCCAGAAAGGAGCAGCAAATTCGTAGTATTCAGTCTTGTTCGTTGCAACCGGTTGTTCCAGCTGGGATCGCTCCTCCTTCATTTGCTCTAATCCTTGGTGGACCTGTTCATATTCGGGTGAATCTCTCCAGACCTGGAACCAATCGATCTCTGTGTGAGAGCCGGGCGCTGCACCGATAGCCTCGAGCATGTACTCAGCCGGATTCGCGCCAGCTGGACAATCATGGGCACCATTTCGCTGGAAATAATCGATCAAGATGTTTGAATCCTTGCCGACCGGGCCGAAATATACGGTCTTTCCACCCGATGCGAGGAACAAAAGTCGGTCGAATCTTTGGAAGAGAATGGCTGATGGTTGATGGATAGTGCAAAGAATGGCTTGACCAGCATTGGTTAACTTCTCAAGGAGGTTGAGAATGGACCAAGAAGTTTGTGAATCGAGGCCTGAGGTAGGCTCGTCAAGGAACAAAAGCAACTGCGGTCGGGCGGCAAGTTCGACACCGATTGTCAGTCTTTTGCGCTGCTCAACGTTCAGTCCTGTAAAAGTACATAAGTCAGCATGTTTTTCGAAAACTCCAGAAAACGGAAGTTTACCTTCGCCTGGCACACCAACAACAGCATCTGCGTACTCCTGCATATCAAGCAGTTTGATGACTTCCTCGACATAGGCAACCTTTTCGGAACGAGGAGTCTCCCGAGGTTGTCGCAACAGAGCACTGAAACGAAGGGCTTCGCGAACTGTGCTTGTTTCAAGATGTAAGTCCTGCTGTTGCACGTAGCCAGTCTTTCTCTGGAACGACTCGTCTCGAGGTCGGCCGTCGACGAGCATTTCACCAGTGATAACACCCATCGTAACACGGGTCGCCAGACAGTCAAGTAGCGTGGTCTTGCCGGCGCCCGAGACACCCTATAGCTACCGGTTAGCGAACATATAACACAAAATGAGTGCGAGTAAGGCCTACCATTAAAGCAGTCATTGTACCAGGCTTGACCCAGCCGTCAACATGATCCAAAATGCGACGCGTTTTGCCCTTGATCTTGATATCGTAGCAGACATCCTTCCATTGGAAGATGGCCGTCTGTTTTTGGATCACAGCGCTGACTTGTCGGGTGAGCTCTTCGTCCATCGTCTGCTTCCTTGTGAGAGCTGCGAGATTTGGGTCGGACCCTTGTGATTCCGTATCTGAAGCTTTCCCCTTCAGAAAAGCGGGTTTATGTCCTCTGCGGAAAAGGAGAACTTCGCCTTTTGACTTCTTCGCCGTGACGGTCTCGGTGGCCACCAGATACATGATACACAAACCGATCATGAAGGCAAAGATGATGCCAACATTTCGCCACTTGTGAGACTCATAGTATTGATAAGAGATGTTGATGTACGCATCTCCAGAAACGACAGTCTGCCCAGCCACGGATCCAATAATTGTACAGATTTGCCCTGTGCCAGAGCCGTTGCCGAACTGAGGCGCCGGCGGTATGTAAGTCGAACAAGGATATTGACGATTGTGGAACTCGTTGACCATCAAACTTTCGAAGCCGTAAGCTGTAGGGTTGATGTAGTTGATCCATCGAGCCCATCCCTGCATGTAATTGACAGGAATAACGAAGCCTGTGTAGACCACAATGGAAATCATGATGACAGCTGTAGGAACCAAGGCTTCGACCAAGGATCTCGACACTGAAGCAATCAATCGGAACAACATGCTCATAGTGAACGTCATAATGTATGAGATGAACAAGAAAAAAAAGAAAGCTCCAGGTGTCCTTCGGAGGTTCGTCATGAAATACAAGATAAGATTGAACCCAATGCAGGTAAGTGTTTTCGAGGGCACGTCGCATAACATCGAAGCAAAGGCCTCTGCCGAAGGGTGATAGAGCGCGTATCGTTGGTGCTTCTCCACGATTGGTCGTTGGGCGTAGAGTGTCAAGATTTCCAAAGCACTTCCAAACGCATTTAGCAGGACCGCAAAGAAGATGAGTGAGCTTCGAGCCCTGAGAGAGTCGCTATCTGCCGGCAGATTGTAAAAGAGCGATGAGACGACCAAGGCGTTGATGCAATTTGCAAACAGTTGTGTGAGTGTGATGGCAGGATCGTCCATCAGTCGCTTCCAGCCTCGCCATACACACAGCCTAATTTGACCAGTGTAGGAGAGGGTATAAGGAGAGGACTTCCGTTGAGCCTTCGATTGTTGGATGCGACGGGATTGCTGAAAGGCTTGAAGGTTGGCGCCACCGATAGGATTGGCCTTTTCAAAAGCCTCGAGCTCAGCCAACATCCTCTTCCGGGCTTCACTATTGTGCCATCGCTCTGCGAAGTCATCCGGCGTTCGAGGCACTTGCGATTCGTGGCCTTTTTTTATGAGACGCTCGATCGGGTTGGTCATTGATGTCAGGAAGTCCGGCACCGTCTGGCGCTTGGCACATTCGAAGCCCATATCTTCAAAGTACTTCTGAGCCTCGGTGGTACGACCAAAGAAGATTTGTCGACCTTGATATAGAACGATGACTTTGTCGAAGTAATCATAAGCACTTTGTGGAGACTGATATATGGCAACGGCGGCTGTGGTTTCATTCAGGTCGGTAGATGTTCGCAAAGTTTTGCAAAATTCGATTGCGTTTGCGGAATCAAGACCTCGAGTACTGTTATCCCAGCACTGTAAAGGAGCGTTGCTCAATGTGGCCTCTGCGATTGAAACCCGCTTTCTCTCGCCACCACTGACTCCTCTGACAAAGTCATTGCCCACTTTGGTGTTGATTGTATGTCTGATACCGAAGGTGGCCATGACGACGTCTCGCAAGTGTGCTGCGTATGTTTTTGTTGTGATGCCATGAGGTAGCTTGAGGTTCTGAGGTGTTCTGGCGCGTGCGGCGAACAGGAGCGTATCGCCTACTGTCATGGCAGGGAAGTGGACGTCTTGCTCGGCCGTGTATATGGCTTCGCCTTTGAAATCCTTGTGCATCTGCTTGTAGCTGATTCCCTGGTAGTTGATATAAGAATTGTCGCCGAGGCTGAAACCGTGAGTTTCGCCGGTTAATGTTTTGAGGAACGTCGAGCAGCCCGAGCCAGGAGGACCCAGGACAACGAGCATCTCACCGGGCTGTACAACGCCTTCAAAATTCCGTAGTATGTCAACTCTGTGCCCTTTGTTGCCCACAACGCCACGACCCATGTCCATTAAGGCGAGCGGATAGTTACTGACGGTTTTCTGAAAATCACTGCCTTTGGTATAACCGAAGGCAGAGAGCTTTTGGAAGGCAATGCCAGCAGTACGACCGACGTTTTCTTGGCCAGACTGTTTTTGTAGCCTCAGCATGGCCTTCGTCCAAGCTCGGCCATTGAAGTTGTCGGAGTTTGGGTCGATCTCAGAGTCAACGCTGGCTTCATCGAAAGGGTGGAAGGTTGCTTCTGATGTCGAAGCTCGGGAATATTGACGAGCCAGGTTCCGGATCTCCTTGTTCTCATCTTCATTGTCGGCTACTACAGCTCCTCCACCGGACGAAAAAGTCTTGTCGCCATGGGGGTAATCTGCAGCCGGACTCTGCGGTGAGGCACCCGACATTCGGCGACTTCGATCATAGTTTGTTGTGATATTGCCGACTGTAGGAGTCGTCATTTTGGTGAAAATCTATCTTCAGTGCATGGGAAATGTTGCCCACGGTACAATACAGGTAATCCAAGGGCGAGGCTTGCAAGGTCTATTTTCGAGAAGTTGTAGTGATAACCAGGGCCGAAGAGAATGAGTGATAGAAGCGGCAGAAACCTTGACGGCCAGAATTAAATGAAAAGTGAAGGTTGGTTGAAGAAGTGTGAAGATGAAACTGGTATGTACTCTGTATGTCGATGTCGAAATGATAAACAAGGTTCGGTCGAAAACGGCATCCAGATCGCTCGGGAACACTATCAAGCTGGCTTCCGTATTGCCAGTTGCTTCAATAGGCAAGTACGGAGAGCATTCAGTCAGGCATCAGGCAGAACAGATAAAAAGCTCTCCAGGAAGGATACGGACCGGAAAGAGCAGAGGTTGACTCGCAATCTGAATCATGATTGACGCGGTGGACTTGGCGAATTGCGTGAAGGAAAACTCAAGGGCAAACAAAATCGAGTTGGAGCAGTGATCGCTTTCCGACCTGTGTTAGGTTTAGAACAGCGTCACTGGAGCCCGTAAAATAGCACTAGGTAGGAATAGTATACGTTTAGAATACGAATGTCCGCTGCGTCGCCGCACGATTGGAGGGAGTCGGCCGCCACCAAAGGCTTTTGTGGGCTGAAGCGAGTGAAAGCCCTTGCAATGCCGAGCAGCTGGCGGCTCGGGTGTGGATTCCAGGCGCGGCGGTTCCTCCACTGCACGGAAGGAACCATCCCCACATGGCACGGCGTCACCTGCTTTGCCGAGATGCTGCCCCTTTTCAGGGCTTCCGACCCGTTGTGCACTTTTCTTGTGCATAGAGAAGTGCAAGCATAATAATCCCGTTCCGGCGCATTATCTCGACCCAGCAAGTTGGGCAAGTACAACTCGTGTACACTCTCGATTTTTCCCGATGCATCTGATATTCATGTCTACGGATGCTACTGTCACCCTGATAAGAGCCTTCTTATTGCGCACACTAGGCCTTGGTGACACAGCAATGAGTCATGCAACTCGGATTCTTTAAGCCCTCAGTGGTATCGACAATGGCCGTGGCACAATGCCAAGACTCCATGGTTCAACCACAGTCGAATGGTCGGTCTCTTCTGCCATGACTCAAAATTGACTCTTCTTGGAGCTCGAGACAGTTGGTTCACCTTGCGATAGAGTCTGCACCACAGGACAGCCAGCTCCCAAAATAGGTCTTTGCAGTGTTACTGCGAGTATTTCGTCGACAAACCTACTCAAACGCACCCCGCAGGTTGGCTTGGAAGGCTGCCCCGAAGTCATTGTCGTTGTTGTTCTGTCCGCGTCTCGCCTTGTTGCCTTTGTCTAAGGTCAGTATGCTTTCTGGATGGCGACTTGACATTGCTTACACTCTTTGTTCGTCAAGTCCTCTTCAGTGCCTTGCGCTGCCATCTCTGTCGTGGTTGGAGTGGATGCGGTTGCACTCTCCTTGCCATTCCCATTATCCTTCCCTGTCGTCCAAACCTGCGACGTTTTCTCCGCGTTCTGTTCATTCCAACCCGGTGGAGCGCTTGGGACATGGCCGATCTTTCCACCCGCAGTCTCTTTTACTCCGTCATCTGTGACCTCAATGGTTCTGGTGACCTCGTTGCCCGCGCCGAGAGTATGCGTCAACATCGGAGGCACGTACTGACCCTGTTTCTTCCTATCCTCTTCAAAGATGTTCGTGATGCCCATAGTCTCCGCACCAAGCATCAGAGTCTCGTTCATGGTCATGTGGGAACCTCGAATCAGTGCAGTACGGATCTGTGGGCCTCCGTTAGCTTGTACCATTGTTGACGCGACATTAAGAAGGGGACAATTTGGGAGAAAGGGAAAACTTGCGGCTTGACGGCTTTTCTCGAGCACCCGCTTTTCATCAGCAGAGGTCAACTCGGAGGCGAGCATCAACTCCACCGCTTCCAATGCCGAGGTGGACGTGGTTATCTTGTTCTTGAAAGCGCCGTTCTTGAACTCCCACTCGTTTGCTGCGAGGGCAAAGGTCTGCTGCATGGCGTTGACGAAGCTACTGGCCATGTCTGGCCCCAACGGTGTGGAGGGCATGATGATGGATTGCTGGAGCACGTCAGCTTCGAAGCGATGGCGAGGAAAAGTCGTCTCTTACTTTGATACAGGTCAAATACCTTGCTTTTCTATGATGATCGAGGAAGGAAGAAGTCAAGCAGGAGTGAGTACGTATATGGGAAGTTTCTGTTCAGGCTTCTGAAGCTGACCAGTCCAGTACTTCACCGCCGCCTAAGTGGGGCTTACAGCAAACAAAGCTTCACTGACTCTGCTCAGACCAGCAGAGGGAATGGCTGAGATTGATCTCATTGACCTTCGCTATGTCTGATAGGCAATCTGGACGTTCATCGGGAAGCAGCGCACCTGAAATTCCAGCGCGTGTTCAAAACATTGCTGGCCGCTACGCCCGACGACCGATAGTCGTGTGTGGAATCACAACACGAAGCAACAAAACAAGAAGCTTCCAACTGCTATCCATGCTCGCCTGAGCAGATCTGCCTAATCGCCTCAGCCAAATGCTCGTCGCAGGTTCTTTCGGAAAGTTCCCCCGAAGTCTGAGGCTTTGCTCGTATCATTCGGCTTCTTCTCCTCGGAGGTATCTGTATTCAAATCAGCACAAGCGTGTCTCAGGCAAGTGACTTCGGAGCACATCAACGTACCAGTTTTGTCCTTGTCGAGGTCTTTCTTGGCAGCGGCACCATCTGATATCTTCTCTCCGGAACCTTTTGAGCCTCCGGTCTTGTCCTTCGGTACCTTGAACTCCTTTGCTAGGGCGTCTGTGGCCGCCATGGCTTTCTCTCGTGCCAGACCTTCTTTCCTCACCTTAGTCAATCCGGTTGTCCACATCTCTTGCGTCAATTCCATCCCACGCGACGCACAATCATTTCCGATGGCTTGAGAGACTGGTATGATCAAGAATTCGTCCGCGGGATCTCTCGGTCCGTGATTCGTGGCATTCAGCAGCATCTTTCGAACTCTCCCATAAAGCTCTTTCTCTTGCGACGAGAGTTGGTTCGAATTGAGGAAGAGGTCGATGATTTCAACGGCAGGGGCCGTTGCCGTGATGCGACCTTTGAATGCGTCGCCTTTGTAGTTGCACATATCTACGGCATTAAAGAGGACGCTTCTCCAGACATCCAGGACACGAACGACCGAAGCTGCATCCCAGGACTCCATCTGTATCGCGTTAAGTAATGCAGCTGCAAATTTTGCAAAAGCGCTTACCTTTCTAGCTGTACTTGTCACTTCGAAAAGGTACTTTCTTAGAAGAGGATGCTTTGTACAGACCAAGTCCGAAGGAGCTGATTTATGGTAAGACCATGTTGCTCCCCGACTTTTATGTACCTTTCCCCACAACAAAGAAGATGAAGTGAACTTCACGCTTTCATTGTTAACTCTGCTAGGTCTGCCTGCCGGATTTGGCTGAAGCCATCATTCACAGTCCAGACAGTGCGCCTTTCTCCGGTTGCTTTCACTGCCACGAGGTGTGGCGCAGCTCGTTAACGCAGCTGCTCGTACCACATCATATCACTCGTGCCTGGATCGATTCCAAACTACAATCTGCAAACAAATCCAGGCCTTCCAGCTTTCCCATCGTTACCTCTCGACCTCCAGCCAATATGTTTAAGATTCTCTGGCTACTCTTGCTCTGCTGCGTCCTCGCGGTCGTCAATGCAACCCCGAATGAAGCAGATTGCGCGGTCGTTGACGGCAAAGTACCACTGGGCATCAACTTTGGGATGACTCACATGTAGATATGGGCTGAATCTTCAAAGTCGATCAGTAAACTGACAGCTTTAGCACGGCCGCATGTCTCGACACGAACAATACCCCGATCGCTGTCGCCCGTCTGCAAGGCAGTGAGAGTTATGCAGACTACGTGGCAGATATTTTGAAGCATGAAGGAGTGCGATTGTATGTCTCCTGTATCGTCTTGTGTTGACTCTCAATTTTGGCTGTTCACACATTTTCTGACTGTCTTTTCTCCTTCCAGTCTCTACCAAGGTGAATATCATGTCAAAGTTGGGGAACAAAATGTTCTCGCTCCACCCGATGAACATGATTCTGCCCTTGCGGAGAGCGTTTTCAAGGAAAGCCTCGAGCAAATAACTGGGATTGCTTCATCCACTTTAGCCGCCAATTTCAGCATTGGAGCGATCGTCCTGCCTCATCACTACAATGAAACCACATACATGTCCCTCTTTAACACTGCCGTCCAAGTCGACCCGGCCTTTGATCGCCAACCTTCAGACATTCGTTACTTTTACATTATGACTGCAAGATGCTATACGACAGAATACTGCACACTTCCTCGGACCAATCGGCCGCTCGACCATGGTCTGAGAAAGTACGTGATTCTTGTCAACCACGACCTTGACCGCCTTGACATCATGGCTGGGGTTGTATCAGACATGGGACCCAGCTTTTATGGGAAAACAACCATCCTGGATGCAAAAGTAAGCTTTCCTCTCCACAGTATGTGCGCCAACAATAACCTTTAGCAGGTCGATGTAAGAAACTCGACAGAGTGGGCGCATGAAGCACAGTTTACACAGGCATTGAGTGATATCATCGACAAACACATCCGTCCCTACTCATCCGTGGACCCCTTCGATGACCTTGACGCCGTCGTTTTGACTGGCGAGCTTTCACCAGCTGCTATATCTCGACTCTCAGCAGCCATGAACATGCCTGTGGAGCACCAACACAAGATTCAAACTGCCAATGCAGAATACCGAGGCGCATTCGGGGCTGCATGTGAGGCTTACTTGATGATCAAGTACCCACCACCTCCAGTTTGTGTTTTATACATGGACTTCGGCAAAGAAGAACTGTAGGACAAGTAATAAATCTAGCGTTTGTCGGGGCGATGAAAGTGGAAGTGGCAGTCGGAATCCTAACTTTCACATATTCACTCCGCGACCAGGCAGCCTCAGCTGCATTCGGTCACTGCGATCACAGTTTCGCACTCTTCAGCCTTTCTCGTGGACACGTCTTCTGTACACCCTTTCCTGAGATCCACTTTCCAGCTCTTGTCCGGCTTGATTCTGACAGGAATTCCACTTCATCCCGTTTGGAGCCAACACTGACAAAGGTGTCCTTCGGAAGACCGTGCTGGACATGATCCACATCTACGCGAGAGAAGAAAAGATACGAGATCTGTCCTCGGGATCTCTTACCATCATTCTGGCAGGCGAGTTTTCTCCGCTAGATGTGGGAGCTCTTAAAACTGCGATTCGTGATGCATTGCCTGAGCTTGAGTAGGAATTGAAGACTTCAGATCCGGAGTATAGAGGAGACTTTTGGGGCTGCTTGCGACGCCTACTGCATGGCGGCATATGGCCCACGAGAATTCTGCTACTTTGTTAACGAGAGTCTCCTGCCGGACTACTTGCATGACGAGTTACGAAGATTTGACGACTGATGTCCTGTGGAACATCCTGCTTTGCCAAGCACGGAGCCAGAACTTGGGACCTCGGGGGCAGTGAGATTGTGAGACAGGGATGATGACTATCTGAATCACTTCTGGCAGCTCCTATGGCGGTGTCTCACGTTCTTTGTATCTGCGGAACCACTGTTAGCAAATATATGCCTTTCCCACGTCCTCATCTTGCATCATGTAAGAACTTCTTCTCTTGCCACGAGCCAAGTGTTTTCTCAAAAGGTCAGTCCCAGCGAAAGGCAATCCGTTCACATCTTTGACATGTCATAGAGCCAACTCACAAGCATGGCATCGTGGGATCCGAACAATGCAGAAGGCACCCTGGCCGGCCTACGTCTGGTGATGCTCATCGCGGCCGACGACCTCAACTTCAAGAAGGGCGCATTCAAAGGTCGATTCACCGCCAACACTCAGCCGATCGAAGCAATCGACATCTTCCTGCACTCAGAGCACTTCTCCGAAGAAGAAAGACACCTCCTTCTCATGGTTCGTAGCGCCGTACTGGGTCTTCTTGGGCACGGACCAATGGTGACTTCGGGAGGGGAGATAATGTCAAATTTCTTCATGATGATTGCCAGGGATACGTTTGTGAACAGTGGCGATATCACACAAGAGACAATCATGGCTAGTAAGGCGAAGAGGGAAGCAGTCTTTGAGGCAGTGCGGGCTGAGATGAATGGGCGTGCCGGGTCGTCAGAGGTTGATGTGGGCAAAACTGGAGAGAAAGCCGATGTTCAGGAGAGTCTCAAGACAGAACAAACAGGTCAGCACAAGAAGCAATAAACGCTCACTGAGGGAGTATACTGACCCGGTATGCGCAGAAAAGCTCGGTGAAGGCGCTTCGAAGACTGGTGAAGAAGCTGGGCACGAAACCGAGTTTGGTGGCACTTTCGGTGCAAATCTTCGTGGTGCTTTTCTTTGAGTCACTTGGTGATCAATGGAAGTGCAGGGTCTCCATTGAGGCTTGGATACAAGCTTTGTTGCTATTGAGTACGAAGACAGAAGGAAACAAATTTGCCAGTAGGACTCGACGAATCGAGTGTGTCCTGTCGATGGTGTCTGAAGAGCTCGCAACATCTGAAATTCAAACAAGAAATGCTCAAAGGGAATATCGTTTTCATTCCTCAAAATATCTGGAGCCGATCCACCAGGAGGCCTGGAAGCGTTCTTTGAGGCTGTGGATATAGAAACGAGGCGTGAAATTAGTGCCGTGCTTTAAAGGTGAACAATCCTGGTGGGTGGTGACAGGAGCGAAGACGGACTGAGTGATGCACGCATCACGCATTCCTTAGGTGTGTACTCGGACGCATGCGAGCTTGAAATGCCGAGATGTCATCCGAAGCAGTGTCGATGTATACTTGTGTTGAGGAAAGAGTGACCGGTTGCGGTTGCGAAAAAGCAAAAACAAAGAGATTTTGAGCTTGGCTGATGCCGCTTTAAGACCACTCGCTGAAGGTGCCAAGACAGTGAAAACAAGCTGGAAATTTCAACTGAAGCTCACTTTGTTTCTCTTCGTCTGTAACACAAGTAACGCCCACTAGGCACAAGGCCAATTCAGAGCCCGGTCAACGTCGCCAATATCCTCATCGCACTAGTGCCTGTTTGCACAACCATATCCGAGTTCCATAAGTTCAGCTTCTCGCTTGGAACAGCCTTGTGTCCGAGGCCTCTCTTCTGCGCTCCTTCCACTCAGCAGTGTCTAGAAAGTATGAAACCAAGCCCACTTGCGGGCCGAAGGCGGGCTGACTTGTGCCTGGATACCGAGCTCCGGCACGCCAGCTGCATTTTGCAGCCTTCGGGACGATGGGCCACTTATCCTTATCAAATTCCACCGTCTTTCCAGTCTCCTTCAATGCAGCGACCTCAGCTTCGATCTCCTCAACATCTTTCGCCTTTTGTTCCCGCTTGCGACCAGCCATGATCAAACGGTCCACGGGAACATAATTGTCAAAATTCTTCTCGCGTCGACGTGCCGCAGTCATGTAGCCATATTTGTCGACGCTCCAGAGATGACCATTTCCTTCGGAGACTTCTGATGTTTTGGAATCTTCGCTGATGACCAGCTCCTCGATACTCACTTGGGCAAGTTCGCGCCAGGTATAACGACGAATCTGGGTGGCATTGAGGATTCGATCCTGGAGTTGATCAGCGAGGGCAGAAACCAAAGTACGGTGATGTGTCTTACCTTCATATGATCGGGCTGGACGCTTCGCGGTGCAGATACGCCGGGTGGGTGTAGTAAAACGTCCACGTTCACAGCAGGTCGTGGGTCGATTCTCAGCGTATTTGCGACAACATCGATGTAGTAAGTACGATATGTAGTGCCCCAGAACTCTTGTGTTGACGGCGAGTCGGAAGGCCAAACCAGCAGATCCAAGTTCGGATGTCGCGTGACCAGGAATGCGCCAAATCTAAGAAGAAGACGGACTTCTTGTTGGTGCCGAGATACTCCTGGGGTCTCCGGGTGTTTGGCGGTTTGGATCACGGAAGAAGTATCGTCATACTCGGTGATCAACTGGAAACGCATGAGATTGGGCAGGTCTGTGCAGAGCATTGCGAGGGCATCCGGGAAATTCTTTTCGTGGAAACGTCGCAAGTCGTTATCTATATTGAGCCGCAGGAAGCGGATCAATGACAGCCCGGTCTCACCGATCTCACGAGGGAGTTTGATGAGGTCACTGCTTTCGTTGACAAGGAAGGACGTCGTTGTCGTCAAGAGCGAAAGAGTTTCTTTTCGGAACTGGCTGCAGGCACCCAGTGGACCTCGCAGGACACGATTGTACTTTTGATCGACTCCGTTCAGTCTGATGGTCCATTCTGATGTACCCCCTTTCACATACTCCAGGATGTTGAGGCGCAACTCCATGGGCAAGTCCCCGATCCTGGTTTGCAAGAATGGCTTTGGCGCACCAGCTTCAATGGGTGGATATTGGTACCATTCTGATGCTGGAATGGCTTTGGGGAACTCGTCAGCATAGACCTGTTGAGAGGAATCGATGTCTGATGGAGGTCCATAGCTGAGTTCATGGTCAGCCATCTTAATTCGGACGTATGGGGAATTTGATCAAGTTTGGATGATTGATGACTGCCGATGGGAGATTGAGGATGATTTGTGCAAGAGACAATGTCGCGGGAAAATCAAAAAGAAGGTCAGGAACTTGCCTTATTTTTATAAGTGAGATCCCGCATACGCAGTGACGCTGTGAATGACAGACATCACGGTGGAAGCTGTGAGGCAGTAGTCGCTGCCATGATCTGTGTGAGGTGAAAGATCGAAAAGCAAGAACGGCACGGATGGCTGCTGCGATTTATTGAAGCAAATTTCGTGAAACAGGAGAGGCAGCGGAGTCAATTCACCCGAATTGGGCGACATTGTCGTGGACAGGAGGCAGCACCATGCGAGAAGGCCAACATCGTGACCCGGGTTGACGACCGAAGAGGGTTGTGACAGTAGGTAGCGAACTTGCAAAAGCTGAAAGAGCCCCCGTTTGCATGTCTTGGTGGGTGTTGTTATACTCTGCAGGTCATTTTGCTTGCTATGTCATCAAATGGTTGCTAACAGCCCTGGAGGTCATATCTGGAACAGCAAACCAATGCATTCATCAAAGCGGCACGTAAGAGATGTTCTGCCAGAAGTAAACGCTTGTGTGAATGTTTGCTTCCGTTGTCCCGCTATCGACCTTTTCGACAACGATGATACATGCCATGACGCTGAGGCCGCACGCTCAACCATACTGATACCTACCTCAGGACCACGACGCTGCGCCATGTTCTCATCAGAATTGGAAGCACCTGGGCCTGTCTCGCGTTGCACAGATTTGCAATTCAGCGAGCAGACCTCAGTGCCTCATCTGCACAGCAATACGGTTCGTCATGTACTTCGAGATATCCCCTATCATCAGACAGCCAATGATGGACAGGACCCCAAACGGAATGCTCGTATACCAGACATATGCCAACGCATCCGAGTATGCCCAGCGACTACCGATCGTCGCCGCATTGATGATCGCTGGCGTCACCCCCGAAACATCGGTAACATTGGCAGGGACTGTCAGGAACGTCGTGACAAAAGCCGTGGCGGAGGAAGCAGGAAGACCAGCCTCCAAGGCAAAATCAAGGACTCGCTCTGGCAATTTGTCCGCGAGCTTACCGGTGAAGACATTGAGATAGATCGAGTAGCCGATTGAACCACCGACGAAACGAATGGTGAGGGTCAATGCCGTGGCCGTTGCGATCAGCGAGTCTGGACATGCCGTCATGGCAATGGTGGCGGCAGGGACGATAACTCCTCCGATACCGAAGCCGGCGACCGTGGCGAGGCCTACAGCAAGGCCAGGGTTCGTTGGGTTCACCGCAGCCATACTACCTGTGAACGCGGCTATTTACCACTTGGTCAGCGGTTGTAAATCCGAGGAACATGTGGTACCTACTCATCAAGACACAAGATACTAGCAGGATCTCCCGATTGTGACCTTTCAAGATAGTGAGCGCGGCGTTCATCACTGTCGCGCCCACAGTGATCGAAATCGAATAACCGAGGCCCTTCACGCCGACTTGAATGGGGCTACACAGCATTAGAGACAGCGAGAATGGGACGGTGCTGGCACTCACTCAGGCTCGTAGACAGTCCCGTAGGTCAATGGAGCAAAATTGATCATCGAATAGAAGTTCATTCCCGAAACGAATGCAACGGCAAGAGCGATCGCGACCACGCGCTGGCCAGCGAAGAGTTCCTTTGGCACCATTGGGGACTTGGCTCCTTTCCATTCCCAAAAGACGAAGCCAATGATGAGTGCTGCACCGATGAGCAGCATGCACAAGACGTATGCGCTTGTCCAAGGGTGAGATGACCCTCCGGATTGCAAGGCCACCAGGCTGGGAAGAGTCAGCGAACGACAAGGCTGCTAGCATGCATGGCTTACAAGAGAAGAATCCCGGTTATGGAGAGAATAGCACCGATGTAGTCGATTCTCTTCGCGATCTCTGCCCGACTCAGATTGCCTTTGCGCAGGATATGAGATTCCGGGAAGTAGAAGAAAAGTACTCCGGCGAAGAATACTCCATTATAGATGCTTTACAATATTAGAGCTGGCCTCCTAAGAGTTGCGAGAATACTTACACCGTGATCCACAGACCCCATCTCCAGGTAGAATGAGCGGATAGCAGCTGGGAGTAGAGCACATATGGAAAGAAGGGACCTAGGAAGAGATGTCAGCGTACTTGCGCAGTGCTCGCAACAGTTTCCACTGCACTCACATATGAAGAACGTAACACAAGCTAGGTAGAGCCCGCGCTTCTTGACAGGGACTAGCTCCGCCGTCCTAGATTCAACCGTGTCAATCTCCAAACAAGTCGAGTTTGTCGTAGACAGCAGACTCACCCAGCTAGTGCCGTCAGCTCTCCGATGGAAGCACCGGCACCAGCAATAGTCATGCCGACAACACCCTGGGCAAATGAATGGGCCGTGGCGGTGACTATCGTGCCGACCAGTATCAAGATCGAGCCAAGGATGGAAATATTCCTTTTGCCGAACATATCTTGCAGATACCCGCAAAATGGACAGACCGCAGCAAGAGCGAGAGAATTCGAGACTGGGATCCAGCCAATCGAGTCTGATCCCAAGTCGGCAGCAATGTAGGTGAGGGAGCCTGCTTATCGTCAGGGCGGTCGAGGGCATCTGAGGTTCCAAACCTACCGCCAACAAAATAAAGTGGTATCTGTGATCCTACGGAACAGTGATCAGTCAGCATCATTCTCGTTACTGAAATGGGCAACAGATAGGGCCACTCACCCACGTATACTCCACACAGACATATGGTTGCAACGATCTGTTTCCAGGTCCAGTTGACACGTCCGTCTGAGTCATCGCCTTTGGCAACGCCAGTCTTCTCATCCCAGTGGTCCACAACCTCATCATGCCTTATAGCTGTAGGGTCATTTTTGCTGTCTAGAGTGGATTCAAGGTCCTGCTCTGGATGTTGAGTGTTGCTCATGATGGCGTCTGAGCTTGATGAGGTCGTTGAGGAGCAGAGAGAACAAATCTGCGTTTTCGGCCCTAGGAAAGGTTTGAAGTCTTCCTAAATGCACATCTTCCAGGGCCACAAAGGGAGCACGGTCTCAATATGTAGACAAGCACTGGGTGCTTTGAGACCCCATGGGGTCGAAGCCACGAGGATGGGCTCGGCTGGTCTGGTTCTTGGATCCGAAGGCTCGCAGAGGTTTAGAGTATATCTCCACCCCATTCGCGCTCGGAAATGAAAGCAAATGAGTGGCCGTGTCTCGACGGACCCTCGTAATGCCGCACAGCGTACGTAGTCAGAGGGGCCTGGAGGTCAATGAATGCTGTTTGCACCTTAGGCATAACGCCAAAGGAGTACCCAACCCTCTGTCCATTGTTGTTCAAATACAGGGGGACGAATAGGAATGCAGATGCAGATGCAGAATTTCCCAATTCAGATTCCTTCGACCAATCACTTCGGACGAGTGCAGAGTCAGAACCGACTGACACGGATGAAAAGCTCAGCTCCACATGGAGTAGCCACAGGTGACTGTGCAAAATCTGACAGTGGCTTGCAGGCCTCCACTGCTGACAGTGAAAAAGCTCAGTCACCGTTTCCCCGGAAGCGCGTGCAGGTTCTCCACTGTCATGATAGGGATCCTCCGGATAATATTCGAGTGATTGGTGTATGGAACATAGCACGTTCACCTCGGCTTGGAATAGTTCGTATATTGGATAGACCGCTTCTATGGTGACCGCTCACATGGAACTTAGTACGGTGTTGACCACTGACGCGTTCGAACAGAAAGGATGGCAAGCTTTGCAGGCAAGAATGTGGTTGTGACAGGCTCGGCATCAGGCATTGGGCTTGCCATCACGCTGAAGCTCTCTGAACGAGGCGCCACGGTCTGGACGGTAGATCTATCAGAAAATCCACCTGAAGAACTGAAGCAGGTGATTGAAGCAGGCAAGGTACACTTTGAAGGTGGCATCGATGTTGGCGATCGGGTGGCCTGCAGAAAGTATATGGAAAAGGTCGTCTCAACAGCTGGGAGATTGGACGGGTTAGTGAACAACGCTGGGATCGGTTTGGTCGAAGGTCCCATTGCGTCAGATGAGGCCTATAACAGAATGATCCACGTCAACATTGGGGGAGTATGGAACTATGGCACAGCTGCGCTTCGAATCATGGAGAAGCAGGAGCCGCAAGGACCTTGGAATGCAAGAGGAAGCATTGTCAATATCGCCAGTGGTGCTGGACTCCGAGGGGTCAGTGGTTTGGCGGTATATTGCGCAACAAAGCACGCGGTGATCGGCCTCTCGCGAGCGTGGCAGGAAGATTTTGGCAAGCTCGGCATCCGTACGAATTCTGTTGCACCAGGTAAGTAAGGTCGGAAAGGGAAGCAATAGGCTGATCTATGTAGGTGCGACAGCGACTGCAGCATTCGTCAAACGCGCGAAGGAGGAAGAGGGCTTTCTGGAAACACTACCAAGCAACCCTCTAGGAAGAGTGGCTCAGCCGTCTGAGATTGCTTCGGCAGTCGCATTTCTGCTTTCAGATGAAGCAAGCTATGTGGCAGGCGAGGTCCTGTCGGTTACGGGTGGTCATGCGTAGAGTCCCGGATGTATCTGACAGGCTGCGCTGTGCGCTCAGATGACTGTCTGAGGTTTGTTCGTCGATGTCCTCCCGGCAAGATAAATGCCGGATGTTGGAAAACGGATGGACACGACACAGGTTGAAGGAGAGCAGTACACCGTAAGTAGTAAGGCAGGTCAAAGAATCAAGGACGAGCTTGAAGCTCGATTGAAAATTCATGCCAAGCCGGCCGTCGGTAGCAAATACATCCGGGCACGCCCCTGCGTCGCCGTAAAAACACACCTGCTGTAGGGTGGCGGAAAGGTCAGTCGCCCGCATTTCTCATCTGGGGAGGGGTTCCTTCCCTCGGCTTTCTCAGATCTTCCGGCGGCAGGGGTAGTCAACCATGTCTGACTGGTCTTGCCCGAGATATCATGCTGCACTGCAGGAGCTCTCTGCTGGGGAGCAGGTTGCTTGGACCTCGGCCATCTTCTAACAACTGCGGTGCAAGGTACGGAGTAAGCCTCAACACGACGCAGTGTGCGTCGTTTAGATGAGTTGCAATAGCAAGGACCAAGTCAGCTCCCAGTCTGCAAGACCAGGGGTTCTTCATTCCCATTTTGGTATGTGGAGCCCCAGAATGCTTCAGCTGGCGCATGTTCGAATTGTCATATCACCATTTCGCGTCGTGGTCGCGAATGAAGGCAAGATCGCAGCCGAGGTATCAGGTGAGGGAGACGCAAAAGCTTCTCCAATACTGAGGTCGAGGTATATCTCGTCGCATGAAGATGCTCTGTACTCGCTGTGCTTGCCCTCTCCCTTAAGCATTGTACCTACAGTTAAAGAAGTCCCCCAGCATGATCACGAAGCTCGCCGAGGACTATGAGATCCTCAATCAATACCACTCCCAACCACGAAAGATCAAAATCATCCATGTCGGCGCAGGCGCGTCGGGACTATTACTAGCTTACAAGGCACAGAGACAGTTGCGAAACTACGAACTCGTATGCTATGAGAAGTACGTCGGAGAACATGCTCAAGTCTACACGCGCTGGTGTGCAAGGTACCTCGACTCCTATCTAACTAGGAAGCAGGAACTCGACGTACGGCGGCACCTGGTATGAGAACAAATATCCTGGCTGTGCCTGCGATATTCCCGCTCATGTTTACACCTACACCTTCCAGCCCCACACTGAGTGGTCGGGCTTCTACTCCGGCTCAGATGAGATCGAGAAGTATTTCCAGAAGTTCCATGATCAGCACAACTTGGCGCCGTATCTCCGATTGAACACAGAGGTGCTGGGGGCCACATGGCACGAGGAGTCTGGCGAATGTAAGTCCGCAGCCTGGTCATGAGACGATGGACCAGAGGCCGCTGAGATCGAGCTAACATTGTTGCGAATGCAGGGGAGATAGAGCTCAGAAGTGGAGATCGAACATTCACAGACCGCTGCAATGTCTTGATCAACGGCTCCGGTGTTGTCAATAAGTGGAAATGTAGGTGCTTCCTGGATCGTCTAGGTTGGGCGTGTGTGGCGGCAAAGAGCTGACAACGAGGCTGCCAGGGCCTGCGATTGAGGGTATATCCTCGTACCAAGGAACGCTTGCCCACAGCGCCAACTGGGATACTTCCATCGACTGGCATGGTAAGAAAGTGGCAGTGCTGGGGACAGGCTCAAGTTCGATCCAAATGGTCCCTAATCTCGCCAAAGGTAAGAAACCCGCACCGTCAGCCCTGTTATTACTGATGTCTAGCCAGGCTCCCAAAGCCTCACAGTCTTCGCCCGCAACATGACCTACATCGCGCCTCAAATCTCCAGTGACGTGCAGAAGATCGATGAAAACAGCCAACCACCCGCCGCGGCAGGGAAGCACTACTACATCGAAGCCGAGAAACGCAAATTCCGCGACGACCCAGAATTTCACTTGCAGTACCGCAAGGGGCTGGAGTCGAAGCTGACAGAGATGTTCCCGCTGTTCCTGCGAGGGACGAAGCACAACGTTGAAGGAAAAGCATTCATGCAAGCGAACATGGCAGCGAAGATTGGGCCCGGCCACGAAGAGCTGAAGCAGAGATTTATCCCTCAGTGGTCGCCTGGATGTCGGAGATTGACGCCCGGAGAGGGATATCTCGAGACTCTGATCCTGGATCATGTCAATGTGGTCCACGACGAGATCGTCCGCTTTACGGAGACAGGTCTGGTAACGGCGAGTGGCAATGAATTGGAATTCGACATCATCGCGTGTGCGACGGGGTTCAAGATCGCCTACACGCCGCACTTCAAGATTACAGGTGTCGATGGAGCGGTGATGCAGGACGAGTGGAAGGAGACTCCCAACATCTATCTCAGCATCGCCGCGCCCGGATTCCCCAACTATTTCGTCGTCAACGGACCCACTGGAAACTGGGGTCAAGGATGTGCCTTGCCATCGGTAAGTCGCCAGCTATCTTCTTGTGTAGCTGTGGATTCATGCTGACAACCTCTCCTAATAGCACGAAGTCCAACTCGAGTACATCCTACAGTGCTGCCGCAAAATGCAAGAAGACGGCATCCGCGCCATGGAGCCGCGACAGGGTCCAACCACGCAAATCAACCAGCACCTCGATGCCTGGCATAACAAGTATAGCGTCTGGGCGGAGGACTGCCGGTCGTGGTACAAGGACAACAAGCCCAATGGTCGGGTGTACATCTGGCCTGGCAGCTTGCTTCATCACATGAAGACGCTGAAGACACCGCGATACGAGCACTATGACTTGCGGTACCATGACGACAACGTGTGGGCGTTTTTGGGGAATGGGCGGACGGATTTGGAGATCGAGTTTGAGAATGGCAAACAGGTCGACTTGGCTCCTTATATTCGGAATGAGGATGGGCCTTGGACTTTGGATTTGCCGGCGGAGTTGCCGATGCGAGCATGAAGGGCTTGAAAGGATATGAGTTTGGCCTCGATGGGTTTGAATGTTCGATTAGAGACACGGAAATGATACGAGCCCCATGTAGGACAGAATTGTCCTTTCTTTTCACTCTTTGACAGTGCTGAGGCAAGCTTGAAGCTGTCAGAAATTGATCAGCCCCGTACGTGCAGGGTTTGTCCCAGAGCGATCGTTGTGGTAAGAGGCACACCTGCGGTAGCAGTTCATCGCGACGTCATCGAGAGGGCGAGGAGCGGGCCAGGTGATCTTGTTCGACGACCTCAGCGCGACTCCGTGGGCCACCTTAGCACTTGGCTCGTAGAGGTGTGGATATTTCGTGAACAAGGAAGGATCCAGACAGTATTCCTGTACACCACGACCGATTCCGAGGTGATGATATACCTCCTGCGCGTACTCTTGCGTGTGCAACAGAGTATACAGATCCGGCGCAGGTAGTTTGACATCGGGTTTCGGACCGAAGTTACTATCATCTGCCACCCATTTCGGGTTATTCTGCATTCCGGATATGATATCGTGGATGCTGAAATAGACAGTCAAAGGCTCTGCGCCGGCAACAAAATCGGCCAGGTCGGCTTGGACGACATACGCCAGCCCAATCTCACCACAGATCTCGTCCAAAGCTGGATCAGCGGAATGGAACTGGATAAGCTTGTCCCTCAGAAAGGGAAAAATGCACCAATCGATCACGGGCGGATGAGGGACAGCCACCTGCAGTTGAGTCGGCAGCATCGCTGGAGGCACAGCTGCAAGTGTCTCCGGACTGGGAAAGATACGCCAGGCTGCAAGTCGAGTGAGCGTTTCCTTCCCGTTGGTGCAATGGATCCATGCTTCCATGCCTCGCCATGCAATTTTTATGAACGCGGAGACCAGGCTGGAAACGAGTTGATTGAGACTTGAGTGACGTTAGTGGGACGAGGGAATACCATGTGTTTGGCTTGACACGTACCTGCGCAAGTCGTTTGTCTGTCTGTGATTTTGATAGTTCATTGCACACATCTCGAAAGCGAGAATGTGTTCCGAATACTTGGAAGGGGCCATCACTTGCAAGCTGCGGTTCAGAGGTAACATCACTGACTGCGAGGATTGCGCCTGCACTTGAGATGTCGTTGGAAACAGCAAGAACTCCGGTCGAGCCGGCGCATCCGCGTTATTGGCCACCAAGTCATCGTCTTGAAAAATTGGCAAGGCGGAAACAAGGGGATGAATATCGGTGGAAGAGGACGCCTCCGACCCAACACCGCGATCTAGTCGAGTAGCGTGATTCATGGGAAGCAGTTCAATGTCGCTGTGCCCAGAAGAGGTGTTCGAGCGTAAATCCGAATTCACCTCTCCATGATCTGGATCGTCGTCGATCTGCCTGTTTTGAAGATCATGGTCGTCGTCTCTAGTCTCTGCTATGCCGTCGATGATACCCTTCAACGTCGCTTGCAGACTTCGGAGTTTCTTCTCCGACTGCCATAGCAACTGTCGTAGCCTTTGATTCTCTGCGGCCAGAGTAGCATTGCGGTCGCTTTCGGAACCGGAGAAGAGTGCGAGCTGCTGCCTGAGTTCGCTGATTTCGAGATTCTGGCGGGCCCGGAACGCCTGTTGAGAGAGCCGGTTGCGTAATTTCCTGAATGCTCATACCATCAGCAGCAGTCACAACATTTTCTTACAAATTGCTTACCGCTTTTCTGCTGCGGTACTGGTTCCCTTGCCAAAGTGAGGGTCTGCCTTGTCCCCACGTGATGCCATACTCTTTCAGTATTGCTACTTCAAGTAGCTCATTGCTTGGTATTGAAGCTGTTTCTGCTCGTTTAGTGGGTTTTTGAGTGTAACAAGATAAACGATTTAGCGCTCATAATTTCCTTCATGCATTGAATGCACCTCCCACAACGGACTTTACTAAGACTCTACCTGGGTGCCTGGGGAAGTGCGGAGATAGCGCCTGTCGAGTCAGAGAAGAGGTCGACCTCGGCTATCATATCCTGTGTCCCTACAGCAGGCCTAGAATCGACATATCAATTCTCAATAATTCATGGTTACCTGGATAGCAAACCGTTGGGCCTCTGAGCAACCTCTGAAAGGGCTACCTATCATGCCAGCTAACACGGTGGGTCAGAGACCAATTGGTCTTGAGGTCCAAGTCAATGTTGACTTGCAAAGACGGGCCCAGGCCAGAGAAGCAAGTTCCATCGAGAAAGGCAAAACGAGGTGTCGCATCCAGTTCCAGGAGATTACGTCGAGTTGGCGACATCAGAAATGAGCAACGTGCCAGCGAGCCAGGTAACGGAGCAGATCGGCTACTGCCGTTGACGTATTTGTCTCACTGAACTGTGCTTGAAAGATGAATTTACTTGTGCTGAAATCATGCCATATCGGCAGGAAAGGCCACCGAACTTGTCCCGACATCTAAAGGACAACCAGAAACTGGGTTGACGAAGAGACGTCATAGAGTAGTTGAGGGAAGTGGCGAGGGATGCGTGGCTGATCCAGTTCTGGCTGCTCGAAGTCAGATCACGTGCCTACTCAGCCACTCTCCCTGTGTCACGTGAAAGGACTCTCCAATTCTTCTTGTGGCGCAGGTCGCTCGTGTGCCTTCCCCAAAGTAGTCTCTGCCGACAGAAGGCAGATCTCGGTAGCGCACCCCGTTGCAGCAAGCTTACCTATGTGCCATGTGGGAGTGGCACACTTTGAGCCTGCATTATTGCCCCACTACTTCCATCGAAATGTTACTGTGGTGGACACAGTGGTAAAGGGGGATGAATGAATGGAGCATCGCAAAAGCAACGCTGACATTCTCCTCAGAGGGGAACAAGGTTTTCTTCTGGGTGTTCCTCGAGACCGAAAATCCCACCTTGCGTGCTTGAGGCGAGGAGACCTATCTCGGGAATCAGACACCCCGAGAGCAGACGGACTACCGAAGATTGCAATTGTTTTGAGGTGGAGTTTGACACAGGCCAAAGGGTCACAGTGACACCCACGGCCAGGGCGACCACCCCACACATGTGCTCTGTGAGACAACACTGCAAGCGTGGGAGCTGAAAAGATTTCAACGTGTCGGCTTTTCGCCGTCTATACTGCTTGATGTGTTGCACTCGTAATGTGTTGAGTAATGGTGTAGAGTCAATTCTGTCCTATCTTCAAGACCTTAACCATAGAAGGACTCTGAGAGGAGAGGCGAAAATACGCGAGTCTCGGCAGAATGCCGTAAGGTATGGGCTGCCACATGGCTCCTACCTGATTAGTCTCTTTATCCGCGTTGTTGCTGAATAGCCGAATCCCAGAACGCGAATTTGGAGATAGCCAAGAGAGCAGGAAACTGTATGCGTATAGATTCGTATGCGACAAGCCTGGTCACCGATGCCAGGCAGGAATGCTTTTTGGAACACGGACCAGTCTGCTTGCGGCAATTCAAATCCGACACATGTGAATTATTGCGAAACTCGCAATTGCGCACGAAGGGGGACGCAGGAGGCCAACCCCGAACCAAACTCGGTAAGTAAGAGGCAAAAATGATTAAGACATGGTGACAGTGACACAGCGTATTATTATTATTTTTGTTGTGCTAGGCCAAGAAAATCAAGAAAAAGGCCAAGAATCTTTTGTCAGGCCTGATGAGTCACTACCTGATGTGTGTGATCCGGGGTTATTTGGGGGAGATGAATAACAACCGTACGTAGTCTTCTGCGTCAACGATTATGAGGCGAAAACCTGCCGAAGCGACGGAAGGCGACGGTCGACCTGACCAACGACCGATCACCGCAAACCGGTTTGTGTTGCTTGTTTGCCTTCGCAAGGCCGTAAGGCAACAGCGCGAATGCCCACCATTCTCTCTTCGCTCTCCGGCGTCATGATGTTATGTGTGGCAAGCAACACAAACTTCGGTTGCTGTAGGCATCCTCGTAAAATATGAAGCTGCACGCAGATAGGAGAGCGCAAATGTACTCGTATCGGCGTGATACTTTCCCCGCGTGGTGTTCGCATCCGTTCGAACGGGTAAATGACGCGGACTGTTGATCACCACTCGTCTGAATCTTCCTCTTGTCTCGGTCGCTATTTCCGAGTTGCGAGCCCATTCGAAGGACTGTAGATCATGTTGCAAACACAATTGTCGTACGATTCGGAGACTTTACCCTCGGGTTTGAAAACCTCGGCGGATAGGTCGCTCGGGAATTGAAATGCAGTTCATTTTGGGTGGGGCTAATCACCCGATGAACTTTTCTCACAGGCAGAAGACTACAGACACAGAGGTTGAAGAGAGTCAATCGATCGGCTGGAGTAGTGGGTCACAGAGCAGATGAAAGAGGATGAGAGTGTTTGAATTCCATCATAGGGAATAGATTAGGCTAATAAATAATACTATCTTGGGGTTTCGAGTCCTCTCGAAGCCCTCCAGAAGGGTGGAGTGGGAGTGACAAGATTACTGTCTACTCAACCATGCTCATATCGTATCCAATAGCCATGTAGGCGGGGGTATCGTTGAACCGTAATCCGTATGCAAGAATGCCAAAAGACGCTCAAATCAAGACATTGTAGAATGTCCAAGTCGCTAATAGTGAGAAGACATATGCTGAAAAAGGTGGTGGCGAAGGGACCAGCCCCAGGCACTGTCTCACTGAGGGCCGTTCAGGCAGCTCATGCCACGTCGCACGCTGGGTTGGCGTCTCTTGTTCGTGCTGGGTCGACGAGGTTTGCTTGAATTGCTCGAGTCGTGACTCGCGAACCGTACGACTCTTCGTCGTGCATCAGCATCGCGTACGTACTGGGTGGTTGCCTGGTGCTGGTTGGCAGCTGCTTCCTTTTCTTGCAGCTCGCGTAGGAACGCGATTTGCTCCTCGGTAGTGAGCTCCTTTTTGGGAGCCAAGGCCGGAATGGTCTCGATAGGTATACTGAGATCCTCTCCCGAGCAGAGCAAATCGTCGTCGGACAGGTAAGAGCTGGGTTCGGCACCGAAAGACGACATGCAAGAGCGGTAGGGACTAGGCATCCAACTTGAATTGCTGCTGTCCCGTCGCATTGCTACGGACTGTGTCTGAGAATGGGTGTTTGATGTGTTACTGTCTGTCCGCGCAAGAGGCTGAGATGTTGGCCACGCTGAGGGTGGCGACGCGCTCATAAGTGCGGTGTAGGCAGAAATTGACGCGTGTGTTGAGTAGTAATTGGTATTTGATGATGTGGAGTCGCGAGAATCTGATCGCGACATGGCTACCGAGGCCATAGCAGGTGTGATGGTAGACGTGGGCGACGTAAAGAACATCTTGTTCGTTGTTGAAGAGCAAGATGGGAGTGAAGAATGGTGGGTAGAGGCGACAGCCAGCTTTAGTTGTTGTGTTTGAAAATGTGGGAGGCGAATGCTCCTAATTATGATTGTTGTTTTCAGTCACGTCCAGGATTGAGTTTCCCTGTTATGGGTGGGTGGGAATGCTGTTTGCGGGTGGTGATGCAATGCGAGGTGTGCGAGTCATATGCGTGCTGAGTCGTCGGAACGGGGCCGGCAAAACGCTCTGTGTTTCTGGGGTCAAGGGGAATTTCGGAGAGCGGTGTCTCGGTGTGATGGGGAAGCTGATCGGTCGGCTTGCCGCTCTTGTGCCAAGGTCCTTGAGCCGATCGGTGAGCGTTGATGCGAGTGGTCGAAAATGGCTCGTGAGCGGCTGTGTTGCGCTTTTATTGTGAGAGCGGTTGCCTGTTCGAGTGCGAGTTTGGTGATAGAAAGGATTGTTACGAGTTGAGAGGAATGAAGTGGTACTAATAAATGTACCGAAGTGGGTGGTAGAAGCAAATTAGTAGGATGTCTTTGCCCCCTTCCCCGTGCTTCTTTTTGGTTATGGAGAATAATGGCAAAGACCCGATGGAGCGGATGGAGGGTCCTCGATGCGACCTCGGTCTGGGCGAGAAGTGATCCCAAACCTGGCGCGGGCAAAAGTGGGCTTTGGCTGGGTTCGCGTTCTGTCCCCGGCTGGAAGGTGGGACTTGCGAAAACTGCGGCAAACTTTGGACACCGCGTTGATGGTTCCGCGAACAGACTAACGCTTTCCGCGGCAGGGTGGCTGTCACTGGCTGGTTTCAGATACTCACGGAATTGGCGGACCGTTGAGTGATGGACGCAGGGGGTTTGATAGCGATGTCGATAGTGCTATCAATGGCGGCGCGGATGTGATAGAAGATGATCGAAGGTGACCAGGTCGGCAGGCAGGCGCGATTATGTGTTATATGATCTGGCCTCTTCAGGAGAAAAGGTAGCAGTCGACCTCAAATGTATGATTTGTTGTCTTTGTCCGCAGCGCTGATTTGGACAGCGTGTTAGTGGTTGCGCGTGTCGGTCTACTGACCGCCTGAAAAGGGTGATTATTGTACAGGTAAGGGTGAATGTGACACCCGATCAGACCCTTTAGCAGGGCGACCGAGGACGAATGACAAGTTAGGTTTGAGGCGCAAGCCACGGGGTTTAGACGAGGGAGCCAACGCCGGGGGTGCAAATGGGTAAATGCCAAACAAGCCACGAACGTGGGTGGATGAGAGCGATCGGACGGCCTCTTTAGCCCGGGCAGGGGTGTCTTGAAAGCTCAAGTGCGAGTCGTCCAAGGGGATTTGGCGGTGACAGTGACAGGGGACGGAGCTGAGGCGGAAGAGGCCTGGGAGCTGGCTTGGGCCGCTGGTTGGCGACCGGCCGGGCGCTCGGGATGGCGTCTGTCAGTCTGATGGGTCAGAGGCTAAAAAGCGATCAGTGCTTTCACGCCCGGAGCCAGCCGAGATCTGTCCCGATGTATTCCCTAAGTTTCCCCCACGCCCACTCGACTCTGGACTTTCAAGTTCTTTGTGTGCAGAGATCGGCTGAAAGGCCTCGACTCTGTTCTCGACCAGTACAAGGCGACACAGAGCCAGACAGGAGCTGATTTGTGGGCACACCGACTGAAGGTGGTTTGACTATAGGTGGGAGGACTCTCCTCTCGTCGCACGGTGTTGATAATTCAGGACTCAATTGGCGACCAAGGCAGTGACGGTGATTGGAATCCCCTGAGTGACCGTCGCAGTCAGACGGACTCGATGTTAAGGTGCGAGTAACGTCCTGCCTGACGGGCGAAAGGCGCTGTATAAGACATCTTAATCCTTCAAATTGGCAATAATTCTGATTCGATTGGTACTCATCTGGAAGAGTCCATATGCAATGACAACGCAAGCGGGCTCTTCAACCCTGGGAGCCTGACAAAGTGACATTCTGTAATTACTGATGACCTTAGCCTCCCAATTATCTTGTTTGCATACTGCCGCATTCGGACATTTGACACCTATCATCCTTCGAGCAATCGTTTAGACAGTTGTTTTTCGCAAGCAATGACCCTGGTCATCTTGCGGCTTAGACAATTGCGCAAGCCTCATTGCAGGGAATATCAACCACATGGAGACTATCCAAGTCATCCTAGTCTTCGGTCCAATAAGCCTCACCATAATTTCAATTTCAACTCACAAGTTAGCTAGTTTCTTCCGTCTCATTATTATTGCCCTCGAGTATTCTAGACTCTGAGTCAGAAAGCATTAGCAACCAGCGACGTGCTAGCCGTTTGCGGACTTGGATACACCGCACGCGGTTCGTTGGCAACGGCCGGAAATGATTACTTCAGCGCACGGGATGTTCAGTGCAAGCGATGGGATTGCTGTCTTGGGAAGGCCCTCGGTCCTCAAACCACAACTTGTGCGAAAGGGAGGGTGTAAATCTCGCCTGCAATTATTGCCTTGCTTTCCACCTGGCAACATATCCTGTGGGGGTTGATTATTCTGCCAAAGCCAGACAAACCACTTGACAAACATCCTTAGTGCAAGCAGTGTGGGCAAGCCGCGCCCTGCTTCATCCCACGCCTCGTTCTCCCAGCTTGCGTTGGCAAGTTGAAGTCCCGTAGTCCGTCAAGCCAGGCGCAAACTTGCTGCCCAAACCGCTTCGAAAAGGGTTGATGCGACCACTTACCACCGTTTCCAGCACTCCCTCGGTGGTTTCCGGGCACCAAACAAACCTTGAAAGTTTGCTTGGGCACTGTCCTGTAGGCTACCCTGTCAGAAAATGAAAGTCAATTTTACGCAGGACAACCACCTGCAACCTGTTTAACAGACGCCCCGAAGAACACCCACTTCGTGTTTGTCAATTTAGCCGGCGGCCACCGAGGTTTACGCACAACCACACCGGCAAATTAAGGGCAAGTATTATTCGCGCGCTAGTCCGTGGTACCTCCCCACTGAATTTTGCCAATGAGATACCTTCTCTCCTGAAAGGTTGCCTTGGGACAGCCGTGACCGAAGCAGTAAAAACAGAGCACTTCTTTCTTCACCTTTGCAATAATCTGTTTTTGCGCGATGGTGGTCTGTTCTCCCCGCTTTAGTCCTTTTCTTCCTTCATTCCGCGTGGCGGTGAGATTGCAGCTGTCCCACATCCACCGTGCAAAGAAAATTTCCAGAAGGATGTTGGAACAATTTCACTACCCACTGCAACTATGGGGCGGCCGGCTATGGCTTTTTATTGGTCGAGACACGGATTCAATGAATCGAACCCTCCATGGTGGCATCCCTTTGTCGACCTTGACTCGAGGTGACTCCACGTATCGCTCTCTGTGAAGTCTTCAGGTTTCCAATTGATCAAAGAGAACCACAGTTCGAAGACTGTTGGAACACCATCTTGGACACCCTCACCACCGTCCATCGGAGGCCTGCCCCATCCGGCTAGAGACGCTGGAGAAGCAGACTCGTAAATCTGCTACCCGATGAATATCACCTCTTTTCAAACAGACGTCCAAGAGAGGAACATTCGACATCCATTGTATGAATCGATTTTACTTTGTCTACACATCACAAAAGTAAACGCACTCCGGCAGCAAGGATGCGGTCGTTTTCGGACTGCGAGACCGCGAAGCGAGTCATTGTGTCAACGTCGGTCAGCGGCAAGTTCACCCTTGACCTTGACCCATCGGTCCATAGCTAGGTTTGTACAATTGTCTTCGGCTTAACGACACCACTATAGGACAAACTTCGAGATCAGCGAACTATTGCCACCAAGCCGACGCAAACACCGGACACGTCTTATCCTTGGCAGGTAAGCAAACAAGCGAGAGCGCGAATGTCAGTACGACAGAGCCCAAACAGTGCCTGCGAACGACAACGTGCCAGTCACTGTGCATCCCGCATCTAACTGGAGTCATACAAACGACCTTCGGAAACTCCAGGCCAGATACCTCAATCTACTGCGTGTTCCCGTCGCCAGTACCATCGTCCTGTTATGGCCAATGACTCGGGTCCTGTGTGGCCAAGCACAGCTCGAACAGTCGTTATGCCGAAGATAATTTTCTGGGGTTACACATCCCGAAGATGGCGCTCTGGGGGTTACAAATGCCCTTTCACGTGCTGCTATGTTTGTCAACTATGCAGGGTCCAACATCTCACATGTGTTCAACACCACCTACGTTCAGCCCTGTGAAAGTGCAACACAGCAGCTGACACTGTCCCAGCTGCGCCTCATTCAGTGACATGAATCTGTGCCAGTGTGCCGGTGCTGTAAGACCTGACATTTTACGATTCTTACATGCAGGAATATGAACAGCTGTCGCTTCCGGCAAGCGTCCGCAACATCTCCTCTCGCTCTCCTCAATGTCGTCGACACCTTGATGACCGGATCCGGACGGACATTCTCCGCAACTCCAAGGGACTTCTGCTGGATGCCGTGCCGCAATGCGTGGCATCCTATTGCGCATCCAAAAGAGCTAGAGATCTCTCATCCGCGCGCTTGTGTTTCCTTTCTCCGGATTATTCTCTTACTGTGGGGTTGCGGGTGAGAGATGGTGTAGGATGGTCGGTTCCCCGCTTCACCAGACCCTCTGTCCGAATTCCAAGAATGCCGATGCTTCCCCACAAACTCCGAACACCCTCGATCAACGCGTTGCTCGTAAAGTCTGGGGAAACGAATTCCGCACAAGAGAACGCCTAGCCAATGTGGCTTTCATCTCTGCGACTCAACTCCAAACTAAACGAGGATCGCATCCGACATTCGCCTCTTTGTCCGAAAGTTGCATGGACTGGAAAGTCAGCAATACCGAGGCATCGGGATGGCGTTTGACGACGACTAGCGCGGTGAGTATTCGTTTGGGAACTTCAAAGAGTCCTTGAGCAATGTTGATGCTTTGTCTGGAATTTGCCGGCCGAAGCTAGGACGCAGACCCGTTGGCTTTGTGATAGACCGCTGGTTTGGGTTATGCGATCCTATTTCTCCAAGATATCCCCCACGGAGGCCACGTGATTGTATCTGAGGCTGGAACAGTCGAGGTAGGGTCTCGGTCGGTACGTACCTTCGCGGAAACGCGGACTACACTGTGTGAGCACAGCCAAGAGATCTGGGCCTCCACGATCCAATCAACACCGGCTCTCTATGTACTAGAGGTCGAGGTCGTGCCTATTGTCTATCATGTGCAAGAATTACGGAAAATGTGGAATGGAAGTTCTCTGAGACTGTTTGTCTCACTGGACAACAACTGTGAGAGCCTCTTCCGTAGCGATCTCTGCGTTGCAGATCGCCAGCAGGAATGCCGTATCAACGGCTGAAGTACCTTTGAGACCTGCCTTTGCGGAGAACGTGCAGTACCAAAGGTCGCAGTGTGGACTAGCTACTGTTGTCCACGAATATGTCGAGCTAGGAAACAGCCATCTCATGAGGTCCGCAATATCGTTCGTCAAGAAATCTTCAACTATACCATTGAGCATGTGGTTCGCTTCAATTGACTCTCAATTGGTCGTTTCTCTCACCGCATCTAGGTCGTCCCAGTCACATCCTCGACCACTTCAGGAGACGGCATTGACTTGGACTCCTTTGTCCGGCAGTGCGAACTGGAGAAGAAATTCCTGAGCTGACGGCAGTTCGATCCCTAGTGCGCCAAGTTGTCGAGTTTGTGATCTGGACGCTGTTCAGAGTGGTCGGGCAATCTGTCCGGGGATCGAGCGCAAACAGCCGATGAGATGCGTTGTCTAGCTCACAAAGACGAATGAGAAGATGCGCTCTCGCATGTGTCGGTTCAGGTACATGCTACCCTCACAAGAAAGCATCCGCTCCTGAATGCATATCGGCAGATTGCAAGGTTGCCAGCAAAGAAACTTTGCACATCATCGTCCAATGGTAAGATGGACTTCGATCTAATCGCGTTGAACCAACGTGGTTAGCAAGTTGGCGACCACAAAGTTCAGCTTGAATCACCCATGCCCATGAGAACTTTGAAACAGGCTGGCGACAACACGCCGGCTAACAAGCCAAATCCGATTTCACCTATGCGGACGCCGTGCAGAGGTAGTTCGTCAACATGAAAACGGCGAGCGACCAGATGGTGCACCGTCGCCACCCCGAATGCCTTCAAGCGATTTGGGTATCACTGAATCATGGAACGAAGGTCAACGTCTGTGAAGAGCACCGCAAGCAGAAGCCTGGTGAAGCTTCATCAGAGTAGACACCTTCTTCGCCTGAACGGGTGGACCGTCACGTTGGCCGAGGTTGGTTTCATCGTTCAACAACAAGACAACCCTCGTTACCGCTCCATAATCGCAAGCGATGACGGTGACCTGTTTGTCCTTCTCGATATCGTCTGCTTGAGTGATGTGGACTTGGTCTATTAAGATTGTCTTGCCGGATTTTCCGCCATGCAGATGGCGGCTGCGGCAGAGCCTGTCTTTGTGAGAGTGTTTTGCTTCGCTTTTGGCTCGGGCAAACTCCTCGTAGCCTCGTCGAGGGTTTGTTTGATATTGTCACGGCTGATGGTTGCTACTAAAGTTGAATTTGATGCCTACCACAGTATCTTGTTGCAGCTTGACAGCGGCAAGTGCCTCGGTTCTTGCAGTCTCAGCCAGCAAGTGCCCTCGTATTCGGACTCGGGCAACCCCTTTTGGGCCCAACCACATCGCACTGTAACATCACTCAGTGCTAAGAAAGAAATATATTCATGTGGAGAATTGGATTGCCCGCTGTCGACAAGACAAAAGCTCGCAATCACAGCTCCAAAGCAGGCCCATGGCAGCTAAACAGGTCGATCTACTTCGCATGCGCATGAGAAGCGCCCCTTCAATCACTAATGCTATCACTCGCCCTAACATTTCCTTCCTTCACACCCCGTTCGGCTCTCTTCGCATTCGCGACAGCGGTGGACCTCTTCCCAGTATCATCTTCGCTTGTGATGCGCCGAACGTCGTCGAGCATTATGACGCGATCTTCTCTCTGCTATCACCTTCAAATCGCCTAATCTGCGTCGAAATGCCCGGGTTCGGCTTCTCATATCCTAGTCCGACGTTCGACTTCTCGTTGAGGCAGTATGTTGATGTAGTTATACATCTTATTGAGAGTTTGGGCCTGGGTCTTGTGACGCTGATGTTTCCGTGCGCTTGGAGCTATGTCGCGTTTCAGCTGGCAACAGAACGGCCTTCGTTGGTGGAGAGGCTGATTGTGAGCCAATGTCCGTGCTGGGAAGAGTCGCAAGCCTGGTCGAAGCGCGTTGATAGCAACGGAATGATGAAGGTGCCGGTGGTAGGACAGCTGTTTCTCGCCATGAATCAAAAGCGAGTTTCGGACGGCTGGTACGATGCTGCCTTGCCAAAGGGACAGGCGAAAGAGGAATTTGCGGGCGTGGCTGGGAAGGTATTATCTGATGGTGGAATTTTCTGCCTAGCCTCCTTGATCCAGGCCTGGTCGCATGTTAAGAATCCTGCTTTCCTGGTGGACACGCCGACTGTTGTCTTGTGGGGTGGGTCAGATCGGACACATAGGCGCAGCAATCCGGACTCTGTTTTGAAATACCTCAAAAGGGGCATGATAATGTCCTATGAGGAAACAGGCCATTTCCCTGAGCTTGAGGACCCTGAAAGGTTCAAGGCATTACTCTTGAATGAAGAGCTGTGGACTCCACTGAAGCTGAAGGGGTCAAACACCAATTCAGAAGACGTTTCCAGGGTTGATAATGTTTCTACCACAGGGAGAATACCAATCGCGCGGCAAGGGAAGCCTTTCACCAGTCATCTGTGAAGTCTGAATAGGCTCTGTACGCGGAGACGACCCCATAGAAATACACCGGTGAAGCTCATTGACGATGTTGAAGATATGGAAGAGTGCCGGGTGGTTAGGTGGAGCTTAGAAACTTGTGGATAGTGTCTGGCTTGGGAGCCTGAAACACGAGTCAGCGAACAAGTACGGTTTGATCGACAGGAGATGGATCAGTAAGACAGAACGGGACACATTGCGTAAAGACCACGATCCAGCTGCTGAATTGAGGTTCAGTCAAGTAGAATGTATGCCACTGCGTGCTTGCTGGACGAGCGGGTTCTTGACCTTACCAAAGATTCACGTCGACGCTTCAGCCGGCGGACCAGCCTCATCGACCAGTAGTGATTGTACAACTTCTAAAGCGGCTAAGGCTTGGCCCAAGCCAGACGTCTCGTCCCATGCATCGAGATACCACCGCGCGCCACAGGTAGTTCCGTTCGCTCCTCCCGAACAAGCGGCAGCGGCAGCGAGTGCGGATGCTCGAAGCACGGGATTCACTTTCTCGGCAGTCTCAGGCATCATGATGGTAGTCTTCGCCAACCATCGTGCAAGATACGCCCGGAAACTGAACTGGTCAATGTTACAGCTCCAAGTGAGTTCGCAGTGTTCGTAGATGACGTCCGTGGCGTTCGGGAAGGGCGACACAAAAGCCTCCAGCGCGAAGTCCAGAAGTGCAGTGGTACGGTTCCTCCATATTTCCAAGCCGTTGGTATAGTTGTAAAGCACAGCCGTGCCATAGAGGTAGACCGCGACATTATAGGTCCACAGCGTGTGATCAATGCCCGTACAGTTGATTGTGTCATCGGAGCCATCGAAGACGTTGTATGAGCTATCGATGAGCCCGATCTTGACGGACCAGTCCCAGACATGGATGGCCCATTCGTAATAGGTCTGGTTGTTGGTAGAGCGATACAGTCGAGCAGCGAGCTGCAGGAAGCCACCGTTTGAGATTGAGTTCTTGTAATCATAGCCTGGGCTCGTGGGAAAGACCTGCCATTTCAGGCCCCCGCCACAGGTGTTGCTTGACGCAATCCATCGGCTCACGAAGTCATTGAATATGTTGTCGCATATTTTCAACCAAGTCGGGTACGCTTTTGGAGGCTCTCGGAAGCCGTACTCAGCAGCATTCTGTGCGGCGAAGGCCCATAAGGCGATATCGTCGTTGCCCTTGATTATTCAGTCAGCCGCACCACCTTCGGGTCCGTTATTTAGTCTCGGCTCACTTCATCAAGGGCTTCAGCCGCCGGCAAGTAGTTATTGGTAGGGGAGATCTGAGAGACCAGTGCATCATAGGTAACGTTATAGTAGCTCTCGTCGCCTGTGTAGAGGTAGTAATCCAGCATGCCACCCCATGCCGCACCACTCAGCCACCAGTAGTACGGCGGATCAGGGAATTTTCCTGGTTCACCGCCAGTCCGATTGCCATTGTACATCGATTGTAGACCGTATGCGATGGTGGCGGCCGCCGTGCGGATCGAATCTATATGACAGTTTCGTTTCTTTGGTCTCTCCGATCAGCCTGAGCTTGCTTACCTGGACTGTCCACGTCCAAATCTATGGCCAGCGTAAATGCGCTGATGCTGATGACAAGGACAGCAATCTGAAGGCTTGTCCATTTCACCGCCATCTTGCACATAGGTCATATTGGCATAACACAGAGGTGAACAACTTGGAAGGCAGAAGTAGAAAGGTTGGAGGTTGGTGATGCCATGGCGTCAGATCGTCATCTTTCTGTCTCAAAGCGACAGCGCCTGGGGCTGAAGGCACTAGCTCCAAGAAGCCAAACAACCCTACGTGTGCCTTCTTCGAGCTCACTTTTCTTTGATCGGCATCAACTCGGTGAATTTTACGAAGGAAAGTCAGTCAGTCAAGGCGTAGAGGGATAGATGCCGGCCGCCAGTTCCACTATCGCAATTTGTGGTTTTGTACGGAGTACAGCTACGAGGAGAAAGAATCATTTGCTCTACCGAGCGAGCCGAGGTAGGTGTAGGCAGCGGCCACCCAGAAACGCCGCGATGGCTGCTTCCGAAGATCTCCCCCATGGAGCACTATTGCACCAGGCGATAAGACCTGTTGCTATACAATCCGTAGGATGAAGAGATTGGTTCTTATCTATCATTCTGGAGAGTGCTCGAGGCATGCCCATATTTGTCTCGCGTAATCATCACATATATATGACCACCACAGGAACCCCTGGAGGATTTCTAGATATTTCGGCCAATTGTTGTTGCACAGTTCTCTTGTCAGCTTTCCTATCCTCCCCACAAACCATCGCAGGAGAATTGCTTCTTGTAATGCACCAATTGCACCCCAGGTGAGCATCCAAAGCTCAAGCTCAGAATCGCATACGAATGGGTTCGTATCGTCCCGCTCCTGCAGGATCGATTGCAGTTTGTGTGCCAAGATATTTGGAACCCCTGAGGGGTGACCAACGGGGAAAATCACAAAATTCGAATGAAGAAGCGCGGCCAGCCGAATAATGTCCAGGGAGACGTTCTCTTCCTGAGGAGCTTCCGGACTCTCGGGCTGTCCGAGACATAGAATGCGATAATGGACGGAGTTAGCAAATTTGACAATGTCACCCAGATTCAAATCCCAAGCAGGGCTCACATCATGTGACGTTCGACATTGATAGCCCGCTATTGCGGCACTGACTTCAGAGATGTAGGGCAGAAGATAGAAAAATGGCTCAATCTGAGCTTTCAGCCCAGGGGAGATGGTGAAGAATCCCTTCCCGAGCGGACTCGAGGTATGAACGTCGCAAGCATGTGCATCCCGCTCGATACAGAGAAATGGAGAGCGATATTTCCAGGACATGGGCAGGCGTGGAGGCAAAGCCTGGCTGTTCGCTGCCAGGAGATCGACACTGGGAGAGATCAGTTGAGATCTACATGATAGCGTGTATACTTACAGCGCCACCAAATATGCCACGCCAAACGTCTTGATATTTTGAATTCCACCGCGTCTTTCCACCAATTGATACATTGCCATAACATGAGCTATCTCTGGCTTCATGTAGGCTATGACGTCCAATAGTTGTGCTTTGACCAGTGGAGACTGCCGTTGATGATGGCCTCTCCTCAAGGTCAACGCATTCTGATCAGGCTCCTGCGCAGCAAGGGCGGCAATGACATTGATAACGATATCCGATGGCATTGAAGATCCAGTGGCATTGATATCTTGCTGAAGACATTGGAGAGCTTTGCCCTTCAATTCGAGAGACAATGCAGATAGCCTGTTCAAGCCATCGGGTCCGTGTTGTAGAACCGAAGCGTGGATAGTGGATGTGTATAGTGAGCAGAAGTAGAATGCGTCATTTTGGTTCGCAAATTCAAGGAACGTCCGGACTAGTGGAAAGATTCCTGGTTTTGTTTCGATGGGAACCAGTCGAGTCCAGTTGTATGTGATGGCTAGCAAGTCTGAATGAGAGGGATTCTCAACGTAACCGGAACGGTCCGTAAACCACTTTCCACATAGAAAGACTTACAGGAATGATGGATTTGCTTGAGAGCCTGATAATGGTCTTCCTGGCGATGGAGACGAAAAGGGTTATAGTCTGATATTGCTGGTGTGAGGAATAGACGCGCCTCTTCGAGTTGTCGTCGTCTCGAGCTTGATAAGTTCTTTTCCTTTTGGGGTACTGCCCTGGGCTTTCCGCGATTTTCCGTTCCCTCTTCGCGATCCAAAGTCGAAGGGATCCAGCTTGGGCGCTTGTAGGAGCTGGTAGCCCGCTGTCCGGCGTACACACGCGAAGTGTTAGCCGAATACCGCGATCGAGACCGTTGCCAACGGCCTCGGTATACGTTTCTTTGGTGTTTCGCTTCCGCACTAAGTTGACGAGTACTTGCATCGTAATTGAGAAAAACCATCTTGGTGTTTGTTCAGCGTAGAGAATTGGGATCAGGGCATGTTTTACCCGACAGAGCAAATAATGGTCAAGCATGGAACCTAAGGCATTGACCAAGATCTTGATGTCTGCGGGGACTGCCATTTTGGGATCCGGGGTTTAGTTCACTACTAGTACATCGTGAAGCCAATAATGACGGATTTCTGTGCCGTGTCTTGACCAGCGGAACGAGGTGAAGATAGGCCGGCGGCCAATAACTGCGGCGTGTCCTGTTCGATGTTTCGGAGCTAAATTTGAAGGGTACTTCCTGCGCATACTTCAGAATGATCGTATCGAGATAACATCTTAGCACGATCGAATGACGATCCACCGCCATGGCCATAGACAAGGTTAGTCATCATTCCACTAGCTGGTAACCCAAAGGGGTATCCCGTCAGACCTGTCGTCTCAATGCATTGCCTTAGCAGAAGCAATAGATGTGGGATCTGCAAAGGGTCTAGTCCTTGAGAATCATGTCACTGATCAAATCCAGGCGCAGAGGCTGTAAACGTAGATATACGATAAGGAGAGATTGGAAAATGCATGATTGTTAGGTTCAGACGAGCTGTAGTCGTAAATCACATCCGCCTGCAGCTCGCAGTCAATTTGTCGACATCTCTATCCGTAGAGGACTGCTTTCAATGGTTTGATTAGAAGTTGGACCAATTTACAAATGCGAAGGAGTTCTGAGAGGAATGGGAAGCAGAGTTCGACTCGATAAAAACAGGCGGAAGGTGTGCCGATTGAAGCTTCGGGGGAATCGTGCCGACGCCAACCTCATCAGCATCGCAGTCCAGCAGCCACAAATTTAGCCTGCAAGCTCGGTGAACGGACGTTGCAACTGCAAAGATGGATACGCGCGGATTGACATTGAGAAAAAAGCGCAAGGACCGTCCGATAATCAGCGCACCTAAAAATGCCACCGGCCCTGGCATCGGCGGCGGTGGAAGAGCAAGTCTCCCATCACAGAGCAAGGCAGGCAACACTTTGAACGTACCGCGAGACCGCAACGCCCCTACCGAGACGTCTGATCTTGTCAAGCGCCGCTACTCGACTCGGTACAACCAGCTTCCCGATTTTAGAAACATCGACACTCCTGCTGTTCCTGCGCTTCCAGGCGCAGGCACCCTCAAACGACGCTCTGGCGGTGGTTCTCCACGGCGACCTGGCACCGGGGATCGTTCACGCCCGCTTCTCGTCGACAATGACATCCTGAAAGACCCTAATCTGCATCACGAAAAGTATGTCACCGACCTCCTCGCCAATGCTTCCGAGCAAGATATTCAGGAATACCAAAACGGCCTACAAAAGTTGAAAGATCGCAATTCTCAGGAACTGCTGCGGAATGTATATCAGAACAGAACCCAGTTTATCAAGATCAGCAAAGAGGCAGAAAAGCTGAAGTCCGAGATGTCCATGCTACAAAACCTCATGTCGGAATTGACAGGCACCTTGGGCGCGGGAGATGCAGGTGGTACAAGCAGTCCTCTGACGCCGGAGCTGAGTGGCCCGTCTCTGTCAAGACGAAACACAAATAGATCATCAGTCGCAAACCTCGAGCAGATGTGGAACATCCAACTGCAAACTTTGTGGAAGAATATCGAAAAATCACAAAAATTCCTCCCTGCAGCTCCTGGTCGACATATCGTGGCGGAGACGCCGAACTGGATTGAGCTGGACTCGGCCACGTGGAAGCCCAAGCGACCTGTCCATATTGTCCTGTTGAACGACCATGTCCTCGTTGCGTCTAAGAAGCGTAAACGAGTTGATCCGAATGCACCTCAACAAGGACCTGCTCCCACAAAACTAGTCGCGGAAGAGTGCTGGCCACTTCAGGACATCGAGATCATTGATATGGCGGCAAATGTTGTGAACGGTGCTGCCAGTCACCCGGCTGAGGAGAAAGCCATTGCTTCAGCCCTGACTATTCGATCCGGCGGCCGCTCGCTGACATATCGGCACGAGAAGCGTGACGAAAAGGCCAAAGCCGGTCTCCTCTCGGCTCTGCGCAAAGCTGCCGAAGACCTACGTAAAGCCACCAAAACCGAAGAAGAGCAAAGTAAGCCTCAAGCAGAGCCTATGAACTACTTCGCCGCACGGGACCCTGCGTCAGCAAAGAACACCGAAATCATCGAGAGTATTAATGCTTCCAAAGAGAAGCCTGACATCCTCATTGAAGTCGATGGCCGTCAGCAGAATTTCCGCTGGGTCGAAGGACAGATCGACGACTTAGACATCGAAATCTCAATGCAACGCTTTGACGAAGCGGTGGAGAAAGTCGAAAAGCTGAGAAAGATCGCCAAGACTCTAAAAGGCAACTCTGTGGCTCAAGAGCTGGTCAGCGTCAAGATCGACGAACGGGCTGCAAAACTCGCATCAATCCTCTGCCGGGAGCTGGTGGAAACACCGTCTTTCGTGGAAGCTACGAAACGCAAGGTCTCATATCTAATCCGATTGGGCTTCGAGGATCGCGCGAGAGACGCTTATCTCAACGCGAGAAGCGACGTCCTAGCCAAGCGCGCGAGACAGTGTGTCTTCGAAGGCGATCTGCACCGTTACGTCTTTTCCATCTCCTACGTCTACTTCACCGTGGTCAAAAACACAGTGTTGATCTATCAAGCGGCATTCACGAGCCCAGGCGCGATCAGCGCATGCATAAAGTGGGCAGGCGTGCATCTCGAGACATTCAACACATTGCTCGTGAGGCAATTGAGCGCGATTGAGCGTGAGGGAAAACTTTGGAGGGAGTGTATGGATGTTGTATGGGCACATGAGAAGGAGATGCTGGGTAATTTTGGGCTGGATTTCAGAGAGGTGATCGGACGAGGGCTGGAAGTCAAGGAGATTATTGGAAGGCATGAGAGGTCGAATGCTGGTGGAAACAGAGAGCAGAGTCGGAGTAAATCAAGAGTCAGAGCTGGCACATAGAAGGCTGGGCGTAGGATAAATCAAAGCGTTCTGCTGATCTGAGCGGAGATGAAAATATATTGGGTTGTCTTAGAAACTACACGAGGTATATGCAAATCTTGAACAATGACGCCGCGCGCATTTCGCTCATGCTGAGAACTCATATTTCTCTTGACCTAGGCACAAACTGAAGCTCCTGGACGGTTGATCGAGGTTCAGGAGATGTGCTGCTTGGTGGTACATGGTGTACAATTCGAGGTTTCGTGCTTTTGGCTTTCGCCCTTCGCGACAAGACGTGTCTTTTGAAATGCCCAGGGCTTGCACTAGAAATGAGAGACGTCGTCTTTACTCATTGATCTTCGCAAGCAACCTACAGTCCGTTAGCATGCACATCCTTACTACATTCCCGCGTGGACTCACTCATGGTCTCTGAACAGATGATACTCCTCATCCCCGACCTTCACAGGGCTGCCACCGTACTGTGGAATCAGAACTTTATCGCCTTCCGCGACGCCCATCGCTATTCTCTTTCCTTCTTTGTCGAAGCCACCGGGTCCAACGGCGAGAACTTTTGCTTCATTGAGTTCTTTGACGGATGACTCGGGGAGGAAGATGCCGCCTGCTGTGCGTGTGTCGGCTTTGATACGCTGGACAAGAACGCGATCCAGAAGAGGAACGAGGGAGCGAATGGATTTGAGGGCGGTAGTCTAGTATAGCATCGTTAGTGATTTGTCAATAGATAGATCGAGCTTCGCATCTGAATTGGGAAACCGGACGGCAGAGAAATGCGCCGGAAGAGATCGATGACCTACCATCTTGAATGGTTATTTGACAAGCTTTGCAAGGTGCTCGTCAGAATGAGGTAGCAAAGAAGAGATGTGTGCTCAATTGTGAAGTGGTGCACGGGGTAAACAGATGATCACTCAATCTGCGGACTTTTTTCTCGAGAACGCTGGTGCCCGGCAGACTTGCTCCATTCAAACTCCGCTAATGATTGGACAGGAGGCAGCCACAGTTCAAATGCGAAGCAAATCCTCAGGGAGCGCCATGTGATGAACCACCTGTCGCATTCCTCGTCCGTTTCTACCTCGTAAGAAACCTACAGCTGACCAGCAAAAATGATGGACTCGGACGAAGATGATATATATCCTGACCAGGATGACGTGTATGACCACAAGCAACACGGTGAGGTCAACATGAATGACGCCGAGGACGGCGAAGAGGAAGGAGAGGAGGTTGAGGAAGACGACGACGTATGGATGAAAGTGAAAGTCGAATTGGACCTGCGACTGACTCTGCGCAGGACGACGTCGACTTCATAATCGACGCCAAAGACGAACCAAAGCCTTCTCCTAACTCTAAATCAGCATCACAGGCACAACGTCCACCTGGCATCTCCCAGTCATCCACCTCAGACGTCCGCAAAACATCAGTAACGCCGTCTCCTGCAATAAAACGAGAAACACCGCTTGAATTAAGACCCGGCTCACAACCTCCGAATGACCGTCCAGGAACAGACTATCCTGCACGACACACCTCGAAAATCGACCCGAACGGCAACCCAGTCCATCCAGCAACCGGAAAACCCATCCTCGACACAGACTTCGACGTCGACTTCCCCTCCGAGTCTACAAAACCGTGGCGAAAACCTGGCGCGGATGTAACAGATTACTTCAACTACGGATTCGACGAGTTCACGTGGGCAAGCTATTGTCTAAAACAACAAACAATGCCGAAGGAAGTCAAAGAAATTACAGCACAAGCGGAACAAATGAAAGCGTTTGTGGAGGGTATACCCGGTCAGGGAGGAATGCCAGGAATGCCGGCTATGCCTGGTGCTGCGCCTACAGGACCCGCCGACATGGGTCAAATGCCAGGAATGCCGAATGAAGCTCAGATGCAGCAGATGTTCGCGGCTATGGCGTCGCAGGGTATGGATCCTAGTTCTATGGATCCGACTCAGTTCATGCAGTTCATGACCGGGCCGGGTGCGGCAATGATGGGTGGGCCACAGCCACCTACAGGCCCTGCTGCGGGCTTCGCCGGAGGAGGTGGTAGCGGATTCGATCAAGGCAGCGGACCAGGTGGCGGTGGAGGGTTTGGTGGTAGGGGCAGAGGCAAGGGTGGGAGGAGGAATTGGTAGAAACAGTTCCGTCATCCGGATTCGCCTGAGCATTAGTGATGCCCCAAGAGTCATCCTGCCAAACTAGTGCATGGGAGCTACATGGCTAGCTGGTACCCGGTAGAAAGCCCAGTCGAGCACGGCGGATTGACGATTGTGGGTCAGTACAGGAAGCTCGGCGATCTTGCAGTACGACAGACAAACGCGTTACAATGAATCAACGACGAGAATCGGCAGAAGATGTGGCAGAAACGAGCTCACGTCTAAGGTTCATCAAAGTCTGAGCGTCGACACAGATCCAAAGTTCTTGGTTCCATGTGTCGAGGAATCGACACCTTAGGTGTGACAGATTCTACGACAGCCTTGTTGCAAGGTGTGATCTACCGCGACGGAAAGTGGATGAGCCTGCCACTTCACTCCCATGATTACTGCCGTGCTGCTCCTGAGCAGTGACGCACCGTTGCCATGCCACGGCAGTCACGAGCTACCCATGCTCGCCGTTCTACATAAGTCGCCATTCAGACAACCTCTCCCATCACCTAACATACCTCTTTATACAGCATCCATACAAGACTAAAGGAATCTACACGCGTACATTATCACGACCCGCCAAGCATATCGACTACCTTATCCACCCAAGATTCGACTCCTGCTACACGGTTCAACTCTCAAGTTTCCTCCGCTTGGCGAATCAAGGGCCGTCTTCCGGAATGGCTCCAGATGCCGCTCAGCTACACGCTCGCAAGAAAGTTCGAGGTCGCGGAGAGGTCTCCGCGATACCAGACGACAGCAACACTCAGGATGAGGAGTCTCACCTACCAGCTGGACCGGGGGGGACGAAAGAAACAGCTCCAAAAAGTCTAGAAGTCATCTTCAACAATCGGATCTTGCTGTCGTCGTTCCTGACAAACTTTCCAAGAGAGGACTACACCTTCTTCGCCGAGCTAGCGGCATCGATTCCTGGAGTCTTGCATGAATGGCCGGACTGGAATCCATTGAGGCAACCGTGGCCACAGGGTCAACTACCGTTCGAAGTACGCAGCCTGTCCGTCAAGTGCCAGAACGAACGATCTCCTCTTCGTCGGGTCGTCGTCGATGCCAGCGCCGAAGAAGGAACCCATCCTGAATATTCTAATTGTGTCTGGGAATTCACAGAAGATCCTCTCAACCGGAAGAAATGTGACCTCTCATCTAAGGATCTCGGCGTCCGGCTCAAGGCAGGATGCAACCCGGGTCATATACGAGAGAAGGAGCCAATCGAACTCCTCGAATGTGCGGGCCACAGAATATTCGCTGTGGACACTTCCTTCGGGCATTGTGATTATCAGCTACATACTCCGGGCTGGCTTGATGATGGCGAAGAACCTCCGCGCACTCCATGGGACCACGTCAAAACACTCGCTCAAATGCACGGCAAGCATGGAGCAGGGTTCATTGTTTGCTCTCCATGTGCACGACAAGCTCATGTCAACAACAGCATCTGTCTCTGGCGCCATGAACGAATGTTACCCCTCTGTCACGATTGCAGCCTGGATCCATCCATGCATGAACATCCGCATGAATCATACGGCTTGAGGCTGGGAGTCAACGGCCCATCTATTGCCGGGAATATCAGGGCTTTCAGTCAAGGAGAACCTTATCTCAAATGCGACTGTCACGAAAACTACTCGCCTCTCAACGGCTACCACCTGTGTACGGACTGCTCACTCACATTAGCCGACGTTCTTGCAAGGAGATTTGGCTTCATTCGATTGCAGTATCTTTTCCGTGGAAATGAGTACACATCACCAGTCTTCGAACTCGATTCCTCCTTGGGGACTTATCCACGTAGTCATTGTCCTTGTGGGAAGAATGCGTTTGAGCTGAAGACAAGCTGGGCCGGTTTCACGCAAGAAGAGGTGGATCGAAAGATGTATCGAATGTGTACGTTGTGCACCGGGCATATTCCTCGACAAGAAATCATAACAGCAAAATCCACTAACTGCCTTTGAGGCTCCCCGGGTCATGGAATTTGCAGGCAGTCTGACAGGTTGCGTTTGGAGAGCAGACTCAGGCAAGCAGACTCGGGACAATGAACAGATGTGACTGAGAGACATTTTCATGCGTCATCGCTAGGTGTAGAACGGCTACTGGAACGAGCTTTCACATTGGTCTGAAATAGTACGAAATCGGTCATTGCGAGCAGGATTGATTGGTAGTAAGGACACTACAACGTATGGCATGCTTTCTTTCTCTTCAAGAAAACGACACGATCGAACTGCAGTCGTCGCCGCAAACGAGATGTGCCATGCGACTACGAAGGGTTGCCATTAACCTCACATCAAGCTCTTTTCAATATCAAAGAGCTTTGGCAAACTTCACGTGGTACCAACCTCACTTCATCTTCACTGTCTCTCAGTGGCTCACATGCAGCTCACTTTCAATTTCAGAGATCTTCACCTTACTGATATCAACCTCATCCCCTCGCCACTGCCACTGCCACTGCCACCGTCTTTTAGCCGCAGCTACTTCTCTTGCAAGTGGAACCCTCCATTTATCTTCCTATCTAACATCACCAGCTTCTTCCCGCGACCTCAACCTACACCCCAGGCAACGAACTAAGCTCCAGCATCCAGCCATGGCCTCGTCTCGCGCCGACAGCGCTGAGATGTCACCACATACTGTCAGCGGTGCTCAGCAGGCGGACGCCGATGAATCTGGTCATAAGCCCCAAGTAAAGCGAGCAGAGGTCACGAGCGATACTCTTACGATGCGGAATCCAAACCGCCCAGGCCTCGAGATCATGTTCAACAACCCGATCATCATCTCATCATTCGTCAAAAACTTCACGAGAAAGGACTACATGACCCTCGCTCAGCTGGCTGCAACAATACCGGGAGTCACTATGCCTTGGCCGATCTGGGAACCGATGACCGAGCCTTGGCCAAGAGGTGTTTTGCCATTCGATATCCGTGACCTTCCGGTTCGGTGCCATAAGAGCAGTCGCCTAAAAAGTCGTTCCTTGCTGCCCGAACCTCTCCAGCCTCACCCTGAATTATACACCGAATGTCAATGGTTCTACCGCGATGACGACCCTATCATGCAGAAATGTGTCTTGTCAGAGAAAGACCAAGGTCTGCGCCTCAGGCCAGGTTCAGATCCTAGCCAAGAGATGGAAAAGAAGCCACTCGAGTTTCTGGAGTGTCTTGGCTACAAGATCACCTTACTTGACTGCGGCGTATTCAGTGAATCGAGGGCCCAGGTGATACTCACTCGGATCAACAGCGATGGTTTGCAGAAGCCCGCTTCCGCCTATTCCACAACTTCTACCATTGACGGGGCGGACAATGGGTTCCATCACGGTCCCGGACGCGTGGTATGCTCCGATTGCTCCTATAACACCTATGTTGGCAGAAGCAGATGCATTTGGTCCCACGATAGAATGATTCCGCTATGCCGCGACTGCAGTACGAACCCTCGCAAAGAAGTCTACGATGTTTCTCTCGGCCTTGACGTCTCAAACTTATTCCACAATATCCTGATGTTCGCAGAAGGTCGGGGCTGCCACGAGTGTGACTGCCATGAACGCCTCGCGCCAACGAACGGCTTTCATTTCTGCGCAGAATGCCAGATACTGTTCCGCTTGGTGCTGCAACATCAATCAGATCTTACCCGAGATGCTCTCTACGGACCCACAGGCACCGATCCTCGGTGTTACGAGATTGACTGGAACGCTGTCCCGCGCGACGGTCATTCCAGAAACTTTTGCCCTTGTGGGAAATCATGGACGGAACTGGTCCAGAGCTGGAACGGATTTTCTTTGCAAGATCGTGACGAAAAGCTCTACCGCTTGTGCTTGATGTGCCTGGGACACATTCCCCGAAAGAAGGTCTACACTGCAAGGCCGACTAATTGCCTCTGACCCCAGCTGGCAGGAATTCCAGATGCGCTCATACACGAAGAACATCAAAAGACGCGGGAGGATGCCTGGGCGATAGGGACCCAGGTGCAGGCCTCGACCTGACAACGGTGCAATTGTTGTGACGCATTTGGCATGACAAAATGAATATCGTAAGAATTGCCCAGGTTGATGATGAGATTTCGCAATGGGGGAGGCACCTGGAGGGTTTCTCTACACCGTTCTGGCACGCTAGTGTCGCTGCGCTGTATCAAGAAAGAGCATTCTGGGAGCTTCTCAACCCGCTCGTTCGCAGCCTCCTGCTGAGGTCTGCTTCGGTGAAGCTTCAGAGCGAAGATAACACGGCATGGCACACCATTTATTTTCCACCAATCACTGCCGCCGATCACCCTCTTTTCTCTCTGCTTTCGTGAAGACAACTGCATCAACCCTAGAAATACTAGTAGATGGTTGCATTTATCAGCGAGGACAAAAGCAAGCGTGCAGAAAGAAGCAACCCCACCCATCGTTTGCCAGCCCCTCCTTTTACGTAGTCTTCGCCGGTCCGATGGTCGCTCATCAGGCCGACCATTTTTCAGCCTCCTTCGTAACATAGCTTTCAGCTGCACATGCTTGTCTGCCTTTGATCATGATGTTGTTCATGATGCCTGTCCAGGTTGCGGAATGTTTTTCGCAGGTCGAAGAAACTCTTGGGTCGAAAGAGGTCCAGATGGCCATCTCCAAGAGGCACGATACGCGCCAGCAGAGGATGAAGCTCGAGTCAGAGCTCGAGCCGGCGATCGCGAAAAGCGCCCGGAGCACGAGGTAGTCATTGAGGTCGATCGGGAGCATGCCAGACTGGAAAGAGATCCAGAAGTAACCCGTTTGCGTCAGAGTCTGCCCTCTTTCCAGCAAGTCGAGCGCCTACTGGATCTGTATGTCGCTACCGGCGAAGGTCGCGGGGCTTATGTGAAGGCAACGAAGCAGGTAGAGCAAGAGAGGCGGCGACGGTTCTTCGAGGAAGGTATCCACGATATCTATGGCTTTGATGAGTTCGACGGCTATGATGATTTCGGCCCTCGCCTCGGCAGAAGAACGAGACCTCCGGGGTACGGGCTTTCAATGCCGAGGAGACCACCTTCGGAGTCTTCTCACAGCAGCGACGATGACCACTATCGTGGCGGTGGAAGAGTCCCGGACAAACCTTCCGGCGGGGGCCCATCCGCAGGCCCACGTCCAGAGCTGATAATTGACCAGTCCCCGCCTCGACGGAGAGGTCCTGCATCTGGTCGTCCCAGACGAACGGTTACGATCGTGCCGACACGAACAGATAAAGCAACCATACGTCGATTGGACCCGTCTGAGCGCCCTGCAGAGGTCGTTCACGACGAGCTCCGGGTTGAAGAGGTCCGGGAACGGGATGAGCTGCATCCCGAGGGCTACCTTGGTGAGCCGGCTGTATATCGTGGGTCTCACAGATACAGGCGTCCGACGGTACATGAACTATCATCTGATGAGGGTGACTTGGACCTTGTTTCATTGCCCTCGGAAGAAGACGATGTAAGGTTGCATCCACGCTCCCGGAATATCGTGCGGCGAGACGATCGATTAGAGGTGGTTCGAATGCCGTCTATCGAACGAGAGCCCGATGCAAGAAGACAACGGTCCGTTCGAAGAGCAGATCTTCGAGGCGGTGAAGGACCGGATGAAAGTACCACCAGCAGGCCCTCGGCACGACATGCGAGGCTACGAGGAGGTGGCCCGTTCATGAAGCCGTCTACCAAGACGAGTGCCGTGGCCGCAGGCGTCGTAGAAGACTACGACATAAGGTCAAAGGCCATTATGTAGGTGCTCCCGCACTCAGGACGTACAGGAAGCGAAGACAGCGCTGACTATCAAAACAGTCTCTACTTCTTCACCGTCAACCGCGGGCGCATTATATCTAGCCGTCACGCCGAGATATACCGCACCTTCCGCGAACTATACGCTCCGCAGTTTCCCACCGACATCGCCCATCGTTCGGACTCTTGGCTCGTACAGGTTTTGAAAAAGCACTACTGGATGATTTCCAGGGAAAGTCGACGCTCAATTATGGATTTGTTTTCCATGAGGACGATTGGGTTTGCCACATTCATACGTGTATGCACGCACGCCCATCTTCGCTTCATCATATGAGCAACTCTTTGTAGAGGTATCCGCACTGACCAGGATACAGTTCGAAAGGACTGTGAAGGCGACTCACGACTCGGGCAATTTCATTGTCACGGCAAGAGCGCCTGCGATCTCTGCTGAGGGCTCTGAAGCAGTGTCGCACTTCGTCTACATGATGAGATACCCACTGCAGAAATCTAAGATGATGCTTTTCCTCCTGGATCGGCTGGCGGGGACAACAAGGCGAGGAAGTGATCACAATACCTTCTATGTTGTCGAACTCAAGGAGACTTTTGACACGAGGTAGGTAGATCTCAAAAATCGATATAACCTCCTACTAATGCCCTTCCAGCAAGATTTACATTCTCCTCGCCATTCTCATCATCATCAGCACCGGCGCCGGCGTGCTCTACGCAGTCCTCAAGTCCGATGCCGGCACAGGTCTCTCGATCGCAAGCTACATACTCACCTGCCTGTCGCTGATCCTGGCTGTTGTCGCTGCGGGAGAGTGGTTGGGCATCACTAAACCCGATGCCTTCTCCTTTGCGTATGACTGGGTTGACAATCGGGTCGTCAGTCGTGGGGACTTTGGACGCATAATTGGAGGACGATGGGGCGGATGATTTTGAGCTGGAAGTCGAGCATTCCATGCGACTAGGATCATCGGTTCTTGATACCTTCCGCCACAGCTTTGGATATCCGCCATCCCACCTTACAAGTTTTTGAGGAACTCTCACGCCCTCTCCCTGAGTCTCTCCAAGAACTAGATCTTCTCGCCTCACTCCAAAATCCAGCCGGACGACTCAGGTCCTGCCATGCATCTACCATGAAAATTGTAATGTTGTCACAGCAGAAGGAGCCGATTGGCTGGTGTTAAGCGAGAAATAGGCTCGCTGCTTCGTATCGCATCAATACGAGAATCTGAAGTTGAAGCTTTGAACTTCCCCATCAGCAAATCAATCACAGTTGACGACCACGGATACCTCACTGAAGAGCTTGTTCGAATCCAGCCACAACGCGATGGATCCAGTCTCTGAGGATCTTCTCAAAACAGTTGAGCCATCCCGTTCAGACGATTCACGCACACCGCCACAAGCTCCTCTGCTTCTACGCACCATATTTCAAAACCCCGTGCTATTGTCCTCCTTCCTCCAAAATTTCGAGCGCAAAGACTACACCTACCTGGCCCAACTCGCAGCCAGCATTTCCGACCTCGAGCCCTGGCCCAAATGGAATCCTCTAACCGAACCGTGGCCCCAAGGAAAGCTAACTTTCGACATCCAAGATCTCCACGTCGAATGCAATGATCAACGCGTGCAATTACGCCACCTGGTCGACCGAGGGGAAGGCCACCGGCCCGAAGATGCTCGTTGGGCGTGGGTGTTCGACGACGACGCCGATCAGAACGCGAGTAAGAAATGTCAGCACACGGAGAAGTCTCAAGGCCTACGACCCAAACCAGGCCCGAACCCGGGGAAAGTCCTCGAGAAGAAACCCATCGAGATTCTCGAATGTGTCGGGCATAGACTGCGGCTCGCGGACTGTCCGAATCTCGGGTTCCACGAACTCTACGCGACATTGTCAAATTTGATCACGCCGACGCCGATCCCGGGCAATAGCACGAAGGTATGGTCTCCGGATGTGACGCTTGCGGACACGCATGGTGCTCATGAGGCTGGGTTCATGGTCTGCTCCGACTGTGCAAACAGCGCCTATAACAATCGGAATTACTGCCTCTGGAAGCACGAGCGCATGATTCCGCTCTGCAAGGACTGTTCCGAAACGCCCGATCCCGAGCGCCTATCCTATCAGTATGACTCTACTCGACCGTCGATCCACGACAATATCCTCAAGTTCACCCGTGGCGAGGACTTCTTCGAATGCACCTGCTACACGGCTCATTCGCCAGCCAATGGTTTCCATCTTTGCTCCACATGCTCCGGCTCCTTGGACAGATTCTACGATATCCGTCTGTATTACATGATGGGTGTCAACGTTCTCGGCCACACAGCGCAGCTCTTTTTCCAGGAGGCGGACAGTCTGGACTTTTCCACATTCGGACGAAATAAATGCGTCTGCGGAAAAGAATGGGGAGACCTTGTCGCTAGCTGGAACTCGCTGTCTCCGGAGGAGAGGGACAAGAAGTTGTATCGGCTTTGCCTGGTCTGCACGGGCCACGTGCCGAGAAAGAGTATCGTGACCGCCAGGCCGACAAATTGCATCTGAGGCGGGCGATGGAAGCATGGTCCTGACACGGGACTATCACCTGCTAGACAGCATGTGACAAACTGATCGGCCCTTTCAGTTTGTTTCGTGGGTCGTACTTCCTCTTCAAGTCCAGGAGCTTCGGCAAGTGGTCGGCGAAAACCTACATCACGACTGCGGTCAGCGTCCGACACCGATCTTTGCAGCTGTGCCTTTGATCGATGGCATCAACTTGAAGATTACAACTTACACCCTTCAGATCATGATACTCCTCGACCGCGTTCGCCGCTGTCCTGACACCGTTCTTGCTCTGCTCCGCGCTCAAGACCATCCCGGGCATTTCGAGGCACAAGCTCCTCGCTGTTTCCAATTCGTCGGCAGTCCCCTCCGTTGCAGAACAGCCGGCTCCGCAGATGATCGTATTCATCATGCCCTTCGGTCTCGGCCAGGCTGATGCATCAACACCAGATGAAGAGTCTCGTGTGCACAGGCATTCAAAGACCAATTGCACGCTGCTTGGTATGGTGGTGCCGGCTGAGCCGACACGGTCGAACCACTTCACTGTATTGAGGATGTTGTTCGCGGTGAGCTTTCCCACCGTGAGAGGTTGCCAGTGGGTCTTGAATGCGCCTTTGAGGGCTGTGACTTGTTCTATACGCTCCAGGTCAGCATACCCGATCGATAACATTATCTCGCGATACAGGATATCATCGACCACGACTTACCGTGCATCTGACTCACGCCCCTTTAGGTTTGTGACTTTCGTCATCTCAACCGCGTCCGGGATCTCCAGCGCCCATTTGAACCCCTCGGTCGACCTCCCATGCTCTTCGCCCAAAGCGTCGAAAGCCTGAACGATAAGCAAATCCTCCGTTGCGCCCATATGCGCAGCCTGCTCCTTCCTCACGACATAAAGATCCATGCTCACCTGCGGTGCTAACTCGCCCCTTTCAGCGCGTGATTGCATAGCTTCGATCCCTTTCGCGACCAAGCTCAGTTGTCTTCTCGGGATAATGATCGGCCCGGCCCAAAGCGTTTGACTGCACGGATAAGCACGGAGCTTAAACTTCATCACAATGCAAAAACTTCCTCCACCGCCTCGCAATGCCCAGAGGAGGTCAGGCTCCTCCGATGCCCAGAGCGTCCGGCCGGATGGTAGGATACACTCGGCATCAAGGAAGTTGGATGGGTCTGAGGTGTTCCCATATTGTCGGGCCAGCCAGGAGAAGCCGCTGGAGAGGATGGAACCACCGAGGGAGAGGGCGGGGGTGCGTGCGGCAATGACTACCGCAAGAACAGGAGAATCAGCCTGGGCCAGCATCTCTCAGAATGCGTGGAAGGGGAGAGGGAAACATACCATGATAATCCGGCGCCACATCTTCCATCTTGTCATAGTACTCCCGCCAAAGCATGCCCGCGCCAACGGTCAAGACCTCACTCTCCCTATCGAAGTGGAAGTCGTTGAACGATTTCATGGAGATGAGTACAGACTTTGCCGATGCTGAGCCATAGCCAGACCCGCGGATCGCGAAGTCAAGATGGGTGGTCGCCAGGTACGCGACGATCTTCGAGAGGGATTGCGTCGAAGATGGCTGTACGACAAGACTGGGATTGAGATTCTTCTGCGCTGCCCATGTTGATGTCTCGTCCACGTAGAGATTCGATGACGGACATATGATTTCTGACGAAGGGAGGAGGGAGACAAGGTGGTCGAGTTGCTGGTCTGTAGAATTGGCCATGGTTTCTGTTACTCTCTTTTCTGGCAGGTGGGTAGATTATCGGCCGTCAGTGAGGAAGATAAAGGGAGTTGAAGAGTTGAAGATTATGGCATCAGCCTATCACGCCATGGTGCCTTCCCCGGATCCGTTTTCGAAAGAATTGCGGAAGGTATACCTCCCAAGACTCTTCACGCCTTTTGGAAACCGCTCTGTTGAGTAGGGGGAAACGCATCAATAATGCCCAGCGCAGTACGAGGCTGCTGGTGCGGAGTCTGTCATAGCAGAAGTGTCCCAAGTAAGCGGACCGCGCACAAGAGGGCCGCCTTCGTTCATGGGCGCCGGTGATGGTTAGCCTTTCAGATGAGGTCGCAGCCGGTTCGCGAGTACGCAAGTAAGGCGCCTGAAAAGACGCTCATACGTCCGTTGCCGCCTGCTGACGGCCTGATAAGTCTGACCACAGTCGGCCCCCCATATCTCCTGTCGTATGGTTATGGAATCAGAATTTCGAGGTCCGAAGCAGAAGTTCGTATCGCAAAATGTTGGCTCAGCCAACTTTGTGTGAGACGGATGTTGCCCTCTTCCAGGCGACGCCGACTACTCGCTCAAGCTTGGATGGAAGCGATGTTCAGGTGACGAGAGCCGGCAAGCCGGTCTTGGCAGGCGCGGCTCCGGAGTAGTTTTAGTTAATAGTGCCGCCCGAGCCGCTCGTAGGGGACCGAGCGGGGACAAAATAAACCGCCGGTTAGATCCCCGCACAGCGCCAGAACACCGGTGGTTCATTCTGTCCACCGCGAGCCGCCCCCTTAGCCTCGAAGCCTTGTGCCCACGTCACCCCTATCGTGACTTGCGTGCGAAGAGATGACGGCCTAGCGGCATCCAAACCCGTCGAACGAAACCGCGGCCATAGTGCCATCAACAAAGCACTACCAGCACTAATTCTTTTGCATGCGCCTACACGGGCATTTTCGATAACGTTGCCGTCCGCGGCAGTTACAGAAGCCCAATACTTATTATCCTGACCTGTCGCTCTAGCAACAAGTTGTCAGCCTCCCCAACAACGGTAGTCGCCTCGTTCAACCTCACTCTTTCCCCGCAGTTGCTAGAGTTTCCAGCTCATCAGTTCGCAAGCTATTGGCACGGAATGATCTAAAAGACCTGAAGGGTGCTGATCATTACCTCGTCCCAATGTCTCAAATCCCCTACTTCGCGCTTCCACCAATCTTTTGGTGGATTGTATCAATCCGAGAGACTGGAGAAGCAAGAGCAACGCTTCGCCAGCACTTATCCTAATAGTAATGTGGCGAACACACCACTCGTATAGGTCCACCAGTCCCTTTTGCGGAAGTCTGTCAATTCGCTGCTCTGATTGGTTGGCTGATGTAAGAATTCAGCGTTCAGGGATCCTTTCTTATGTTAGACCTGAGAACGGGGCTGGCCAAATTATTAAGCAATTGACGTGGTAAAGACCAATAGTGGAGGCACCAGGCCTTGTGTGGACAATCACACATCTAAAAGGGCTCATGACTTCGTCGCGAAGATTATCGGAAACTGCAGAAGAAGCATTTGCAGCCTTATGATTATTGGCGGCATTGTCGTCAAAAGAAGTCTGACGTATTATTAATCTACAAAGGAACGGGCTTGTCAGTCTCAGCTGGAAGATCTGTTGAATGAAGAGCTCAGGCTTCTATTTTAGATCCAAAGAAGGAAAGTACCGAATGCCGCTAGCTGCAATTGCTAGGATGACTCTGGGGTGCTTACTGTAATATGTTGCGAAGCTCAGGGAGATCAGCGATGCTCGGAAGCATTCATGCAAGTTATCTTTAACGACATTGGATAGCTCGCTATGTTAAATGCTCCTGCTGTGCTGGTACATTGGTAAGATACATCAACTGAGTACCGTCACTCAAGCTTGCAAAGTGCTGCACTTCCTGGTCACCCAAAACCTCGCCATGCAGCTCTCTTCACACGACCCTCCTAGCGCTGTCCGTTCCATACTTCTTGTGTCTGTTCTTCTCTTGCTGGCGACACTGGTAAAACTGTATCTCAACAGTCGACGCCCGAAACATTTCCCACCAGGTCCCGCTCCATTCCCGATCATAGGAAACCTCCCTGAACTGCCACCAACGAAAGCTTTTCTAAAGTACACTACCCTGCACACCACCCCTCCCTTACATTCAAACTGCTGACCATTCTTTAATGTTAGATTCCACGAATGGGGAAAACAATACGGCGATATCATCGGCCTCAAATTTGGTCCTCAAAACGTGGTGATCTTAAACAACTACAAGCACATAAAAGAACTATTCGACAAAAGAGGAGCCATCTACTCCAGCCGTCCCGAAAGCTACGTCGGAAATCAACTTGTTTGTCCAGGCGAGATCCACGTGTTGTTGATACCGTACTCGCCGGCGTGGCGCAAACTTCGCAAATGCTTTCATCAACTGATGACTGTCTCCTCGGTCGACGCATTACTTTCTCTTCAGGCCGCAGAAGCCACGAAAACAGTGCACGACATCATCAACGATCCAGAAGGCTACTATAACCACCTGAGACGCTTCGCTTCGGGGGTTATGCTCGCAAGTACGTACGGGAAACGAGGGAGGCGTTTCGAAGACAAGGTTATTCAAGACTTGTACGCAGTGCAGCATGACTTCACAGAGGTTCTAGCACCTGGTTTCATGCCGCCAGCGGATGAGTTTCCAATCCTGAAATATATCCCGGAGTGGATTGCGGGGTGGAAGAGAAAAGCCAGAGCTGTGGGAAGGGCGCAAATGAAACTGTATCGGAGTTTGCTGGAAGAGGGGCAAGAAAGGGCACAAAAAGGTGAATTGAAGGACTGCTTTCTGAAGACTCTGATCAAAGACAGGAATGAGGGCAAGAATGAATTGAACGAGGCGCAATTGGCCTACGTGGCTGGAATTTTCGTAAGTATGCCATGACGGCTTACTACTCAACTTGAAAGCACGCCAAGAAGCCTTTGGTGGAATTATGCTGACATCTGCATAGATCGAGGCTGGATCCGATACCACATCGTCGACACTCTTGTCATTTTGTCTCGCCATGGTGACACACCCTCACGTCCTCAAAAAGTGTCAAGAGGAGGTTGACGCTTGTTGTGCCGACCGCACCCCAACAGCGGAGGAGGCTCGAAATCTTCCATATTTGAAAGCCTGCTTGACAGAAGTTAGTCACTCTCCACGGAATTTTGAATGGACTGCTGACAGAACTTTCCAGACGCTACGCTGGCGGCCTGTGGCCCCAGGCGGCGTCCCACATGTCTTAACGGAAGACAATGTGTACGGACAATACATGATTCCGAAAGGCACAATGCTTCTTGCGAACACGTGGTCAATCCACCAGGATGAGAGCGAATACGACAATCCATCGGAGTTCAGGCCCGAGAGATTTCTAGATAACAAGTTTGGAAGCATAAAGAAGGAATCAGATGGTGAGAATGAGAGAAGAAGGACCACATATGCCTTTGGGGCGGGGAGGAGAGTATGTGCGGGACAAAGACTCGCAGAGAACGGCTTGGTGAGTGCTGCTTGAAATCGCTGGAAGCATGAGGTCGTGTAAGACAGTCGGTGGACATTCGCTAACATGTTGTAGGAGATAGCTGCGGCCAAAATTGTCTGGGCTTTCGACATCGTGCCTTCTGCCCCAATCGACTCCAGCATCGAATCTGCCTACACAGATGGGTTTGTGGTAGTCCCTAAGAGGTATGCTGCAAAGTTTGTACCTCGAGCGAAAGAACGCGCTTCGATAGTTGCCAAGGAAGCTGAGGAGGCGGAAAGGTTTCTCAGTCGATTTGATTAGAGGATGATCGCATGAGCCCAATACGAATCCAATCCTGTCGAATTTCTCTGCACCAAAACCTTTGAGTACCTTTTGCATTGCTTGTCGGATCTCTCTGTGACCTGCCTCTGTCTCCAAAACCCGACGCCAACTGCATGCATTGTAGCGGCATCCGTATGAATTTTCGGGGCGAATGCCGACCTGCTCGATTCCTTGACCACGTGTCCCAACTCCGAAACCGACCTGACAGCGCCTCATACCTAGAATGCAGCTCAACGACTGAACTACCCCCGGTCGCAGTGTTGAGATACGTCTGTCTCGTCAGCTCCAGACACAGGGACTTGGGACGGATCTTAAAGGCAGTTGGTAGGCTTCGCAGTGATAATCTTGTTCCTCGGAATATGGCCAGTGCAGAAGAGACACATCCGAAACATCCTCTTGTCGCGCTCATCTTGCGAGAATTCCTCCCAACTGTCGACAATGTTCTGCCAGCTCTTCCCACATAGGCAATGATTGCGGCCCAGATGCTCATAAGGACTGCCATGTTCGCGAATCTTTGTCGGGACATGCTGCGGATATATCTTGCGTCGATTGAACCGGTATTGCGTGTGAACGAGTGCGTACAAGCCCGATGCACACACATTGCAGAGATGATATCCTCTGTCAGGCGAAAAAGCGAGATAGCAATCGCACTCTAGGTGGTTCTTGCCAGTGTTGAAACTGCGGATATTCTCCTCAACCGAGGATTGGCTTGCCATGACTCTCGCCTCAGAGAGTTCCGCAGGTGGGCACATGGAACAGTCACGACAGAGTGGAATCATCCTCTCGTGGTGCCAGAGACATATGTTTGCGGACAAATGTCCTTGACGTGCACATGTGAAGCAGATCATATGGCCAGGACCGTGACACCCGTGTATATCAGAAAGTACAGGTGAGGGATAGGAAGTCCCTTTTTCCAATATCTTCAGCGCAGACGCCATATGCACTGCGACTGCCTCCTTTTGTCGGGGCAAGAGCTGCTTGAGGCATGCTGCAGCGTCGAACGAGCGAAAGGCTGTGAGCTTTAGAGTGTAGCCAACGCACTCAAGCAGCTCTATCGGGGATCTCTCCAGAGCCTTTTCATGGTTTGGGCCTGGTTTCGGACGGATGCCTTGAGCCTTTTCTGATATCTGGCACCACAGGTCAATGGTCCCAATGTCTGGTCGTTCCCATTCGCATTCACACAATCCGGCGTGAGCAGGACCCTTAGGTGCGAGACGTCGAAAAAAATTTCGGCCGCCCTGGCATTGGACAGGGAGATCCTTGATCTCGAATGGCAACTGACCTTGAGGCGATGGCTGGGTGAGTGGATCCCATTGAGGCCAAGGGCTGACGCCTGGAATAGAGGCTGCAATCTGTGCAAGCATAGCATAGTCCTTCCTCTCGAAGTTGCGGACGAAGGAAGACAGTAAGATTGGGTTCTTGAAGATGATTCCCAGTTTCTGGATGTCGATGGTTGGATGCTTGATGGTCGTCTGACTTTTGGATTTCATGACCTTTCCCATACTTGTGTCTGACTCCTGGGGAGATCTTCTCTTCAAAGTGCCTGCGTCCTTTTGCATAATGTCTGCAGCACTTGAGTCACTGCATGTAGGGAGCTTGCCTCCGAGTCTGAATTGAGGAAGCGTCAAGCGCTTGGTTGCCGGCCGGGTCATCTGTGCGAAAGGCCGTCCTGAGCTGAAATTGATCGGTGCAGAGGAAGCGGCGGAAAAAAGACATACCTTTGCTAGGTCAGCACGTGGCTGTGTGAAATACTGTTCAATCCGAGGACGTATCTGTTTGGGTGAGCAATAACCTGAGGAGCAACTGTCAAGGTTGTGAAAGTAGAGATTGCCGCGGGAAGGGGGTTGAAGGCAGCAGATCTGGCGAATGAGGGATTGCTAGTAACTGGAACAAGTGAAAATCGACACTGCCGGGTCTTATTTGTGGGCTTGGAGTGAAGTACATGTGATATCTTGCGTCTGATCTGAGTGTATCACCCCTGCCTCACCCTGGCTTCACTCACATATAGCCTGCCGAAAACGGCAAACTATTGCCTGTCTGACCTACACTACGGCGTACTGAATTGACAGTCCTGTCTGCCTCTTCTAAGCTGCGACCACGAGTGGGAGATTAGACTTACCACCGTATTGATCGTAGCTCTGACTCATGTCGAGCGATCCTGTTGCTCCTGCTCTACCAACCTTCATACCAGAGCTGATGGCGCCGTAGTTCTGAGCCGAGCCAGGCATCTTGACCTGTTGGATCTGTTGGCGACGAGATGAGCCTGGCAGTGGTGGACCGGCCGCGAGATGGCTTCGTGAAGCGGTAGTAGGAATTTGCGAACGATTGACACTGAGACGAGCCCCAACTGGCAGTTCTGCTCTTTGCATAGGTGTAGCTGAAGTTGCAAGGTTTGCTACACAGGTCAACAAGAGCAAATGGTGCTAAGGACCACATACCAATTCTTGGATTTCGAAGACCTCCCGGCGGAGGCATTCTCATGTGATCACTATGGCTGCCAGCGACACTGCTTCCGGAGCGTTGCTGAGGATGTAGTCGTTCCGGCTCTACTTGCACCGGCGCATATCGAGGGATCATCCTCCCTGCCATGCTTTGGCGCTCAGCTGAACGAAAATCTTGCCTCAAATCGAGGTCGTGGTGCGTTCTCTCCGGTTGCATGGTGGCGTGAATGGATTGGAGAGTGTTGTCCACATCGTTGTTTGCAATAGGCCCCATCTTCTCGACTTGCACTTTCTGTTTGATAGCATCATAGAGCTTCTGGGTTTGTTGTTGTTTCCTGCTTTTCTCCTGATACTGACGACAGACTTCGGCATATTTTTGCTCCATTGATTGTCGATCGGTACTCAGTTCTATAGCAAGGTCAGCCATGGCTGACACTGAGATGAGAGCTCGCATACCATGGATCTGTCCCTCCAGAGCTTCGATGCGTGTGTTTGCCTCATGGACAATCTTGTCGGCTTCAGCCTTGAGCTGTTGACATCTCTGGGTCAGGTGCTTTGCCACGTATTGCTGATAGCCACTGCCACCTTCAGTCAATTCAGTTACCAACCAGGGTGTTCAACAGCATACTGCTCCTGTGTATTTTGGTAGGTCCAGAACGACAAAGCCTTCTGCGCACATTCAATGATTGTGGCTGGATCAAGACCAGCAAGGACGCTGGCCTTATAGTCATCAGGAGGATCCAAGAGGTTGCTGACAACATCGTGGGGATTTGGTAGATCACTTTTGCATGTCGGGCACCGTCGTTGTTCTTGCGGAGTCCTCGTCAGGCCAGTCTTTTCGGCGCATTGAGGACAGAAGACATGTCTAGTAGGTATTAGCAAGAGCAGGGTCCGGCAGGAGAGTGGGAAACATGCGCGCAGGTGGTGACAAAAGCCTGTTGTTTGAGCAGGGCCCGACAGATAGCACCATTGACTTGATTGTTACACCGAAGGTGCTGCTCCATTGTGCAGGTTGATGAGCTCTGAGCGCAAAGCAGAGGAGTGGTTGTGAGTGGAAGGTGTAAGTGAGGAAAGAGTCAGGTAAAGGTGAACGGTAGCCATTACCCCAGCAAGCTTGGGCAAGTGTGTTCCGTTTTCCCTCCACATCCACCCAGATTTAATACTTCTTGATCAGTGGCTGAATCATTCTCGATTCCTTCCGCAGCTAGAGTGGGCGCTGCTCAGCGACTGCACGTCGAATGGCTCAACTGAAGAAAAACGCGTTTCCCTGCGCATCTCTCCTTCCACCTTTCGTGGTCTCTTCGAACTCTTTGCCAGCTTTGAACTCCTTCCATACGCTCGCGGGATAAATGTGCTTGTTCTTCTCGTACCACCTCCGATCCACCACCTTTGTGAGTGTGGGATCGTCGTTATGCCCTTCCACTTCCTCTTTCTTCTGGCCAGGAACCCTCAGCGGAGACAAAGGCTCTACCCCACCATTCCCAGAAATGTTTTTGACGTCCGCCGTTCCAGAATATCCGAACAATAGCCTCCCTTCCTGACTTGGATCGGGGATCTTATTGGCAATGAAGTAGTAAAACTCGTAGTGATGCGGCACAATGACCTCGCCTTTCACCAGCATCAGGTCATCAACGCCCACTCGGGCCCACTGTTTCCTCGCGTCTTCTCTGCTCTTTTTCTGTGCACTCAAACCACTTGGGTCAGCACCTGACACACCCAGTTCGGCGCCAACTTTTCTGCATCTCTCCAGGAATAGCCATATGTGATCTCCCTTCTTCACTTTCACGCTCCCGCCAGGTACGTTGGCACCAGCGTCGTAAAACACGAAAGGCATCTCGATCTCTGTCTCTTTGACCCGTTCTTGTATCTCCAAGAATTCCTTGCGTAGCTTTTCCCGCTCCTGCGCCTCAGCTGCAAGTGCTGCTTTCGTCAAGGCTCGAGGTACTGGTAGGCTTGAGTTTGGATTGGGTGTCAACTTCCTCCGGATGTCTGCACTAGGCTCGGGTGAGGGTTCGGCCGATGTTCGCGAACTCCGCACAGCGGGTGTCGAGATGGCGCTTCCACCATCTTCAGTGTCATCGTCGTCGCCTCCGAATGACAGCAATCCTTTGCCAGGAGTTTTCTTCTTGAACTTCTTCTTCGGTCGTCCTTCTCTCGCTGCTCGACTCGTCACCGCACTGTGCTTTGTAAATTAGTCCCACTCAGCTATTCACACATTGAGCGATGAAGGACTCACCCGTCACTGTCCGGTGTGCTGGCGCCTTCTATCGCCTCCTTGTCTTTGAGCTCGAGAACATCTGCCCTTCGCTTGCGGAAGTCCGCGAGATTGACGAGGCCGACCGTTTGAGATTTGAGGAGATCCTCCGCGGTCGCAGTTTGCGTTGTGAAGCGAGGCGTGGAAGCGCCCGATGGAGGATTTGAGGAAGCCATGGCGGCGCTCGAGAAGGGAAATGGGGAGAAGGGCAACAGAACGGACAATTTCAGTTTAACGTGTAGTTTTGAAGGCGTTCAAGAAATTGGTAAGGCTGCCGGACAGTACAGGGAATATGAGCAGCCAATAAGATGTCATATTTTGCTCGCTCATTAAGCGCACAAACATTCACTTCCAGGTCAACCCACAAATCTACCCCGAAACTAGCACTCTGTGTCATCGGGAAGACCTCAGATGTGAGTTGCATCACCAAGATCAGCGGTTATGCACGAGGTCGCGGTAAGTGATGTCTTCAATGTGCAATTCCCCCAAGATTGCGTGACATACATCGTTCTTCACTATGAACGGTAACGTGAACTAACACTATGCAATATCGATGCGAACCCGCAAAAATTGAGGGAGCTCCCAGATAACGAGCAAGTTATCGAGGGCCACCCACTACGATCACGGTTATCCCGTCCCGGTTACGCTTCTAGCTGGCAGCCTGGAGCCTTCCAACGACAAACGAAGTTCCCAAGTTCTGTGTTGGAGCATCACTGCCATATTGCAAGTGTTGGAGAGTGATTCCCACCCCGTCCCTGGTGTCACAAACGCCATCGCCCTATCAAGTAATAAGCATCAGCATGAAAAGTAATGGTGAGTCAGATCCCAGGCTATACTCACCAAGATGCAGACGTCCAAGGTCTTCGAGACCCAGTTTGCAGGGACACCAGCCTTGTATGCTGAGAGACCATTGACGTTGCGAGTCGTGGTACCGCCATTATTATCGACGTTGCAGGCCAGGCCAGAGTGGTGCTCAGGGTCACCGATCAAGAACACGCCCCTCACAGCAGTGAATGCGGCGCCGGTAAGTCTAGGCAATGCATCGTCCGTGGCAGCGGCACCTTGAGAATACCCTTCGAGGATGAAACACTCGCTAGGGTTGGTTGCAAGAGTGCTTTGGACTTTGTTGATGATCTGATCGTGCGTAAGTCAAGAGTCTGATGCACCGAGAGGTCGAAAGGACTTACATCCTGGGTACCGGAAGCCGAGTTCTGATCAGCTCCTGCCGGATACACCGTGTTGTACTACAAAATGTTAGCCAGGAGCGACAAATGTCCTCCGACATTCTTACAATCTTGCCGCCAGGAACTTGGGCCAGGATTCTGGCATTCATGGTTCGAAACCCAGCCGATGGTCCCTGGGCCTCTCCCGTGCCTCGGGTGCTGATAATGGCTGTCATGGTCAGGCCCATGCATTCTCGAGGTTGAGGACACGACTCACTATAACTGGTGCAAGCAGCACGTTTCTCTATGGCGGCGCCAGCACCGAAGTGGGCCAAGGCCAGAGTCAAGATGGCCACCGTGCTTTGAGAGAAATACATGTTGAAGATATGTGCACGACTTCTGGCGACTGATAGGGGTGCGAGCGATTGTGTGGTTGGAGTCGGAGCTCTGCTTTCTGAACGTCCATAGCGAAGTCTACTGACGGTACATATATACTCAACATCCTGCTCCCTTGACCACGACTCGAGAGACCATGGCAGGCAGGGTTAATCCAAGGACGCCGTTAGCTGCCAGGTACCCCCGTTCTTAGCGGCCAGATCCTGATACATACTTTAATTTATAAGCTTTATGATATCGGTGGTTTTCCAAAAATGCTTAGATTATTGTCCACGGTCCAGAGCATTCTACAGCACCATCAAATGGAATTGTAGATTCGCAGCCCTTCTCTCATGACTAGCCTCGGCTTGTCGCGAATTCTGGGGTCGCTTAGATCGACCTCCGCAAAATGCAATCCCTGATGTTCGATCTAATTTACACACATGACTAGATTGCAGTATTGGGCGCGGGCGGATTGTTCCATTTAGGTTCAATCGCCGTTTCAAATTGGGGTCGATCGGTCCATCGACAACAAGATCCCTGGTTTCCACACCTCATATGAATACCCCAATCTTCCCATAACGCTCCAATCCAGCGCTGAATCGCTGCCATGGACCTCGGCATCTCAGGTCTAGCAATTTCGTCGATGCAGTCTCCATCTACATCGATGGCGATCGCTGTGTTGCCAAGACAGACCATCCAGGAGCAAAGAACGAAAGAGGAAGGTGAAAAGGCAGGCGGGCTTAGTTCTTGTTAGAAAAAGCTGGTGCTCGAGACGACGAGATCAAAAACCCAGGCAGGCACACTGACATGCTGTGCGGGGATAACATTATTATCCAGGCGTTCGATGCGGAAGGATGCTTGCTCTCCCCTGTGCCCCTTCTGTGCGAATGGAGTTCTAGAGTCGGCGCTGCAGGATGAGCAGACAGGGAACTTGGTCCTGAGGGTGAAGGGTTTGTAGTCAGAAAGGACGGCGCTTCAGACTGTCTTACTATATTCCAGGTCGGTCGCGACCTCTTACGCAGCTCGAAAGCCGTTAAGGATGCTTCGCGCCGAGCAATCTTGCTGTTTGCCAATGCTATTACCATTCGGAATAGCTTGGGCCCAGAAGCCGGCTTTGGTGATGCTGCGTTCAGAGCAGTTCGACGACTTCTTCTTGACAGCCGACAAAGAAATTGAGGTCCCTTATGTTCGCCTGTCCAATCCTGATATATCGCTGTTCAAGATCCCCTATCGGAGCAATAAGCATAGCGGTGCAGCTGATCCGCTGAGCCTCGGGGTCTGGAACCATTGTATCACTGTCCCACGCCTCTCCTCTGTTCCTACCAATCATCAGCAAGACACTGAACGCTCTATTGAGATGTTCGCCAGCAACATCAAACCATACCGATGCCACTCCGCTGTGTCGATTCCACGAAAGGTCTTCTTTGTTGTTCGCCAATTTGTGACCTTCCGGGACCTCGAACCATAAATCATGCCAAGGTGCATCGTCTTCAGATGTCTCGTGCATACACGCATACACCTTATGCCTGACTCGTCCCGCGATCTTCAAGGAAGCTCCAGGTTGTACTCGGCCAAAAGCGTTGTCAGCGTTCACCAGGTTTGCTGAGACTGACACTACTCTCGCCAGCCGCTGGTTGGAGCCGACCCTGTCGTGTGAGCACCATCCGATGACAGAGGCCCAAGACCACGTTGGGGCCACATACTGTCCTTCCCTAATATCATCTCTTCCATGTGAGTACGTGTAAGAGCGTGTTCTGTATGATGGAAATTTCCACAACCCAGTCCATAACAAATCATCCAAAAGCCGTGACTTCCACAGGCCTGCAATGTATTCATCACCAGTCAGCAAGGCAACCCGCTCAGCAATGGCAGAGATGGCTGGGAACTTATCCGTCACCACGGTGAGGTTTCGCCGCGTGTAATCCTCCACAATTCCGATCCACGCAGACATTGTATTCTCCTTCACCTCTGCCGGTACTTCTTGATCACTCGTGGGAGGCAGCAAGACCGACAGAGTTTGCAAGCCGCCGATGTCGGTTTTGTCGGGCTCGAATTCACTCGCACACAGTTCGGCACATTCCCAGAAAATTGTATGCTGCGTGAAATGGATGAGTCGAGTGGACATCAGACGCTCCTGCAAGACCCATCCACGTTGCTGAAGAGCACTCTCGCCCACAGAAGCTACCCACTCAGGTGGCTCGGCCTTCACCCAGACAGAGGGACTATGTCCATCAACGAAGAGAGGGCAGGATCTCGGAGTGAGTTCGAAAGGTCCTTTTGGCGGGAAGAGGCCGATTTCGGCACTGGAGGCACCCTGAGCTGCGATCGTGAAGGCCGCATTGGCATAGATATGTCCCATTATCGCACTTTGGGATTCCCAGTCTCGATGTCCGGCCTGGTCTTCCCGAATTGGCTGAATGATGCAGAGCGCATCAATCCACAAGTAGCGGACACCCATATCACGACAGAACGCGATGGCATCCGTGAACGTTCTCGGAAGGTCGTCTAATGAGATACCGTCCAGTCTCTCGCGCACGTTGAGCGACGTCGTGGTAGCGCTATGTGGCCGGTCGCCCCATGAGTATGATAGCGCAGCGTAGGAGCCGGTAGCCTTCTCAAAGGGCACCAACCGAACATCAACTACGGTACCCTGAGGCTGCACATCCAGAAGCCGGGCGGGTCGGGTGGGATTGACTGCTTGATGTGCCCTGTTCGCACGGCACGTCTCATGTTCGGTCTCGCAAAGCTGCTGCCATTTGTGAACTCGGTCCAAGTACGATAGCCGGTTCTTCGATATCATCACTGTAGAAAGTAAGTACCTCAGCTCTGACGACAGCTAGCTTGAAGTCAAGACGTACTGGGTAGCTCAACTTCAGCAGGATCTTTTAAGATAGAATAGGCCACTCGTTTCTTGCTGGCTGTTTTACTGTAGACAACTTCTAAACTCTGGATGATATGGCCATTGTGATCCTTGCGCATGTCATACCAACGCACTGCCAAAGGGTCGGGGTTGCAGGTGAGCTCGGCATATCGATCAAGACGCTCGTTTCGTCCCCAGCGAAATTTCTGGATGTTCCAAAACAATACAGTGCATAGCTCACACCCTTCCTTTGCAGAAGCCTCAAACGCAGCAAAGCTCGCATGGAAAGACACTGGTTCCCCATCACATATCAGTATGTCGGGTGATAACGCGGAGCATTTCTGACAGCGCATTGTAAGTGACGTGCAGGCTCAGTTGGTCGTAGCTTCCGCGATGAAGTCAAAGCGTCCCCAACGACTGCCTGCACGTACCGCCTAGGCTGGACCAGCACATTCCACAGTCAGAAGCTTCAGCACACAACTTGAGCCTCATTCCTCGTCTTTGTCGTTTCGTGGAGTCTGGTTCCAACAATACCAATACATTACCGAGACCTTACAAAAGTGACAGGCAAACAGGCGGTGAAGGATGCCTTTTGCGGAAGAGGCATGTGAGAGATCTGGGAGGCGGCACGGAAACCCTAGCCCCCAACTTCCCGGTACCTGCAGCAGGTCCGGAGCGCCAACCAACCGCTTGTTTCGACCTCCTTCATGCATGACCCCTATTCCTTGCATTGTGCCAGCCTTGCGTCCTGACTGTAGGAGAGTGAGCAAGTTCATGCGACTCGTTCAAGGGAACATGTTTGACAGGAGTTGGTCAGCTGGCAGCGCGCATGACCTCCTCTTCGGGCTCGCGGCTTCCGTGCATGTGAAACCGGACTGAGTTGACTTGTCTGGCCAGGAACATGTGTGGCAAAAGTTCCAAGGGACAAAGCCAGGAACGAGACATCAAATCAAGCACTGGTTGCAGTTGGGTTGCAGGCTGCAGGCTGCCGAGTGAGTCAACAGAGTCAAAAGACTGAATTGTTGACATGTATTGGACAAGAGAAGCCTATGCGATACAGGCAGCGGCTGAGTGGTAAGAAGCAAGATAGGCTTGCCGAGGCTCAGTTCAGGGGGCGTCTGTTTCAGATTCCCTAGGCGGCAAGTCCGCCGTTTGCCACGCCTGCAAGGAGGCTCTTCCCCGCGCCAGCAAAAACCGACCTCAAATGACAACCGCTAATTTGGTCACCGCACTAAAATCTACTCGTCATTCACGAAGCATTTGAGGCCAGTTTTGCTGACAACTTGCCGCGATGCCTTGCCTCCGCAAGATATGGATACACGACGAATTGAAGAGCACGATCTAGCGCTCTTTCAAAGGGTCGTCACTGCAAACATTTCCAGCACCGTTGATCTGGCCCAAGGCGCAGTTGATTAAGCTTGCAATCACTGCTGCAACTGGAGGAAATCGGCATGCAGAACAGACATCTCTTCTGGTTCTCTTCTCGAAAGCTGTTTCGAGGTTTGTACATGCCACAAGTATCCATGCTCGGACGCCGACAACAGGGCGTTTACATGGACGAGACGGTGTTCCAAACATCGATTCTCGAACTTCATCGGCCGCCCCGGAACCATGACGTATTTGCCAGACTTATCTATCGAGTGGTATCAAGCACTGGAAAACGAGCCAACAGCGCCTTGGGGCACGACCGGTGAGGCTCTTACATTCTGATTCGTCCGTATCCGAATCCTGGCTCGACACGGTAGGAGGATCCTTATTCTCAGAGCCCCGACACCTCCTCACCTCTAACCGAAGCTGAGCCTAATGCACATCACTTCTTGCCCGTCAGGCTGGCACATTTCGCTTGCCCTGTCTTGACAATTAGTTAGTTGTTAGTGATGTGCTCATATGCAATGACTATTCAGGTTCTACTTCGAACCTCAACCCCTCCATCAAGCCCGATCCTGCACCGCCTTCACGTTGCTCAATCAATGCTAACTTCCACCCTATCTTGTCTCAGCCTTGCAGGAATTGATTCTTTTTTGCCCGAATCAACATCAGCATCCAAAATCTCAGCATAGGAAAATCAACGGATGGATCCCCTTTCTATTGCAACAGGATGTGTGTCGCTCACAGGCGGGGTCATCAACCTGACCATGAGGATCGCGTCCTTTGTCGCCGAGGTCAAAGGCGCCCGAAAGAACTTGGATGCAGTTGCCAGAGAGCTTTCATCACTACATCTCTGTCTTGGGTCGATCAAAACGGATGATCAACACGGCGGCCTGTCATTTCCTGCGGCAATGCGGAGCAACATTCATCAGATCATCGTCAACTGCGATGTCGTCGTTCAGCAGATGAATGATATCTTAATCAAGCTGAGTTCCGGACGTCTTGGAAGACGTATTCAATGGAGTCTGACTGCGCGCGATGAGATGAACAGTTTGCGGTCTTCTCTCGAATCCAATAAGACCGCTCTTGAAGCTGCTTTGACTGTCGGTACTATTTCCTTGTTGACGAAGCAAGCAAAACATAACGCTACCCAGCAAGCAGACATCTCATCTCTGAGGACGCAAGTTCAAGTCATCAGCAACCAGGCCCAGGACATTCACCGGCAGACAAACATGTTACCAGATATCGCACTCGAGATTACTGAATTGCGCACACAACTGAGCGCGCTCTCCCAGTCTGGCGCCCGCAGTAATCCTCTGCTGCGCGAGTTTCAAGCTCAAATACAATCACATACGGCCATACTTGTCGAAAGAGTAGCTCCCTCCCTGGTGGAGTCGATCGAGCTGCCACTTCCGAAAGTCGCCCGTGCCACCATCTCTAGGAAACAGAGTGATCCTCCTCCTTATGACAAAGTCGCAGAGATCAACAGCGGCGGCGGCGGTGGCGGCGCGCCAGAGACAGGAAAGATTCCTCCAAGATACAGCGTCAGTGCCGAAGGAGATCTGGTCGATCCCAATGGAGCCATTATAGGCACAGTCCAAGATGGGAAACCAGTCTATTTCGACGACACGCCTCAAGCCATGCTCTTTGACAGTTCAGGTAATGATTCTAGATCAAGCCCTCAGAATATACAGCACGTGAAGGAATCAACTTGGGTAAATTCCGCGGCTCCGAGTGGCGTACCTACCACGAGGATGTCATCTCTTCCTTACAGGCAGGATTCAATACCTTACAGGCAGGATTCAATACCTTACAGGCAGGATTCAATACCTTACAGGCAGGATCCAATACCTTTTATGCCGGAACCCACCGCTGAACAAATCACCAAGGCGCGCTGGATCTGCGTCCATGTTAGAGGCAATCTTATCCCGGGGGATTTTGTTTACAAGCAAATTACCTGGAGTGATTCGCCGTGCAAGGTTGACATTTGCCTCAACGAGTCAGTAATGGCATTGAAGCAACGCATAGCATCACTTGTGCCTAAGATCCGTTTCACCACTCAAGACATAGTAGTCCGGACGGTCCTTTGGATGGTCGACAAAGATCCAACAGGCAAATGGGCCGAAGAAAGCCGTTATCTATCCCCTGCACAGACAATATTCTCTGCGCATAACACAGCATTATCTCCCCATCAGACGCTTTACGAAGCCGGAATCCGCTACAATTTCTCTGCTGTGCTTGTGCGTGGCGGTGGGCGACACCTGATCAACGTCTGCGTGAAAGGTGCCATGCAATATCGGGGAGATGACTTGTACCCCTTTATGTTGTCAGTACGGTCACACGAACTCCTATATATTGTGAAAGAGCAGACAAATCGCGGAATTCGGGCGGCATCAAAGCCTGGACTGGGACTTCTGGAGGGAATGGAACTACCTCCACATCTACAGTATTGGGTCGGCAATTGCAACCTCGAGGAGAATCCTAATTCGTTCGTGCCATTCGAGGGAAGCAGCTTCACTGTTTACCAGATACTCCCAGAGCGACGACTTGTGATGCCGGCCAACATCTCGGTGGCTACTCTAGAGGCTTGGTATAATGACGAAGAAGACTGGAAGAGTGACATGGGTTGGAAAAAGCACTGGTATGCTGAATGCGAACTGTCCAGCACCATGCTAGACAACAGCGCACCGCCCGAATGGACAGACAGCGATGTGTGCATGCGCTGTAAGACCTCCTTCACTCTCACAGATCGAAAGGACCATTGTAGAAACTGCGGCAATGTTTTCGATCAACAGTGCTCCTCCAAGTTCATCCCTCTGCCGCACCTAGGCATCATGCAACCAGTCCGAGTTGACGATGGCTGCTACGACCAGCTGCTCAAGAAGTCTTATTATTCTTACTGCTCGTAACTAGCGCTAAAAGTCTTCGCTGTACACCGCCTTCAACGAAACTCCACGATACAATACCTTACCGAAACTACCCACGAAGATGGCATCCTACAGATCCGGAGTATGGATCTTGCGGGAAGGGAAATGGGGTTTGGCAGGGCAAGACATGCGGCGTACATGTTGCGGTTGGGTGTGATGCTAAGTTCAGAAAGGACGAGGTTTTCTGCAACGCGGCTAGAGATTTTGAGCACAGCGTTGGCAGCGAGGAGTTCCCAGGAGTCAAAGACTGGCCAATTGAGTCCATCGTTGCTGCCTTCGTGGAATATAGCGATATCTCAATTGCTACTCTGGGCAAACTTTGGCATCTCGGTGCCCGTCCGCTCAGGTGTCCGTGTATGCTCTCAGAATCATTGGCTCATCCCTTGCCCAGTCACAGCGCCAATATTTCGCGTCGACAAAGGCAGCAGTATACGAGTCGTCCAACCGACAGACACAATTGCGGACACGCAAGGCTGCCATCTTCTGATAAACAGCAGGATCGCACAAGGACACACGTCTACCACAGGCGCCTGGATAAAGTGTGGCGGCGCCAAACAAGCCAATCAAGTGAAAGGCTCGGCAATATCGATCCCTGACGGACGTCCGTGTCTTTCACAAGGAGGCCTAATACACACCCGGACAGACTCTTATCACCTATTGCCACATCTAACGCTTTCCTCTTTCACGGAATAAGCATGTGAACAAGATACCACATCGCTTGACCTGTGATCAGAAATGCAGCTCATCACGCCCACCACTATGTCAAGCCATGACCAGTAGTTCATGCAAGCCGACAAAAGCGTTCAAGTGTGGGTAGCACAAGAAGTCTTCAGCTTGCTTCTGCTCCGCATATCCTCGACTCTCATTCGCTACCATACCGAACGACTCGCTGCAGTTCGCAAGGAGTGTCTGAAGCGGTCCTCCTTCAGAGTGTGCTCTCCCCGAACCCCTCACTTCGGGGTACCTGTATCGCTCAGAACGTGATATACCACGAAGTCACACGGACGGGTCTGACGGGCCTACCTACAGCCGCGGCATCCCACATCCCTTCTTCTCAACGCACCAATAGATCCAAGTTGCGACCGATACCCATCGATACTAAGTTTTGATTCAGCTGTTTCCACGCTGTGCCGAACACGGAGGCCTTCCGTTCCTCCAAGAGGTTCATCCCCTCCACACACGGCCAGCCATGCGAAGCGAGTCCACTCACGAGCAATACGGACATAAATGACCAATCACACCGTGCACATGGTGCTTGCGTTGCAGCCGCTGACGATCATCTGCATGTGCGTGGGTGAGAAACCACGCATCCACCAGGCTTGAAAAGGATACTCGAAGTAGCACTCTGGACTTCCATTGCTTCTGCGCTTTACCCAAGATCGGATGGGCTACGGCTGAACAATGAGCACCATGTGGTAATCGTCCGCGTTCTGTTGTATATCCGGAGGCTCACTAAGCGCCCATATTTCCCGCCCCTCCACCACAGGATTGCGATAGTCCAAGCTGGACGCCGTGCCCATCACCCTCCTGGGATTCTTGACATGGTAGGAAACGACCATTGTAGACAAGGTTCACATAACCGATGAACTATGAGTCAATGCGTTGACTCAAGGCACCTCAGCGCATAGGACCTTCGTGAAGAGCACGAGCCTGGAACTGCAGCAAATCGCGAGCTGAGGCAAGCGCTGGGAATCAGCTGTACCGCACGGCACCGAACCCGAGGGCTGGCTGACCGAGTACGGTCCCTATTCTTGGGTGCCTGATCGCTGAGGCAATTAATCGCGAAAACGCGCTCGCGCGCTGCACGCCCTATTTCGTCCACTATCAAACAGAACACCAGTTCTCAAGTTGTGACGCAGAAATTTGTTCTAGAAACTGAATGCATGATTACTGTATTATTGCCAGTCCCATTCAATCTGTACTATGTAGGTCTTAGACTTCGACCCCAAGTGATGCGATCTGCCGTGACAAACAGTGCATGTTTTAGCATAGGCCGGGAGTTGTAAGACGTTACGATAGCGCTGAATCAGCCCCCATGTCATTGTCCGTTCGCATGGGACGGCACCCGCAAGACATCACTGCATGATCTACTTACGATGAATGCCGCAAACTTAGGGGCCAGAATGGGCATTACCTGGGGTATTGAAGCTGTCAGATTTTTGAGGTACTCAGTATAATACGAAGGTTAGATTACGCGTTTATGGTGATTTAGTTTCTATGTGTTAGTAATGTGGGTTGGGTGGGAGAGACGTGAGTGTTGAAACGTTGATCGAGTCAGAGAGAAATAAACGAAAGTCTGGTCAGGTATATCGAAACATCAAATTGTATGATATTACATACTCCTCCAAGATTACAATGTCCAACATATGTCTGGTCTTCGGAGGTCCCGTAAGTCCTTGCGATATTCCTCCAGGTCGCCTGCGTGAAAAGGATCAATCCAGCCAAAAGCGCCTCCCAAACTCCTTCCAAGTCCGTATCCGTCCTTGCGGATGCGATGGTCTTTCTAAAAGCGCAAAGCCAAAAAAAGTCCAAATCCGCCCAATAATGTATCAAATATAGTGTAGCAAGGGCGATAGCCCAATAACATGAGGGGGTATCTCTGTGCTCAAAAGAAAGCAAAGAACTAAAAACGGCGACGACAAGAAAAGACGCCGACCTCCATTCCCCGCTGAAGCCCGATCAAAAAACAAAACCCCTTCGCAGACTGGCCGTATCCGTTAACACATGCGCGTTGATACAAGATTCAGGTTTGTCATTCTGTGGTCATGCGGTTTCGTCCTTCATGGGTCTTCATGACAGAACTTTTGTGGTTACCCCTGGTATTCCCATGCTGGAAATGAAAAAAAAAACTCCTCAGAGCAATAAAAGATTGTACTTTTGTCGCTCGTTATGAGTGCTGGAAAGCGAATGTGACTCATACTGCAAACCCTCCGCGCAATGCCGAATGAGTGTTATTGCAGGTTGCCTAGTCATTGGCACCAGTGCATGTGCAATGACAGGGGGATGAGATGGTAGTGAGTTGTGTTGAGGTAAAGTGAGTGAGTTGTTGATTGGTTGGTTGGTGTGTGGCGGAGTCGATGTATGAGATTTGCCACCGTCGATGTGTTTCTTTTTCCTGCTTCCCGTCGACGAAATCTAGGCAGCAGAGGGTCGGCGCAACGTCTCCTCGCAGTTAACGTCGAAGCGCATGTTCCACAGACGAATCTGGTTCATGATCGTCTCGGTCTGTTCGAGGTGGCGATCTCGACCGAAGATCGAGTCGACGAACTCGGTGCCTGCCTTCTTGCCCATGGTCTTGGTGCCGTCACGTTTGGCGGCCTTGAGCATGAAGTGCTCGCATTCCTTGAGGAGAGCCTTGAACTTCTCCCAGAGGCGTTTGCCACTGACGATGAAGTCCTCGACCGTTTCCCGTTTGTCGTGATTGCGGATGCGACCAATACATTCGTCGGCTCGCTTCATCTTACCCGCCAACTTGATGAGGAGAAGCCAAAGCTCGCCGGCGATGTCAGCAATGGGAGTCGATGCACCATGATGGAACACGGTCCAATCATAGATCCATTTGCCGAGTGAGTTGGCATCAAACACACTGCCTAGCAAAATGATGGGCAACTCGGTCGGATCCCAGTGCTTGATAGAGTAGCCTGCTGGGATGCCTGCACGGATTGCGTCGGCCTCGGTTGCCTGTTGTGGTGCCGGTCGCGACTTTGACTTGGGCGACGGCTTGCTGGTGGTGGAGGCACGTCGAGTCCTCGTACGCTTTGGTTGCTCTTCAACAATCTGCTCCTGCCCGTAGTAAAAGTAGGTGTCAGTGCTTGGCTTCCTCGCATGCTTTGGCTTTGGTTCTCGGTAGAGATATTCTGGCTGCACTCCTGCATATTCAGCATCTTCGTCGTAGATGTAGACGGGCTGATTCTGCTTGCGCGATGATGTACGGGTATGATGTCTTGATGGAAAGGTGCTGTAGCTTTCTTGCTTCTGGGTTTTGACCCTTGCCTCACTCACAAAAATTTCATCCCGCGGAGCATACTGGACATTGTCATAGTATGGTGGTGGTGAGCCGGCAGGCGAATACCAGCCGCCGACTCTGGGCGACGGCGTGTAGCTGGCCTTTCGCGTGTGCTTCTTGGGGGTGTCGTATTGTGGTGCGTAGTGGACATACTCGCCGCTGCTGTAGGGCGATTGTCCGTAGTATTTGGTGTAGTGCGGCGGAGGCACTCCGTAATGATAACTCATCTTGACCTTCGTTTGACGAACTCCGTTCTGACTGTGTAACTTCACTCTCCTCACTCCTACCCCAGGCCTCAGCAATCCTCCCCTCGATCCGGGTCTATGTCTGGTTGTTCTGTTCGTATGCTGTGTTGTCGAGGTAAAAGGTGTGTCCGGAAGATGTTGGACTGGCTGAATATCATAGCGTGGTTGGCGATGAAAGGTGGTTGGGGTTTGTCTGAATTGAGTCTAACGACTCAATTTTGCGTAAGAGAATGAGTAAGCTCTGTGGCCGCAGTTTGCAGTCTTTGCGATGACGCGAAAGTGCAAGGTGAAGAGGGGAAAGAGCAAGAAAACTCGAAGGCTGGTAAAAACGGTGGATGAGTTTATGTTCGATCCTGGAGACAAAGGCCACAGGAGTGGAGCCTTTGACTAGGGGGGCGCGGAGCAAGCCACCCGGATGTGAGTCGACTTCGCGATGAGTCGACGCGGGTCTGATGGAGAGGAGGCTCCCTCTGTTGGATTCTTGGAACTTTGAATCCGTGTCCGCGCGTCTGATCGCGGCTGAATCGCTGGTGGTTCGTGCTAGACTAGTCTCGAAGCTGCTGGAAGGCGACGGAGCCAGGCATTCGAGGTGGCCAATCAACAGCGCAAGTGAGCGATTGAAAAGATCGTTGTTGGAAAGGAGATTTGACGGCAGCGAAAGGAAATCAGGGGAAGCGACGTTGAAGAGGATTTTGGGGAGAGAGTCGATGGTGCCGGTGTGAGTGGACACTGGAAGCCCTTTTAGTTCTGGTATGGGAGGACGCCAGTGACAGAGAGTTGCAAGTGGATGCAGCGGATGGCTTGCTAGCTGGAGCGTGCTGACAGGGATGTGAGTTGATGTGGGAAGCACCCCTTGGCGAAGAACAAAGAGATGCAATGGAGAAATAACCGTACGCGTAATATACGGTACGGTATCGACGAAATGTGCTTGATGGCGAAAAGAGGGTGTGCGGTTGAGGTACTTGTACCAGGACTGGTCGCCAAAGATTGCGAGTCACCGTGGCGCAAGGGAATCAACTGTGATGTGCAACAAAAATGGCAGCCTAATCAGGATCTATCATTCACTTTTTGCCGCTGAATAAACAAGATGGACGATGATGGAAGCGCCGACGCCAGCGACAGCAGTGGCAACACAAAGAAGCTGGTAGATGAGGGAGGTGCGAGTTGAGAGAATTAATCGCGGAACGCACTCGCTCCGAGGCATCGGCTCGCCCTTTAAGCATGAGGGAGCGTAAATCCTGCCGCTAAAACAGTTGAAGAGGTAAGCGAAGCCACACCTGGAACTCCTCCTCCGGGGCACCGCTCGAGTTACCCAAGCAGCCCTAAAGTCCGTGCGCTCGTTATGATTCTGGAAGCATTTCGGGGCCGCTTTCAATCCCGATGGGCATGCCCACGCTGTTCTCTCGGACGTCATAAATCGAGCCCACGCTGCGCCGCTTTCGTGGATTGTCAGCTTACGCTGCGTCACTCTCGCTGTGGCATCTTAACACCAATCGCTCCCCAAGGTTACTCGAAGGGTCGCTACATACTTCTCAATCCGCCCTTAGTTTACGAGAAGGTCCTCTCGCATGCTGCAAGACCCTTCCAAAATAGCATTTTGGAGATGTCAGAACGTCAATAGCGCCTGTCCTTGGGTCGCTTTGTACCATCTGTCCTCTTCTTCTTTGAACATGCCTGCGGTGAGTTACTGGTAACTCGACAACGTCCAGTTGGATTCATAATTTGTGGCTATGAGTTCTATGAATTGATGCTTCGACCCTCAAGTCCACGGCACAGTCTCCTTCCGCTCACGGACACAGCGAGCAACGACCCGAAGGATCATATCCTGCAGAAGTGGTCCAGTTATTTGCTAGGTACATGGTCCAGACGGCACAATCAGCAAACTAGGTTTGCGCGCCGACGAAATCTCGATAACTACGCCGTTTCTGCATCGTTTGGCCCTAAAGCGGCTTGCGCATCCTACAAGACCACTGAGCATCGAGCTTCGATACGCGACATCCGGACCGACCACTTCTGATCTTTATCATCATACGACTGACCCGGTTGGCGAGTGTGTGAGCCAATGACTATGCATACCAAGGATGGTTCTCAACGCAACGATCGAGTTTGGAGCTGAACGTCCCGGATGATGCCCAATCGCTAAATGTTATGCAAGCGTGAGCCTCGTCAAGGCGCCAATCTTCGTGATCTCACCACGCTTCGAAGCTGAAAGGCTGAATTCTGTCTCAGGTGGTCTCTGACAGCTGCTAGTGCTTTTCTCGACATAGTCGCCAAAGGTCAAGCTCAGCAGGACATGAAGTACAAGGAGACAAATGCTATGTGTGTCTGCGTCCCCTGATTAACGTCGGGCACGTTAAACTATGCGGGACACAGAAACCGACGGGTGAGCCGAGTTGCACGCGCGGATGACACATCTCGCTCTATGCAGTCCTCTTTCAAACGAGAAATGATAGGTCATGGACGGACCTAGATTGATCCTCGGGCCAGTCCCGATGAGCCGGTAACTCACAGCAGCAAACAGCAGACCTCGAGTCCAACGATGCCAGAAGAATCCGAGCTTTGCTGTTCAGCGATTGCAACTAAAGTGCGATGTCATGTGTTTGTGTCTGTCTTCAATCATGATGCTGTTTGCGTTCAGACACACTGAATCTCCAAATACGTGTCCGGTAATATACCCATGGTATGAAAAACGGTACTGACCTTTAGCTTGCGTTGGAAAAGAAATGGTCGCCTGCTCGCTGTGCAAGACACGCATTCCTCGAAGCTGTATTGGGGTGAAGCTGGCGAGTGAGGAGTTGCCAGCGCATTCAGCTCCATTCGGTATATTAGCCTTGGCGCAAGCTTTGGGCAGCTGTACCTCTCGCCCGACCACTCCAGTGCCTGCATGCTTACCGCCTCACCGCAATTCGCATCAGTGCTTGATCTCAAGCATACTGCTCTCCTTCTATTGATCAACCCTCCTGAGAATGAGGCAGTCGAGACACTCGCGTGGCACGGATTCAAGGCAGCCTCGCCCCGTTCGGCTCTCGCATCTGCCCACTTTGGGCACGTATGCGCAGTGTTGGGAATCGGGGTCCTAAGCAGTACCATCATAACATGGCTGTTTGGATGCCAACAAGCCACTCGCAGCAACAAGGCGAAGCTCCGGTTTCAAAGGGCCTGGACGTTTCTGCTTTTGACAATCTTCAATCGAACCAGAGTTGGCTATTCCAGAGCAGGTCTGTTGGGCTCCAACTTGTGTCACGACGAGATCCTTGTTCTTTTGATCAGGGTTATTTTCGCTGTTGACTTTATGACTCAACTCTGTTGGCACGAGCCCAGGCAGGGCAACAGAAGTACTTAAGGTGTACAGCCCAGTTGTCCTGCCATCTTTCGGTGGCCAAGCACATCCAGGCCAATGACTTCTGGGGGAAGACATTTTTGACCAGGAAATCCTTCGACCACTTCTACAACTTTCCTTCGACAGAAAGGGACTCTCAACTGAATGGTGATGGCCTTACGCAATGTCTCAAAGCACCACGCGTCGGTCACCGCTATTGAGGATGGTGTTTCATCCGAGTTCAGCGCTTTTGACGGCAAGGAGTGAGCTCAAAAGAATACTGCATCGATCGAATCCACATGTGAGTCATTCGGTACGTACCTTGCAAACGTCTTGGGCAGCATCGTTACCGCTCTCTGTAATAAAAAAACAGATGTTCGTCAAAATAGTGGAAGGACCAAGCATGGTTCAGACTTTTTGCAAGCGCAAGGCTAGGTCACCAAGGCTTTGGCCGGTGCACCGACCCCTGCAAATATGGGATTGCAAGATTGCGATCGCTCACTCAGACCCCAGTGGTAATTTCTCACCCCACCGCCACGTTTGGCGCCGGCGCTGACAGTTTGGTGGCACCGATCGACGCTCGGATCACAAGAAGGATGAGAAACGCTCTGTGCTGCAAGGCTGGAGACCCTGTCGTGGCACAGACTATCGGCGCTTAACCAAGTGTTTCAAAATTGGATCGAAAATAATGGATTATTGTTGTGGCTGTGGAGGTGCCTCGGTGTCAAACAAAACTTGGTGGCAACAAGACACTCCCCTTCGCGGTCGGCAGTCGAAATAATGCAGAGGAAACAACACTGTGGCAGTAGGTGCTTCCATCACTTCTTTTAATATTTTTATGCTCTTGATCTGTCCACGAATATACACAGTATAAGTACATCTTCTGGATGTTCACGGGTGGTGAAGGTCGGCAACTGTGGGCTCCAGACCCTTAGGTGGAGTGCCGGCATTGTTAACGTCCGAAAATACGCTCCAGGGCCATCTCATTATTATTAGTCGGGGTCCTCAACCAGTTGTGATTAACATTGTCTTGAAATGGTGTGCATCAAGTGGATTTCCTTCCTGTGACAGCAATATTGATTGTAAGGTGCAGATTCTTTCTGGTTTTACAGAGTACCTGCCAGAGTGATCACTGTCCGCGGATCTGAGAGTCGAGCAAGCACAGAGACTGGCCAAAAGCCTCGATGGTAGCTTCAATCGCAGTATCGAGCTCAATTTCAACAACTGTTCTTCTGTTGTGATATTTCACGTCTCGTTGGAAAGTCACAGCCCATGGTGAGTGCAAGTTATGAGGGTGAAAGGCTCCTTGCTCTTCGTAAAGCCTTGTGCGAGAAACGCACTCCTCCAACAGACTAGGACGGTTTCCACCAATGGTGTGCGTAACTGAGCGGCGTTGGGGCTTCACCGGCAACCCCCAGCCCTGTCTGCATGCTGCAAGATAAGGCAGTTGCAACGAAAGAGGACCTCACCTTGCTTTCAAGTTCGATTCACGCACCTGTTTTAGAACGACCGCCTAAGAGTTGTGAAGGTGTTGATTCACAGTCATTCCTGAAGCTGTTGTTACGCCGCTTCCAACTTGCCCAGCCTTGGAGGTGAGGAGAAGGCTCATGGCGAACGACAAACTCTGTCTCCGGAAGCCGCGTTCCTGAGGCGAAAGAGGGACGGAAAAGCCAGCCTTCGTCCAATGAGAGTCAGCCATGGTGGCGAGGAATCTGAAGCACCACATGCAACTCAGAGACAGACCTTTCCCAAAATCAACGTCCGAGGCACTTGCCAGCTTGAACGACTGCCGACTGGCTCGATTTGCTATCGTTGATAATCGTCGAGGATTCGTGATTGGACACTCCAATGCCACTCATGCACGGTCGAACCCTCTCCCCAGGTTCGCAACGCACGCGACTCCTCCTCAACACACCTTCGAAGCCTTCCATCACGACGGTGTTCCCCTTCTCTGCATTGTCGATCGCTACTGGGTGGATGTCAATCGTTTCTGTCGCTGCAACTGGTTGCTGAAGTCTGTGACCGCTCCTGTTCCTGCCTGTGATGCCGCTTCCTTCTCTGCTGCTATCTCAAATTTCTTTGGACCAACTTCATCCTACCATTGCGCAATTGATCCAAGAGCGAGCTCTGACCCAACTCTACCTTCCACCTTCGCTTCTCCAGTCTTACATCTCTGCAATCAACATCGTATCGGATATGCAGATGTTACGGGTTTCGCCACTGCGCAAGCTGCACTGAGTTGAAATCAGAAAGTCCCCGAATGACGTCCCACCTTCCTCCTTCTCGGTCACTATTATCCCGCAGCTCGCCAGCTTATAAACAGGGTGGTTGGACTTGCCGTCATAAGCATGTCAGTACCGCAGGTTGAGGCTCCTCAGGAGACCGGTGTCGAGCCAACAGATGCCACTCATGTGGCGAATCCTCCGCGCAAAAGGAGGAAGCGTGCACCTGCTGCCGGAGCAGCCGCCGATTGTTTCACCTGCACTAGTCGGTCGGTGAAGTGTGATCGACGGAGACCGTACTGCTCCCAGTGCTTGGATGATGGGAAGGATTGTTCTGGATACAAGACGCAATTGACTTGGGGGAATGGAGTTGCAAGCAGAGGCAAGCTTCGCGGTCTGTCACTGCCCGTCGCTGGCACCCAGAAATTGGCGACACCGACTTCGCCTACAAGAGCAAAGAGAAGGCCGTCGCAGCAACAGCCGTCGGCTCCCATATCTCAGCTTCAGCACCCCACTGCTCCTTCAGTACCTCGAAATGTTCCTGCACCTCTTCTATCGCCGTCATCTGCCACCAACGGCAACATATCCTTTCAGTTTGAGCAATCGCAGGCGCAACCACTTTCGAATCCCTATGCGTCTACGGCTGCATCCTGGCCTCTGCCGGCTCCGAATCCCGTCGTGAAGATTGAGCCACGAGAATCCTCCTATCCTACACCTTCGTCGACAAGCATAACATCCCCGCAAGATGGCATCCCATTCGGCGCCGCGTTGAAGCCTGCCACTACGTTTGGCGGGCCCGAACGGCTGTCGCCAATGTCATACTCTGCTCCTAGTCCAGAGTCTGCGTATTTTGGACGAATCCTGAGTCACAGCGCAACTGGTGCTTCAGGTCCGATTGCTGGTTATTCCGTCTCGCCCCAAGTCCCTTCTCCGTTCGATACAGTCTTTCCTGACCATGGACAATTTCCATCATATCACGCGCAGACCAAAGCTTACAGTCATGAAGAGGCTTACACTGCGTCAAGTCGACCGCAGAAGGTGGATACAATGGCTGAGCACGTCATGGATGAAGATGTGGAAGAGGTATCTCGAGTTGCTTACGACGATGAGTGCGCAATTGTGGAGGACGACTCTGTGGTCGGCTTTCCTCGCCTATCGCTCGACGGGTACAATCTGTCGCTCACCCCGTTCGCGACCACAGGATCGATAGGAGCAACCCCACGGATGCAGTACCTCATCAACTATTACGCCGAGGTCATTTCCCCAGTCATCGTCGCCTTTGATGGCCCATCAAACCCGTATCGGACACAGATTCTGCGGCTGGCTGCCAAGAGCCAAACCCTTCAGCATGCGATAGCTGCACTTGCGGCCAGTAATTTGAGACAGCGGCGAGAGACTGGGCTGTCGACATGTAAGACTGACCCTGCGAGACGGTCGTCGATAGCGCACCTGACTCTGACCCATGAGCAATGGCATGAGACGGGTTTGCTCAGTCCCCAGGAGCAAGCACGAGAGGAGTCGCTGCACAAGGGTATTGCGATTCAATCACTGAATAAGCAGCTTGCCAACCCCGTCCTGAGAAAGGATGATTCAACTCTGGCGACATTACTGATCTTGTGCTTGTTCCATATCTGTGATTCGGGCATCGCTAAATTCCAAACGCAGTTTGCAGGGGTAAAGAAGCTGCTTTCTCTACGCAAGAATGATCCTGGGTTCAACACCAAGGAGGCGAAGTGGTTTACCAGGATGTTCACGTGGTTTGATGCGATGACTGCAACGGTCAACGATCGTGAAGGACAACTCCAAGGCTACCATTTGGATGTATCTGCGCTGTCTGACGAAGAATGGGCACTGGAAAATCTAGCTGGTTGCGATGGACAGTTGTTCAAGACGATTGCCAAGCTGGGCAGGCTCAACGTCTTGAGCCAGGGCAAGTCTGTGGAGGAAAGTCCAACCATTGTTAGTCGGCCTCCTCCTCACGTGTCCTTGGCACCAAACCCAGACTACAGTAAATTCGACGGGAACGGGTGGATGCAATTGATCGAGGATGAGAATCTTTTCTCGTCCAAAACAACAGATTCCGATGTCAAGACCCAGTTTTGGAGAGAATGGCGAGAAATCCGCCAGGCTTTGATGACCTGGCAATTGGACACCACCATGTTCGACTCTTCGAGCCCGGAAGCGCCATACTTGACTTATGATCAGCGAGTGGACTTAAGCAACATATCTGAGTCATTCAGATATTCGGCTTTGCTGTATACGGAGCGGCTGGCAAATCCAGAGGTCTCGAGTACAGATTCAATCATCCGCAATTGGGTGCAAGACTGCCTGAAATATATCAAGGCTGTCAAATCCGACGTCTATCTGCTTTGGCCACTGTTCATTACGGGCAGTGAATGCGTGGATGACGATGATCGAGAAGTCATTCGTCAGCGATGTCTGGACATACAGAAAGACAGTGGATTTCTCAACAACAAGAGCTGTTTGGAGCTCCTGGAGAAAGTGTGGTGGAATTATGACGAAAAGAAGACAACGAGCCCGTTGAGCAGTACGGGCATGACTGATGCGATTGGCGAGCAAGACCGCGAGTCTGGGTTCAGATTTACCACGATCATGAAATTGGAAAATAATGAAGGCGAATATATCGTGGTATGATCTCGCCAACAATCGGCTGCCTGAAATGAGATGGGATAAAGGTAGGCATCATGCGGAATGACGGGGACGCCTATGTCTATATGGAAACACTGTACAGTAGATCAAAAAGTATCTCGGCATTCCCACTGGCGATTTATCTTTGTAAGAATTTCTCTGCCATGGTTCCTTCACGAGGCTGTGAGAAGCAAGGCTGAGAATCCACGCTAGGCTTGATTCAGAGTCACTAGACGAGTGGCTACGTAACTGGGTGGCTTCTCCGCAAAAAGGCACGCCCCAACACATCGCCGTCCCCGTGCAGGTTCCTTTTCACAATTTTGTCTTCGCAACCTATCGCACCTAATATTCTACCCTCTCTTTCCAGTCCCTCGCTTTTGCGCCTTCTTCTTCCTCAAGATTGCATTCTCCCTACTCCCCACTCTCGCAAATTGACAGGATCATTTGTTTGTTCGACACTCGAAACATGCGCTGATGCGTTCACGATGGTCGACAAGACCAAGAAACGCTATGGAGTGGTTCTGGATGCAGGCTCATCCGGAACGAGAGTATACATATACCGATGGGATGAGAGCTCTATTGCGCGGGTTGCCTCCTCGTCCGTCCCTGCTCTGCCCGAACTGGAGACAAAGGACAAATGGAATATGAAAGTTCACCCTGGAGTGTCGACGTTCGGCGAAAAACCAGATCTCGTCGGCCCAGACCACCTCAAACCACTTCTCAAGCACGCGCTGAAGCATATCCCCAAACATGCCGTCCCCGAAACGCCGATATTCCTGCTCGCAACTGCTGGCATGCGTCTGCTTCCGGACCAGCAACAGAAAGACGTTTTACGAAACATCTGCTCTTATATACAATCGGAGACGAAGTTCTCATTGCCAGACTGTGATGTTCATATACAAGTGATACCCGGGGAGACAGAAGGTCTATATGGCTGGGTCGCAGCAAATTATCTGCTCGGTGGGTTTGATGCGCCGAAAGATCATGATCACGGAAAGGGACATCATACGTACGGCTTTCTGGACATGGGCGGCGCATCGGCGCAGATTGCCTTTGCGCCGAATGCCACCGAGGCAGAGAAACACGCGAACGATCTGACATTATTACGGCTAAGGACGACTGAGGGCTTGCCGCAAGAATACAAAGTTTTCGTGACAACCTGGCTGGGATTTGGTGCCAATGAGGCCCGTCGTCGCTACGTGGAAGATCTGGAAGAGTCTTACGCCATCGATGGAATTCTGGAGGTGCCGGACCCGTGCCTGCCCACTGGCCTGAGAATAAACTTCGATGGCACGATAATATCCGACGACGGGCCCTCCGCATCCAATCACTATCTTCGCGGCGTAGGCAAATTCGACGAGTGTCTCAGGCGAACCTTTCCTTTACTCGAGAAAGACGTCCCTTGCCTAGACGAACCATGCCTGGTCCACGGCGTGCACGTCCCAGCCATAGATTTCGAGGTCAACCATTTCATCGGCATAAGTGAGTACTGGCATACCACACACGAGATTTTTGAGATGGCGCATAAAGACAAGGCATACGATTTCAACACGTACCAAAACCGAGTCAAGGAGTTCTGCGAGCAGGATTGGTCGGACATTCAGCGAGGCGTGAAACACCATGATTACGGCAAAGCTGATGAGAAGACTGCCTTGGAAGTGTGTTTCAAGGCGAGTTGGCTGATCAATATGCTTCATGATGGCATCGGGATTCCAAGAGTGGGACTTGAGGATACGAATGTCTCGGACCACAATGGCACGAAGGAAGTCTTGCAGAAGGGAAAAGACAAGGGCTTTCTAGACCCGTTCCAAGCGGTTAATGAAATAAAGTCTACCGAGGTCAGTTGGACCATGGGAAAGATGCTACTGTATGCATCTGCAGAGATCCCTCCCGCCAGCGACGACGACCTTCCGGTGGGGTTCGGCAGCAATGAGCCCGGCATCCCGGCAGACTTCCAATATCCCAGCGGTGGACGACTGCAAACCATCCCAGACACGTTAGGAGGCAGCGGCCAGAGCATCACAGACCAAATCCACGACACGCTCTTCCATTCCGACGCCCCACATCGCCTCCCGGGCTTCATTCTATTTCTCCTTATCCTCATCATCGCGACATTCTGCCTATGCGGACGAGAGAGGCGCGCAAGGCTTTATCGCTCTATCGTGCCTGGTTCATCTCCCTCCCACGCCCATGCCTTCTCGTCCCCATCAACGCCAAAACTCCACGCACCACTATCCTTCTTCAACCGCCTCCTCAACGGCCGCAAACCCGCGGCTTTACACTCTCGAGACCTAGAAGACCAACGCCTCTACGACCCCAACGACTTTGAACTTAATGACCTCTCCGACGACGAGGGCTTGGAAGCGGATAAAGCGTTTGCACACTCGACCAACTCGTCGCGGCCGGCATCTTCGCACGGGCGCACGAGTCCCCGGATCAAGCGGCATAGTCCGACCGGCAGTCCAGGGAAACTTAGGCCTGCGGCTATTGATCGCGCGGGACTGGTGGTGAGGACGGAGAGTCGAGAGAGTTTGGTGGGCAGTACGAATGGGAGGAGTAAGAGTAAAAGTAGGAGTGGCAGTCCGAGTAGAGGGCATTGATTTACATATGCACAATTGATCAATTCAAGTGGTCACGAACAGTCCGAACAGATACCAAAGTCTGAACTTCGACCCCATGATCTTCCAACAACGCCAATATCGACTAGCTACAATCGCGGCAGTTCCTGCCAGCCCCCAATGAATCGCAACCCATTTTCGGGGGAACATTCAAGCCTCATCTCCCTGGCGACTGCAGCTTCAATTTGACCATAGCGGTACCATGATTGAACAACTATCAGACCTTGACCAGTTGCTCTGCGGGCCGTCTTCATGTGAGTCGACTGTCTTTCAAGCTGGCGGCGAGGTCAGGGTCATCAAAAGGTGGGACATGTGCTTCCCCACCTTGTGCATCGTGCATGAATACGAGCGTCCGCTACCTACGCTCACCGGTTGACCTTGAGAGCTTAGCCGCTGTTCTCAAGATTCGATAAGCGAAAAGGACGAGGGCAGCCACCAATTACGAACGCGTCTTGTTAGTAGGCACGTGAAGAGTTCAGGAAAAGCGAATCACTGGCTGCTACGATTCTGCGTATCGACCTATGGGCGGACATCCACCTAATTATATGAGGCTAGGAAACCACCGCTCAGTGCCGCATGTCACCAGTGGACACGAAGAGGCCACCGAATCTTGTCTCTACCTCCTTCACTTGCACGGCGAGATCCACTGGTCTCAATTATCATCGCAGCCTGGTGGGCTACAGGGCACCACCACCACCTTCAGACATGTCCGTTACGACGTCGAAGCCCTCATCGGAGGACTTCGAATGGAGCTGCAAGGCTGATGCTCTTCTGTCTGACACTTCTCTTCTGCAAAGCAACCAAATCTACAGGAAAGATGGTCCTTCACGTCTGGCATTGCAACGAACTGCGTTCTGGCGTCCAGGCAGGGTGTTACGAGTAAAATTTCTCGACGCAGCCAGCGACCGTGTCAAAGAAAAGGTTATGCTCAATGCCAAAAAATGGGAAGCATTTGCCAACATTGGTCTGAAATTTGTCGATTCTGGAGATGCAGAGATACGCATTGCCTTTGACAAAACAGATGGGTCCTGGTCTTACGTTGGTACCCAGTGTGAGAGGATTCCTGCTGGCAGACCAACGATGAACTTTGGTTGGTTTGATGACAATACAAGAGATGATGAGTTCGCTCGCACGACCATCCACGAATTCGGGCACGCTCTCGGATGTGTCCATGAGCATCAGACCGCCTTGTCTCGTTTGAAGTGGGACACGGCCAACAAGCAGAAGGTATATGACTACTTTCTCAAGAATTCAGGCTGGTCGCCGCAGGAGGTCGACGCTCAAGTGCTCAACCCTACATATTCAGCAAGTGATATTGAGGCTACGGCGTTTGATGATAAGTCAATCATGCTCTATGCCTTTCCGAACGACCTTTTCGCAGACAAAAAGGGTACGTCAATGAACTGTGAACTGTCCGATACGGACAAAGAGTTCATCGCTAGGGTATATCCATTTCCCTCGCGCTCGGTGGGAAGGTATATGTTCAATTCTGCCAATCCCAACCTCAACTTCCGACTTATGAATTTCGAACCTCAACATTCAAAACCTCCGCGCATCGCCCTTGGTTTGAGCCACGCACATCTGACAGGTCCACATCCGCGGACAGTCGTCCTCGATTCAGAAGCCGTGACGAGTGACAATTTCGCACTTTCGATCTGCGCATGGGCGGGAACAAAACTTCAGTCTGTAGGGGCTGATTGGCTTGAGATCGAAGCTGATGATCAAGACATACAAGGTAAGTGCTCGTGATGGCGTCTCTTTTGAGAGATCTTGCCAACCACAAGCATAGCAAGTACAGTGGACTGGCCGTATTCAGACGACAAAAAGCGCCAAAAACGCATCGTCTTCCCATACCCCTACACAGATCCGCCGCTCGTCATCGTATGGATATCCGCATTCTGGTTTCCGCCATATTTAGGCGAGAGTCATGCGATCGGCCTTAAAGGATACACTACGGACATCACGGCATCCTCATTCGAACTCCACATGGACACATGGCGCGGCGGCGGTAAATCTGACTTCTCAGGTTTTGCGTCGCCTTTGAACTACGCCTCGCTTACCTGGATCGCATGTCGGCGCGACAAAGAGCGCATATGCATGGGCGGTGCCTCTTTCGACAATTCAGGACTCTTTCGGAAAGCAAAGTCTTGTAACAACGCGCGTATCAATTTTGATCCGCGATGTGACTCCAGTCACCCTCCTCGAGTCTTGATCGCAGTCAATGCGCTTGACATCAGATATCCAATGAACCCACGTTTCACTGCGGCGGCAACAGAGATTACGAGAGAGGGATTTCAATGGAATCTGGATTCGGGGCTGGATGATCAGACTATTCATGGCGGCGGCGTAAGCTGGATCGCCTTAGCTGGAAGAGAATCAAGTGTAGGAAATACGGAGAGCTTTCAAGCCGATCCTTCGCATTGGTCAGAGGTGTTGAAGAAAAAGGCGCCGAGCAGTCTTCTCTTCTGAACCATGCGTGTCCCTGTCCGCCCTTGGGCTCAGCGCTTTCGGGAATAACTTGTTTGGAATTGTATGAGTGGATAGGAATGAAGGTGAGGTCACTCGATACTCGAAAATAGATGCCCATTTTTATAAGCTTGAAATGTGTTGGCTTTATCATAGTTGCATGGTTAGCGAATCTAATATCAATGCAACATCAATATATCAGGTGCAGTTGAAGCTAGTATGTACCTCCCTTCACGATTCCCATGAGTGTTATTTTTCTCCTGCACCATCTGCATTCTTGGTAGAGGGAAAGGAGTCTGCATGTTTCATTTGGGCGGACTCCGTGCCTCACTCATACGCCTTGCCCATATACTTCTTCGCGACGTCCAAATCATGCCCAAACACCAATTTCGCATCAAACAGCCTCTGCAACCGCTGGATCATCTTCAAACTCTTGATCCACGCATTATGGTCCCTAGCCAGCCATCCGTGCGGATGACTCAGCTCATAGTTTTCCGCGATGTGGAATTGATCTGTCGTCCAGATCCAGGTGCCGGACTGTTCGAGGTTGACTTGCATGACGCACAGGCCGGGCGTGTGGCCTGGCGAATGGTGTAATGTTATGCCCTGGTAGAGGTCCAGGTGGTCTTCGGAGAAGGTGTTCCACTTCAGTTTGTCGAGGGACATGTAGCCCGGCAAGTAGACGCCGAGGTCTGCGCCGGTGCCGACGGCCCAGCATGCGTGCTTGAATTCTTCTTCGTGTACGTAGATGGGCACGTCGGTGTACATGAAGTGTTCGAGACCGCCGGCGTGGTCGAGATGCAGATGGCCGATGATGACGGCTTTGACGTCTTTGATGTCGTTACCGGTGGCTTTGATTGCCGCGGGCAGTTTTTGTTCTTCGCTGTAGACGGTGCGTGGGAAGACGTCGGTTAATGGGGCGGGCCATGACTATATCGAGGAAGAGGGAATTAATTCCTGGCAACCATGAATTTTGCCTAGCGAGAGTCCCGGACGACTGGAAAAGAAAGATTGAAAGAGATTGAACGTACAACTTTCAAATCCTCGGCACAGCCTGTCTCGTATAAGATCAAGCCAAAGCCGGGGTATTCGATTAATGCAGCCAGGATGATCAGGTCTCGTCGCTTGTTCTCGGGATTCTTGTCGCTCAGTGAACTGGTGTTTCCGCCTCGAAGTAGCCTGTCTCTTCTCGTCAGTGAAAGAATCTTACCTTTTCCGTTCAGCTCGTTGGGTGCAGGCTCATCCTGCTCTCAGGATACTAGGAAAACGATTGCCTTTGACTTACCATCCTTCATCGGCTTGTAGAGTACCAAGATCTAGGAAATGCATTTTCGTGCCTGGAGGACATTTGAAGGCCGGAATTCCAGCCTGGGCTAGTAAAGCTGCAGTATTTGACGAAGCCATTGCTACGATATCAGTTTCGAGATGCCCGTTCTTCGATGTGATGATTGTTCCTTTGCCAGATCAGCAGGGATCAGGTACTGTCTTCAGGTGATCGAAGCTCAGAGGGAACTCTCTGAATTCCGTATGAGGGAAGAAGGTAACGAGCTTTCTGGACTTGAAACAATTGTGGAGGAGGGAGCCTTTCGTAACAAAGAGATTGGTAACCATCTCCCGCACCTAGGTGACAGAGACGTACCGAAGACATTGCGGACGTTGACGCGGGGTAGGTAAATCTACATGTTACCCGATCCATCCACCCAGATCTCCTTCTCGGAAGACTGAAAGTCAAAAACAACACCAAATTTGTCGTGTCATGATGGTGACTCCGGTGGAGAGGAGACTTGGTGAGGGGTCCCAGAAGAGCAGTGGCCGACTCCTCGTCTCCATGCTGCTGTACTATTCTGGGACGCTGATTCGTGAGGAGAGCTCATCGCTTGCTTGCTCGCTCGTCTGCGAGGCCGGATTCTGAATGCCGCGGATGTGGATACGCTTCTTACTTGCTGCTTGACCTCAAGGAGATGTATGGTTACTTTCTCATGTTTTTCCTGTCCTGTTAAAGGCAAAACTTGGGAGCCGGCTCGACGGAATTTCGATTTGATAGCTTCCCTATCGGCCCTGAAATGAAGATAGTTTGTCGTTCTGCGGCATGAATGCATGGTAAACCAGAAGTCATACAAGCCATACATCCAGAGTTTTCATGAATGTTTTTGTTCCAAAGTTCTCAAACGGAGCTCCGAGGACGAGGACCGTTGCAACATCTGTCCCTTGGGCAAGAGACGGTGGCTTTATCGATTGGCTATCTTCTCACTGTCTCAAAAGACAAGTACATTTTCTTCTTCATTAGGATTCTTACATACTCATGTGACAAGCATTCAGCATAACCGCATCAAAACTCAGCTGCTGGTTCTCTCCCAAGATCGAGACATTGTCGGTACTTGACCCAGAGGCTTGGACTTTTCGGTTCAACCCCCAGGTGACCTCACTCGTGACCAGCATTATCTTGGTCGTCACCTTGCTAACTCGCTTCCCAATCCCGGCGAGCATGCCGCAATGCTGTTGAAGTACCAGCCATGGTCGGTGATACTGCTGTCCAGCGTCCCTTGGTTGCCCTTGAGATTGATGACGCCAGAGCTGACCTGAACATCATTCAGAGTGACAGCTGCATTTGTTGGTGACGTGATCCAATACTCTGGTGAAACGTGTGCGAAAATGGGATAGCCTGGCAGTTTCGGGATGATGTCTTGAGCGTGGGTTACGCGGAAGTTATTCGACGATTGGTTTGTGATGAACGTGGCGAGGAGGTAGTTGCCCACCATTGGTGAGCCATAGGTATACTTGCTTGTGCGTTAGCTCGAAGAAAAACCACACGAGTGAATTGGAAATACCAGAGATATGTCATAACCCGAATTCTTCCTCAGGTCTGCGGTCGCAAGTGTGGCGATAGCACCCCCAAGACTGTGTCCTGTCGCCACGATCTTGTATGAAGGATACGTCTTCTTCGCGGAAGAGATGACTGCTTGAATTTGGGGTTTGACGCTGTTCCAGGAGTCGAGGAAGCCGGCGTGGGCTGTGCATAAAGGACAAATATTCCAGGGGACCATCACGAGGTTGATGTCTGCAAGAATATTGGAGAATGAGGTGGTTCCTCGGAATGATAATACGATTAGTTGGTTGGTGTGATCGAGGGCGACAAAGCCAGTCGAGTCAGCCGCTCCCTCACTAAAAGAGCGGCTGTTAGCAAGTGGCCATGAAACCTTCCAAACATCCAACCAGGTCAGGGATGAAATACTTCTGAAACTCAAGAATAGATTGTGCGCCTGCCGATTGCACAAGATCGCAGTTTCCAGCATCACAAGTGATGTTTGTGCTGGAGGATGCGATATTGTTGTTTTCACAGTATGCCGCTGCCGAATACTGCTCAAAGAACGAGAACTGGTTGAGGAGGTCCTGTGAAACGGCTGCCGTCTGACATCAGCCAGTGTCTTCCACTTTGTCATAGTGAGAGTTTACCTCTTCTCTGAAGCGCGAACGGCGCTGCTTTCACAAAAGGGGAGGCAATGCAAATGATTGAGAGAAATAGCAGGATGGAAGCCATTTTGAAGCGGCAAACAACAGTATACGAATGCGAGGCTAGGGAATCAAGGAGCGTCGGCAGCGAGTGCGCAGAATTGAAGTGTATTGAAGTACAAGGTGTAGAAAATGAGTGGACGCCCTCAAGGCGAGTAGTATCAGCAGGGAAAGGAAGGACTGGAGTTAGTCAAAGAGGACGCTCAAAACGTATGAGTAGTATACTTATACTCGAAACCGTTCGCGCGGTACCTGGTTCAGACGATGCATCATGTTCCTCGGACGCGCAATGAGATTCGATTCCAGATTGCCGATACTCCATCGCACCTTCCCCAGGAAGCTTGTTCATGATGCTTTCAACTAATGCAGGTACACAATAGTCGCACCAGGTATAGAAGCCATAGAGAATGAGCGCCGAGTACCAAGTGCATAATGTAATCTCGTCGAGGAAGCCAGACAGCGGAAGGGGGTGCCACGTTCGGCGAGGCTCGCCTGGGTTGGAATTGGTCGACGGCCGAGATGTCCAGAAACGGCAAAGCCACCGTCCAGGTGCATGTGATGAAGAAGCTTGCCTCGGCACCTGCGAGACCATGGGATAGACAAGTGTGAAAGAACCAATTGGGGACGCATTGATTTCACCATCTGTTGATGATCCAAGACGCGTCTTGTGTCTGAGAAGTGAAGTAGAGATGAAAGATCGAATCGAGATGCAAGATGAAATGAGGTGAGCGCGAACTTCGGCCAATCAAGCACGCGAAGTGCAGCTTTCCAAGCAACGGCAGGTCAGCCGACTGCCACTGTCTGTCTCGTCCACACACTCAAGCCGTGTCGAGTCAGTTCAGTGCAGTTCTTATCATCTCCTCTCCTGCCGTCTTTGAAGTTGGTCGTCACTCGTCCTTTCTTTCGCATCCACAGCTGTAGTCGAAGCTTTGTCCGAGGTACGGGTTTGTCACAGAAGGAGTCAACATCTTCTGAGGGCCAGGCAGTGCCCGAGAGAGCCCCATCGGCCTCATCTAAATGGATCTGCTTCTACAGTCTGAACACATGTCTGCAGAGACTCAGAGTGTTCTTCATATCCTTGCATAAGAAAAGGAGTTATAGAATCTGCGCTGTGTCGACGCAGCGTGAGTTGCAGTTGCCCTTTCTTGGCGCTCGGTTGCTCAATTTCAATTTCCGTCGCCCACGCCGGATGCCTGCCTCTCTTCTCCCCGCCGGGACCTACCCCAAGTCTCCGGAACCAGCCACTCTCGGATGGTCAGCTCAGCGGTGCATTATTGGGCGAACTGGCTACACTGGTCACCCGCGCGGGCGCTTCCATGCCATGGTGTACTTTCACTTGGCCGCAAACCTTTAGCTTGCATAAGTACCCTCGAGCCTGCATGCATCAGTGTTCCGACACTCGAGGAATACAGTCGCAACTACGGCTGCTGTTGCAACAGCAATGATGTTCGTGCTGAGATCTTCAATGCTTAAAGACAGGGAAGCCACAGCACCCTGGTCAGCATCAGCACGCTAGCAGGGTGAAGTCTGCCTAGATATGCTCTCAACTCTCACCAACCTCACTTTATCCGCGCGCTAAGCACCAGTAGAGAGCTATGTTTGAACCGTCCGTCGCCTTTTGATGAGTCCTCGGCCATCTTTCAATCTTTGCAATGCCTGATCAGGCATCACAGAACAGCTTCCACTTTGTGGCTTTTGATGCGACCGCCGCCCCTGGCCGAAAGGCCGTCGAACAGCGAGCCCGCGCCCATGCTGCTAAGGTCACTCATCAAAGGAGAGCCGCCAAACGAGAAGGCAAGGTCGTCAAATGGATCAACGCAACGGCTGAGTCTCATGCGACGAGCACTCAAGTAGCCGCGAAGGCACGGCCTGCAAAGGCTCGCCAGCGGAAGCCACCCCAAGATATCATCATCAGTCCCCTGTCACAGCTATCTCAGGCCAAGGTAGATCCTTTCGAGACCAATCCTCATACATTCCTGCCAAATCAGCTTCAATCCATCCTTGACTGGGGTGAGTTGAGAGCCAAATCCTTGGAATTGAATCGATAGCTGACACTGACCTGATAGCGTATGAATATGTCCATCCCAAAGTCCTTTCAGCCTCGTCGGATGCTGAAGCCTCCATGATCAAGATTTCGTGGAGAAGGGCTGGCCAGGATTGGCCCATGATGTTCCATCTCCAGGTAGCTGCTGCAGTCAATCTGCACCGTGCCGATAGCGCCCAAGAAGCACTACCCAAGGAGATGGACGCCGTGGCTCAGACCCATCACGAGCGAGGTGTGAAGATGGTGCGAAATCAGCTCGCCAGGCTCGCAGGACCTCCGTCTGATGCGCTGATCATGGCACAAATCATGGTAGCTCTTTTGACCGATCCAGATCAATCAGAGTCTTTCGACAGTCTGAGGAAATCGCCATTGGCCACTGCTCAAAACCTTCATCGCTACGCAAGGCTAGGAATTGTGCCTCATCTGATTGGAGCACTCCTGGAACTTGTCAGCAAGCGTGGTGGGATGGAGTCTACACGAGACTATGGGAATTCCCAGTTGCTACAATAGTAAGTAAAGAATCTGTTCGTGCCTTGCGGTACTCTTATGCTGACTCTTCCCAAGCGCCGACTTGATGTTAAGCTCAAGACTAGGGATGCAGCCCTCCTTTCGGTGGCAACGTCCTTCTCCCCCGATCCTCAGAGGACCAAGGTACCACCCTGACCACCGTGCGTTGTTAATGTCAAGGATCATGGGTAGTGGCTTCCGGCAACTAGAGTTGATTGACGTGAGTCTTGCCAATGTGTTAAGAGATGCCGGCGATGTCACTGTTGCTCTCGACCATTACCAAGAATGCCGGCCGAATGCGCCACGCCTCACTGACTTGCTCAATGCTGCAAACGAAACTCACCACAAGCTTCTGTGCATTGGAGCGAATATACCACCGTACCCCTCCAAGGTCGATCATTTGCGTAATATGTGCCGTCTCGCCGGCCTCATCTATAGTGATGTGGTACTCTTTCCACTGCCAGTGACCACTGGTGCCAGACCTCGACTTGCTGGCGAGCTTCGTCTTGCCGTGGATGAGTTCGAGAAATTCGGCGCAGATGTACCTACTGTTGGCAATGATGGTCATGCTACTGGAGATGACCATCTCCTGGTTATGTGGACCTTGTTGCTGGGTGGTCTTGCCTCTCTCAGCACCCCCGACAAGGCATATTTTGTTCAGAAACTACGGGAGTATGTCGAATTTGTACCTTACGTCTCCGAGTGGCGAGCCTTTCGCGAACTTATGGATTCATATCTCTGGTGGAATTATATTTTGGAAGAGCCCGCTTCTGAACTGTGGATGGAGGTGGTGCCAGTTCCAAGTCTGGAACATCATCCATCGGGAGACTCTCTCAACCTGCATACAAGTCTCCCAAATGCGATCCCAGATCAAGATGAACAACGCGACACCACCACTGAACTTGGCGCCTACGGTCTCCCCACTCCAAGCTCCACCGAGCAATCTCCGCAGCCAGGCCCATAAATTCGGTTGGAATCGATTTGAACAATTCCTAGAGACGTGTTTCTTGTTCATTAGGTATGGACTTGATAATGCTTTCGACAAAGGCGTCTGGGTAGCTCAAAAAGGGAGAATGTCCAGCAGGGCACCTCAGCTCTTGAACGTCAAGACCCGACCGTTGCACCATCATTTGTTGCATTGCAAGCGGCATGGCTTGGTCGTTCTCGCAGTAAAGATACGAAACTGGGATGTCAGTGTGCGCCGCCTGGGTCAAAGGAGTCTTCTGAGCAACTGCTGAGTGTTGTTTCAACTTTGCAGCCCAATACTTCTGCTCTTTGGGAGGCAGGTCATGATAGAACACGTGTTCAGGCCCGAGCGGGTTGCAACTGCCGTCATCCTGAAAAGCCACAACTGATCAGCACCGGCGTTGGACGATCGGCAGGAACGACTCTTTACCTTACCTCTTCTTTGATCCAAGGTGGGAAGCTACCTCCCAGTGACTTACACAAGTCAGATCCTACTGGAAGCAAAAACGCGCAGGCGTACAACAGCCTCACGACCCCACCACTCAACCCTCGCCTCATCCTTTCTGCTTTTCCTAACCCAGCGGCGGCCTCCGTTCCGACCATACCTCCGTAGGAATGCATCACCAACACAACCTCTTGTCCGTGTTCTATCAACAGCTCCAACTCTGCCCGAACATAGGCTGCGTCGTCATACAAGGTTTTTGTAGGAGGTGATGCGCCCGTCGACGGCTGCTCAGGGCAGACCATGGTATAGCCGAGGGCATGAAGCTTCGCCTTTACCGTTTCGAAATAAGACGGGCCATGCCAGGCTCCGTGCAAGATATACACAAGAGGTTTCGCCGTCATTTCGGCTGCTGTGCGGGTTCCACTGTCACAGCCAAGGTGTGCTCAGGTTCAAGAGAAGAAAGGGAGCCCATTAAGTACCTATCCCGATATCAGCCCAAACCAGCGACCAACATCAACACCACATCCCCGAGCTCCCTACCCATGTTACCATGGCGTATCACCACACCCCTAGCCCCGGTGCCCTCCTACCAGGCTGCTCAACCTACGACACACGTGATCTCGTATAGGTCACGTGCTTGGCATGCCTGAACCACTCGACTCCAGAATCGGTCAGAAGCCTGACCTCGCAAAGTCCAATATATGCACGACCTTAGATTTATGTGCCTGGATCTCTTCTCAGTTCATTCTTACCTCCAGATCGTATACTAACGCCCTTCCGTTTTATCTCCACACCCACAGTACGCCTCCGAGCTTCCGCATGACGAAAATGAAGAGCGGCATTGTTCGCAGACATCATAACAAGGTCAAAACCGGCTGTCAGACCTGCAAGAGCCGGCGAGTCAAATGGTCAGTTTCAGTCATACCGACTGGATCTACCTGTAATGAGTGCTTGCTAAAGCCTTTTGTCGCATTTGCAGTGATGAACGGAAACCAACATGTCGAAGGTGCAGCATATCAAGCAGGAAATGCGTATACGAGCCTGTACAGACATGGCTGTTTGAACCATGCCTAAAGGCGTCCACTCGGGAAGCCATCTCTGGCCTCTCGATATCCAACTCCTTGGCAAGGAACCCCACAAAATTGTCACACTCACGAGCATTGTCGTTCTTCCGTGAGCGTACTGGCCCAAGCCTGGGTGCGTTCTCGAAGTTCACCATGCAGTTCTTCGACCAGGTCATACCTCTTCTGAGCGAGACCGAATCTGCTGTGCGACACATGAGTGTTGCCCTTGCAACGAGGCAGGAGCTGCTGGGCTGCCCGCCTGACAAGCTCTATGACCTCTCAGCACTCCGCGCAGAGGCTCTGTCCGGCGCCATCAAAGACCTTACATACCCAGGCTGCGAGCTCGTGACTGTGCTACAATGTGGTCTATTCTTCATCGGGTATGAATGTCTTCAAGACCCTATGGATATCAATCCGGATACCAGCGTGCGGCATCTCGGTGCCGGCCTTCGCATCCTCGAGGAATACCATGCTGGCAAGGCAACGTACACCGACTCGATCATTGATATCATCCAGAATAACTTGGACCCAATGTACCTGCAGATGGAGATGATGTTCTCCATGTTCAACACCCCAATTCACACCATCCGCGACCCTATCTCCGTCCAGGACGTCACTAGACGGCCCCGACTGCCTGCACGTTTCACAGATCTGCAAGGAGCCCGTCGGGCGTTCTTCGAGATCTATCGCTGGCACTACCATTTCCGCGCTGGAAGTAGTCAACCATGGACTACGACGAGCCCGGCATTTCTTTCTGTGAAGGCAGTGTTTCTTGAGTGGCACGCCCTAGTTATGGCATACAACGATACGCTGGGAGACGCGCCTGCAGAAGTCCTGCAGAAACAGAGTCTGACCACGCTGGTGAGCCACTGGAGTCTACTCATGGTAGGTATGGTGCATTCGACCGCCTCCGCTTCAACATCGACCACCCTGAGCGGAGCAAATACGGGCACAGGGTCGCCGTATCTCCCCAACGGCGGCCGACTGAAGACCTCAATCGTGGACCTGAGCGATCCAGAGGAAGTGGTCGTGACATTCATCGTGGATGCGCGAAGTCTTTCCCTGTTGGAAATATGTGACTGGTCTGACAATGGGATCATTGGGATCCCCACGCTAAGGATATGGCCTGTCGCGGAGGTCAGGAGGCTGGAGGACGGAAGTGGAAGAGGCATCGTGAGGCTACGGATGCGTGGATGATTAACGGCATTTGTGATATTGCGCTTTGAAGAAAGAGAGGCTTCTCGCAAGGGAAAAAGTACGGGCTTAGCATTCCGGGATGGATACCACTTTATTGTATAGAAAGATAGGCGGATTGGGCAATTATCCTGGACATAGGCATCCTGAGATAGATATAAGATGGATTCAGGCATCGACGGGGGCGACCCATCTATCTACATGGCATTTCTGTCACAGGATATATGGACGGGAAAAGGGAAAATAATAATGTTTCGGGCTCTTCACCTCGATCCAGTGATCCATCTATCTATCGATCTAATCACAAGCGATATGCAGGTGTAGGTATCATTCTCTCGTGAAAAGCCCCCTTCACAGCGTGTCGTTAGAGCTCCACTCGTCTCATCCATTGTTCGCCAGGCCGTCAAGCGTACCAATGTTGTGGAGCTTGAATTATAAACCAAGCACATGCACATGCAGCTCATCCTCACACCAGGCAACCAAACAACCAAATCAGTATACGGCATAATGTCAATGAATCTCTTCAGCTCACGTGCCCGGTATGAGAGAATGGAGGGGCTTCTCAGTCCGTTGTCCACTTCCAATAGCTGTGTCGTAGTGCAGAATTGAACCTGAAATCACTCCCGCCGACAAACGGCGAGTATACGAATCCGGTCCGGCGTGTCTGGCGAGTCCTCCGGACTCCTTTGGTCCTGTAGCAGGTACCGAATACCGTCAGGATCATGGTTTGAGATTCGCGAAACTCCAGCCTGGCTCGACCTCATCGCTCTCATCACCGTTTCCGGTACCAGTAGCATGATTATCCGCCGTATTTTCGACTTGCACAACCGTGGGGAAAGGCCTTCGTCCTTCCCCAGCGGAGGATGTTCTTCCCAATGCTCGTCTGATGCTCAAAGCTGATGGAGGACTGATGCTCATGCTGCGGCCGGATTGCGATTGCGCTGGAGATGTCGGGGTAGGTGTGTTAGGGGACGGTGGTTTGGTGTTGGTGCCTGATTCTGGCATAATGTCAGAGTTAGTGGGAGAGTGAGATGGGGCGTGCGAGGGCACTGGTCTGGCAAGCACAGACTTGGGTGGCGTCAGTTTCGGCATCAGACGTTCTGGTGTTCTCTTCTCGCCGACAATTCTCTTGAAAAGCGGCGCTTCTGGTGCGTTTGCGTGGAGACTAGGTGTTGTCTTCTGCTCTTCAGCTGCCTTCGCAGACAGAGGCTTGCTCGTAGGTATCCGAGACTGAATTTCCTTTCTCCAATCCCGCACTGACTTAGCCGTTGCTTGGGCCTCAAGTACGGAGCGGTGGACCCTAGAACGGAGTGTAATGGCCCTGCTATCAAGACCGCCCATGTCACCACGCTGGCGTAACAGGTCCATTGCGCTCACGGCGGCCTTCGCGGCGTAATCTGTTTTTTGTGCCATAGGAGTATCTGTACTAGGAATACTACGCCTCCTCGCGGTAGATGATGGAGTGCTGGCGCGCTTCTTGCCAGCTCGCTTCTTTAAAACGGCTCTGTATTCGTCGGGAGTCAGAGTTCGACCGTCTTCTAGGGTAATGCGGATAGGGGTAGGGTGGGCTGCCCCTGTATCTGAACTTGGCCCGGACGAGTCCGGGTCTAGCATGGTTGCTACGTCGTCTCCGCCAGGTTCACCGCCCCCAGTGGGTGGTGAGCGGGATGATTGGCGTGAGAACTTTGTATCGGGGATATCGTGAGCTTCGTCTTGACCTCTGGATCTTTGTGAGTCATTGATGCTCAGAGGCTGAGATTGCGACTTGACTCTGATCTGAAGCGACGCATGCGAGCCTTGCGGGTCTGAAATAGTGCGAGTTGAAGAAGCAACAGCTTGAGGCTGGCGAGACTGTATTTCTGATTGACGGATTACACTATCAGAAGACGGAAGAGCGGTGCCTTCTTGATCCCGCTGAGCTCGAGGGTGAGGTCGTGGTCTCTGCGCCCTGGAGTTGGCCTGATGTCTCCCAGGTCTCTGACCTCTTCGATCCCGTTCGCCATGGTCTCCTGCGCTTGCCCCGGGACGTCGATTTCTTCGTCGGCGTCGATGTGCCTCAGAGCCAGGAAGAGGCTCATCGCGGACCTGAGACCCATTCCGAGGAGTACCTGGTGGCGATGTCCTGTCCCAGTTTTCGTGAGTCCACCACGGTACGTATGACCGCCAATTCCCGAAATCGGAGTATCCCGGGTGATCCGGCAAAAGAGGTGGATGGCCGTGGCCGTTGGGATGGTGACACAAGCAAGCAACATAACGGCGGGGACAGCCGAAGTCGTGGATATCAGAATGGTGACACGAGCAAGGCACATAGTGGAGGGGACAGTCAGAGCGATGACCCGGCATGGGGCGACATTGAGGTCGACGCCGGACTCGCGCACGGGTACCTTCGCCTCTCGACTCATACCCACTAGCTTCGCTGGCCAAATCACTGTCATCCTGTGTGCGACGAGTTTCAAGATGGCCCCAAACACCGCCTGAGCCAGAAGATTGGACACCACCGCCTCCACGAAGGGACGCCAGTGGAGTGGGATTCGCGTCAAGTCGAGCTGTGGCCTGTGCTTGGCTCCGCTTCTGAGCAATTCGTGCTCGAAAAGCTTCACCGAGTCTTCCTTGCACGGGTTGGGCGCTCTCATCTTGCAACATCCTAGCAGAAGATGTGTGGTATTGGAGAAGACGGTTGGGATAGGGCCAGGGAGGATGAAGTAGATTTGTTTGTATTCGGGTTGTGTTGCTCAGTCCTAGAGGTTGTTTGATTTTCGTTTTCGGTGTCTCTTGAATATGGATAGAAACCTTCTGGTAGTAGAAGATCGCTTGGTCTTATTCTTGCTAAGGCGTTGGTCAGACAGGGTCGTTTGAGACTGGGGTGACGGAGAGGTGTCTGTTGGGACCTTGGTGAAAGCCGATAACTCTCGCTCTAGGTTCACCGATCTCTTAGGCTCACTTGTGCTGTTTGTCTCTTCAAGGTTCTTCGCAGCTGTCGAGGCACTAGCAACCTTTGAAGTACGAGTCACTTCATCCGCGGCTGCACTTCCACCAGCAGGTTGTCCTGGCGGAAAGATTTCACCTCTGGCTTGCCGTCTGCCTTCCCTCGAGTAGATCGAGCAAGATGGCTTTTTGGAACCAACGTCGTCCGGGGCGTTGAATTTGATGCGCAGCTCCCCGGGAATCGAGGGAAGCGCGGTGATATCCTGATTTAGAGTCAAGCCTTGCTCCTTATGGTTTTGAATAGTGATCGTGCAGGGTTTGCTTATTCTCAAGCGTCCGCGTTGGTGGGAATCAGTATCGTCCGAGATAGCAATGCCAATCTGGTCGCTTATGGGATCTCGAGCTTGTGGTGCTGAGAGTGGAGCATTGTGGTTTGCTGGTCCGCCTAAAGCAAGAGTGAGATCAAGTTTTGACTCTCCGAAATTGAAGTCAAAGGTCAGATCCGCTGGAGGTGATGGGCCCAGAGCTGCTCTCGGCTTAGAAGACTCTTTCCGTGGAGCTCCTCTCAGGTAGTGCTCTCGCGTTCGTGTAAATCGATCCATGCCTATCAAAGAGACAGCCTCGCCAGGAAGGACAGCCGAAAAGATTAAGTTCAGCTTATCAGGAAGGGCCCCCCCGGAAAATAGAAAGAGACCAGATAATGAGATAGATCGGCCCAGTGACTGTGATGAGGATCGCAAAGCAGAAGAGAAAAGGAATGTCGGAGACGTGAGAGCCAGTGTCGTGGTTCATCTGGATGCTGAAGTCCGATCAGAACAGCTAGGAGGCTGACGTTGTTTCAGGAACTGGTGCGTCTCGCTCTGCTACTTGTGGGAAAGAGAACAGCTGGAGAAGTCGAAAGCAGTACTTGAAACCCATGGTAGAGTGGCCCGGTACTGAGGTGACAGCTTCTGCTCGCCCGAAAGTGAAGGGATGGTGCTGCTAATACGCATCTTGTGATCGTGGCAGCTGGATCCCACCATAGTTATTCCCGCCGACATTGATCATGTGAATTGTCACTGCAGTCATTAAACACCAGCCCTGACTAGACACTGATTGTCTTGAAAACGCCGAGTCCACTCCCACCGGTGACCATGACTGTTCCAGGCATTTGTGGATGCCAATGCAATTCCTTACCGTCTTCGACATGATGAATGAACAACAGTTGTGGAGGTACCTTCTCTGCACCTTCACCTAATCCCAGACCTGCTTCCTTGCCGTACTCTTCATCATCTAATTCGACGGCCAGATCCCACAGTGTTGCGGTGTTGTCTGCGCAGGCCACAGCCACCACACTGTCATCACTGGGATGCCACTCTATTGAAGTAATAGGCTTTTTGTGGAAATGGAAGTCCGCGACAGGACTCGGCTTTATCTGCGAACCCGGGGCTGCGCCAGTCTGAGGTTTCCACTGCCGCAAATCCCACACTGCCCATTGACCGTCGTCTGCGCCCGTAGCGAGCAAATGGAATGTCTGAGGCGACCATGACATGACATTGACGTCGGTATTGCTGATCTTCACGTCAATCATGGATTTGCGGCTCTTACTTCGGACATCCCAGACTTTCACCGTGCCGTCCGAGCTGGCCGATGCAAACACAAATTTCTCATTTGGTGACCACTGAAGTTCTTCCACTGCGTCAGTGTGTCCGACAAACGGTCTTGTATCGGTGACCCAGCCACCGCCCTCGGTTCTTTGTGTGCTGAAGATCTGGCCTGCATTGTCACCCGTCAGGAGTCGGCCGCTGGGATGTGAGGATGCTGGGGCCCAGTCCAGTGCATATCCCTCTGTTTTGTGCATGCGGAGTGTACTGAGTGGCTTGGAAGCGTTTGGAGGCAGTGTATAGCCTGGCGTGGAGAGTGCATGTAGGTACGGAGTGACGTCGTGTATGAGGATGTGTCCATTCTCCAGCGACGTTGCTGTCAATGTTTGAGATATTTGGGTTGGGTCTGCATTCGCAGAAGTTGGTTGGAACGCTCGTATTCGGTTGGTTGTGTTCGGGAGAGGTATTGATCTTGACTCTAGGACCGGGTCTGATGAGCCCTCGTCATCGTCGTCGTCGTCGCTATCACTTTCCGAGTCTGTCTGGTTGCCTCGATCCATCTTGGACAGACTACTCAACCGCAAAACGTAAAGCTCGTTCTCTTTGGCCCGCGATGACTCGGCCTGCGTTCCTGCTACGGCATATAACGTTCGGGGATACTGTTTTCTGTTGTCACCCAGGTTATCTCGCACAACATCGAAGGACAGGCAGGGCCAATTGGTAGACATCAGATGCAGCATCTCGTAGGTGGAGGGATCGGGTGTCAAAGACATCCCAGGCTGCAATATTGACCGTCCAGGAATGAATGTCTGGTTGTTTGAGTCGACGTCCATGGCGTCCTGGACCTGTTCCGCCTCTCTTTCTGCGTCCGGTCGACCGTCAACGCCTGCTTCCATGATCTCGTCCTCGGACTCGTATTCATCTTCGAACTCATCCTCGAAGTCGAGGGTAGTCTCGCCGTTTGCTCCTGCATCTGGGCGTTGTCCTGCTTTGAGAGAGTCATCGAGGTCTTGATCCTCGGCTGTTCGCTTCGACATCTTGACTTTGACTCCCAAGCGACGGGATTCTCTTGAGCTTAAGGGTTGATATCTCAGAAGCGCAGTCACAAGTTTTGTGGACATTCCCCGCATGTGAATTTCAAAATTATTTTCCTTCTCCAAATGCGCTGACATAATCGACGGTCGGTTACGGTGGAGCATTGATCTTTGCGTCTGCTTCTATGTTCACGAGTTTGACTCTATCTTGCCAATCGAGCTGTTGAGGATGCCAAACGCCTTCCTACACATCTTCGTCTGGCTATCTGCCTGTTGAAAACGTGGCACTGCTGGTGGAAGCGAATTTTAACCCGCCGCGGCGCCTGGATGAGTCGGCTCAAAGGCCGATCTGGCGAGTCTAAGTGGTCGAAGCATCAACAAGTGATCTCTCTCACTCAGCGCCCCTGGACAGAGAGTAGTGAAATGGTCACATCGGCCTCCGGCCCCTGACGAAATACCACTGTTGGTATAGGTGGAGACTACGATCTGCGAACTCCTCCTTTACCTCTGCCATCGCAGTCTCAGTATCGTCGTCACTGTGGTTGAGTATTCGTTTGTAGTAGGCCAGCATGAAGGAGGGAACTGATTGAAGCATCTGCACACGGTAAAGTCCTCCTATCTCTTTCAATTTCGGGTCTTTTGCCCAGGATCCAATTGGGACCTGTCACGGTTTATTTAGGTAGGGCTGTGTCGGCTGGGGGGACGCTACTCTCACCTTCTTCACGATTTCCTGCACATCTTGGAACCCGGCATTGATCATCCACTGTTTGTGAAGATGAGCCACGTTAACGGGCTTGCCGATGCGTTCACTGGCTCGCTCTAGCTCGGCGACAGCTGCTATGCAAGCGGTTGCGCGCTCCAAGCCGCCATCGTCGCTAAAGAAACCCACTGAATGTTCTTGCATCTCCAGCCAGCCTCCGGGCCTCAAGTTGTGCAACGCCTGCGCATAGAATCGTGGCCAGTCTCCGATGCCACCGCAAAGCGCACGTCCGTGGATGAAATCAAATTTTTCATTCTCCGGCCATGTCCACTCAGCCTCCGCATCATCAACATAGAATTTCAGATTCGGCGGTACCCACAGGGGCTGGATGGGGCTGAGATCTGTACCGAACACTTGAGCACTGGGAAACTGGTCGGCCACGTCGATGGCCCAGATCCCCGTACCCGTGCCGACGTCCAGGATTCGGTGCGGATCGCTGGGGATTGGGGCCGTAAAAAGCTCACCACCCAGCAGCATTTTGCAAACGTGATGCAGCAGGTCCAACCGCCCTTGCTCCTCTTCGTCGTTCGGAAGTGGGTAGGCCCCCTCACGATACGAGTGGTAAGTACGGCCGTTTTCGTATCGGTAGTTGTACACTGAGGACCGGAGACTCTGACTGTACATTGAGTGGTCTTCATCGCCGAACCCGGAATCTGTGTCGAATTCGTCTCTCTGGCTGGCTGTTAGTGGACGACATTGCGGGTATTACTGTGCTTGCCCTAGAGTCGTTGTCTATCAAAAGATCATCCTCTGGACCAGTCGTAGTTTCTCGTTCATCTAGGGTGGTTGCCATATTCATAGTGAATTCCCTGGATATGGCCTGGATTTGGCCTGGATTTGGCCTGGATTTGGCTTGGATTTGGCTTGGATTTTTGCGTGCAGTTTGTGGTACCAGGTTGAAGGGCAGAAGTTGGAGCGAGAAAGCAAAAGCAACAAGGAAGGTGGCAACCTGATAAGACTGGATGCTGTGAGCTGCCGGTATTGCAAGATGACATCCAAGGATGTCTGCAGAGATGTTTAGATCACGCCGGGCACCTTCTCCGAGAAAGCTTAGGGACACGTTATAGGCCTCAATTGGTTGAGGCTCGTCGGGCTAAGGGCCTGTTCCTTCAATCTTGACCTCCTTTCAGCGTCTAAATCATACCCTGATTGGCGACACCGCCTCGTCTAGCCACCCTAGGATAATGATGGCAACGGGGAAGAAGGCCCTCCGCTGCCGCTGCAAGTGATCTGCATGGAAGCGGGATTCGATGGGGTGATATATTAGCTTTCCGTGCACATCCCGCAACTCTGTGTAGCTCATTCTGTTGACAGCATTATTGAATATGGTGGTTACTGATACTTTCTTCAGCTCTCTCCTCGCTGTCGCCGGGACATACACGCTCTACCTGGTTGGCCTGGTAATTTATCGCTTATATTTCCACCCGCTTGCGAAATTCCCTGGTCCGAGATATGCAGCTATCAGTCACTGGCATGAAGCGTATTACGATGTGGTGTTGAAGGGACAATTCACATTCAAGGTACAGGAACTGCACAAGCAATATGGTAGATAGCTCGATTCAATAGCAGTCACCTTGCTGATGCGGGTAGGTTCTATCGTGCGTATCCTTCCAGACGAGCTGCATATCCAGGATTCGGACTTCTATGAAACTCTATATACCAAGGCGGGTCGTGTCGACAAGTATGAGTGGATGGCCGGTCGTTTTGGGGACCACAACTCTTCCTTCGCAACTGCCTCGGACGAGCTTCATCGTGTCCGACGAGGGGCTTTGAATCCTTTGTTTTCACGACAGCGAATCCTCGATCTTCAGGATGTGATCCAAGGCAAGATTGATATTCTGGTCGATCGTGTTCGTGAATTCCAGACCGAAGGGAAGGTTATGCCCATCAATCGAGCTTTTTCGGCACTCACGGAGGAAGTGATTCTGGAGTACTGCTTCAGCATCAGCTACGATGCTCTGCGACAGCCGGTGTTCGAGAAATCGTTGCACGACCCGATAATGGCGGCAGACGAGTTCAGTAACATAACTCTCCAGTTCCCTTGGCTCCCGAAAATTCTTTTCAATCTACCTCAATCCATTACAGTGAAGATGCAGCCGGAGTATGCGACATTCTTTCGAATGCAAGGTGTATGTGGTCAGTGGCTTTCCCCAAGAGAGCGCGCTGATAAGTAGCAGGATTTCCAGAAGCAGATCGACGCCATGAAGGCCGGGAGAATGAAAGACGTCCTGGAGAAATCTGATCATCGGACGGTGTTTCAGGAATTGATCGAAAGTAACCTGCCGCCCGCTGAGAAAGATTCAGTGCGTCTGATGGGCGAGGCTTCAGTTGTGGTAGCAGCTGGTGTTGTTACCACCGGTTGGGCCCTCGCTACGGCAGCTTTTCACATAGTCAACAACCCATCTGTCTCCCGGAAACTGCGAGCTGAGTTGGAAGCCGCGATTCCAAACCCCAACGTGAAATCCAGCTGGACAGAGCTTGAAAAGCTACCGTACCTCGCAGGTTGCGTGCGCGAAGCAGTGCGCATGTCGTACGGGGTGACGGCAAGGGAACCACGGCTTTTATCGAAGCCACTAGAGTACAAAGGCTGGATTATTCCGCCAAGAACTCCCGTGAGTATGACCAACGTTGACGTCTGCGACGACAAGGAGATCTTCCCACAGCCGAGGAGGTTCCGACCCGAAAGATGGATCGGCAGCCAAAAAGCTCCCAACGGCCAGAGCTTGGAACGGTATTACGTTGGGTTTGGTAAAGGGACGCGAAGCTGTCTCGGCATCAAGTAAGCCAGTTGTTCGTTGTACTCCTTTTGTTTGTCTGCTGAAGGTCTTTCCAGTCTTGCGCAGGCCGAGCTCCACATGACGCTTGCGGCTCTCTTTCGCAACTTCGACTTCGAGCTTTATCAGACCGATATCAGCGATCTGGAGTTCGCGCACGATTTCTTTGCGCCGAGCCCACGCCTCGACTCGAAGGGCGTCAGGATCAAGGTCAAGCCAGCGTAGATGGAAGAATTCACTTACTTAACTCACTTTGTGCTAGCATTGACCATTTCTCAGAGCTTCAAGAGAGTGCGCGAGGTGTGAGAAAGATCGGTAGTAGTGGCAGCCGGCAACGCTGAACACTCTACCTGACACGACCCCGTCGTTAGTCCATAAATATCCAGGGTGAAAGGTATTCCCTCACTGACCGACTTACCATAACCTCTAACCGCTTTGAATCCCTTCCTATCTGTCAAATCGTGTCGTCTTTCAGTATGATATTGCTCGTCATGATATCATGAGCAGAGTTGACGCTCACCTTATGTGCCCTTGTACTGTCATTCAAGTTTCAGACAGCGATGACAGTGATCTGGGTGGCAGGTTGCAGATGGACTTCTTGAGGGACTGCTTGATAAATCATAAGGGCGGTGGCGAGACTAAGGGCATAGTAGCAGAAATCAGGTGCCCGAGGCATCCTTCCTTTCGGGTCAAGAGGGCGTATGAGCTTGAAGATGGAGAAAATGGAGAGACTCGCGAGGACTTCGATGGAGAAGGTCTTGTGTAGATAGACAAAAGTCGAAGCTGAGAGAAGAGGAAGCCGGTGTTCAGTGATAATTTCAGCCATTTCGTGAGTCGCCCTTGCATCACGCGAAGCCCACACCTGGATACGGGCGGGATGACATCCTGCCGGCTGCAACGCAAGGGTTTGGTGAAGAATCAAACCTGATCAGCCGTGCAGGTTTCTGGAAGCTCTTCTGGCTCGCGGGTAAGCTGTGCAACTCCAACAACACCCGGTGATTGAAGCAGGGCCGACGGGTAATCCGTAGTCGCGGCCAACGTAAAGGTTGTGTCCAGATGTTGATGCCGTCCTTATGCAGGCCTAAGCAAAGCAGCACCACGTCTCGCCAACGCCACATGCATAAACACCCGAGCACTTGCCCACCAACGGATCAACCCAAGGAATGAGTTACACGGATACCTGCATGAACGGCGTGTGAGAGGCTGAATTTCGTGTCCCGCTCCTGACATCGATTACGAGTATCCACTGTTTCAAACAGTGGCGTTGGTGATCAGGACCTCGTATCCGTTGTGATTGAAATGTATATCTCTGGACCGATGCCCTTCGTTCGCGATCGGTGTAAGGGTGAGATGAGCTTCTTCGTTCTCCGGCCAAGCCATGACAGGCTGGTGATCTTCGCGGCGTAAGAGAAGGCGTGCAACGGTGCAACCGCCATTGTCTCGTGGTGTGGAAAGGTGGACAGTGTTTGACACTGATCGGGTTCCGCCATCTCGCCTCACACGTTGCTGTCTTTACGAATTGTCCGCGCAGGTCCAACCTAATTGCGACCACCCACTGAAGCAATGGCTTGATCATTCAGTGATGCTGTGGCCTCTCTTTTCCTTTCTACCGATCTCCGCCTTGTGCCGGTATCTTCTTGCTCTGCCGTTTAGCTTGTACAATTTCTCGACTCTCGTTTGTATGTATATGATCATCTCACCCGGAGATGCGGCAAACGGAGCCGCCGGTGTCTCCACGATCTCACCTTGTTCGATAGGCGACATCACCGTCGTTTTCCTTCGATCAGCAAACGACGACCGTGAACCAAACCGAGTCATCGAGCTCCTCCTTTGCTCGAGGGCCTCCATCTATTGCAATCTCGCTGCTGAGTCGACTCTCACTTCTCTCTAAACCACATTACACAGCCACCGTACAGACCGTACAAGAACACATATCTCAGGAAGCAGACCGCAAACACGCATAGCAATAACGATGGCGGTCCTTCAGAAACTCGCGGCCACAATCAAGAGCAAGATCGAGTGGTTGAAGGGCAAATTCAATCGCACATCCACGAAGATCGTGCCGAAGGAGGAGAACAAGATGATAATCGTGAGTTCAGCGAGACCTGGACAGACTGGATAATGACAGGGATGCTGACACCTTGGTCACAGGGAAGCCCCACCAACTTCCAGCACCGGGGAGTGAGCTTGGGTGTAGACTGGGAAGGGTAAGCACCCGAAGTCCAAAAATGCGGTTATACTGACATGGAACATAGAAATCCAATGTTCATTGACAGGCCCCCTGATGGACGCCCGAGCTAGCATCTTGCCAACAGAGATGAGGGCCATTGAACGCGGCATTGTAAGATTGATGGAGACCAAACCGGCGCTGTAGACAATCCAATCATAACCACATTGGCACCTCATCGAGTCGTGACTTCTTCTCCTGCTCACGCAATGGCTTGTGAGTCTCCTTTCTAGCCTTCCGCACCGTCTCTTGTGCGTCAAAGCCATCATCGAAATCAAAGACAAGCCTGCGCTTAGGAACAGGGCGTTCAACTGTCTTACTCGGCATAGGTAACGGCTTTTGTGGTGCAATTTCCTTCTCGACGGACCGAGATGTCGAGGCCGCTCCCGCAGCCAGCTGCGGTGAAGTAGCTTTGTTGCTCACAGTCCGAGTAACTGAGTTCCTTGATATGTCTTTCGGTTGCGGAGGTATCTTGTGCCGCGTGGTGTCCAGATCCATAGTGTCGTCACCGTTCTCCTCTCCATCCTTCGGCGGAGAGTTCTGACTGCGAGAGAAGCCTAGTCCGGCCTTCGTACTGCTTGATATTCCCTCTAATCCGACCAGTGATCGTTTCTGTTGGGTGCCACTGGCCATTAGTGGTGCTAGGCTCGTGCCAGACCATAGATCTGCCACCTTGGCTTGTTCATTATCATCTTCGATGGACTCGTCACCCGTAACACGCTGTAGTGTTTCGTTCTGTTTCCTTTGAAGAGTGGCCATCCGAAGTCGACTCTTGGCTTGCTTGGACATTGGCGAGGTTGGAGGAGGTAGAGCTTTCGGGGGGGCCTGACGAGCTTGCTTGACCAGGCGTTTGTACTCAGCATGGTGAAGATGTGCTGTGTATGACTGCGCCACCGTCTGAAATTCATCCTCGACCATGATATAGGCGTCATCTCGATCGTAGCCTTCGTGCATTAGTCTGAATGCTGTTTAGCAGCGTTCTTCCGAGAGGAGGTAAGCCAACTTACTCGACAGACGGCGGTCTACGGACAGGCGATGAGGAAGGTGTCCTGACTATTCTTGTCAGCATCTCTTCACCAGTCCAGCGTCTTGGGAATACGTACGACTTGATTTTGGCGCAGCATTGACTTTAGGGGCACGACCACGGCGAGTCAATGACCCCTCCTCTTCAGAGTCGCTTCCCTTGCCTGAAAATGCTATTCTCTCTTGTTTCAGGCGAGGAGCTGTTGTCGCTCGTGGTTTCTTCGGCGGTGGCTCGCGTTCAAGGTTCCAGGGTAGAGTGCGGGCCATAATTCAGGATCGGAGTAGGTGACTCGGAAAGACTGTTTGGGTGAAGTTCAAGGTGGATTGGAGCGTTGTGGATGGTTCTTATCGAGAACTACTCTGCGCATGCTGTCTGTTGATTGCGACACGCCAATAGGGCAGTCAGGAGGTAGTTGCAGGTGAAGATGAGCAGTGGTTGTCGCAGCCAGAAAATGGTGCCCGTTTTGGAAGAAAGATGACGTGAGGGAAGGCGTTGCAGTCACGAATGCCCCACTTACCGCGAAATATCGTGTGCCAGTTGCAGACGGAGCATAGGCACAGAATCAGACGATAGTGGAGTCGAGAGCATGGTTAAAGGATTCGACATTTTTTTGTCTGCTTGGTTGCAATGGCTTTTGCTGCCTGGCGATTCATTTGCAAGGCCAGCTCAGGGTATCTATTTTGCAGTCTTCATGAGACGTTCGTAATTCATGTCGCAGCCGCGACTTCCATGCTCAACATGAGATGCAACCATTCTAATAATCCCACCTGGCACGTTTCATAGGCTTTGCAATGTCCAACGCGCCCTCCCAGCCCCCACGAGCCTCCAACGCCTTCGATGTATCCGGAAATGTTGGTGCAATCTCGGGGCTATACCTCGCCAGGCTTCTTGGAATTGCAACTCACGATCTTGACCTTGTCAGCCGTGAACTCCTGGCCTCCGTCGCTCTTAAATCTAACGTCCTTGACTAGGAAAGTCCACACATCGTCGCAGAAACGGTAGGTCTCCAGGTGACCCTGCGCAGGAATTAGTAGATTCAAGGCGGCTCGTTGTTCGGTGATGCCGACCTTGAATGTCAACCTCGATTTGACCTTCTCTGCGAGTGTCTCAGCGATAGCGCGATCGAAGTTGCTCAGGATCTTCATCGCGAGTTGAGGTTCGATTCGGCCATCGTTGATCAGGTCATCAATCGTATCGATGAGCGCATCGCCAATACTGCACAAGCCCCGTCAACGTCTAATTCATCTCCTCGTCGCACTGCGAATGAAAGGGAGGGTGTGGGATTCCAAGAAGGCGAACTAGAACAGATCTGCCTACCTGCTGCCGCGATACAACTCATAATATTGCTGAGCGGCCATTGCTGAGTCTCTCGAGGAGCCTGGGGTCGGCTACTCTGGAGCAACGGCTGGGATATCGGCGACAACAGATCGGTGAGGTGTAGTGAAGAAGTCCAAGTGTCGCAAAGAGTTGAAGTTGAAATATAGTCAGAAAAACAGAGGGTCGTGAGAGGGGCGCAGCCTAGGGCTGAAGATGTCGTGATTGGTGGAACAAAACATCCGTTTCAACGGCCTCTCAGGTACGAAGTGCAATATCACTACGTAGTGTCCTACTGCTATGAATGATTTTAGTAAAAGAAGGTGAAGTGAGCTGTCACTGAACTACTCATTTCACCTAATGTACCAAGTCCACCCAACCGTAAAGGGGCATAGTACAGCACTTTCAATACTGGCGGACAAGAATGAAGTCTTCAACATCCACAATATTGTCGCTTGCACGAAGAGGTTTCCAAACCCGCCAGGGGGTCGGTCAGCTACGGTTTACTTCTTCCAAAACCCAAAATGAGAATGAGAAGCCGCCACCGGATGAAGCAACAGCAAAGAAGACAGCGGAAAAGCTGAAGAAGACGAGCAAGTCCATGGCCGAACTTGACGAGGAGATGAAGCAAGCAATGGAGAATATGTCAGGCGAGGGTGGGGAGTACGGACTTGAGCTGGAAGGTGGAAAGCCCGTTTCGATGAAGCGAGGCGTCAAGGACAACATGTTCAGATACATCTGACCGGAACGCCAAATCGACCAATCGCCCGAGGCAGTGCCTTTTACGAAATCAAAGATTGTCCCCGGGGTATCATGCGGCTGCCACAAAATCAGGCTGAAATCTGCATAACGACTGCTTGCCATCACCAAAATGAAGTGCTGGACCCGTTGTACAGCTTGTTGATATCGCCGACCAGGTCAGCGACAGTGCTGCCGCCTGGACAGTCGTACCACTTCCCGCCGTCGCGAATACACCTGACATCGCCTGCGAGTCTGACTGTGCAACTCCTAGTGACATTGTACTCCTGGCTTCTCTCAATGCTTGCTCGTAGCAAGTCGATCCCTTCTCCTTCCTCACTGATGCACGAATTGAGCTTCTGGAAGTCGAGGCCATGCTCCATTGCACAGCTTTCGACCAGGTCTCGCTTGGGTATGTCTGGGTAGTCCGAGATCATACAGTTTGCATACCCAAGCCATAGCTTAACATCGGGATAGACTTTGGCTGCGCAGAGGAGAATGATGTTACCGAGGCATTCGCCGGGGCCATGCTTGCAGGAGACGTCGTCGGAGTCAGGATCGATGCTGCAGAGATGTCAGACAAATGTATCGTGAGATGTATGGCTGTAGTACCTTCCAATAAATGACATGGTGAAGTTCACTTTCTCCGAGACATTCACCATTGTTGGCACAATCAGTTCGCGCAAGCAATCTCGAGCATCTGGACATTTTGACATAACATGTATTTCCAAGGGAACTTTATCTTTTGTCCTTTCATGTTCAATAGGTTCGGTGGAGTTTACCGAGACGATTGGATCGCAGTGATGAGGGCGGACGATGGCCCAGCGATACAGGAGGAATATTGCCAGTAACGTGAGGAGGGATTTGAAAGCGCGCTTGAGAACAATAAGTCCTGGCTTTCGTCTGGTAATTCCGCATTTGACTACTCCCTCCAGCTCAACGTTCTGATGTGCAGGGAGGAAGGGCGCTTCTTCTTTCATGATTAAAGACTTGGAAGTGGTCGCCGAATAAGGGTTCATGACGGATGTCACTTTGAAAATCGAGTTCTGTTATCTGGCGGAGTGATCACTCAATACTTCGAATCGGTATGGGTTTGTCTCGTCGCAGGTCAAAATTGGGTGACGTGCTGTAGGTTTGCAGGACTTTCACCTGCTTGAATTCGGAGCAAAAGCAAGGGCATTCGGATCAGGCTGCCCGCATTCTGTGGGGATGCGTTGGAGCGAGGCTCCGGGGCAACTCCGTCCAGCTCTTCTTTGCTGCCTATGGACAGAACAATCAGAAATGGCCACTGATCAGACAGAAACACGGTTCAGGCTGCTCTTCACAGGTCGAAAACAAGGATTTTGAGTGCAACGTAGCCCGCGTTACCCCAGATCACTTTAACCTCATCGCTATTTGGCGTCAATTTAGGCAAAATGGAGGCTCAGAGCAGAAAACCAAGAAGTCGACAGATCCAAATTGGTCATGGCACTCTCCTTTCTCTCCGAGGAAGAGCCATTGGTGTAAGAAGCCATGTGGCAGATAGCCTGCAGATATCTACGATGCCCCCCAATTTTTCAAACGTGGGGTCGATTCCCAACCCTCATTCTATCTTGTGCAGAGGGAGGCCAATAATGGTCAGAGGAGGTAAGTTTGAACACGCCTTCTCGCCGGTTATGGGCGCTGAATGGAAGTGCAACCGCGTCTCGCGCCTAAACATGCCCTGAAACGTCTTCTCAGAAGGGTGCTGATTCGTACGCGAAAAAGGCTTGAGGCTGACTTTGCCCTTTTCCCTCCATCTACCCAGCGTAACATCCGACGCCAGCGTCACATCTGAACAACTGAGCATCACCCATAGACCTGTCTTTATGAGCATCGCGTTTCTGCCTCGCGCATGAAACTTCTCAAGGCCTCTACAGCCGTGCTACACTTTGTTCATCTCCAAACCCGATTTCTTCCTGCTGCCTGAAGCCCGAGTCTCGATAGCTCTCGTCCACTGGATCCGGGACGTCTTTTGCCTCCCTCCGATGCTGACTAGGGTGCCTTGCACGTGAGCATCGAGCACTTGCAATCCACTCCAAGCGAAGATCAACCCAACAACACCATCTGTCAAAATGTCGGAACTGGCTTCTGTCCAGTCGGCCAGCAATGAAAGCCCACCCCCGGACGACCTCGAACATGAACTAGATGCATTCGTTCGGCCCCTTCTGATTGACGATAATGTGGTTCACAGCCTGGCCTATCAGTTCTCCAAAGTTTATGAGGAGCTCGCCAATCGTTCCGATGAGCAGTTTCTACCTACGCCCGTCACAAAGCTGCCCACTGGACAGGAGACGGGTCAATTCCTGGCTATTGATGTCGGAGGTACCAACTTGCGAGTGGCTTTTATCGAGCTCTTAGGTGACACTGAGGAACTCCTCCCAGCTGCCAATGGAGTCGAACGATCACGTGAGACCATCAGAAATGCCCAGCGACCTCGAGTACGACGGACTTTGGAGAAGGCATGGCCTATTGGCGAGCATCTGAAAATGGACAAAACCGAAGATCTCTTTGCGTGGATTGGCGACTGCATAGCTGAGGTCGTGGGTGACCGATTGACCTCAGATTTGGGCAAGGTCGCTGTGCCAGAGGAACTTCCGATGGGCATCACTTTCAGCTTTCCAATGATGTAGGTTGCTGGTGTCCTCTACGTGTTCAATTGCTGACAAGACCAGTCAAACCGAGTTGTCGTCCGCAACACTGATGCCCATGGGCAAAGGCTTCACCATGAGTTCTGATCTTGACCTTGGCTCAACTCTGTTGCAAGGCTACGCCCGTCATACGCGCCGACAATCTCCCACAAGTTCATCTCCCAAAGCGAAGCGAAGAAAGTTGGGTCCATTGCCTCGCCTGAAGATTACAGCCATCACCAACGATACCATTGCGACATTCGCTTCTTTGGCCTACACGGTGAAGTCTCTGCCGAACTCGCGGGTTGTCGCTGGTGTCATTGTCGGCACTGGAGTCAATGCGACTATTCCCATGAAGTTCCCCAGCTTAGGCCAGGCCAAGGTCGATTCGATCAAAACGAACAAGCCTGACGCCACGGAAACCGTCGTCAACACTGAAATCACGATTGCTGGTGCTTGTGGACCTCTTCAAAGCATTACTACCCAGTGGGATCGTGAGCTTGACGAGAACTGTGCTCGACCAGGATTCCAGCCTCTGGAATACATGACTGGAGGAAGGTACATCGGCGAGCTGGTCCGCATCATTTTCTTCGACTACATGACGAGAGCACACAAACCTCCAGTGCCTGCAGCATCTCTGCCTGCAACGATCGTCCACAGCTACAGCTTCACCACGACGTTCGTGAGCGCCGTGGTTGCACGAGGCCGTTCGGATTCAGAATTGGCTGGCGAGTTGAAACGCCGTATTCCACCACCGGAGTCTTCGAACTGGGGTTGGTCGCCGCACTCGGCCGGAGCACTCCGTAAGATTGCACATCTTGTCCAGGTTCGATCTGCTGGACTCATCGCTGCCTCGACGGCTGGTCTTCTGGCCACCGTTGGCGAAATCACGCTTTCCGAGCCGGGCAGTCCTGCGTCTCTGCCCGAAGGCATGGCCATGACTGAAAGTAAGCCGCCATCACCCAAGTCAGTCCTGCCACCACTTCAACGGGATGCGAGGGACGGTCTTTCACCAGCCCCAGGAGCCAGTGCATGGAAGGCCGGACCCGAAGAGTTGGTTATTGCCTACACTGGCGGCATCATCCAGCACTACCCCAACTTCAAAGAACAATGCCAGCGCTTCATCGACCGCTTGATCATGAGGGCAGGTGTTCAAGACGGCGGCAAGAGCGTCTTCTTGCGGGAAGCTCGTGACGGAGGCATTATTGGTGCCGGAGTTCTAGCGGGCATGGAAACCCTGGAACGGAATTCGTCATATCGGGGCTAAATCTTGTGCTGGGCGTACGCGAGAGAGCTATCTCGGTATCGGCACTCGAGACGTCTGGGGCGCAGTGCACTGCAGTACCTGGAAATGTTCCTGTATATCTGCTTCAGGCTGTTGACAAGAGGGGTATAAGTTTTGAGACTCTGCGACAACGCACGACGCAAGACCAACCCCCTGCGTCGGAAACTTTATGCCGATGTTGCTCGCCTGCAAGAGCTTGATGATCATGGGAGTGAGGGGGATTTCTCACTTTTGACACGGAACTGCAACCGTTTGATGCGGAGTTGCAGCGCCGCTCACACGACTGCAGTTGACGAGCGCCATGGTTGGTGGGCAAGTCGTTGCGAAGCGAAGCCCAACCCCATGAGTTTTAGCCGAAGGATCTGAGGAACAGCCTAGCGTCAGGGGCCCCGCACTGAAACCTAGGGCTAAACCGGAGCAGGCGCAACTACCGACTCCCATGAGTTTGGGTCCGCGACACCCACTGAAGCTTCTGTTGAGCAGGAGGACACTTCATATAGACATCGTCCCTCTATCGTGAACTAACGGAGAGAAACAGGGCAATAGGCAGATTGGTATTGATCGATGAAACGGGTAAGACAAATAATCACTGGGTCACTTGATGATCAAACCGGAGGTCATCAGATGAATCATGGATGGCCTGTTTTGAAACCAGGCTCCTCCTCGTGGCGATTGTTAAGCTCTCCTCCTGAACCTGCGGTCAAAGCGGCAACGTCACATAAACGATCGAATCAAAACTTTGAGTTGGGCCAGAACCCTGCCGGGGATTTAGGCGTCTCTGCCGAAGTGCACCCATGCTGGTGCACCGTGCTCAATGAATTGTTCAAGCACATACTTGTCCACCGTTGCTGCGGTTGAGGTCAAAATATCTCAAGAATCTCCCGACTCAATCCGCTTGGCTGTGCGACTGGACTTTGACGCTGTACGAGGGAGTCGAGAAACGTCAATAATGCCACGTCTGAGACTGAAACTCGTGAAGAACAGCTGTCAGGCAGGAGGCAGAAGAAACTCGTTGAGTCGAGACCATGTGCCCGCAAGTCATTGCCGTTCGAACGAGAGTTGAGCCTAAAGAAGCACGCAGTACGGAGTACGGAGTTGAGTTTTCCTTTGGGTTTTGCAGTCTGGGGAGGCTGTTGTTCACTCCACGAGCATGCCTCGTAAGCTCTCGCATTAAACCGAGAACGGGCCTCTGGACCGAAAAAATGGCGTGAACTGAAAGCCCATGGGCCACTGACAACCCGCCCTGACAATGACACCCCGGTCATAAACTGGGGAATTCCAAAATTCCACAGGAGCATGGGCTGGAACCGGGCTACCGAAAATTATGGCGTCTTTCTGAGCCTCCGGCTGGAGGGGCGCTCTCGCATGGTGCCCGGTGGTCTTTCGCCCTCGTCCAAAAGATGAGCGATGTGCAGCGAAGGGTCAAAGCCCTCCACAACTCACCCGCATTTCGTTGTTCATTGTTCTGATCCTCACACCATCTGTGCCCTCTATACACGCTTCCAATAGCGATATTCGATCTCTTTGTTTGATTGAGAGTTCCTTCGAATCTTGATCTCTGTCCCTTTTAAGCTCACCCGCCGATTGACCCGACTATTCGCTCATCGCTGTCACGATCGCCGACATCCCGCCGGCACATTAGCCGCAAGCTCGTTGCGCATCTTCCGATCCCACTCCTGCTGTTTCGACCGACTGCACGCCGCATACTTGTGCATGGTCGTGCGCAGGGTTTCAACAGAGCATTGCTCTTGATGGGCGCTATAAATCTATCACCCACCTGACCGTCGCGCACCCGTCGCTGTATACAAAAAAGGGCTGAAGATGAGCCCGATTCCTGCGATTGAACATGTCTTCCATACCTTGATGGGGCGTGATGGCACCACGCCTGATAATCCAGCAGACAGACCCAGTGACCCTAATGGGCTCGTCCTGGAAGCTTGGGGTGAGTTCGACTCCTCTGCAATTGGTGGGGAAATTGTGTCAGGGAGCATCCGACTGACATGACACTTCCGGCCACAGCTCAAGGATATATGGTTGGGTCCCTTATCATCATGTCTTGCATCACGTTGGCAAACATGCGAAGAGGAGTTCTACTGCACAAGTTGATTCTGCTCGAGGTATGTGTGTCCTTAGCCTCGAGGTTTCTACCATTACTGACGCTCCGGTTTCATGATAGCTCGTCCTTGGTTACTGGCAAGGATTTTTTATACTATTCAAACCTCCCGTGTACGCCTGGTGGCTCTCAGTAGCTGCAATCCCCCTCAATACTTCCTGGTGGCTGCACAATGTAATTGCCTGGATGAAGCTCCGACCATTCCTGAATAGGACGGGCAGTCGACTTTTCATCGGCACCGTTATTCTGGTCATCCCGTACTGGATCGTGGAGATATACGCCAACTTCACCTACTTTCACAACGTTAACAAGATCTTTCTCAAGACACGGCCATGGGAAGCGCTTTGTCGAGATCCTTGGTGGATATTGGCTGCTTGCCTGTTGATGTACAACATCAAGACCAAGTACGATCTCTCACTCAGTCAGATTATCCGCATATCGCCTCGATTCGCAGTCATGCTGGGCGCCATGGTACTCAGTATCTGCTTTATTATACTGGATGTACTGTCCGTCACCTCCGCACTCAAATCTGCACTCCCCGTCGGCATTAACCCATTCTGGAAGCTGTCCTTTGTCTTCAAATGCTTGACTGACTCGGTTGTCTTGGACGATTTTAAGACAGCACTGGACCGATTGAGAGCATTCAAGATGAGCAGGCTTGGCAGTTTCGCCATGGACGCGGCTGATTCACGGAGTAAGAAGCACAGGGACGCAATCGGGAAAGCCAATAATTGGAGCAGTCCGCCGCCTGTGATTGCAGACAAACCGCAGCCTGTTTCAGCTCTACCAGATATGCCCAGTCCAGACGGAGAATTAATCAAGCCAAAGTGGGAGGACTTGAAACCTGGACGCTCGGATCACGTGGAGGATCATGATTCAACGATTGTTGTCCGCAATGGTTCACGAGACCGCGATCCAGAGGAGAATCCATTTGACACGATCGACGCGGTCGATTACGTGGATCCTCAGCGCGAGGCAAGCGATACTCAGAGGCTGAAAGCCCAGACTAGTTGGTTTCACAGGCGGTCGTCCGAAAGCACATCGGATCCTGATGTCGAATATGCCATGGCCGTCAGGGAGATGACCAATGATTCGATGGACCCACGCAGCAATAAGAGCAAAGGTATCGGAGTTGCAAAGTGATAGAGTATGGATCGACTTCCCATCATCCGGAGCACTGGCCGCGGTTCTACCACACACACGGGGCCCAACGACAGCTGCCAAAAGTGCAGCTGGGTCTGGCCGGTTGAGGTCCTCTGTGCATCTCCTGGGCGTCCAGGTTGTGGCACTTGAATTCAGAAACTTCGACCATAGCAGTACGGAAACTGCTTTTGAGCTACTTTGTGACGATGCCGACTCACTGCTGGGAGACAAATCAACCGCAGCGCGACACATCGCTGTTACACGCCACGGTCATAAAATCATTCAAGACCGCCACGAGTTGCTGTTCAAAAAGGATGAGAGAAGCGAAAGCGTGGAGACTAGTGAGCAAGGATTCTCGGGAGGCACTTGCAAGGATGAGCGAACGGTACCGGGGTGCTCAGATGAAGGCATGGAGAATCTTCAGTGATCTCCAGAAAATGAGCCACGAAGGATGAATATTGAGCACAGGTCTCCCAGGTGTTTGAGTAAGATGATACCCCTTTATGGTTACGCTTGATTGAATGATTTCGGCGGAAGTACAGTCGCGGGTCTGAAAATAGGAATAGCTTACATCTAGCTGTCAATTATGATTCTACATCCACCATGGATGAATCTGTCTTCGCTCGAGCAGGTGTTCGAGAAAATGCCAGGATGCTCAGGGGAATAGCACGCAACGGGCATGGTTGACTGGCGGGGATGTTCAAGTTGAGGCAAGGCTCGATTGGTGCTTGGCGACTTGAACTTTAACGCGTGCCTGCCCGTGGCTCGCCTGCGCGCCGTTTATCCCCAATCCAATTCGGTATCTGCAAATCATCAACGCTGCGTTGTTTCGCTTCTTCCACTTCCAACTTTCTTCCCATTCCCTTTCATATCATCCCACGAACACCTGTTCCTGTCAGCATTGCGCCGGCGTTGGAGGAGACTGACATGCTGGCAAATGTCTTACTCGTCGGCCTCACCACTTCCTTTGAATGACAGAGTCCCTCCACATGGACGTCCTTCCGCCTAGCACTCTTAACGGGGATTCCACTCCTGCGACTCTGTTGGAGCCTGTGGATCCCCTCGACGTCCTCCACCACATTGCCAGTCTGATCGAAACGACACTAGGTGCCGCAAGAAGAGAACTGGAAGCCGTGGGCAGTCTACTGTCCAAAGCCAGTCATGCCGAATCTCTGTCGACTTGTGCCCGCTTCGCGGTTGATCCCCACATCACGCTGTATGCGCAGAAGGATCTTCGGGAAGAGCTGGTTAATGGCCACCATGACACTCCAAGTCCGTCCGTGAATCGAGTCGCTTGCTACAACGCTGACGGGTTGACAGAGATTGAGCACTTGTACACAATATCGTCCGAACTGAGTCCAGCCCCAACGACTGTTGCCACGATCGCCTTCCTGAAATTGTCCGGCCCGCTCGATGGGCGAAAGAAAGTTGCCAGCCAGATTCAAGTCTTTAATTTGCCCGGCTCTTACAATATCAGCGCCGAAGCGAACGCCTCCGGCGATGCCATCTCTCCCTATGAGGTCGTCTACTCGCTCCTACACAATGTCCTCAGTCCTTACTTCGAGGCCTATACTCGCCAGCAGAGCTCGACGCGCAATTGGTATGATCCCCAGGCAAAAGGAGGCATTCCTGGTGCAAAGAGAAGAATCGCCGAGTTGGAAATGAGTTTGCTTCATCTGCAACAGAACACAGATATTCCCTTAATACACCTCCCGGCTCACGAAGTGGTCATGGATGCCATACGTGAGGCCGAAGCCCAAGGAACGTCGCCCTCAGTCCAACTAATACCTAATCATATCTTGGACAACACAACCGTTCTCAACAGTATCCAGAATCACGTCAACGCGTGGATCAAGTCAATACAGAACATCACAAAATTCACGAAGGACACCAAGGATGCAGCGCCTACCCAGGCCTCGGCGGCACAGGAGATCAATTTCTGGTTATCTATGGAGACTGCTCTGAATAAGCTGGTGGAAGAAATGAGCCTGGATCACGTTCGTCTAACCCTGGACATTCTAAAGAAGGCCAAGCGGCAACAAGCTGTCGTGAGCTTTGAGACTGACACGGGTTTGAGAGACTCACTCGATGTCGTTCGAAACCACAATACCCTGATGCGCGACTTCCCGCTTGACGAGTTATCCGCCAGTACCTCACTGCAAAAGTTGGCCGAGGCGCTGGTGCTGATTTTCAACCATCTGAACAAGAAGTGGAGGGTCTGCAATTATCCCATTCGGCGCGCATTGAGACTGGTGGAAGGTATTTCGGAAGACTTGAATACACAAGTGCTTCGTCTGCTCCAAGGCCGGACGGTCATGTCCCTCAGCTGGGACGATTTCAATGAATTGATGGACTCGGTCAATTTGGTGTGGGAGACTTGGGACGACCAGATGAAAAGCTTCACTGCGGTGGCACGGGAGATCACCCGACGCAAGAACGCGGAGTTTGTGCCCGTGAAAATTGTGCCTCGACACGCCCAGACCCAGGAGCGCTTACGATACGTCTATCGATTTCGAAACGACCACGAACAGCTACGGAAAACGATCGTCAATGTCCTTGGTCCCAAGGCGACCGCGAATGATCTAGCACAACCTTCGGACGACGGTGGTACCGCAGTTATCGAGGAATTGGGCGATGTCGACGCTGTTGAAGAAGTTGCCGCAGCTTATGAAATTGTTCGGCATGTCGATATTCTCGACGTATCGCCCAAAGGTACTGAACTTTGGGTGCAGGCCGAGATGCAGTACACCGAACGGACATCGCGTGTTGAGGACTCCATTATCACGAGGCTAAGAGATCGCCTGGGAAGAGCAAAGACGGCCAATGAGATGTTTCGCGTCTTCGAAAAGTTCAACGCCTTGCTCGTCAGACAGAAGGTTCGAGGCGCCATCGGCGCATATCAGACTCAGCTACTGGAGAACGTCAAGACCGCGATAGCTGCTCTCCACGAACGATTCAAGCAGCAGTATGGTGGCTCAGAAGCGCAGATGATGGCTCAGCTTCGCGACATTCCTCCTGTAGCAGGTGCAATCTTGTGGGTTCGCCAAATCGAGGCCCAACTAGAGAACTACATGTCTAAAGTCCAAGCCGTCCTGGGAGAAGAGTGGATGCTACATACCGAAGGAGAGAAGCTACAAGCCGAGAGTCAGATGTTCCGAAAGAAATTGACGACTCGGGACATCTATGAAGCCTGGCTTCGTGATATCCAGGCTCGAGACATCTCCGTCGCCGGCCGACTTTTCACCATCTCGAGGAGTCGCGCTACCAATGGAGCAATGGAACTTATCGTCAACTTCGACAATCATGCCATTTCCCTGTTCAAGGAGGTCCGAAACCTCAGCTGGCTTAACTATCAGATCCCGCATAGAATAGCAACAACCGCCAAACAAGCTCAGCGTGTGTATCCTTACGCTCTCAGTCTCATGGAGAGTGTCGCCGGATACTTTGCAGCGATCCGCGCAATTCAGGAAATGCCCAACATGGCCCCGCTCATGGCAGGTTATGAGAAAGAGGTACAAAGCCTCTTTGGTACTGGCATCAAACTGCGATGGGACTCTTTCATCCATTCATATGAACTGCATATCAAAGGGAAGGCCTCATCTAACGATTCGGCACATGTGCAGTATGTTCGCGATTTGGCGGCAGCTGTCACTACTCTCCAAAACAAGACTGGCACGATACGCAATCTCGACCAGACCATCCAGCTGGCGATCTCAGAGATGAAGACCTGTTCATACAAGACCAAAACCTTCCAGGCTCAAGTGCACATCATTCAGAATGCCGTGGACAAAATGAACCTCGAAAGCTACTCCAATCTCTCGACCTGGGTCGCTCAGCTGAATCTTCAACTGGAGCAGATCTTTGAGGATCGTTTAAGGGCCGCCTTGAAACACTGGACCACCTCTTTCAATTCCACGGGATCGCAATACTCGCCTTCAGAAGAAATCGCCTACGAGGTTCAGTTCCCTCAGACTCATATCGAGATCATGATGAACAACCAGACTGTGTTTGTTGACCCTCCCTTGAACTTCGTTCGAGCTTCTTGGGTGCACCACCTCGAAGACTGGCTAGATATCTTATGTCACTTGCCACAGATCAGAGCTTCCCGCTATCAAGTAACCGCAGATTTGGGCTCATCGCAAGCACTTCCGACCTTCAGTGATCTCCCAATGCGCAACGTGGAGTCTCTTCAATCCGCATATGGCGCCATCGACGCCAGACTTGAGGACATGGCTGTTTATCTGGAGGAGTGGTATACTTACCAGAACCTGTGGGATCTTCGCAGTGAACAATTGCACGAGCAACTTGGAGATGACCTCGCTCAATGGCATCAGTTGCTCCAGGAGGTCCGTCATGCACGCTCGACCTTTGACACTTCGGAAGGACGCAAGACCTTTGGCAGTGTTGTCTTCGATTATGAGCAGGTCCAGTCGAAGATCACACAGAAATACGATCAGTGGCAGTATGAAATCACGAGCAAGTTTGGCGGTATCCTCGGCAACCGTATGGCAGAGGTCTATTCGGAGATGAGGCGATCTCGCTTAGAGCTGGAAAATCAATCTCTCGAAGCATCTTCGACCGCGCAAGCCGTCGCATTCATTACAACCGTCCAAGAATGTCGAAGAAACGCAGGGCTTTGGGGTCCAGAAGTCGAGATCTTCCGACAGGGTCAGACTACACTCTCCCGGCAGCGCTACAATTTCGCGAGTGACTGGCTCTCTGCGAATCAAGTGAGTGACGAATGGGACGCTTTTGAGGAGATCCTAAAGCGCAAGAGTAAGATTGTGGAAGACCAGACGGACGCTCTGCGTGCCAACATCATTGCTGAGGATCGCGTCATCAGTGGCCGAATCTCAGATGTCGTTGCTCAATGGACTGAGGAGAAACCGGTGTCGGGCACAATACCGCCTGCGGAGGCTGCCGAGCTTCTGCGGACATACGAAGCGCGAATGCAGAAACTACAAGGCGAAGCGGATACCGTCTCAAGAGCAAAAGAAGCACTCGCCTTGCCGTTGACACGGGACAATGCGTTAGCTGCAGCACTGGAAGAAGTGAATGACTTCAAATCTGTCTGGACTGCACTGTCCACGATATGGCAGAGCATCAACGAACTGCGCGATTCGCTGTGGACCAGCCTCCAGCCCCGGAAACTGCGACAGTCACTTGATGGCCTGGTGAAGCTGACAAAGGAGATGCCCAGCCGGATGCGACAGTATGCCGCTTTTGAGCATGTCCAGAATGTACTTCGTCAATTGATCAAGGCAAATCTGCTGCTGACTGACCTGAAGTCTGACGCAATCCGAGAAAGACACTGGTTGAAGATTTACAAGGCTCTGCGGCCTCACAAGCGGTATTCTGAGGTCTCAATGACTCTGGGGGACGTCTGGGACCTACAACCTGTCACCAGTGAGTCTATTATCCGCGACATCATTGTCCAGGCAAGAGGAGAACTGGCGCTCGAAGAATTCGTCAGACAGGTGCGCGAAACATGGCAAAGTTACCCGCTCGACCTTGTTAACTACCAGAACAAATGTCGCCTGATTCGAGGCTGGGATGACCTTTTCTCCAAGTGCAGCGAAAATTTGAATTCTCTCCAAGCTATGCGGCATTCTCCCTACTACAAAGAGTTCGAGGAAGAGGCTTCTTCCTGGGAAGACAAATTGAACCGAGTCCATGTGCTCTTCGATGTCTGGATCGATGTTCAGAGACAATGGGTCTACCTGGAAGGCGTCTTTACCGGCAATAACGATATCAAGCATCTCCTGCCTACAGAGTCTAGCAGATTCTCGAACATCAACACCGAGTTTTCCGCAGTCATGAAGAAGGTCTACAAATCACCGTTTGTCATGGATGTCCTGTCAATACCCGGCGTGCAAAAGTCGCTTGAGCGTCTCGCTGAGCTCTTGAGTAAGATCCAAAAGGCGCTGGGCGAGTATCTTGAGCGCGAACGTGTCTCATTTCCACGCTTTTACTTCGTTGGGGATGAAGATTTGCTCGAAATCATCGGCAACAGCAACGACAGTACTCGTGTCGCGAAGCACTTCAAGAAGATGTTTGCTGGAATCTCTGGTGCTGAAGTCAGCGAGGATAGTACAATCACAGCGGTCACGTCGAAGGAAGGCGAGGTGGTCATGCTCAAGAAAGAGGTCTCTCTGGTCAAGCTCCCTAAAATCAATGATTGGCTTACCGCACTCGACACCAGCGTCAAGCAGACCTTGGCAGAGTTGCTTACAGAGGCGGTCGCTGAGTTTAGGCCTCTGTTTACCGCCGAGGATCTCGATGTCGAACACTTTCAGGACTACATGAGGAAATTCCCTGCACAGATCATGATTCTTGGGGTCCAAGTCGTTTGGACTGATCTAGTCCAAGAAGCGCTCGAAGCCGAGGACAAAGGTCTTTCGAAACTTCACGTGTTTGAAATGAGGTTGCTCAATCTGCTGGCCGAAAGTGTTCTGCAAGACTTGCCCGCTTTGACTCGGAAGAAGTGCGAGCATCTCATCACCGAGGCCGTGCATCAGCGGGACGCCATTGCGAAACTCATCAAGGCAGAAGCCAACACGCCTGGACATTACCTGTGGATTCTGCAAATGCGCTATGTCTATGACCCTGCTGCCGACCTGATGAGTCGTCTACACATTCAGATGGCGAACGCTGACCTCGAATACGGCTACGAATACCTCGGAGTGCCAGATCGACTGGTCCGGACACCACTCACTGATCGCTGCTTCTTGACTTTGACACAAGCTCTCTGCCAACGACTGGGCGGCTCTCCATATGGCCCGGCAGGAACAGGAAAGACGGAATCGGTCAAGGCTCTGGGACTGCAACTAGGGCGCTTCACTTTGGTCTTCTGCTGTGACGACACATTCGACTTCCAATCTATGGGTCGCATCTTCCTTGGCCTGTGTCAAGTAGGAGCATGGGGATGCTTTGATGAGTTCAATCGACTTGAGGAACGAATACTTTCCGCTGTCTCGCAACAGATTCAGAACATCCAAATCGGACTCAAACACAGCACCAATGAGCAGAAAGCACAAATCGAACTGGTTGGCCGCCGCTTCAAGGTCAACCTGAATACTGGCTTATTCATCACAATGAATCCTGGCTATGCCGGTCGTTCCAATCTCCCGGACAACCTCAAGAAGCTTTTCAGAAGCGTTGCTATGTCCAAGCCAGACAAGGAGTTGATTGCTGAGGTTATGCTCTTCTCGCAGGGTTTCAAGCAAGCGAAGGAGATCTCACACCAAGTCGTCCCTTTCTTCGACCACTGTGCTAAGAGACTTTCAAAGCAGCCGCACTACGATTTCGGGCTACGAGCACTGAAGAGTGTCCTGATTAGTTCTGGCGGCCTCAAGAGGATTCGGATGCAGACATCTGAAGACAAGCATGATGACGAAAACAGCTTTGAGCCACAGATCATCGTACAGAGCATCCGCGAAACAGTATCTCCAAAACTGATTAAACAAGATGTGGAGACACTAGTTGAAGTGCAAGCCGAAGACTTCGCCGGTATTGAGTATGTGCCTGCTGATATGACAAAGCTTACCGATGCTATCAAGGAAGTTATGCAGGAACGACACCTCACGGAAAGCGAGGCTTGGATGACGAAAATCCTCCAGCTCTACCAGATTCAGAATATTCATCACGGTGTCATGATGGTTGGGCAGTCGGCTTCCGGCAAATCTTCAATCTGGCGAGTGCTGCTTCAAGCGTTGCAAAAGGTGGAGGGTGTCGAGGGTGTCTGTCATGTGATCGATCCGAAAGTCATGTCAAAAGAAGCTTTGTATGGTAGCCTGGACAGTACAACTCGAGAATGGACGGATGGTCTGTTCACCGCCACCCTTCGAAAGATCGTTGACAATCTGCGCGGAGAGGAGAGCAAGCGGCACTGGATCGTGTTCGATGGTGATGTCGATCCAGAGTGGGTGGAAAACTTGAACAGTGTGCTCGACGACAACAAGCTGCTCACTTTACCCAATGGTGAACGACTCAATTTGCCGTCGAATGTCCGAATCATGTTCGAAGTCGAAAGCCTGAAGTATGCCACGCTTGCCACCGTCAGTCGTTGTGGTATGGTCTGGTTTTCGGATGATACGGTCACCGCTTCTCTTATGATCGACCATAATCTCCAGAAGCTTGCGGATCGTACGTTCGAGGACCTCGACGATGAGATCAAAGCAGCTGGTCTCAATGCCAAGGCCGGAGAAACACAGCGTCATGTGGTTGAGACACTGAGAGGACTGATTGAGCGAGACGATTTCTTACTGAAAGCTCTGTCGACAGCAAGAAAATACAAGCACATCATGGAGTTCACGACTGCCAGAGCCCTCGACAGCTTATTCAGCCTTTTGGCGAAAAGCTGCCGTACTATACTCGAGTACAACTTGAATCATCCCGAGTTCCCTCTGGAGCTGGAACAAACGGAAGCATTCATTTCAAAGAAGCTTTTGCTCGCAATTGTGTGGAGTCTTGTTGGCGATGCGTCCTTGGGTATCAGGAAGGAGTTCGGTGATTTCCTTTCAACGATGACCAATATCGAACTACCGGGTCTCGACAGCACTGCTTCCCTGATCGACTACGACGTGACTTCTCCCCACGCACAATGGGTGCCATGGCAGTCTCAAGTTCCTACGATTGACTTGAACACCCATTCTGTCACACAGACCGATGTGATCATCCCTACCATCGACACCGTCCGCCATGAAGATGTCTTATATTCATGGTTGGCAGAGCATAAACCTCTTATGCTATGTGGTCCACCAGGTTCTGGTAAAACGATGACTCTTTTCAGTGCACTTCGGAAACTCCCTGATATGGAGGTTGTTGGCCTCAACTTTTCCAGCGCCACCCAACCAGAGCTGATCATCAAAACATTTGAACAATACTGCGAGTACAAGAAGACCTTGAGTGGATTGGTCCTGTCCCCTACACAACTTGGCCGATGGTTGGTTATCTTCTGCGATGAGATCAATCTTCCCGCACCCGACACATACGGCACGCAACGAGCTATCAGCTTTTTGCGGCAGCTTGTGGAACAGAACGGCTTCTGGCGCACATCCGACAGAGCTTGGGTAAGCCTAGAGCGTATCCAATTCGTTGGTGCTTGCAACCCGCCGGAAGATGTGGGTCGTCATCCTATGGGCGACCGATTTTTGAGACATGCACCTGTGGTTATGGTCGATTACCCCGGTGAAGTTTCCTTGAGCCAGATCTATGGCACCTTCAACAACGCGGTCCTCAAGGTCATCCCCTCTCTACGGGGATTCGCAGACGCCCTAACTCACGCGATGGTCGACTTCTATCTCAAGTCTCAAGCTAGGTTTACGCCTGACATCCAGCCACATTATGTCTACTCGCCCAGAGAGTTGACTCGATGGGTCCGTGGCATCTACGAGGCGATCGCACCGCTAGAACACCTCTCACTGGAAGGTCTGATCCGCATCTGGGCACATGAAGCACTTCGATTGTTTCAGGATCGACTCGTCGAACAGGAGGAGCGTGCTTGGACATCTGGTATGGTCCGAGAGACTGCTCTGGAACATTTCCCCACTGCCGACATAGATCAAGCTCTTCAAGGGCCAATCTTGTTCTCGAATTGGCTGTCCAAGAACTACGTGTCCGTCGAGCAAGAAAACCTCCGCGAATTCGTCAAGGCCCGCCTGAAGACGTTCTGCGAGGAAGAAGTCGATGTCCCACTCGTGCTGTTCAACGATGTCCTAGAGCACGCGCTGCGCATTGACAGAGTGTTTCGACAACCTCAAGGCCATCTCATCTTGATTGGCACCAGCGGTAGCGGCAAGACGACCTTGTCACGCTTCGTTGCCTGGATGAATGGCTTGAGCATATTCCAGATTAAAGTTCATGGTCGATACTCTGCTGAGGACTTCGATGACGATCTAAGAACGGTACTTAAAGCGTGCGGAACTCGCGGTCAGAAGATCTGCTTTATCATGGACGAGTCCAACGTGCTGGATTCCGGCTTCCTTGAGCGAATGAATACCCTCCTCGCCAATGGAGAAGTCCCTGGGTTGTTTGAAGGAGACGAGTATTCCACATTGATGACCGCCTGCAAGGAAGGTGCTCAACGACAAAACCTCATGCTGGATTCGCAGGAAGAGCTCTACAAATGGTTCACGCAGCAAATCGTGCGCAACCTTCATGTCGTCTTCACTATGAATCCTCCTCAAGAGGGTCTGTCATCAAAGGCGGCGACCAGTCCAGCACTCTTCAACCGTTGTGTACTGAATTGGATGGGAGACTGGTCAGACCAAGCTCTCTTCCAAGTCGGGTATGAACTCACCCAATCAATTGACCTGGACAAGCCGAACTTCACCGCCCCTGATAGCATCCCTATTGCATACAAGGATCTTGCTCTGCCAGCATCACATCGCGATACGATCGTCAATGCGATGGTGCACATCCATTACTCTGTACAGAAGACCAATGATCGTCTCGAGCGACAACAGGGTGTCGTTACTTACCTAACACCCAGACATTACCTGGACTTCGTCACACAATTCAGCAAGCTCTTCAGAGAAAAGCGCGAAGACCTCGAGGAACAACAACGACATCTCAACGTTGGTCTCGAGAAACTTCGAGATACCGTCGACAAAGTGCGTGATCTGAGAGCAAGTCTCGCCCAGAAAAAGCAACAGTTAGAACAAAAAGACGCCGAGGCAAACGAGAAACTGCAACGCATGGTAGCCGATCAGCGGACTGCAGAATCCCAGAAGTCTACTTCTCTCGAGATTCAAACTGAATTGGAGAAGCAAGAGAAGGAAATCGCTAGCCGCAAAGAAATCGTGCTAGGCGATCTAGCCAAAGCCGAACCGGCCGTGATCGAAGCACAACGCAGTGTCAGCAATATCAAGAGACAACATCTCACTGAAGTTCGATCTATGGCCAACCCGCCATCTGGTGTCAAGCTAGCTCTTGAGTCGGTGTGCACGTTACTTGGCCACAAGGTTGACAATTGGAAGAGTATACAAGGTGTGGTTCGAAAGGACGATTTCATTGCCAATATTGTCAACTACAACAATGAAAAAGACATGACACCCAGTCTTCGACAAAAGATGCGCCACGAGTTCTTGTCCAACGACGACTTCACATTTGAGAAAGTCTTCCGAGCAAGCAAAGCTTGTGGCCCGCTGGTACAGTGGGTTGAAGCACAAGTCAACTACTCCGAGATCCTGGACCGAGTTGGGCCTCTACGAGCCGAAGTGGAGCAGCTTGAGGACAAGGCCCTACAGACCAAAGCAGAGGCGAAAGCGATCGAAAATACAATCTTTAAGCTTGAAGAGAGCATTGCCACGTACAAGACGGAATATGCATCTCTGATTAGCGAAACGCAGGCGATCAAGGGCGAGATGGCCCGAGTTCAGACCAAAGTTGATCGAAGTCTTCGACTATTGGACAGTCTTTCGTCCGAACGAGTTCGATGGGATACCGCCAGCAAGTCCTTCGAGACACAAATCCAGACCCTCGTTGGAGATGTGGTCATTGCGTCCGCTTTCCTCGCATATGGAGGCTTGTACGATCAACAATTCAGAAAATCCATGGTCGATGACTGGCTGCACCATATGTCACTGTCTGGTATCTCTTGCAAGAGCGACGGATCAGTCCTCGGGTATCTGTCGTCGGCTGACGAACGCCTCGAATGGCAACGCCACTCTCTCCCAGCGGACGACTTGTGCATGGAAAACGCCATCATGCTCAAACGCTTCAATCGATACCCACTGATCATCGACCCACCAGGCAGAGTAACAGAGTTCCTGAAACAAGAGCACCAAGGTCGGAAGTTGACTGTTACAAGCTTCCTGGACGATGCCTTTACTAAGCAGCTTGAAAGTGCATTGCGTTTCGGCAACCCAATCCTGATCCAGGACGCTGAATATCTGGATCCCATCCTGACGCATGTGCTCAACAAGGAATATCAGAAGACTGGTGGACGAGTTCTCATCCAGCTTGGCAAGCAAGAGATTGACTTCTCAGAGCACTTCCAGCTGTATCTCTCAACCCGAAACCCATCGGCAGCTTTCGCGCCAGACGTCTGCAGCAGGACGACGTTTATCAACTTCACGGTCACACGGAGTAGCTTACAAACACAATCTCTGAACGATGTACTCAAGGCAGAGCGACCGGATGTCGACAAGAGACGCACTAACTTGGTCAAGATGCAAGGCGAGTTCGATACAAATCTCCGACAACTGGAAAAGAGGCTATTGCAAGCTCTCAACGAGTCCCGCGGTAACATCCTTGACGATGACAACGTCATTCAGACACTGGAGACGTTAAAGAAGGAAGCGGCCGTCATCACCAAGAAGGTCGCCGAAACTGAGGGAGTCATGGCCGAGGTCGAGCGCATCACACAAGGTTACAGCCGCATCGCAAACGCTTGCAGCTCTATCTTTGCCCTGCTAGAGCAGCTACACCATCTCAACCATGGCTATCGCTTCTCTTTGCAATACTTCATTGACATCTTCAACTCGGTGCTGCACCACAATCCTCATCTCATGAACAAGACCAACCATGAAGAACGTGGCGAGATCATTCTGAAGGACATTTTCGTCGAAACTTATCGTCGCACGTCTTTGTCACTGCTGCAAAAAGACCGAATCACTCTTGCAATGCTTCTTGTCAGAGCGACTCCGTATGAGTACGATCGATCTGCCATGGATCTGATCCTGGAGGACCGACCACAATCTCGAGGTGCAGTGCCTTCTGGCAATGGTGATGACAATGTCCTATCAGCTGTCAAGCGTATCCCGCTGTTCCGTCGAGACAATATCGACACGTCAGGCAAGGCCTGGACAGACTTCCTCTCGGCAGAGCGTGCAGAGCACTATATTCCAACAATTTGGGAGATTTCAGACAATACCGTTGACCAGAACCTGTACCAGCTGTTACTTATCAAGCTCGTGCGACCTGATCGATTCCTGCCTACCGCTCAAGCACTCGTCGCCAGTGTCTTCGGGCCGGAGATATTTCAAGGCACTGATGACTTGGCAGCGATTGTCAAGCAGGTCACTTCGTCGATACCGATTGCCCTATGCTCCAATCCCGGCTTCGATGCAAGTTACAAGGTCGATGCGCTGGTCGAGAAGCAGAATGCAGCATGTGCCAACGTTGCCATGGGATCTGAAGAAGGCGTTGCCAGCGCTGACAAAGCCATGACGAGCGCGGCAGCAAGTGGCACTTGGGTGTTGATCAAGAACGTCCATCTTGCACCTCAATGGCTGCAAAGTCTGGAGAAGCGGCTTTCGGCACTCAAACCGCATCCTGATTTCCGGTTGTTCCTGTCGATGGAGACCAGCCCGAAGATTCCTGTCAACTTGCTTCAGGCTTCGAGGACCCTTGTATACGAACAACCCGCTGGTCTAAGAGCTAACATGAAAGACACGTTGACGGTGCTGTCAGACCGAGGCACTCGCACTCCTGTTGAGAAGGGCAGACTCTATCTCCTTCTCTGCTTCCTCCATGCCGTCCTGCAAGAGCGCCTCCGATACGCGCCGACACTTGGCTGGAAGGGACTTTGGGAGTTCAATGACAGTGATTACGAATGTTGCTCGTTCATTATTGACACGTGGATTGAATCAATTGCACAAGGGAGGTCGAACGTTGCTCCGGTCAAACTGCCGTGGGACTTGATACGTACACTGGTGACAGAGATGTATGGAGGCAAGATCGATGATGAGGGGGACTTTACCCTGCTCAGCAACATTGTGGGCAAAGTTTTCGATCCTGCAGCGTATGAGACAGACCACGAGTTGGTATCGGATTTAACTCAGGGACAAGCTTTGAAGGTGCCGTCAGGGACGACGATTCGAGATTTCATGGGATGGGTGGAGAAGCTGCCTGAACGAGAGCCGCCGGCGTACTTGGGGCTGCCCGCCAATGCAGAGAAACTGCTGTTGATGGGACAAGGACGGGAGACGATTGGCAATCTGGCCAGGATTACGGATCTTTTGGAGGAGGGCGAACAAACCATGTCGGAGGAACAAGGCAAGGCCTGAGATGTGATTTTGCATCGTGTTGGGTACCGGCTTGGAATCTTATGAGCGGGAGGACGTTTGAAACATCATGACCATAGATTGTCATGGTCCACATGGACATATTTACTTTTTTTGGGACGATGGTGGAATTGGTTGGCCGCGATTCAGCGAGGGCATGGCGTAAGGCGTAAGGTGCTTTATGGGAATACCCCGTCTGGCACAACAGGCGCATGGCCTTTGTCTTAGATAGATCTCAATGAGAATCTTCAGAAACACTTGAATGATACATTTTGTCCACTCAATCTACTTTGACTCTCCTCATCAACAAGCTATAGATCACGTGGTCGACATCCGGCGAACCTTCCTGTGGGTAGATGGACCGCGGTCATGGCTGCGCTTTCACGCGACTGTTAGAAACGATGAAGACACCAGGTGTCCATAGTGGTAATGTTGTTTAAACAGGCATCTTAATAATTTCCACGGTCGCTGTCCAGTATGCTTCAACTCATCTGCATCTTTCCGTATTTACTGAGATCAGAGTACGCCCCAGAAGCGGAAAATCGCTAGGGACCTAAACTCCGACGAAGGGCACATCTTCAGTCCCAATCGGAAATCGAGGCGCAACATGGCTTCCGTCGACGACGAGCCGGAGGGCTCTGTGCCGCGTCCCAATGTCACGATACCGACGTCCATCCTCTCCCAGACACAGATCATGACACCTTTCCCAGCAGACGTGGCTTTTGACCCAGTACCAACGATCGCCATTGACCCAATTGCACTCATTACGCAAGAATGTATAACAATCACCTCCGCCATGCGGAAACATGCCCGATGGGCTCAGTCTTCGGTATCAGCCATCCTGGGCGGAGGGGCGTCCAGACTACAAGAGAAGGAACTCCTACGGTCCTCGTCACAGTCCCGTCGAGCCAGCAAAGGCCCGGTTATCCTCGATCCCGGCATAGCCAGACTTAACGTCCCCAACGCCCCGGAAGACGAGAACACCAGCCTAGCCAGCAGATGGGGTCTCCGGGGCCGCAAGGGGCAGAGCATGCAGGACAACCCGCTTCTGACAGCTTTCGCCCGCCTGCGTCGAGATCTCGCCGGCTGTCGTGACGTCTCCGCTGTCGATGCCCCCGAACTCCTCCACCCTTTCCTCCAAGTCATACGCAGTTCTTCCACGAGCGCCGCGATTACGAGTCTAGCGGTCATCTCTATCACGAAGTTTTTCGCGTATAACATCATCACGATCCGGTCGCCGAGGATTTCTCAGGCCATGCATTTACTGTCTGCGGCGATCACGCATTGCCGGTTCGAAGCTAGTGACACGGCGGCGGATGAGGTGGTCTTGCTGCGCATACTGAGGCTTATGGAGTCAATTATCTCGAGACCGGAAGGACAGCTGCTCGGGGACGAGAGTATTTGTGAGATGATGAGTACTGGACTGAGCATGTGCTGCCAGGCCAGGCTGTCCGAGGTCCTTAGACGGAGTGCCGAAATGGCCATGGTTACCATGTGTCAAGTCGTGTTTGGACGACTGAAGAGTCTACGAGTGGAAGAGATTCCAAGGTCCAGAAGTCGGTCTAACACCAAGACCACCCTGATGAGCCCAGTGGAGGAGCTGAAGATTGAGCCACCCATGACGGGGAGTGTCATGGGCAATGGGCAACCGGATAGACCGAGTGTCGACGTGGACGGGCAGATTTCCACCGAGGGGGCTGCGGCACCCAAGACACTAACAGAGCCGCAGAACACTACCGCACCAGCGACAGAGGACGAATTCGAGAACGTCGAGCCCTATGCTCTACCCTCCATCAAAGAGCTCTTCCGAGTCCTGATCGATCTGCTCGATCCCCATGACAAGACACATACTGATGCTATGCGGATTATGGCGTTGAGAATTATCGATGTTGCTCTGGAGGTTGCTGGCCCCTGGATCGCGAAGCAGCCGGTACTTGCCTCCTTAGTGCAAGACGACCTCTGCCGACACTTGTTCCAACTTGTTCGCTCGGACAACATGGTGCTGTTGAACTCATCTCTACGTGTTGCTGGAACTTTGTTGGCAACTTGCAGACAGTTGCTCAAGCTGCAGCAGGAATTGTTCTTATCTTATCTTGTAGCTTGTCTACATCCTCGAGTCGACATTCCTCATGAGCCGGGCATTGATCCATCTTTGTACGAAGGCGTACCGCAAGCTCCGAAGTTGGTCAGGGCGGCACCCTCTCAACCAAGCAGTGGTCGATCGACCCCGGTTCCGATCAAAGATCGGCAGAAACTTGGGCTCGAAGGTGGCGCGAGAAGGCCCGAGGCGAGAGAAGCCATGGTCGAGAGTATCGGTACGCTTGTCCGGATGCCCAGCTTCATGGTCGAATTGTTCCTCAACTACGACTGCGAGGTCGACAGACAAGACCTCTGCGAAGATATGGTCGGGCTGCTATCGCGCAACGCTTTCCCAGACTCTGCGACATGGAGTACCACTAATGTACCTCCACTATGTCTTGATTCCTTGCTTAGCTTCGTTCAGTTTATGGCAGAAAGGCTCGACAAAGACGTACCAGATTGGGCCGAGGAACGGATAAAGAAGCTGCGATTGCAACGGGTCCGGAAAAAGATCATTAAGAGTGGTGCTGCCAAGTTCAATGATGACCCGAAAGCAGGAGTCTCTTTTTTGGTCAAGAATGGCATCATCGAAAACCCGGACAATCCTGTCCAGGTGGCACAATTCATGAAGGGCACTTCACACCTCTCGAAGAAGATGCTGGGAGAATTCCTGACGAAGAGGTCGAACGAGGGACTCTTGGTGGCGTTCATCGACCAGTTTGATTTCGCTGACAAACGGATCGATGAGGCACTCCGGGAAATATTGGGTTCATTCCGCCTTCCTGGCGAAGCGGCGCTCATCGAACGCATCGTCACCAATTTCACCGAGAAGTACATCAAGGCGGCTGATCCGGATGAGATAGCAGACAAAGATTCAGCTTTTGTCCTGGCATACGCCATTATCATGCTGAACACCGACCTGTACAATCCCAACGTCGCCAAGACTCAAAAGCGGATGTCTCCTGAGGACTTTGCCCGGAATCTTCGTGGTGTCAATGGTGGCAAGGACTTCTCTCAGGACTTCCTCCAGGACATCTACGATGCCATTAAACAGAATGAGATCATTCTACCGGATGAGCATGAAAACAAACACGCCTTCGAATATGCTTGGAAAGAGTTGTTATTGAAGACCCATGACGCTGGTTCCTTGGAGCTGTGCGAAACCAACGCTTTTGATTCGGAGATGTTCCAGGCTACTTGGAGGCCAATAGTTGCCACGCTCTGCTATGTCTTCATGTCGGCATCCGATGATGCAGTTTTCTCTCGAGTTGTGGTTGGGTTTGACCAATGCGCACAAATTGCCGGTAAATACGGCATCACCGACGCCTTCGATAGGATTGTGTACAGTGTCAGTCAGATAAGTGGTCTTGCATCAGAGGTACCACCGAGCACATCACTCAACACTGAGGTGCAGGTGGGCAAGAAGAGGATCATGGTTAGTGAGATGGCTGTGAGACTTGGACGAGACTTCAGGGCTCAACTATCTGTTGTCTTACTCTTCAGGATTTTGCAAGGGCATGAGAACGCCGTTGGCGACACCTGGATCTACATTGTTCGCATCTTACGGAACCTCTTTGTCAACTCTCTTATCACGCTGCCGAATATCGCGCGAAGCAGGCTCGAAGGCCTCGGTGCAATACCGCTACAACCACCGTCCCAAGTGATCGATCGAGACGGTCGACTCGGCGAGGGTGGCCTTTTTTCGTCAATTACGTCGTACCTCTCAAGCTACGCGGCTGACGATCCGCCAGAACCTTCAGAAGAAGAGCTGGAGAATACCTTGTCTTCCGTCGATTGTGTGACAGCGTGTCAGCCCGACCGTGTACTTCAGCATATGTTCAATCTACCTCCGACGCAGATCAAACATCTGGTTTCGGCTTTGCTCTCTCAACTAGAAGACTCGTCGCCTGTGATCAGTGTCCGGCCTGAACGACCTATTCCTGTTACCGTCAGGGTGAATGGCCATCGGATGCCCAAGGCTGGACCGGAGTACGATCCAGGCACTGTCTTTTTGCTGGAGCTTGCTACCCTTCTTACGTTGAGAGACGATCAGACAATTGCTGCTGCCGGGGAACAGCTTACGGGTTCGCTCCAGAATGCAGTCAGAGATATTTCGAACTTCCACCCGCTCGCGGCGTCGAGGGTCGTGCATTACCTGCTGGAGCTACTGCGGTATAGCTATGTAAGTGAATCTTCCATACCTTCCTGTATCGAGACTGACACGATCACAGACTCTCGACTTCATGCGTGCTCCTGTTGTCCTCCACGCGATCTCCAGTTTCGACGACACCGTGCTTGACCGCACCGCCCCCACGATAACTACTGGGCTCAGTAATGCCATCTCCACCACCGTTCCTCTACGAAATGAAATTACCAAATCTCCCGACTTCTGGTCAACTTTACAACGGCTGCATCAGCATAAGAGCGAAGCAGAAAAGGTCTTCGACATTTTAGGCCAACTAGCTACGCAAGACCAAGCCATTACAGCGGATAACTTCGAATCTGCAATATCATTAGCGAACGACTTTGCTTCGGCCGGCTCGGTTGGTTCAATTCAAGAAAAGCGACGAGACTTTGCGGCGAAACAAGGGAGGAGAGCCAAAGACGCGAAACCTGAAGATGTCGCACTGGTCACCCGCGCTAACAAGGCTGTTTCTCTGATCTATCAACTCACAGAGCGTGTCCCTAGTCTTATCAGTCAAAGCCACTTGGAGAGGAGTGAGGCGTGGGCAGCATATTGGTCTCCGATTTTCCGGGCTCTGTGTTCTCAATGCGTCAACCCTTGCAGGGAGGTTCGGTATCGTGCCGTCAGTGCTCTTCAAAGAACACTGCTCTCTGATAGCGTGGCGGACAATGGGCACGAGCATACAGAATGGACGGCCATTTTCGACGAAGTACTGTTTCCTCTGACGCTGAGGCTATTAAAGCCCGAAGTTTATCAGCTCGACAATGTAGGGATGAATGAGACAAGGGCACAGATGGGTGGACTTTTGTGCAAGGTTTTCCTACGATATCTCGACAGGCTTCACGATATCCCGCTGAGCACTGCGAACGAGAAAGATGCGGCTGAAGAGGATGCAGAGAAACAAGCCGACGTTGAGACAGAACAATCCGCGACGGACGCACCAAAGCCTGCAACCGCAGAACAACGAGCGGGCACGAAAATGTCCGACATCTACCTCAAAACCCTAACTCTACTCGACCGGCTCATGAACGCCGGGACTATCGACCCCAAGTCATCACAGATCGACGCTCTCGCCGAAGCCGTCCGCGAAGGTGTCAAGAACACCCTCCTCGTCATGGACGGTGCGGGCTATCTCAACCGCACGCGGGAAAGAAGTGCGCAGAGTCCGAAGAGTCCTCGCGCCGTAAAAGGCGCGGGCATCAGTGATGATGAGATCTGGCCTGAGACGGTGCGTCGTCTGGAAAGGTTCCTGCCTGGCTTGGTGGAGGAGTTGTTTCCGCCTGAGCCTGCTGCACAGGTGCAGGTGGATGGGGATGAGAAGGCTAAGGAGAAGGAAAAGGATAGTGCTGTCGGTGCTGGCGATGAGAATAAGAAGCCTGTTGTTCTGCAGGGGTCGAGACCGCAGACGAGAGACGGGGAGAAGAAAGGATAGTCTCGAGCTTGACTTGGAAACAGTGACGTGAAGATCTTCAAGTGCTCCTGCCTTCGAGCACTGCTACAGTAGCAAGCTAGTATAGCGTTCACGACCAGCTACTGTCAGGAGATATGCCAGAAATGCAGGCAGGGTTGCGTCGAAGATCGTGCCTTCTTCTCCTGTGTGCAAGTCGCTTATTCTCGTCGTGAGCATTTCTTTGGATTCTTCTCTTCATTGTTCATTCCTTCCGTGTCAAATGTTACAGGATCACTCTCACCTGCTCTGCTTTTGGTTCCTTGGACCTCATGACGATGCATCTCGTCTTTGTTAAAAGATTAACCAGAAGCATAAATCTGGCAGTCTTCCTTGAATCGTGTAACTTCCTGTCCTCAGTTTCCGCGTACCATCTTGATAGCCTTCCTTGTCGCCACAGTTGCCCCGAACTCACTCGGCATTGCTCTTTCCTGACAGATGGAGTAGCTGAACGCTTTTACTACTTAATGCAACCAGCATTGCTTCTTCATTTGATCTTGCATCTTACAGCAGCATCTGGAAGTCACTGCCCTGACGACGGAAAACCATTGGTCCTCAACTCCACTGAACTCGAAAAATACTGCACAAAGTCGCTGTTCGACGAGCCGCCCGCGCGAGCGTTTTCCCGTTTGCGCCGTCGGGGCAAAAATGGTGCAGACTTAGCGGCGTGCTATCAACACGGCACGGCTGCACTGCACCAGGACCAAACCAGGTCTGAAACGCTACGCCCAGCCTCTGGGCCACTTCGTAGCGAGCACACTTAGCCCAACTGTAGCAACAGCTCAAGTGTCGAGGTCTTGCTTTGTAACCGAGATCCAGTCAATGGCCGCCGATCCAAGGGAGAACGATTCAATCCCACTAAGAGCGGCACAGCTGCAATGGCAGTACAAAAGCTCCTGGTGTTCCAGCTCAGCCTGATCGAACGCAGTCCCTCAGGCTCCCTGCGGCTGTTGACAAAGAGCACACAGCGGCAGCCTAAGCACGCGAAATGGCTCTACGGACGCCCTTTTTCCTTCTGTTGTTGTCGGCGTGTGTGCGGCGAAGCCACGGCCAGACCGTCGAGGGCCATACCATCACCGTCGGGACCATTGCGACGTCGAGCGCCTCCTCCGTAACAGCTTCATCAACGGTGTCCCAGGCGATGCCAGCGGTAGCCACGGCGGCCTTCGACTCGTCCAGTGTCAGCTCAACAGATGTTTGTGAGGCTCTATAAATTTAAGCATTGGGCGCAGGACGCTCTCACTAACGGCTTGCCAGCCGCCTGGTGTCTCTCGCAGCAAACTACTTGTCCACAAATTTGTGACGGAGCTGCGTCCACGAATCAATGCAGCACTGCAAGTAAAGCCCATACCCGTATATAAATCGCGTATTGACTGGGCAGCTAGACCTCATTCACCTACGACTGTGTCTGTGCCAATGGGACCGTGCCGGATTGTACGGCCTTCACGCAGACTCTGCCCTACTTCATTTGCCAGGAAACATACCTTCAGTGCATACAGGCGAACCCCAACGACGCAGACGCGCAAGCTACATGCACCACCAACCACCAGTGCGGGACAAGAGATGCAGCGGCCGAGGCTCTTGCACCCGAGAGCCCGGCTAGCAGCGCATCCCCATCGCAGTCGAGTGCATCCGCATCGACTAGTACCACACGCTCCAGTGTATCGTCATCGACCCGTACCACAAGTAGTGCGTCAAGTTCGCACAGCTCTACGATCATCACCAGCTCCACACCTCAAGCTACCAACGCGAACTCGACCGCGGCTTCGCCCCCCAGTGTCCCGCTGAGACAACCATCCTCCGGCCAGTCCACCGGTGCCGTCGCCGGTATCGCAGTTGGTAGCGCGCCCGGAGGCCTTGCCGCCGCAGCAGTCGTATTCTTAGTCTGGTGGCGCAGAAGGAATCGTCGCCAGAGTCAGGCACACAGCGTGGGCATGGAGACTCCGATCGGGAAAGACTCGGACACATCGACGTCTCAGGCCTCTACAGGTGACAAGGCCGAGCTTTATGCATCTCGGCCTGAAGCCGGGATGCGCGGTGCCCGAGCGAGAGATAAATCGGAGCTCCCCACGAACGCCAATCGGCATGAATTGGAATGGACGGTATCTGCTAACAAACCATGGGCAAGAAGTGATGCTGAACTTGAAGGCTAAAAGCAGCTACTTTCAAAAAGTCCCCTTGAAAAGATCACGTGAAAGAAGTCGAAACAGCAGGGAAACCCTGCCGTTCACTGGGCAGAGATCTGACCTCTCACATGACTCGGAACACTGATGGAAGATGAATGATTGGCTCATACGAAGCAATCTCTTCCTGGGTGCATCGATAGCAGACCCTTCTGCAGACCCAGCTTCCTATGTACGCTGCTCGGAGCCCCTTAAGAGATCTGTGCCTCTCTGTTCTTCGGATGGTGTTCTGTATTCTCGCGGTGTGGAGGTCAGGAAGGTCGCCCCTGCCTACCTAGCTTGCCACGTTCGTGGCTTCAGTCGCGTCAGGTAGGAGCAAGTCCGATGTGGGCAGGCAAGGCGAAAGCGGAGGGGGAGCGTTTTTTTTTTTCGAAGAATGCCAGATATGGCAGAATTTTCGATCAGAGGAACGATTAGTGTTCGATCAAAGGAAGGCAGCGTATGCGTACATCAGCTTCAGAGTCTAAAGAGGCAGGGCTTGTCATGATCTCGCATCTGCCTATGGCCGCTGAACAGTCCGAGGCATTGGAGATTCACCGGACATGTTGCGTCGAGATCGGTTCCTTGCTTCGTTTGCCATGCGCATCGCTCCTGCTCGGTTTGTTAAGTTCCGACGTCCATACTCCCTATCTTCCCCTCCTCTTTCGAGATCAGGCGACTCTTCTCCCCTAGCACTGCCGGCGCAGGTCCCCTCCATCCAACCTTTTGCAGCTTCGGCTAGCGCTATGGCCGAATACTAACGACAGTCCAATGCGTCGTTGAACGAAGTCTCAATATAGGTCACACAGTCAGGGTTTTTGGAGGACTGCATCTGGTTTGTTGAGCTCGAAAAGAATATGATGGAAATGGATGACATAAACAATATTGGAGAAAGTCTTCCTCGAGACAGAAAATATATATGCCGAAAGAGGGCAATGACTGTTGCCCCACGGGGTCCCCACTTCCACTTCCTTTCTATTACTCTTACTCTTAACCCGATACATGGCGCCAAGTTTTGAAAGATGCCTCGATCCATATTCATCTCGACCAGTCTCGCAACCTCATTTCTTGATCAAGAAAGATGCAAGCTCCCGAGTCCACAGAAGTCAACGGCGGGGGTGATGGTGATGTCCAGACGACAGTGCAGTATCTCCAGCCCGGCTCGCAAAACGTGCGCTACTTTAGTAAAGGCAAAGAAGTGAATATCGGCAAGTACGACGATGTGTCTGTCGTCATGCACGATGCACGGCCCAACAGGGAGGAATATACACTAGAGAACGGAGGGTTTGCGCTGGTTCAGCATGAGTCGAAGGTATGCCATGCCAAACCCTAAGCGAGAGCCGTGAAGAGCTTACATTGATGATGATGATCAACAGGTCAGCGATTTCAACTCGCGCGAGCAATTAGATACAATCTACCCGTCCGAAATCGCCGCGCTGGTCAAGTCCCTCACAGGCGCGGACGACGTCGTCGTAGTCAGCCCGCCCGTTCTGCGCAAGACAGAAGCCGTCGTCGGGTTGGGCCATCAACCTCGCGCGGCGGACGTGCACACGGACTGGTCGCCCGCCAACGCCGAAGAAACCGCTCGACGACACGCGGACGGCGACAGTGCGACACTCTCGCATACGGAGATCTCACAGTACTCACGCTGCATCTTCGTCAACGTATGGCGTGCCCTATCTCCCCCGCCGCAAGATTGGCCTTTAGCCGTGATCGACGCGCGCACCGTGGGACCCGACGAGGGCGTAGGCTATCCGATGGTGATCGTGGATAAGATCCCCGAAGTCCTACCGATGGTGCCGCAGCCGTATTCTTTCATCGAGGGCGCGAATTTCAACTACAATCCGGACCACCGGTGGTGTTATTTTAAGGACATGACCATCGACGAGGTGTTGGTGTTCAAGCTTTATGATTCGGATAGGCATCGTGGGAGCACGAGTTGGAGGTGTCCTCATACGGCGTTTCTGAATAAGGTGGATGGCAGTGTGCCGAGGGAAAGTGTCGAGGTTAGGACGATTTGCTATTTTAAATGATGGCCGGTGCTTGTGACCCAAGTGAAAGCGTCCATTTATTGAGAATCGACCCTTCCTGGTCACAAGTCGTTTATTCTTCGATTCCTGCTTGTAGCTTCCTCTTCCTAGCTAGGATCCTGTGGAGCTCAATTCTGCGTTTTTCCTTGATCGATGGAATGACTTCAGCCTGACCAATGATTTGTGTGTTGGATCGCCAGATCCCACCAGCAACAGCAAATGAGAGCTGTTTCTCTTTCTTTCCAGCTCAAGCCGCGTCTCCGTCAACACCCCCATTCACGCTGACGTCCGCCAGCGAGGCTTTGCGCTCTTTCCCCGTCTGGCAATCACAGCCCCACTCCTTTCGAAACTCGTCGACCTTCAGCTTTCCTAGGATCTTGAGTGCCGCTTTGCTTGCACGAACCTTTGCGTACTTCACACCTGTGCCCTTGCTGACGGCCACAATCTTTCCATGCACCATCCACGCCACGTGGCACATGACTCCGCCGACCGCATCATCGCCTTTTGCTCCTCCAGCTTCGTCCTCGTCGTCATCTTCGTGGTCGCGAGACGCGTCTGTGGTGAGCTGCACGGGCCCTTCGACTTGTGTGGGCACAGCCTTGCGGCAACGGAACTCCTGAGTCAAGAGTTTCACAAGATAGGTCGTCGGATGACGGTTCGCGAAAGTATCGTAGGCTTCGATATCCTGGAAATGCCACTTCACATGCTTCTCGAAGAATTTCTCGATTTCTCGAAAGTCAAAGCCCGAGTCTACCAAGACTGCTCCGAGATAGCTTTCCACCAGATCTGCCAGAACTTTGGGAACATTCGAGCCGGTAATAACTTTCGTCCAGAAGTCGGGTTTCACGTCGGGATCCGCCCAAGCCTCTTGCACTTTCCTCGCATAGCTTCCTATTTCGTCGTACACCGCCGGACTCGTAGCATAGACGAGTTTGTTAAACCCGAGGATGACTGCCAGGGCGGCGAGGAATTTATTGCTTACCATGGCCATTTTATGTTCTGTGAGCCAATGTGGATCTCGTGTCGGGTTTGTGGAGAATAGCCACCAGATACACACCCAGTCAAGGCAAGCATCCCCCAGGAACTCGAGACGCTGAAGATCTTGGACTGGCGAGTTCTGGTCAGAGGAGTGGGTAAATGCTGAACGAACGAGGCGTGGGTTCTTGAATTGGTAACCAGTTACCTCGTAGATTTTGTTCGCATAATCGTTGGCAATGGGGTCGTTGGGCTCTCTCACCCAGGCTGCTGGCTTGTACATCGGCAGGACCTCCACCCATGAGTTAATGTCGTGGTCGGCATGTTCGACAAATTTTGTGATAGCCTTGATCCCGAGATCGAATTTCTCCTCGGTGGGCAGATGCTGACTTGTCATGATGCATGCTCCGATAGTTGCCTCGCAGACATCTGCTATGGTCTTTTTGCCGAGAGCGTGTTTGCGGTGTTTGTCGGTGAGCTTGACAATGCGACCTTTATTCTTTCCGGCCTGCCTCTCCAAGAACTCCGGATACCACGTGTCCCGCCAATTTTCACCTGCGGAGCGTATATAGCGAAAAAGCTCGTAATGAGGTGCGGAAGCGGTGTTGCATAGCCGGCTATTTGAGAGCAAGTCCATACGCTTGCAGTGCATGCCCTCTTCATTGCAAGTCGTGCGATTGTAGACCGTAATCGTGGTCATCATCTTGAGAAGAGAGTCGCCGATGAACTCGAGACGCTCATAGTTCATAGGAGCCTTCTCCGCGGGCTTCGCATCGTGCTCATCAAAATCTTGTTCGGCTTGAGAACCAGTTTCGGATCCCAAGAGATCAGCTTCCGAGGAGCCGTCCTGCGTAAAGGCCTCCAAAGCCAGGTTCAGAGGCACTTCCTCAAGATCAAGCTTTCGGTACGCATCTTGCACGATGAGGAGGCTTTCGAGTCTATGAAGTATAGATGGCCACAGTACGCCGGTCTGAGCTACTGCGTAGGATATCCGCGCGACTTCTAGCGGCTGTGGCGCGAGATGACAGTAGGCAAACCGCTGTTCCTTTGGGGGTAATCTCTCAACGTAATATCGGCCCGCAACGATCACTTTAGCACTCAAGACCGGCTGGTGTGGGTCGTATTTCTCTTTCTCAAAGGCTTTCGTTTTGGCTCTCCAAGTGCTGTCCGAGTACTCGATGATGGTTCTGTCGTATTTCTTTTTCACACTCTTTGCGCTATCGGGGGTTGCATCGAAGATAGTCTTTCCTGGCACGATACCATCTGTGAAGTAGCGGAATTTCCCACTTCCAGGATCGACGAGAAAGGCGTTGCACCATTTCTTGGTATGATTGCCTGGCTTCCATCTTCCGCGTTCGGAGGCACTAGCAGCTAACAGCTCTTCCATGTTGACGATATGCTTGAATGTGCTCGATTCATCCATTGAAGCGGGAGGAGCTAGCCAGTAGCTCATGGAGGTCGTCATATGGGCATATTGCTTGTTGAAGATGTCGTGGAAGATGCCGCGCAACGTGTATGTCGTTAGCGCCTCGACTTCGTCAGGAGTAACGGCAACTGGCTGATTGAAGGGTTGGAATTCCACTTGCTTCTCGATATTGTCGTCCACATAGACTGAGAACGCAGGGATTGCTGGGAGTGGAGCACGGGTCATGAGCAAGACCCCGTCAGACAACCACGAGCTCGATCGTGGCCCTACACGCACGTGCGTCACGAACAGCTCAGTAGGTACGGTGGAAGAGGTAGCACCACTGGCAAGCCAGAAATCCGGTTTCACTTTCTTCTCATAGTCGTCCTTCTTCTCCGAGACAGCTATGCGGGCATTGAGGTTGGCTGGTTTGACCTTGAAGAAGATGCTGTCAAGATTTTCGTCAAGTAGATTATTCTTTCTCAGCTTGAATACGCAATGCCAGGCAGCGGCTTGCTTTGCCCATGCTTTGTTGGTCCGAGGTTCGCCCTTGGCTCCTTTGACCGCAGCAGTTCGTTCGTCGTCTGTAGGAGGAAGGATTACTTTGTACTGGAACATGCTTTCTTCGGTGTCGATCATCTGCTCGTAAATCTCAGAAGAAGTGGCTCCGACCTTTTTCAAGGACTCGGTATAGCGTGTAAGGAGTAGCAGTGCGTTGTTATAATTTGCCAGCACCCCAGTGCTGGTGACAAAGCTTTGACAGCTAGCGTCCCGGCTGATAAGCTGTTTCAGCTTTGAGCCTTGTCCCAGCAGTCGAGTTGGAGGCAGCTGCCGGCAGTATCTTCGGATGTAATCATCTTGGGCAATGGCATAATCGACCTCTGCTTGTTGTGACTGGTTATGCTCTTCGATCATGTGAGCAAAGATCGAGTCTTTCATTCGAGCCCGACCACGACTCTGCATGTACGCAATTGGAGTTTTGTAGAGATCAAACCGCACCACCAGATTGCATTGTGGAATATCGATGCCTTCTTCGGCAACATTCGTCGCAAAAATGACATTGATAATTCCAGCTCTGAACTTCTCCATGACGGATTCCTGATCTTTCCACGAGCCTCCTTCTTTCCCAGACTGTGCAACACCAACGAGGACACCAGGACGTACATTAGGGAGAGCGAGCATCGCAAAGAGATCGCAAAGAACCATAGCAGTCAGCCTCTCCTCGACGAACACAATCGATCGGGTAGTCGCACTGCCTGCAAACCGATCTCTGAGCTCTTCGTACAGCTTCCTCACCTTCGTAGACAGTTCGCGATCTTCGTCGACCTTTGGCGCCGCGAAAGTATGTCTCGACACGACTGCGATGGCCTCATGAACGGAGTTCAGGGAAGCCTCTCGCAAAATGGGATCGGTGATCTGTACGTATGCATCGCTTCGCTCGTACTTTCGAACGATATTAGCGGACTCGTGCTCCGAGGTCGGCAATGCATAGTGCCAAATTCTGTCGGCCACCCACGTCCCCAGGTGTTTGGATGCCATTCGAGCGAAGGTGAAATAGGGTTTGAGATCGGATACAAAGCCACACAACGGCATGAGGGCCGAGAAGAGCTCGGTTTCGTACTCGGCATCCAGTGGTGTGTAATACCATATAGCGTCTTTTGCTCGCGGCGCAAATTCAAAGACAGAGAGATCATTCGTTGTGACGATCTTGCTTTGCAGCAAGCCCTCGAGATCCTCCACTACCTTCTCGATGTCTCGTCTCGAATCGACGGGAGAAGCAGTCATGCCAAAGATACGAGGTTTGTCACCTTTCCATTTGAGGTAGAAGTCGCGGACGATCCTTGAGTAAGGATGGTTCTTCTTGCAGTGGTGGGCTTCGTCGAAGACAAGGAGGGAAATTTGACCAATGGTGAGGTAGGAATGCATGAGGCACGAATCCAGCACGGCCGCGGTGCAGACAACTACGCTGTTTTCTGCGAAGATTCGGTTCCATTCTGCTTTCTTCCAGAGGTCATCAGAAGTGCCACCGAACAGAGGAACAACCCTCTCTGGCAGGTTATTGCTTAGGAAGCGGGCCTGTTGTCTGGCAAGGTGGACGCTGTTGACCAGGAAGAAGACGATCTTATGTGGCTTCCCTTGACTTCGGTCGATAATTTCTTGCTGCAAGTGGTGTCTGATCAGCAGGGCAGCGATAAGAGTCTTGCCACTTCCGGTGTCGAGGACGGCGATGATGTTCTCTTCTTTGGCTCTGTCGAAGAGCTCTTGCTGGTATTCCCGAGCCTGGTCGATGATCTTGTTGGATTCGTCGTTCTTGATCTGGCGAGCGGTGCGGGTTTCGGTGCCACCATTGGCGTGGGCGATCACGTAGTTGTTCAAGATGGCTTTATTGAAGTTCAGATCCGCCTGGCTCGCCGTACTGGAGAGGTGAGAGTCGACTTCATTATCAGATTCTGTGAGATAGTCATCCTCTGGCTGTTCGAGATTCGCTTCGAATGTGGCGGCTACGTCCACGGCGCTGTCATGTATTGCCATCACGACGGTGGTGAGCTGACGAGGAAACAAACGGTACAGGAAAATCAGAGGAACGACTTCATAGTAACGGATTCGGAATGGTAGTGAAGTCGCCAACGTCAAGAAAACGAAGTGAAGCGCAAAGAGTGACTGGAATTGAGGACGGGAAGTAGCATGAAGACAAACTTGAACTTGGAGCAAACAATTCCACCAGAAGAACCGAAACGAGTGCAACCCAAGCGCCTTCCTACCAAGCTCGTCGCCGTCGAACATGTCGATGGCGGTTGCCCTCCTCCATCGATAGCATCTCGGGTGATGCTGAAATCGTGGTTGAGAAGAGCTTAAGTTAGTCGGGCCTGTTGAGGGAGTGCTCCCTCCAGTTAGGCTGTCTGGGCGCCAACGGGGTGAGCCCAGAGATCGCCAGGTACCAAACAGGGGCACGCTAGTTATGGGTGCCGGACCGCTTCCCGGGCAACATTATGTCATTCTTGGTCGAGAAAGTACGAGTACCAGCAGCCAACTGATCTGTTCCTCCTTCCCACCACTTTTGATTAGAAAATTTACTGCGACTATGATGAAAGGATACGTCGCAGCGCTCTTCGCTCTTTTATCCTTCACCAGCGCACATGGAGTGCACTCGGATGACAAAGTAAGCCCAGCAGACGATTGGGCACTTTACCATATGCAGGAAGAACATCGCAAGTAGACACTCCCTCTTCAACGCTGGCCCTCAAACTGACCGGCGCAGATATATCCAACTTCGACCCCGCCTCCTTCTTCTCATTACACGACTTCAACAACGACGGCTCCTGGACGCCCGACGAAGTCCGACGAACATACGGCCTCGACGACGAATCCTTAAAAGACGCGCCTGCAGACAAAAAAGACAAAGCTGTCCTCGATGTCTTCAAGATCTTCGACCCCTACCAGTCAGGCGTGATTACTCGCGACCAATGGATGAAGAAGACCAGCGAGGGCCACAAACTGCCGGACTTTGGCTTGGGGCCAGGTCACCACGGCGACGACGAGTACGAGTATGAGATCCATCATTTTGAGAAGTACCACGATGAGAATACGCGGGAAGAGGACTTGGTACACCCAGAAGACATTGAGCATTTCAGGAAGCACGATATGATGGAGGACGCAGCGGAGAGGGTTTTGAGAGAGCAACAACAACCCATTGTGGAGAGGAATATACCCCAGAAATTCCTGCGGAAGCCAGGTGGCTTCTAGGACGTTGGACACGGAGAAGGCCCATTGTCCGATTATTGAAGAGTTCAGCCATTGGATTGGAGCTCGATGTCATACACACAATGCATGACACCTGGCGCATATGTCTTGACCTGCTCAATGTGGGCACAAGACGCGTTGAATCGAGGTCCTGAGACTGCTCTGAGTAGCCCGTCAACCTCCTTCACGATGCTACCGGCCTTATCTTTGATATCCCGCACGTCGACGTTTTCGTGGATGTGCGCCCATCCGCCTTTCCCATTGCTCATGCTGTTCAGCATTCGGACCGCATCGCTCCAGCCTGCTTTCGAAGTCGGCAGCAGCCCGAGATTGATATGTCTGATATTCAACTCGGGCCTCTTCCTCCCAGCCTTGCTTTCCACCTTCTTGAACCCATCTTGAATCTCCTCAATGACATTGGCGGCCAATCGATTATCCCCCAGAAATGCTACACATCTGATCACCTTCTCCTCTCTTCCATCTTCATCCCCTTCTCGAATTCGCGCCACCAGCCCTCTCACGCCTCCTTCACTTTCGATCTTCCCCTTCTGATCGATCTTCACGACCTCACACCTCCACCCATTCCGTTCACAACCTCTCCTCAACCCCTCAATACTCCACGGATTGATATCCCACCCATACACCCTTCTCACCCCTCTTTTTAAGTAACAAAACGCAAAGTACCCAATCCCGACGTACAAGTCAACTACATCCACCTCCCCAATATATTCCCCATCCCCAAGCTCGTGCGCCGTCAAGCCAGGGAACCGAGACTGGATGCCGAGGATTCGCGCCTTCTCGGAAATATTGCCCCGGCTGAACATCGTGTACAAAGGCGCCCAGACTTGTGTGACGCCCTCGTGCTGTGATGTAGACGTCCAGAAGGCTTGCTGAAAGTCCTGGACTGTTGGGTGTAGGATGCGTGGTTTGTGCTGGTCCGGGGTGACGGGAGGTCTCCAATCACCATAGATCGGGACGAGGCCTGAGGGACTTCGTAGGACGTTTGGCTGCTTCGATTGCTCTTTACCTTGATTATGATGAGACTGTTCTCCGTAAGAAAGAACACCACAGCGCTCTGCTTCTTCTGCCTCGTCTTCGTCATCATGCCCTATTACAGCGGCAATCGGCGCGTTGATTGCGACTCTGGAAATACTCATCTTCCGAAAGCCTTCTTCCGCAATACATCTGAACAGCTCCGTCTTATCAGCTTCGTCTAGGCCGCTGTAGAACTTGGCCCATCGGGCACTGTGAGAGGTGAAGTTGAAAGGCAGTAGCAAAAGTGGTGGATATGCTGTGTACCTCTTTGGAAGATCAGAGATTAAGAGGCCGTTAGACGAAGGTGTTGCTGTTGACCCAACAACGCCTCTGGTTGCGGTATCCGAGGTTGAGATGAGCAAGGGTTGCTCGTCTTGACACTGGTCTCCATCATTCATTTTGTTATTATCGGTGACGTCGATTATTTGAGGGTGTCGCTCGCAGAATATAACGATCCCCCTAAGTAGCGGATTAGTAGGTAGCTTCTTCTTGGTTCTTCGACCATTTTGCCGCCGATTGGCATGTGTAGAATCCAGCCTGTTCATGGACAATGACAATGACAATTCCTTGAGGCCAATTTGGTCCGCACCAGACACGAGCAGAATTTCAAAATCACTAGCGGACTATATGGGAAGGTAAAGGATGAAGGAGCTGGGGACCGTCGAGTCTCTGATGGTTTGCTCTCCGATTGGTTGATCTACTCGGCCTCGTTATGTCTATGTCTTGTTGGCCGCGTCACATAAAGGTGAGAGCACCGATTCCAGTGCAAAGTCCTATGTTCCAGTCTCCCACAGCCTTCATCCTCATCTTGAGTGAACATGCCCGCTCCGATTTGGCAGCCCAATCAACCGAATTGGAAATCCGCTTGGGCAACAGCAATGTTCTTGCTATAGAGATTGTAAACGAATGTATTGACTTCTACATAATGCCAGTGTCTGCCAGACCAGCATTCGGCTACATACAAAGAAACAACCGCTGACTTTCCGCCCAAATTTTCATCGGCAGAAGTATGTGGATAGAACGCCCTATCCACTTTGTACTGCCAAGCAACAATGCTTTCAATCAATGGATATCGACAGCGACGTGATCGTCCATGTAGTTCTCAATATTGCCCAAGAACGCAGCGCAGACGATCGAAATTGAGCCGAAAGCGATCGACACCAGGTACACATATTTATAGCTCTCGGAATAAGCGATCTGACCTGCCTTGAGGACCATCTGGTACGCGGTCTCGTTTCCAGCGATGCCAGGAATAAGCTTCATTTGGTCCACGAGGGAGAGGCCAGTCAGAGTGATGGCGTCCACGATATACGTTTCGTTGGTGATGCCCAGCTCCGCGACCATCACTCCGCCGACGTAGTGGACGATCTTGGTTTTGAACTTGTTGACAAAGACGTTGTAGTACGTTGTATAACCGATGCAGCCGCCGATCACACGGATCGAAAGTGTTAGAGCGGTGACCGTCGCAATAATGTCGTCAGGGCAGATGATGGTCGTGATGATGGAGGCAGGGACAACGATGCCTCCGATTCCGAGGCCGGCGACAACCAGAATGCCGTAAACTGCGTGAATATTGTCGAGATCTGCGACCGCTAGAGCGCCACAACCGGCTGTCATCAAGATAGAAGACGCCAAGAGTAGTTCGCGGATGTGTCCTCGAAGAAGCGACAGGAACACTAGAATAATGCAGCATCCGCCGAGAATCGAGAAGCCGATAGGGAGGGTTCTGATCCCAACCCCTATAGAAAGTTAGCATGAGAATCCATTGCCAGGGTTTCTGGGAAGTATCGTACCAACTGGGTCGTGACCGTACACGTTGAAAGCTTGTGTTGGCCAGAACATCAAGATGGAGAAAAAGTTGGCGCCTGATATCGCGGTAATGACCAGCGTCAATGAAAGGATTTTCGCGTCTCTTCTCATTCGAGATGGGAACATCGGATACTTCGCGAACTTGATCTCCCAGATCGGGAATGCCACGAAGAGTAAAAGGAACCCGAGAATCAAAGGTGCTAAGACGTGGGCAGACTCCCACGTGTACTGATAGCCACCCCACTGAAGCCCGGCCAGGAAGATGATCATTCCAGTAATACTGAGCAAGCCGCCAACGAAATCGATCTCGGCAATGATCTGCTTTCTGGTCAAGCCTCGAGAATTAGGCCGCGGAGGAGGGAAGTAGAAGAGCAGGACACCCAGGGCACCGATCAAGGCCCATACTCCCGAGATGAAGGCGCACCATCTCCAGGTGGAGTAGCCAGCAATGAGCCAGGCGTACAGAGCTGAAGGGCAAAATGGGATGATGGTGAGGACCAATGCTGCGACGTAGAGGCCACGTTTACGTGTCGGTGCGAGTTCGGAAGTGCCAGCAAGACATGTTAGTTCGCAAATGCCTGCCCCAACGCCAGATATTCCCATTCCACCTAGTTTTTGTTAGCAGCAGAAGTGGTCATGAAGACAGTGGCGTACCAATAAACTGATTCATGTTGTGTGCTGTCCCAGCAATGATCATAGCGATGATGAGAAGACCTGATCCCAGCAGAGCCACATACCTTCGTCCTATCAGGTCGGATAATGAGCCCACAAAAGGGCAAATCGATGCGAGAGAGAGGAGGTACGCCAGCACGAACCAAACCCATCGGTCATATCCTCCAATTTCCGAATAGATTAGAGGTGCGATTCCCCCAAGAAGGTACGCTGGGATCTGAGAGCCCGTCCAGAGGAAAGCCATTGCCACAAGGCTCATAACCCTTTTCGTTGTCCACTGCGGCTGAGATTAGTGTTTGCCACCACGAAGGGAGAACTTGAACCTACGGGAGGCTCATGGTCATGGTCCTGATCATCTCCATATGTCCGTAAGCCATCTTTTTCATAATAGCCAGGATTTCCTTCGACTTTCTCAAAGGTTCTGACTTGCTCGATGTGGGCGCCAGTATCCTTCTCTGACGAGGCGGGAGACAGATTCTCCCCGTTCTCGATAGGGTGTAGATTCTTGTCGTCCGCCATGGTTGGTGTTACGATAGACTTGTCAACCGGATGGGTTCAGCATAAAGGGTTGACGAAGTGGAATTGGAACGAAGAGCAAGCAATAGTTCATGGAGCTGCGGAGATGGAGTTTATGGTTGACTGCTGTGTACCTACCTCGGTCGAAGATGTGCAACGAGGTGGTAAACTTGGACATTCCCAGTATAGTTTTCGTCTGCGTGGCGGGTTACACCTCGTTCCGGCTGTTAAGATCGCGGAGGTGCGTGTCATGTTACTGCATCGGAACCAGGGGCTGGCGATCGTTGATTGGACTTTTGTCTGCAGTCCAACTTCTGGAGGGACAATCCATTCCGACAATGGTAGCAATGTGCCGGATTACAGTGTCGGAGCCAAAGAGCTTCACGAGCTTGCCATCGCTTATGTGCGGGGTCCTTGATCATCGATTGGTGGAGTCGACACCGACTTGGGTTTAGCGATTAACGGTGGTACACTGATTCAACTGCTTCTGTGCTCAACAGCCATGAAAATAGCAGAATTGAGTCCATCGACTTGCACGGCGATCACAAAGGGCCAGGCGAGGAATTTTGAAACCGAGGTACCAGGCCGGGCAGTGGCCGCAACGTTGCCGAATCTCTCAGAGGGTGTCGATCCAGATCTTTCGCGAAGAGTGCCTGGTCATCTGAAGCCCAGTCTCGAACGCAAGCGTTGATAGGCATGTGAGGCGAAGTATTGCAGTTGGCGATGAAGCTGGGGAAGGCACCAAGTAGAAACGTCAACAGGGGGCAAGTGCGAGCATGTCCACCGCCACCGCCATGCCCATGCCAAGCTCGGAACCACGGCGCACCTGCCCCGAGCGTCGAGGGCCACCTGCCAAACAACTCATTGCAAACCGGCGGTCGTGTGATCGTTGCCACAAGAAGAAGGAAAGATGCACATATGAACCGCACGCTGACAGCTGTAACCAATGCGTCCGCTCCAGACTCCTCTGTACCAATCTGCGGTCTCGAAATCGACCTGGAAGAAGGCCAAAGACTGGACCGTCTGGCGAACATGGATCATTCCACGTCTGGGACGCCGACTCACCTTCGAAGACGTCGCCAACGTCTTCGAATGAAGCTCATATTAATAGCAATATCGGGCAGTATAATGAGAATGGAGAGCTCCGAGGACACGACAACACGTCCTCCAAACCTTCGCCAACGTCCTTGAATGAAAGCAACAATGAAAGTAGGTCTGATCGTGCCTTCTCCAATGGAGAGCTCCTGAGACACAATAGACGAGAGGAAACTGTCCCCAACCTCTGGAGAAGAGGCTTGGGGGTTTCCATGGAGCAACTATACGACCTCCAAAGTTCGAGTGTCGAGTTCTTCTACGCCACCAACGATATTTTCATGCTGGGCCCTGGATTCGCCGACCAATTCCATACCACACTCCTGCAATGTTTCGAGTTTTCGCCAGGCTTTCTTCGCGATAGCTACCAGGCAATGTTCTCTGCATTGATATGGGCCCGCCATCAAGCGACTTCTTTCGACCAAGTGGACATCAGCAGAGGGGCGTTGTCTCTGCGACGACTAAGAACATTCAGCGTCAATAATCTTCGAGATGCCGTTGCGGTTTTCAGCCTCGGACCAACGCTGGCAGCATTCGACGTGCTCACCCGATGTCTTGGGTCTGTCACGATATTGCGCCATTCTCTCTCGATGGTCCAGGAGTGGTATCCAACGCTAGCAAGCAGCCCGGGCCTAGATCCCATCGTCATAAGCCCCATATTCTGGGACACCGCACATTGCCTCGTTTGGCGCGAGGTGCCCGTCCTTCGATACCGAGTCAGAGACCCTCACGCTGTAGATCGAGTGGCCGGACTGTGTACGACTCTTCTGCCCTTCCTGTATGACCTCTGCGTCGCGAGCAACAAGTGGAGGGACACGAAGGAAGCTCAGTATGCTGCAGCAATAAAGGAAGTCGAGAAGAAAATCCTCTGTTGGAGCCCAGTATTCAATACCAAGTTCAACAAGTCCTTCTCCAGGCAAGAGATCCTTGCAATGACTGCACATGCAGCCATGCACCGTACTGCGGCACTATTGATTGTCCACCGACTCTTCAATCCGATTGGGACAGCTGACGATGTGGCAGAGGCGTACGCCACAGATATTATAGCCAGGCTCCAGGGTTATCTCACAATGGCGGGCCAAGATGAAAAGCTTCAACATACAGCGTTGCCGATGTTTCTGGCTGGTCTGGAGATCCCCAATCTTGCGGAAGAGGCCTGGATGCGCCTATCGTTGCTCAAAGCCCCCTCAATTTGTCTCAGAAAACTTTCAGCGGCTGTTGACTTCGTATGGAAGCAAAGGTACAAGGGCTTTTCCGGATTCTTGCTCGATCTGCTGGAGACTGGGCTGGACTTTGTTGTGATCCCTTGATTTATTGCCGACGGTCTTCATACCCAATGCATTTCGGCTACTTAATACGAACAATGGGCTCCAGACACCAACTGAGCCAAGAAGTAACGATGGAAGGGGCGGACCCCTCGGTCCCATTGACGGTCTGATTGCAGTGGCGGAGCGGTCTGTTCTGATCTCTTCCTGCACCTTGTCTTGAAATATGCTTTGACAAAAACGACTGCCATATGTCAAATCGGACCCGAACCCGGGATGGCAATCGTCCAGATCCAAAATGTCCAATGGGGTAGATGCCCAACGGAGAAGCAAATTCTTAAATCCGGAAAGGCGGCCTGATTCGTCGATGCTTAAAAGTCGACAACATCACCGCATACACTTCTCCATTAACTTGGTGCTGCATCCCTGAAACGTAAAGCCTTCAGATTGACCTCTTCGACTGCATCAACGATGTCCTTCACTTTGGCGGGAAAGAAGATCGGCCATGTTGGCTTCGGCATGACCAGCCTGCTTCGCCCTGGCAAAGAAACACCCCGAGAAGATGCCATTGCTGTCATGAAGGCTGCTCTCAACGCTGGCGCTAATTTCTGGAATGCAGGGGAGCACTATGGAACTCCCGAGTGGAACAGTCTTCACCTGCTGAACGCATACTTCACGATGTATCCAGAAGATGCTGACAAAGTCTTCGTCTCGGTCAAGGGCTGCTTCGACAGGACTACCGCGAAGCCCACCAATGATGCGGAGGGCGTCCGGGCTAGCATCGAATACTGCCTGAAGATTTTGGACGGCAAATGCCACATCGACTTGTTCCAGGCTTCTCGCGGGGATCCCGACGTGCCGATCGAGGTCACCATCGGCGCTACAGCCGAGTACGTCAAGGCAGGGAAAGTTGGCTGCGTCGGGTTGAGCGAGTGCAGCGCAAATACCATTCGGAGAGCATCAGCTGTACATGCGGTTGGCGCAGTGGAGGTGGAGCTCAGTCTGTTCGAGACGAGCAACCTGAAAAACGGCGTTGCGGACGCGTGCAAGGAGTTTGGAATCCCCATCATCGCATACAGTCCCTTGAGCCGTGGCTTCCTGACAGGACAGCTGCAGAAGTACGAGGATCTCGACGAGAAGGACTTCCGTCGCATGTTTCCCCGCTTTCAGCCTGATGTCTTTGACGAGAACTTACGGCTGGTGAGGGAGGTGGAGCAGATCGCGGCACAGAAGGGCTGTTCGGTGGTTCAGGTTGCGCTTTCGTGGGTGTCTGCGCAGAGTCAAGTGATTGGCGTACCGGTGGTGCCCATTCCCGGAGCGTCTGCGATATCTCGAGTTGAGGAGAACATGAAGCTGGTCGAATTGACAAAACAAGAACTCAAACAGATTAATGAGGTTCTCGGCACGATTGAGGTTAAAGGTGGACGATACCCGGCCGCCTTCGCTCGTTATGAACAAGTATAGACCGCCATCAGCTCCACTAGCAGTTATAGCATGACATCAAATTCCGGGTTCACCCATCCTGGCGTCCCAGTCTTGGACCTCAATACGGGCCCGAAACGATGCAACAGCCCGAAGACAGGCAACGCGCCAAAGAAGACGATAATCCCCTGGGCAGCAAAACACCACGTCCAGCCCGAGTCGGCCTGCCACGGCGCAATGAAGAACTGTAATCCAAGTCAGCATCCATCACGAAAGAAGCAACGGAGCGGAGAAAATAATCTTCTTACCGGATCAATAAAAGCAGACAAGTTCAACAACACCGCGTAGAACGTGACAATACTCATACTCTGTAACGGATAGCAATCCACGATATACGCACAAACAACCGTATTGCCCATCTGAATGCCCGCCGCAAACAGGAAAAACGCAACCTGTCCGACCATCCAATGGTACGCCTTGTCCACACTGATTCCCCAGAGAATCAGGCCAAGGGCACTCAGCAAACCGGCCGGGTAAATCAACCACAGCCGCATCTCCGGCAGACGCACCCCGCCGTTTCGCCGTGCAAGTCGCGTGCAAACCACGTCGCTGAGATGACCTCCCAGGAAGACCTCTGCGAATAACGTCCCGAGCAAAAGACCCAGGAAGAGGAGACCTTGGATTTGTGGCGTGTAGTCGATATACGCGGCGGGAAGCATCGTGATTACGCTGAGCACCCACCAGTACCAGGAGAAACAGAAGGTGCAAACTGCGATCGACACGGCCGCGAACTTCCAGGTCAGGACGAAACGCAGGACAGAGTCGTAGAACGCGGGGTGGCGCATGCCGGGGACAGGCTTATAATTGAGGAAGAAAAGCTTCTTGGTGCGAGGGAGGTGAACTTCCGCAGCGTCGCTGCGCCGGCGCCCGACCTTCTCAATATCAACCGCCGTTTCGTCACCAGTAGTAGCCATAGGCAGTTTCGAGAGCATGTGATTCCGCGGATACAGAGTTTCCGGCATGAAAGCGAGTTCGAGAGCCAGCAACACCGCAAAGAGGATCGCAGTAAACCATTGAATCCACTCCGCCGAAACGATATTGAGGAACCCGCCGAAGATGGGTCCGACGAGCAATCCCGAGTCGATGGCCAAGACCCACAGCCCGATCTTCTGGCCTCGCTGGTGCTCGTAGAACATGTCGTTGATGGCGGCTAGTCCGACCGTCGAGGCAGGAGCTACGCCCAAGCCTTGAAAGAAGCGGGCGGCCATGTAGCCGCCGTAGTCTGAGGACTTGGCTGCGCCGATTGTCGCGCCGAATGCCATCAGCGTGCCGATGACGAAGACGACGCGCCGGCCGAAGATGTCTGCCAATGAGCTCCATATCAATGGCCCGACGGCAAGGCCTAATGCAGGTATGGCGACCGTCCAATTGACCTGAGAATAGGTGATGCCGAACTGTTCTTGCAGGTCGGGAAAGCTGGGGACCGTGGTGGTCGTGATGTATGTAAACAGAAAGTACCTATTTTATTGGACGGCGTTAGTATCTCTTCTTTACTGTGTGCGCGGCAAGCGATGAAAAACATACTTGAACATGACAATAGCGAGAATAGAATGTTTCTGGAAGCTGGACCAGTTCAGCGGATCCAAGGGGTCAGTCGTCGGCTGGGGATGAAGTCGAAATCCATCTCGCGTCACCACGTTTTCTACAGTCGGCGGAGCGGGCGCAACGGTGCCGTCCTCGACCTTCTCATCCAACGTGTGTTGCGTAGGATGGTCTCCATCGGTGGGAATAGGATGTTTTTCGTCCTCAACGGCGGCCATCTTGAACTGAACGCGAAGTACAGCGGGAACAGGCAATGAGAACACACAAGGAAGTTAGAATAGAACAACAAGCCGAAGATGAGGAACCCAGCGCGAAGGGAAAGTCTTGTCAAAACTTTGGCACCCATTTGCGAGGTAGCCAGCCAGCACTCCGACAGGACCATGCCGTGGATCACAAGCGGAGCCAAGAGGCAAGGCGTTCGGATTGTTCCCCATACTCGCGATCGCACCCTACCTTGCATCGCACGTTATCATGGTTCCTGACACGTTTTGCGAAGTAAGAGCACCGGACTCAGATCGTCCTCAACGAAGCTCGTCGTAGTGCCTGGGCATCGTCAATTTCGATGATGCCAGTATGAGCAAGCGGAGCGTTGACCCTTGTGAAAGGATGGAAGACCCGTCGCCAAGTGGAACGGCGTTGAAGATGTACTGCGTAATAATGCCTCTGGTGCACTGGTAATGGAGAGATAGAGGCTGAGATAAGGCACGCCTGAGAGATAGGCGAGGATTGATAGGCGCTTTGTCGTTTCCAGGATAGGGGCTTTTGCTTGTGGTTGAGCCAAGCTTTCGACTCCCGAAGACAAACCTCCCTCTCATTTGTCCATCGATCAGGTACTTGAAGCACGCGGAGAACAACGTTTCTTACTTGCCCAAGTTTGACAGGGCTCAGAGATAAGGAATTGGTATGCCTCATTATTGGTCAAATAATGGGATGAATCTTCTTCGAAAGGCGACTTCAATGCGGCAGATGCATCGTCGGGTCTTCTGCCTTTTTCTTCCCTCTGATAGGGCTCTGTCGTTACGTTTGAACATGACAGCTGGCGGTGCGGGTGAAGAGGCCCTGGGAGACCATCGGATCAAGTCCTAATACATGCTCCTGTGCTGGAAGATGACCATTCTGGCCCACAGCGATCACTCGATGGTCCGGTTCGTCGATACGGCTACTTACCGACTACCTCAACCGCTCGTCTCTTTTTCTTTGTTGACAAATTGTTGACGTCAAAATATATCCGGAGCTTGAATTTATTTTGGGTTTAGACAGGCCACACCATCGATTTTGACTTGACGTCGTGTCACCTACAAGATCGTGTTGATAGTCATGCGCAGATACAGTTCAGCAGGTAAGCGTTGCGCTGTATGAGTTACGAATATTCCACTAACCTACCGGTCGTGTAGAAGAAGACCACGACAGGAGGCGTTCAATGGCGCATATTAATGAAGAAATCCAGCGCCAGGAGCCAGACGAACAGTCAAGGCTCCTGCCAAATCCGAAAAAGGATGACGACGACGAGGAAACACCAAGTCAGCAGGAAGGCGAGCTCATGGACATACTTCCCGAGGACGAAACACCAACTCGAAAACTAATCTTGCACGAATTTTGGGTTCTGTTTCGAGGCTCCATTCCAGTCATTCTGGCATACACGTTACAGAACTCTCTCCAAACTGTTTCGATCCTCATCGTTGGGCGAGCGTCACCTCAGGATCTCTCGACAGCCGCGTTTTCATACATGTTTGCCATGTGCTCGGGCTGGCTCATCGGTATGGGAGGGTCGACTGCCCTGGATACTCTGGCGAGTTCTTCCTTTACAGGGAGCAAGAACAAGCACGATCTGGGCATCCTGCTCCAGCGTGCTTTCGTCGTCCTGACATTGTTCTACGTCCCGATCGCGATCCTCTGGCTATGCTCAGAACCCGTCTTCAAGGCACTGGGTCAAAGTCCGCAACTGTCACGCGACAGTGCCAAGTTCTTGAGCTGCCTAATACCCGGTGGCCTTGGGTACATCTACTTTGAGACTATGAAGAAGTATCTTCAAGCCCAGGAGATCATGCGGCCAGGTACATACGTCCTCTTGATAACGTCACCAATCAGTGGCTTGCTCAATTGGTTGTTTGTCTACAAGTTTGGCTGGGGCATCCTCGGTGCACCTTTTGCGACTGGAATCGGTTACTGGCTTTCGTTTCTCGGCCTCGTGCTGTACGCCAGGTTCGTTGCCGGCGGTGAATGCTGGGGTGGTTGGTCTAGAAAATGTCTCCAGAACCTGGGCGTGTTTGCGAAGTTGGCTGCCCTCGGGGTCATCCATGTCGGGACCGAGTGGTGGGCCTTCGAGATTGTGGCGTTGGCTGCCGGCAGATTAGGAGAGATCCCATTGGCGTCGCAAAGCGTGATCATGACGGCTGACCAAGTCATGAACACTATTCCCTTCGGCATTGGTGTCGCCGCCAGCGCACGAGTTGGCAACATGCTTGGCTCTCGTAATGCAAAAGGAGCGGCAAGGTCTGCAAACACCGCTGCTTGGCTCAGCATGTTCATGGGAGCGCTGGTACTCGCTATTCTGATGGGCACACGGAACGTCTTCGCGAAGATCTTCAACGACGACGAGAAAGTGGTCAAGCTCACGGCCGAAGTTCTACCCTATGTCGCTCTGTTCCAGATTGCCGACGGCCTGAACGGTAGCTGTGGAGGGTCCCTCCGAGGTATGGGCAGACAGCACATTGGAGCTGCCGTTAACATCGTCAGCTACTACTGTGGTGCTCTGCCCCTTGGGATCTGGCTTGCTTTCCACGGCTGGGGTCTACCAGGTCTATGGGTTGGTCAATGCATTGCGCTGTACCTGGTGGGCATTGCTGAGTGGGCAATTGTTGCATTCAGCAATTGGGAACATGAGGTGGACAAAGCATTCTCACGCATGGACAAGGACGAATTGGTGGAGAATGGCCATGCTGGTCATGTCGAGTCATCGGAGACAACTTGACAGTGTCTCCTTGAAGGAAAAGTAGCCGCATTAGAGAAAAAGTTTCACCGTATTCTTTCGTGCCGTAATCGGCAGCTGTACCGATACAAGCTTCCCGTTGCAGTTAGCCTTGATCTCTCCACATCGACGTCTTCTTACAGCATGCATAACCTCCACAAGATACGAGCACGTTTCGTTCAACTGATAAGGCACCCGCCCAGCAAAAAGTGACTACAATTTGACACACAGCATTGGCTCATCATCTTACACGCTCGGACATATCCTTCCCTGCCCCTCGACTGGACTTGCGCGATGATCTCAGCCATGTGGCTCCCCACTGATGCTGATGCCCCGCGACTCTGAACGCGTCCTCCGAGTTTCTCACAAGTTAATGCGCCTCGAAGAGTCCCACCTCTTTGCAGACAGAGCTTTCTCATCTGCAGCTAGGGCAGAGCTGTAATGATGCCGTCATGATTTGGCGATTCTTCCTGTCACCAGCGGGTCAACCACGATAGGAACTCTCACCCCTCCTGTGGGCAAGCCCCGGAGGCAGACGGCCATGCCCTAACTTTAGGTAAGAGGAAAGCGCTCTCCGATGAAGAGGGGCCGCCATTGGCGGGCACCAGCCGTTTGCAGAGCAGACCTGGCAGCTCTTCTGCAGGAACTCGATGCAGAGAGCTGTCCTAGCTCATGGGAAAGTAGAGCTCGAGCCTGGGAATTTTGACTCGGTTGCTTTCCTGACGCACTCACTTTCTCTTGCTCTTTTTCCCTTTTCAAGCATTTGCATTGTTTGCAAGCTACAGAGAAATTCACATTGCAGGGCAACATGCTTCTCAAGTCGTCCATTGCTCTCCTGGCATGTGCCAGCTGTGCGCTTGCGCACGGCAATCATGATCAGACGCCCGTTTCGGGACCACACAAGTCGCTGTGGTACAACACCTTACCAGGCGACGGCGGCACCCAGGTCAGAACAAAAAGCCGAAAACAGCATGAGGAAAGAGCTTCGTTGACCATTTCATACAGGCCGACTCTGTCTTCTCCGGCATCTCCACCTTCGGCCGCCTACCCTACTGGCCTTGTTTGGCGAGCGAAGACGAGAAATATGACATTGCCTTTATCGGTGCGTTCGAGCCACAGCAGGTCCAGAAGGAAGACCTTCGAAGCTGACATCCTGCTTTTCGTGGCGACCTACAGGCGCTCCATTCGACACGGGCACCTCATACAGACCAGGAGCTCGATTTGGACCCAGCGGGATCAGACAAGGTTCTAGACGTCTCAATCTCTAGTACGTCTTCCCGCTCACAGGCTTACTTGGTTGTTCTCGAGGCATAAAGGCTCACGCAAAGTTCGGTTTAGTGGCGGGTATAATGTGTAAGTGGAATCCAGCATGAGAAGGAGCACGCAGAAGAGAGCAGCGCAGGACTAACCAGAGACACCTGAGTAGACCGATGAAGTCCAACCCGTTCAACTTCTGGGGCAAGGTCATCGATTGCGGCGACATCCCGGTCACCTCGTAAGTCACTTCAGCGAACGTCTCAGGTCAATAGCTACGAATGACTTACCTGTCCCTCACAGCTATGACAACCACTACGCCCTCCAACAAATTGAGAACGGCCACAACGCCCTCCTAACCCGCACGCCCTACACCTCCGCCTCCGAGCCAGGCATCTCAAAGTCCGGCAAAACGCTCCCTCGCGTCATCACCGTAAGTCCTCCCCTCCTCAAGAAATCTACGCCCACAAGTCCACTAACCCACCACCTCCTCCAGCTCGGCGGCGACCACACCATAACCCTCCCCCTCCTCCGCTCCATCAACAAAGCCTACGGCCCCATCTCCGTAATCCACTTCGACTCACACCTCGACACCTGGAAGCCCAAAGTCTTCGGCGGCGCCCCGTCCCACCAAGCCGCCATCAACCATGGGACATACTTCTACTGGGCGAGCGAGGAAGGCCTGCTGGCGAATGACAGCTCCATCCACGCCGGGATCCGCACCACGCTCAGCGGACCCAGCGACTACGACAATGACGGCTACTGCGGCTTCACGCGCGTCGAGGCCCGCGAGATCGACACGATCGGCATCCCGGGCATCATCAAGCGGATCCGCGATCGCGTCGGCACGAAGAATCCGGTGTATCTGTCTATTGATATCGACACGCTGGATCCGGCGTTCGCGCCCGCGACGGGCACGCCTGAGACCGGGGGCTGGTCGACGCGCGAGCTGCGCACAATCATCCGCGGCCTTGAGGGCATTAATTTCGTGGCGGCGGATCTTGTCGAGGTCGCGCCGGCGTATGATACGAATGCGGAGCTGACGACCATGGCGGCGGCGGACGTTTTGTACGAGGTCATGACGATTATGGTCAAGAAGGGCCCGTTGACTAGAAGTGTGAGTGAGGGCGAGTATACGGTTAGTGAGGAGTTGAGCAAGATGTTGCTGGAGGCGGAGAAGATGGAGTTGTGAAAGGGGAGAGGGTGAGTATGATTGAGGCAAGCAAGCAGTGTCCGAAGAGTCTAGAAAGTTGCTGCTGTTTCTAAGCCTCTCTCACAAGATGTAGCTACCCTGTACACACATGTAAGCAACGTCACTACCCAAAATTAAATAACTTTTGAACGGGACTATATCAAGGTCGCGGTAATTGACCACCTCACCCGTCTGCTCCCAGTTCGCGGATCAGACCATCGATTTGACTCGTCAAGCAGGCAAATCATTCGTCTCGTTTCCATGGTATTGGCGGCCGTGGTGAATCTTCCCCCTTGATTGTAGACTTTCAACGGACTAAGATGGGTCGTCACACAATATCGTCTTGAACATGCCCCTGGCCAGTGCTACTTTGTCCTGTTGCCCAAGCGTGATAGAATTTGCAGATATGACACGACAAATATGTATCAGGAAGTAAACCTTCGTGAATTTCCAATTGTGGGCTGGACCAGTGAGTGAAGATGAGAGGCGACGAGGCGCCGCCAAGCTGCCAGGTCGGAATACGAGCTCCAACTTGAATGGGGTCCAAGGTAAAAGGTGTGAGAGACAAGAAGCAGGCGTGTTGGGGAAAGGCGCCTGCTACCGCTGACGGGACGATTGGTAGTATGCAGGCAATGCAATATAGGTATCCATGTTTGAGTGAGGTGAGGTGAGGTGAGAGTGAACGATTGATCGCGTAGCAGCTTGATGGGGAAATTGCAGACAAGTCGATCGGAAACCGTTCTAGCGATATTCGATTCACCTAGAACGCATCAACAGTCAGTAGAACCGGGAAACCAATGAACGCTTTGATCGAACTCTCATTAAAGTGCTGCTCTCCCCTAATACACACAAGCTACTGCGCTGGCAGCAGCAATCTGCAGAGCACCTCCCTTCTCTGGATGCAAAATTGACCCGTGTATGTCTATCTGAACATCTTTTGCTTTTCAAGGTCTTGCACTGGGCTGCATGGGACCTCCGTGAACGCTTATCTTGCTCATGCTCGCAACCTCCACAGCCGGCTGTTCCTTGACTGCAATTGCAGCTCCAAAGAGGCACAAAGTTTGATCACTGCCTCGCTCGCCGCTGGTTCTCCATCGCTTTTTCGTGGGTTTGACAGAAGTTGACTCCTCTTGTCTGGAATGATCTATTGAGCACAGGGGATCGGCGTAGCTCGTTTGCGTCTAGAGGAAGTAGTCTGGCGTTCTTCGGCTGACCATGGGCTCGCCGGCTCGAGGACATGGGTCAAATTGTAGGCTAAAAACAATGAGTCAGTAATCCGCGAGAATAGTGGGCAAATTTGGGCACGTACAAGGTATACTTCAAATGCTCGTCAATCTCCATGATGGCGGCTTGGTTGCCACATCTGTAGCAGTAATTGGGAGCACTGAAGATGGTCACCACGTTCCTATCCTGGCTCCAGTTGTATCCTTCCATGACCAATTGATGTGCTCGGGCCACCAGGGTCAAACCGTTGTTGTGATTGAACGCCTCTGAGATGTCTTGACCAAATGTGTATCCAGCACCTCTTGGACTGATTCCCCATCCGCAGCGGTCGTCAGGATCAGACCACAGCAGATCACACATGGGTCCTTCATGTGGAACTTCTTGAATTCTGTCGAGGGACCGGATGTTGTCGAGTGTGTCAATGCTGGGGGAGAGACCACCGTGGAGGCAGAAGATCTGGTTGTCGATCAGAGCAGTGAGAGGAAGGTAGTCGAAGAGGTCGGTGAAGTACTTCCAGACGTTGGCATTGCCATATTTCCTCAAACATTCGTCGTAGAAGCCGTAGACTTGTGTGATTTGTCTGGATTCGTGGTTGCCACGGAGGATGGTAATGCGATGCGGGTATCGAATCTTAAGGGCGACGAGGAGTGTGACGGTCTCGACGGAGTAGTATCCACGATCCACATAATCGCCTGTGCTTCGTTGTCAGCTTGTGTTATCGGTCCAGAAGGGTTGGACGCACCCATGAATAGGTAGTTGGTGTCAGGATTGGGTCCGCCAATGCGAAACAGCTCCATCAAGTCGTGGAATTGGCCATGAATATCGCCGCAGACGGTGACAGGACATTTCTGTAATCAAGGTCAGAGACGTGAGCCAAATCATCTCAGCCATGGCCAACCTACCACTGGCTGAACATTTGATTCCTCCTGAAGAACTTCTCGTGCCTGCGCTCAGATTAGCCTTGCGCGATCTCGTTATGCTTGCCAATTACTGACTCTATCGCAAAGCCTCGACACATCCGCCTCTGACAATTGTTTGCACTCCATCAAGCTCTCGATCCAGCCGTCAAGGGTTGGTATCGATTGGGCGTCGGTGGCTGGCGACAAGCCATGAGGCTGCGCCGGCTTCCCGACGTCAACATCCATTTTCGAGTCCATGGTCGAGCATGCACGGATTGACCGTGCGAAAATTGGCGTAGAACGATGGAAGGATGAGGCTAGGAGAAGTGGCTTAGGGAGCGATCAGGGTGATTGTTGTGGTCGCAATTTCAGGGTCTGGACACAGCGCAGGTGAGGGGAGCGATCAAGGCTATGTGCACAATCGATGGACACTGATCTCGGGTGGATTTAAACGGAAATGGCTATTTGCAGAATGTTGTTGTTAAGCTGGATTGAGAGGATAGATTGTGGTTCAGATCCAAGTTGCGGGCCATGACATACCTGCTAAATTGTATGTACCTAATCAGCTAGCCTAGCCTCGCACCAAGGGGCAAACGGCTGCTTGTAAATGTTGAAGCACACCTTGAGAAAGCACCACCCAGCATCTGCAGCCACCGACACACTTACTAGAAGATGCCTTGCCAGGCACCGAAGGCATCACGATATGACTCGGTAGAAGCAGATTACAAGGTCAAGACAAGCTCTTTTGCGTGGACTTTTGCTACAGTATTCCTCCCTGAAGTTGACCTTCCTGTAGATGCTGTCTAATGATTCTCATTCGTCGTTCACTCATTGCCATCATTGCCTTGCATTCCCAAGGCCGCAAGCGATGTGATTCAGATAAAGTCGCCACTTCCAAAGCCGCCGAACGGATTCCCTCCCATGCCACCGCCCATGCCACCGCCACCGCCACCTGGGAAACGTGGTCCTCCTCGAAGGTTAGGTGGCCCATCGCCTGGTCCAATTGGATCGTAGCGAGCACCTGGGGGAGCTCGAGGGTCATACGGTCTTTGTCCTCCTTGTCCACCGAACAACGGGTCGTCGAAGGTAGGATGCATCCCTCCACCACCACGGAATCCACCTCCTCCTGGTCCTATCCTTAGCGGGTCATTAGGCCCCAGACCAGGGGGATACAGATCCCTCTCCCCGATGTTGCCGAAGGGCTGTTGTCCTGGGAGCATACCTCGAGGTGGTCTGTTCAGTTCGTACTCGTCTTCAAACCCTGGTGGTGGGAAGTCTCCCGGCGGATGAGGTCTTCTCGGAACTGCCAACGGGTCATGGAAAGGGTATGGTCGTGCGGGAGGCGGGTGGTCGTCTTGCAGGGGGTCACGCTCCGGTGGGCGGGTCTCTTCACGTCTTCGTGGCTGCTCCAGGCTTGCTGCTGTGTCCTCATACCCCGCTTTTTGGATACCTGGAGCTAACTTCTGTATGATATTGAGCTTGAATAGAGAAGACAGGTCGGTGATACGTCCATTAGAGATGAAGATGTTGCGCAGACTAGGCAGCTTCTCTGAGCTGGAAGTCGTCTCTTTGATCGATCCTTCCGAGATGTAATCATTGGCCTTGACCTCGAACGAGGCCGTCTTGTCGTCACCGAGACCAATGCCGAATATAACCGCCTTGCTTCCTAGTCTGTTCACCTTGACGAGATATTCCATCGACGACTGAGAGTGTGCATATCGGAATGCGAACGATGACGACTTGTCCCATTCTGCGGGTAATGCCTGAGCGTCTTGAGGGTCTGACTGCGCTTCTACTGGTAGTTAGTAAAGAGGAATAAACATGGCGCAGGCTGTGATACTGGCCTATCTTGTGATCTTCTCCCAAACCTATCAGCCTGAAGCCAACGGCAAGCATGCAAGCGTGGGAGAGGAGTGCAATGGCTGCATACGGGTCTTTGAGGAATGTGGAGTGCTCCGAGTCTGAAGGCGGCGAGGGTAGGCTCTTGACCATATAATCGAGTATTGAATCTGCGCTCAGGGCGGTCCCCGTGCTAGGCGCCATGTTGTTATCGAGAAACGATTTGAGAGAGATAGTGTGTCGAGACTGTTTGATTTCACAAGCGAGACCTGGGGTACGTGGGGATCGATGCCTGCGACGCGTTTGGGGCATTGAAATGACGTCAACTCCGGCCACGACTAAGTTACCTTTAGCGGCTACCCAAACCCTCAGTTGCGCATCTTTGCATCCACCACATCTACAGACTGGATTTCGCAGTTGAGTTGATAGAGTCGGCAATAGTATTTCGATATAGTAAGACCGCAAGCTCCGCGTCAAGTACTCTATGGAAAGAACAATATGTCTGCTGCACTCCATCGAAATCAGCGCCCACGACATTCAGAAACTGCTCTTGTCATACAACGGCCTTCTTTCGTCCTGTAGCTATTATATAGGTATAGACATTGTCTTTGATGGCAACTCAGTCATCTAAACACCCGAACAGTCAAGCCTGGCAGAGCTCGTGATCTCTGCTAGAGATATAGTCTTGTTGTTTAATCTCGACTGGTACAGGTCTTGAATCTGAAGCTAAGAGCACAAAAAGGCAGCACCAGGCAGCTTGGCCGAGGGTCGCTGACATAACATGCCCAAGCCTTTTGTGGAATGCTGCGGGTCTCGACCTCGACACCCGGAACCGGCCTCAGTTTTGACGCGCCTCTAAACAAAGCACAACAAGACTCTTTGAACCACAATCAACTTGCACATCATTCAATTCAAGGCTGTATTGTATCTGATCGCATTCACTGGCGTCGAAGTCAAAACTCAAGGCCGATTCACAACACCTGCCGACACGACTCCGTTGGTTGATCACGTTGACTACGCTCACATTTAAATCCAGCTCGACTGCCTCACCCAGACTCGAGAACAATAGACTATTTCCCTATTCACTAATTTTATTGTGCCCGCAAAGCTCTGAGACGCGCTTTGATATTGTTGGTACGCAGCTGGGGATCTCGAATTTTGAATGCATCACAACTATTGAATAAAGCTGGTTCATTGAGGTGGATGTGAATAAGCTATTGTGACCGTTGGTGCCTATGGAGAAGCAGAAGAATCACCGCCTCCAAGGGTGACACTTTACTACAAACTCTCTCACCTTCTCACCTTCTCACCCTCGGAAGTACCACTCTTCTGGATCAAAAACATCTTGTTGAAGGCTCCAGGCTCTCACTGCAAAATCAATCTGACGTCCCGGCTGTCCAACCTGTAGTCGCATCATGGCACCTCGTCGCTCCACAGCTCGAGCCGCGAGCGCTACTCCAGTGCGCGGTGCGACACCAGCAAAGCGATCAACGCGAGCAGGCAGTGTGCTAGACCAAGAAGATGCCATTCCCCGACGAACTACCCGAGGCGCATCACAGCAACCAGGTCTTGTCAATGGCGATGTCAACAATCCCAGACTCCCGGAGGTGCAAATACAGCAGTCTTACGCCTATGGCTCAAGCAAGACTCCTGTCCTTCCAACCCAACTCATTGCTCGGAAGCAGATGAATATTCGGGAAATGGCCGCGACCATTGATGCTGGAGTCGACCAAGCAGAACAAAATTTGCAAAATCACCTTGCAGAGACACGCGCAAACTTGCAGAGGGATTCCAGAGAGGAGCGCGCTCGCCGAAGAGCTTCACGTGAGCCTTCACAGGAGGGATCAGTCGCGAGTGACGAAGCTGAACAGACCAAGAGTCGACGTGTGGCAGCTTGGGCTAGCTCCGTGAACCTCAATGGCATTCCGGAAGACGAACAGGAGGCCAAGGAGGACGAAGAACAGGAGGTCGAGGAGGATGAGGAACTCGAAGACGATGACGATGCCCCTCAAAACATTCCAGACGATGCCTCAAATAAGGATACAGACCCATCAAGCTTTCCCAGCGGTGTGTTCGACCATAGCTACAACTATGAGCGAGGACTTCGAAAGCCGAACGTTACGATCCGACAGCCACAAGAGCCATTCTTCCAGAAAGCATCGACCGCAATCAAAGAGCAAGTTGAGCGCTCACGACAAGTCTCATCACACGCTGCATCCTCGATATCCGCTTGGTCGCAGAGACTCCTGCACTCCATTGCCAAGTCGATCAACGACCTCCCGAACTCGCCTCTAATTTCTATCCTAACCACCCTCCTTTTCGCATTACTTTGCATTGGCGGAGCAAGCCTTCTCTTTTGCTTCACTTACAGTAATTACGTCTGCGATCCACTATCAACGTCTCCAGTGAGCCAGACATTGCAGAGATATTGTGGGACCTGCACGCGGAGTGCAAGCAGCGGACCTCTCAACTTCACCCTTGGAGCTGGTGATGATCTCAGCAAATTCACCTCAGCAATCAACAACATCAACAATCAACTCCGAGTCATGGAGACACGAATCAATGATAAGGTTGATTCTCAACATGCCGCAGTCGACCAAGATCTCGATGCTCTGAAACGACAACACGCGGAACTCTCAAATCACGTTACAAACTTCAAGCTCGGTGGTGGTCAGCCAAGCACCTCATTCGGCGGTGTGGCATCTCCCATCATCCCCAAAGTTAACTACTTTGCACCGAACAATGGAGCCATTGTCGACCCACGATTGACTTCGCCAACGATGCAGAAGCCCCTCGCATTCGCGCAACGAGTTCTTCTACGGATGCTGCTGTCTACACGCTACGTGACGAAAGAGCCCATCACAGCACTTTCAGCATGGCAAGACGTAGGCGATTGCTGGTGCGCTTCACCCGCCCCGGCAGAGCAGTATCACACCGACACAATGAGATTAGGCGTCAAAGTCACCGAGATGATATACCCCACCGAAATTGTGATTGAGAACTATCCAGGCCAAGGATCGCTCTTGCCAGGCTCAATCCCCAAAGTCATTGAACTCTGGGCCGACTTCGAGCACCTCGACAGCCGAGAGTGGGAGGCGCTGAACATTCGACAAATGCAAGGCGAAGCAGGAAGTCCAATCGGCTCGACATACGCGATGATTGGAAAGATGGAATACGATGCTTCAAGTGAAGCGAGCCATGTACAGACGTTCCCATTGGACGTCAACCAGGGCGCCTTGGCACATGCGGCGCAGAGTTTCGTCGTGCGGGCCACGGAGAATTATGGCGCGGAGTATACGTGTCTATATCGGGTGCGGTTGCATGGCGTTTCGGTCTTCGAGCATCTGCCGAAAACGGCGAGTGGGAATGAATTGTAACAACAGGATAAGGGAGCTGAATTGGTTGGATTCTTCGCGGACAGGCAAATGGTTGCCCATGGCACTGAAAGGCTGGTCCGCAGTCAGATCATGCCAGAAATGAAACAGAGCTGGAGCTTGGAAGATCACGGATGATTAGGAAGCGGCGAAGCAAGCCTCCTCACCGCTGGTGTACCCAAAAGATCACAAAATATCCATGTCCATTCACGTTTCCAAGCGCCGACCCCTCCATTCAGACTCGCTAACACACCCTTCACAGATCGTTCGATACTTTCCCTATGCACTTACTCTCCAAAATCCCCCTTTCCAATCGTGGCTTTCATGACCATCGGACTCCACTGCGCCAACCTCAACACAACATGAAATATCCACCTCTGCACCCAAGACGTCGAGCTCGCGCCCTCAGCAATCTCCCTCGACAGCGCGACGGCCTTATTCGCATACCCACGCATCTTCTCCTCGTACTTGGCAATCGCTTCCCGCACACTGATTTTGCCGCGATGCGCCTCGACAAGGACATCTGTGAGGACGTGCGCGTCCCGGAGGGCAATGTTCGCGCCTACGCCGGCCATGGGCGTCATGTTGTGGATCGCGTCGCCTAGCAGTGTTACATTGTCGGAAGCCCAGTGGGGGAGGTGAGGCATGGATTGCAGAACGATGGGCGTGACGGTACTGAGGTCCGCGTCGCGAATCACGGTTGTCAGCGGGGCGGACCAGTCCTTTACACCTTCTATCGCGATGTCGCGCAGTTGAGTCGGTGAGAGGGCTTTTGCGTCCGATGGGGTCTGAGGCTTGGGGATCACGTATGCCCAGAGCGTGTAGTTCTCCAGGGGACCTTGCTCGCCTTCAGCGGAGGGGAAGGAGGCTATGAAGAGCCAGCCGCGCCCGCTGGGGACGATGTTGTTGAGAGAGCCGTCTGTCATGAGGGTGGGGAGGGCTTTTGTGCGCGTCGAGTCGAGTTGGTAGCGGCCGCAGATGATCACGATGCCGAGCGTGTCTCGGTGTAGGTTGGGCAGGCGTTGTGTGCGGACTTTGGACTTACTCCCATCTGCGCCGATGAGGATGTTTCCTTCGGCGGTGGTTTCGTCGGCGAAATGGGCTCGTATTCTCCCGTCTTCGAGGTTCTCGTAGTGTGTGAATGATTTGTTCCAATGCACGGTTACATTTCCTTCTCCGTCCTCTCCGCTAGACAGCCCCTTGAGCAAAATGTCCCGGAACTCAAAGCGATGGCCTGCCCTCCTCTCGACATGCTCCTCCGGCTTTCCCGAAATCTTCGCGTCGTCCCTCAACGCCAGCATCCGTAACTGTGTATCCCGGAACGCCCATTGACTGCCCGCCGGAGTCGTCGCGGCCAGGAACCTCTGGAAGGTTTTGGCGTCGAGACAGTGCTGGAGAGCTCGTTTGCCGTCAGCGCCGATGTGAATACCATACCCTGCTAGGTCCTGGGATGGATCTGTGTGTCGTTCGAAGACTTCCACTGAGATGCCTTTCTCGCGTTGAAGGCCGTTGGCCAGGCAGAGGCCGCCGAAGCCACCGCCTATGATGAGGACGCGCATTGCTTTCCGGGAAATGGACCTACGTCTTTTTTGTTTAATTAATGGTATTCTGGGTATATGGTCGTCATGCTGGAGGGTTTTGGCCTCATGAGCCTCATCACGAGCCCTTATAACCATCGCAGCTGTCCGGCTATAAAGTTCTTCGTTCACATCGTAAATGAGTATTTGATTTACTTCACGCTACAGTGCGAGCTGCGAGCTGCATGCCGTACACCAGACCCATCTGGGGGTGTGTGGGTGCTTAACTCCGTCTCAGACTGCCTGATTCGTTCCTAAGCGGCTCGATTGGGGATCGTGTATTGCCTTAATAAGGGATCGTGTAAGGGCTGACAGAGGAGTTGAACGGCCGGCCTGATTTTGAGGCTATTCTGGATCGTAAAGGTGCTATTGTCTAGGGAATTCTGTGAGCCTTATGTTTTCTGATATGACATTGGTGGTTTGACATTGATGATCTTGTTCAAGCGTGCGACGAATCGGTCATACTTCCTTATGGCCAAATGCGCTTGTGGGATTGAGTGTTGAGGATTCTTTGAAAATATTGAGTATTTCTTTTAGACCGCTAAATGTTTCAGCACATCACAATCCAGACGCCCCAATCTCATGCTTCGCCTTAAATACTCCGAGCGAAATGCTTGTCGCTACCCAAAACGCGCACGACCAGACCGCCCTCAGGGGGCAACACCAACCTCTTTCGCCTGTCCAATCATCATGTCCAGAATTTCCTTCTCTGCTTTCGAAAAATCCTTCTTCAGGGCCGCATCCGTCGTCAAACAGCACATGTTACTCTCCTCCAATTGCCACGCGCCTGGCTCCCGAATGTCGCGAGGCTCGATGAGATAATGCTCGAACTTGCCGAATTTCTTCTGCTTCTTGTCCGCGAATTTGTTGTCGAGGAGCCAGCCGTTGAACCACATCGGTTTACCGTCCAGGTCCAAATGTAAAAGTTGAGGCGCGCAGATTGTGTAGTTGGAGGGCTCGGGGAGGTCTTCAGGTCGGACTGGCTCCGGTTCTTCGACGCTTTCGTAGTCCTCCATGATTTCCTGGCCGTTGTCGTCGTGGCGGGGTTGGCCGTTTTCGTCGAGCACGGGCCGCTTCTTCTTAACGAGCTTGGGTTTCGGCGTGTCGAGTTCGGGTGGCTGTACGGTGCCCATGGTGCCAGCGTCGCCTTGGTGGAACGCATAGTCTTGGTCACCGACTAGTTCCCAGCCGAGCCAGAAGGTCTCTTTATCACCTGGAAACAATTGTCAGTACCAATAGTCATCGAATGAGTGGGTATGGACTTACCATAAACCATGTCGTAAACACCAACCCGGCCTTCCTCTTTGTTGCCGTCTCTATCCGGGCCATTCATCCTTGTGACAAATAGCATGGCGATGAAATGCCGCCACTTGTCGACCACCACAACACCGGATTCCTGCATGTGTCCGCTATCGCCTGTCCACATCCGACTTTGCTTGACCTGTCTCGAAATTGGCTTGGGAAGAATCTGCTGCAGCCAACGCTTCTTGTTCTCCGGCATAATCAAGCGATCTCGGAAGAACAGAGCGCCAGTCTTAACATATGCAGGGTCTTCGAATAAAATCGCCGGATTGACAAAGAACAAGCTGTCAGCATCGATGAAGATGACTTCGCGGAAGCTAGAGTGCAGGATCGCGAATGGTTTTGCCGCCCACCCTGCCAGTTTCCAGCCCTCGTCGTGGACCATCTGTGCGATGTCGCGGGTGATCACGCCCTCAAGGCTTTCCAAATCAGAGCGGTAGTCCTCAGAAAGGTCGGAGTCGCCCAGATACATGATCTCAATTGGTAAGTCGCAGCCCAGGTTTCTGAACGTCGGGATGATGGTAAGCAGGAACGGTGCTTGGTCGTCGCCTGCAGTAAGCACAATACCTCTCCCTCCCTTCTTGAAGTGCGAATGCAGCGTCATGTGATCAGGAAAATACGGTGCTGTCCACGGGAACAGCAACTGCCCAAATTTGGTCAAGAAATACCGATATGCCTCGTACGAATGAATGGTCTGCGCCAAGGAGGTTTCCCCAAACTCGTCGTCCACTGGCTGGTGTTGATGGTGCCTCAAATACTGAATCACATCGTCCCGAACATAACTGCCGCCTTCCTCGTCGAACGTCAGATGCAATTCCTCCCACGCCTCGAAGAACTTCTTGTACTCCCGGACGCGGAGACCCATCTCGCGGAGTTTCTCCTTGCCGGTGCCTTCGACGGCACGGAGTAAATCTCTCCCTTCAATCTCACCAGGAAGAAGGCTGATGACTCGAGCGAGGGCCTTTTCGAATTTCGGGCGCTCGGAGAAAGAGCTTGGATTAGAGAGTTGTTTTGGTGAGCCAGATAGGCCGGGGCCATTGCCGTTGGAAGTGTAGGATTTTGGTCGAGCTGCCGGGTCGTCGCTGCCCGGTGAGACTGGCTCTTCTACCTCGAATTCGGGCTTGGAGGGTTGTTTGGGGACTTGAGGTGCTGAATCGGAGTTCTGAGTTGGAGGTTGAGATTTTTGAGTTGATGCATCGGCAGGAGGTGCCTCGAATCGAGCCTCCGTTAAATCATTGGCGGCTTGGTCGGGGGAAATATGTTGTTGCTGTTGCTGGCTTGGCGCCTCGTTTGGAGGTGGATGAAAGACGGGATCGGAATTCGATGATTGGCCCGGTAATACTGTTTGCGGCTGTATTGATGATGTCGGCGCCCCTGATGTAAAGAGGTATATTATCGGTATGCATATGAGAAGTAATATGGCGAGAGCTCCTTGCCGCGATCTGAGGTTTCGTCGGGGCGGTCCTGCATAGGGTAGACCGGGAAGAGATCGGCCTTCCTTTAGCGGCGCATGCCTTGGAGTGAACATTCCGCCAGGCGACCTCATCGACGACGCGGACGACGTTTGAGTATGGAATGCTCTAGTTGGTGGTGAGTTGTGGTGATGTTGAGGTGGTGATTAAGCCAGAATCCAAAAATAAAAGACAGCCTGTCTTGTGGCGAAACACGCGTTCCAGACGCGCCCAAAAGAAATCTGTTCAAACAACCAAAAGAATGATCCAGTAACAGGTCTAATCTATCGCGCGGGTGGAAATGAAAGGCTCGATTGCGATCATGATGCGCATTGCCCAAACATCGAAGTACTTGGTGAGAAATGATTGATGATAACTCGGAATGAAAGGGATGTCGTTGGAAAAAGGAGCTGAACCTGTTGAAGAAGGGGGTGTGGCATTATTGGGCAGACCGAATCGTGAGGTTTCAATCAGGCGCGGCAGGGATGGTGGGTATCATTGGGGAGCCCGCGTCGAATGATCCCTTGCACCTTTATTCCCCGTCGGGGTTAGCCCACCACTATTCTTCGCTTCCATCCACCGCCCCCGCTTGTTCCATTTGCCCCCTTTTTCAGCTCCAGTCGCGTCACACCCAGAGGCTGGTGGCTGTGGTGTCTGGAAAGTTCTTTGCTGAGTGACTTGTTGTTCCATGCTTGAAACATCACTTTGCGACGCTGGTCATCTCGTATTATTTCTTCGGCGCCAGATGACCGTTAAATTTCCGTTAGATGACTTGCATGAGATCCCGGCTCCTTGGGAGATCTGCACCTAACCTTGAAAGACCTGACACGGCTATATATGGGGCATCCCCTTCACACATAGGCTTGGGCGCTTCATATCTCTCGGTCGCCGTTTCCGCTTGTGAAGAATCTCTTCTCCAGAGCGACCGATGCCAGGCATCACTGTGATAATCGAGCTAGATGGAAGTCTGGGGGATTGACTGCCCTGATTCATGTCGCAATGTTTCTAGCTTGCTGTTCCTGGCGCCGCCACGGCGATGCATTAAGTCGAGACGTCTCCCAACGGTTGACTTGTGCGAGTTCCTGACCACTAGATCCGGTCCGATCATGCCATCCTCTGTTTAGGCAGCGTTGGGATCAATAGCCACACACCCAAGCATAACACTAGCGCAGCGAGAATGATGGGTTGTAGCACCTTTACTCCTGCCGCATTGGCAATTGCGCCCACAGCGAACGGCAAGACGCAGGCACCACTCGCACCAAACGCGGCTGCAAACCCCACAGCGGCAACGTGCAGCCTCTTCGGAAGCAGCTTCGTCAGTGCCACAACCGCTGCCGGAAAAAGTGGTGCCAGGAAGAAGCCCAAAAATCCAACCATCACGGCACTGACCACAAAATTCGGTATGAGCCAAAATAACAGCTGCAGGGCCACACTGCAGACGAGATAGGTGGCCACAGCATGTTTCTCGCTCCGGAAGAGTCGAGCTGTGACGAACCCGAGGACGAGGCGGCCAACAGTGATACCAAGCCAGAAACCCGTCGAGGTAAGACCGGAAGCAAATGGTGAGCCTCCCCTAACCCGAAGCATGAAAGTAACGATCCATCCTCCGATGCTGACCTCGATACCGACATATATCAGCAAGAAGATAGAGGCAAGGATGGTGACTTTGTTCTTGACCGCTTCGGCCGTTCTGCTCTTGCCCTTGGCTCTCTTTCCGAACGGACTCAGCCTCGCGAAGATGCCTCGTTTCTTGGGCGGGATACTAGGGTCAGCAGGCTCCACACCAGTGGGTGTATTCAAGCCGGAAGACTCGACCTCGGCAGTCTGAGGATGTTCCGCATTGTAGGCTCGAGCATCCGCTTTCCAGAAGGTGCCAACTAGAAGGATCACCTCGAGGATAGCTGCGCCAACCATCAGATAATAGAATTCGTACCAATGCCAACCCGCTTTCGTCACCAGCGTGGTCGCTATCAGCGGCGACAGAGCTGCGCCGAGGCCATAGAAGCCATGCAAGAAACCGAGCACCTCATTCGGATTGGCCATGTCACCAATCCAGGCATTCCTATGACGAGTTTTAGCGCAGCCCTGGCGGACAGAGAAGACCGAAAGTACCATCCACTGTCGCCCAAACCATTTCCAAACCCGGCAAGAATGAAAACCACCACTAGAACAGGATAAGGCGGGTGAACACAAATGGCGGCTAAGAGCATAGGTCAGCGACATCCATATGTCTAAAACATGGCACTTACTGTAGGCGCACACATGAGACGTGCTCATAATTATCGCGACACCTCTCTGGCCATAGACGGTATGTATATGATTGTTTGATAAAGCGGACATGGTGTAGCCGACAATGGGAGACAGGAAAACCAGACTGATTACCGTGTAGTTGACATGATAGTAGGTTTCGAGGTAGGGAATTAACGCTCCGTAGGCGCCATCGTTAGCACCAAGAATAATGAAGGAATAGAAAGTTGCAAGGCATCGCGACATATTGATACGAGGTGAGTTCCATTTCTGCAGTTGAACTGTCGCAGTCGTAGGGGAAGGTAAGGCTCCCGCTGAGATGTCTTCGAAAACTGGTACGTCCTTCTCCAAGGGAGCCGGCTGTTTTAATTTGGAGGGCATCTCAAGAACGACCGTGGAGCTGCCGCCCGAAGAATTGTTGAATCTCATATTGATATACTTCGACGATTTGTGGGCGAAAAAATAAAATTGAATTGAAAATGAAAAGATGTGACTCCAGACGCTCATATATGCAGGCCACAGATCTCCATCTTTTGGGTGCTCAAACAATTGCCAAGCTCTCATCGTGGTTTCGATGGAGATGGATGACCATGAAATGAGGCAACCTAGCCGTACGAGATTTTCATGTACATCGCAGTGTTCAAGAAAATGCGGTAAGGATGGCATTGGCAAGACAAATAGAAACAGTCGAAGGTGAGCATGATCTCACAAGACCGAGGATCAACCGGTGAGGAAAAGCTGAAGCCCAAGAAGAGATGGCGGACCGATCGGTTGTCGGGAGGCGGCGTCCTGATGGGGAAGACTATCCTCTCCCAGAGCCTAGGACGATTACCATGAATGGTCGCAAAATCTTTCGCTGAAATGGAGTGAATAATACCATAGCACGAGATTCAGCTGCCGGCCGCGGAATGCTGGAAGTGATGGCCTTGGCAGCTTTGCACCTTTTGCTCAGAAACGCGCTTTCGGGGCTTATGACGTAGCGCGTTTTGCTTTTTTCGGATGTTTGTCGCGCGTTTGTTTGTGCCTTAACCAACCACCATCTTGAACTGTCACTGGCCAGACGCTGGCTGACCAACAAGTCTGTCTAGCAACTCGTAGGCGGCTCTCTGAGCTGCTGGTGGAAAAATTGTGCCAGGATGGTGTCCCCCACGTAAGTCATCTAAGACGAGTACGGTGTTACCTGCCACTTGCTAATAACTGCAAGCGAGTTTCTTCGATCAATTACGGGCGCTCAGACCTCAGGATGAGCTGAGGCCCGGCTTAGTTTTTGTAGCAATCCTGCATTTCGACAAGTCCCCGGAGAAGACATTCGACCAAGCCGATGCCTTGTAAGTTGCTCCTTCTCACCAAAACCTGTACCGTGAAGGCAGGAGCGTTTAAATTGAGACATTGTCTTGGGTGTCTTCTTTATTTTCATCGTGCAGCAGCTCTGGTCAAGCTGACACAGGTGCTGACGGTTCTACAGGTGGATTAGATGTCCCAAAGAAAAGGACGTCTCCTCCCTGGTGAAAGCTTACCGGAAGGCGTGTCCAGAAGCTGGAGAGTTCGTGCTGAGACACAACTTTCAACCCCTTGAGGATGGCATCAAGGTCTCTGCATTTGCCAATCGCTACCCGAATGACTTTGTGGCCGTCGAAGCCGTCAGGACTAAAGATCTTGACAGTCGGAGACACGTCCCAATTGCCCGCTCGCCATTGAGTGAGGTCTCCAATGGTGTTAATCGCCTCATTGCGAGACCACAGTCGATGGGTAAGCCCAACGAAGAGCCCGATATCAGACAATATCAGCCACGAACCTCTCAGCCCGCAAGAGCAGACGGAACATCTTTTGCTTCCAACCCACAACCTGCTTTCCCTCAACCAAATGCCGATACCTCCTTGCAGCTTGCTCTAACACCGAACTCGCTTGGTTCTTCCAAGCGGGTTGGGTGGGAAGACTTTCTGTTCGAGCGCTCAGAATTCCCTCGACAAGCTTTGAGCGTCAACTACGTCTCTGCGCCTCGCGATGCGACCCCCTTGGACGCTGACAAGAGAATCGGGCAAGAGTGGTTGAGTCTAGATGAAACACAGAAAGCCTATTTCATCGAGAGAGGGGACAAAATCACCGCTTCTTTGCGTTTTGCGACACCCGAAAATAGATACACCGAGCACTGGGCTTTCTGGGTTTTTTATTACAGTACCTACTTTCGGAGGCCTGCGGGCACTGAATATCTTGACCACGACTTCGAAGGACGCAAAAGTCACATTGAGGAATTTCTCGCGACCTGGAAGGCCATGGGCCTGGGGACAAGAAAGTTATGGTTCGACCATGCTTGGGGCTGTTCCACTGCAGCAGTGAAGAGAGGTGCATTGGCCGATCCTCAGTGGGCGACTTCAACATCACCGACTCCTGCGGTTGCTCATGAGTCAGGAGTGAAATCGGAACCGACCCCGTCTCCAACTCCAAGCTCCGAGGAAGTCAAGGTCATTAAATTTGATGCCCCGGTCCCTGAAGCAAATTTCCATGTTGATCTTGAAGATGCGCCCACGGCCTCAAATACTGCTCCCATTCGACTGAGCATGTCTGATCTGTTCGACGGCCGCACACCTGAGCAGTTGGAAAAGAGCGTGGAGAAAGGTGTGGAGCTGCTCAGTAGCATACAGGGGACTCTACGGGGCCAATCAAGCCAAGAAGGGAGTCAGTGGCTGCAAGCTATCGACAATGTGCAAAAGCTCGCCACTCGATCCAAGACCGTGGTTGGGGTTGTTGGCGCCACTGGTGCAGGAAAAAGCTCGGTCATCAATGCATTGCTGGACGAAGAACGCTTGGTGCCCACCAATTGCATGCGGGCTTGTACCGCAGTGGTCACAGAAATCAGCTACAACCACGAAGAGGGCGACCCCTACAGAGCGGAGGTCGAGTTCATTTCTCGCAATGACTGGCAGAAGATGCTGAAGATCCTGTTCGAAGATCTTCTCGATGGCTCGGGCCAGGTCTCGCGGGAGTGCACCAACGAAGACAGTGAGAGTGGCATTGCGTATGCACAAATCAAGGCAGTCTATCCGAAGATGACCAAAGAGGAGATGGAACATACCACGATTGAAAGACTGATGGCACATGACAATGTCACTTGCTTGGGCACGACACGCGATATCGAATCGGACGACTCGCTGATGTTCTACAAGAAGCTACAACGCTACGTGGACAGCAAAGAGAAGACGAGTGGCGCGAAGGACAAGACGGACAAAAAGGACAAGAAGCCCCGCGAGATGGAGTTTTGGCCATTGATCAGGGTGGTAAGGCTCTACACCAAGGCTCCCGCTCTTGCGACAGGGGCCGTGATTGTGGACCTCCCTGGAGTTCATGACTCGAATCAGGCTCGCGCTGCTGTGGCACAATCGTACATGAAACAGTGTACAGGTCTGTGGATCGTCGCTCCGATCACACGAGCCGTGGACGATAAGTCGGCAAAGGCTCTGCTTGGTGATACTTTCAAGCGTCAGCTGAAGATGGACGGAGGCTATAATTCCGTCACCTTCATCTGCTCAAAAACGGATGATATCTCGATTACAGAAGCACAGGACTCCTTGGGCCTTGATGACGAGTTCACACCTATGTGGGAGAAATCAGAGGAATTACGGACGAGGAAGAAATCCCTCAAACACCAGATCGACGGACTCAAGGATATGAAAGCCGACATGCTTGCTGCGATGGAAGCTGGTGAAGACGAGCTCGAAGTATGGGAAAAACTGCTTGACGACTTCAATGGCGGTAAGACCGTGTTCGAACCGAAACAAAAGAGCCAAAAGCGCAAGCGTGCAGATGACAGCGGTCCGCCAAAGAAGAAGAGACCTAATTACACCGAGCCAGATTCCGATGACGACTTCATCGATGACGGAGACGATTCAGCCAGCGACGCAGGCTCTGGCTATGCTTCCTCTGGTGCCGATCAAGATCAAGGCGCACCCCTCACAGAAAATGACATATCGATGAAAATTGCAGACCTGCGTGGCAGACGAAAAGAAGGCCGTCGCGAGAAGACCAAAGTCGAACAAGAAATAAAAGAACTCCACGACCAAATCACTGCCCTCGACAAAGAGTCGGATCAGATCGATGGAAAGCTCTCAGCCAAGTGTATATCAGGGCGTAATGAGTACTCGCGAGTTGCGATCCGACAAGACTATGCTGCCGGTATTCGTGAACTGGATCAAGAAATCGCTGAGGAAGAGGACGCTGCCAATTTCGATCCTGAAGTAAGTACCCAAGTCCATCTTCCCTATCGAGTGGCCTCCTTCCGCCAATCTGTGTTCTGCGCTAATGATGATAGGTTGATCGTCGCGACTATGATGAGGTTGCACGCAACTTGCCTGTCTTCTGTGTTTCTTCCCGAGCCTACCAAAAGTTGAAAGGTCGTCTTCAGAAAGACAATTCTCAGCCCGGATTCTCCCATATCGACGAAACTGAAGTTCCTGCACTACAAGCTCATTGCATTCAGATGACCACAGCGGGACGCCAGGCTGCATGCCGCAAGTATTTGACCAGCATGTTTCAGCTCCTCAACTCACTCCGTCTTTGGTCATCCAATGATGGGACAGGCCGGCAACTCACGGAGGGCCAGCTCAAGAGAGAAGCTCAGATTCTCAAGGAAAGGATGAGTAAACTCGACAATGTGAGTCACCCTGCGTCAATCGTGAAGTTTCAAGGTCACCTTCTCTACAACGTTCTTGTCCTAACCTGAGAAAGGCCCTTGAGAAAGCCGTTGCCGCCATCGTCGATGGAGTCGCCGAAGAGATCCAGGAAAAGGTGTATGAGGCCTATCCCAACGCGACGTCGGCCGCGAAGTCCGAGGCCAGTAATACCGTCCGCAAATGGGCATCCCCTGTGGATCAAGAGAACTTGTTGGCGGGAGGATTTTACTGGTCTACATACAAAGCCATCGTACGCCGCGATGGGGTGTGGACAAATGCTCGGGGCGCCAACAACTTCAACGAGCAGCTGATTGAACCCGTCATTCGACACATTGCAGGGCCCTGGGAATCTGTCTTTGCTCGCAGAATGCCCGGAATCTTGAATTCGCTACCCATGAATGTCGGCAAGATCCTGACCACATTCCACGACGAAGTTGAGCGTCGCGCCATTCGCAATGGCGCGTCGCTCGCATCGTTCCAAATGCTGAAACAGCAGATCTCCGTGCACAAAGAGACACTCAAGGATGCAATGATTGAGGCGCGCAACTTGTTCACGGAAAAGCAGCGAACCATCAACCGCGAGTTTGAGCCAAAAGTGCTCGAGCACATGTTGTCCATCTATCACACCTGCACAATTGAGTCGGGGCCTGGGCAATTTGCCAGAATGAAGGGCTACATGGACAGACATGTAGAGCACGAGAAACAAATCACGTTTGACGACGCCGTGGAACACGTCCGCGAACTCGTCAAGAAGATGCTGAAGGAAGTCAAAGACACCCTGCTTAGTAAGGTCGATGCAGTCTTCATGAGCATAGAAAGAGGTAAAGTCTCATTCTCCCCTTATCATGGAGTATTGCATACTTGCAATCTTGCTTCAAGAAAGACCGAAGCTGACGGGGATCCACAGACTACACCGGTGTTATTGTCGGACAGGACCAGAGCAACAGCAAGACAGTGCTCCCACGCGACCAGCGCCTCATGCGCAAAGCGGTCCTCGAACTAGTCGACAGCGCAGAAACCGTGTTCAAACGAACTGTCGGTTTGGAGTCTGAGCCAACACCTGAGCCTGATACGGTTCCCGGCGTTGAGCTCCCATCCGCCGGGGTGAAGTTCGCCCCTGCTGCTGCAACCGGTGCTGTAAAGAAGGAGGATCACACGGAGGAGGCTGTCGACATGACCAAGCTGGAAAATGTCGATGATGCTAAGGTTGCAACGACTATGGAAAAGCAGCGCGAGAATCAAGGTGGTAGTCCAGTTACCAAAGTTTCCGCACCGTCATCTGGAACATCCGAGGCATTCCACATTGGCCAAGATACGGTGATGCAAAATGCTGCTGTCCCTGAGGTGCCACGCGATAACAACATCACCCCGGACTACGACCAATGGGCGACAATCTAGCCACGACATGAAGTGGCTGTCATTTCCTCTCGGTGTAGACGCTCTGCATGCTGGGTGGTTTACGAATGCTTTTTTCTGCTGGAAATTTTTCAATATGGCTTGGGCCGGTCTAATTGTACGATACAATTCGGTTACTGAGGCGGAGGTGTGAAAAGGAGTGAGCTTTGTGCTGTATAGACACTGCAAAGGACTCCCGCGACGAAGTTTTGGTGTGTTCACAGAAGTTGCTTGTTTACGGAAGAGCAGTTCATTGGATACATGCTATGCCTTCCTTGCTCTGAAGTGGCCCGAAGCCCCCGATGTATAAGCGGTCGTTACCCGAAGCTCCGACCCTTGGCATTGCAAACCGCGTCCAAATTGATCTTGAGCTCATTCGTTCCTTTCTCCTTCTATCTTGGTGGCACCTGTTTACGCTGATCTGTCTTGAAGCGAACCTTAGATGCAGCAACGCCGGGTTGCTTGCTCAATGCCTCTCTACGATTCGTTCCTCAAGCCGAGACATTGGCAAAATAGGTTGCCGAGCCGCGTCTGTCAAAGGTAGCTATCGCTTCATCCCAATTATGTATTGGACAGCAGTTGCCATCGCTGTCATAGGCCAGAAAGGTGATGCCGGCAGACCACTTTCCCCCGATTACTGTCAAGTCTTGACTGTCAAGCTGCCTCCCATGAAGCATCCGAGTGCGTGGCCGACGCCTGTAATGCCTTAGCGCATCGGTTATACAACGAGCTTGTTACTGCCGATTGCTCTACGGGCTGTCCCTCGCATCAACGACTGGATCGGGAGCACATACCTTCGGTATGTATCGAATGCTCTGGTTGATTTACCTCAATGGCCCTCGAGCATATATCCTGCCCACAGCCCGTTGAATTTTCCAATTCCTTCTTCCATGTTGTGGTCGCTCCGGGTTTTGCTTGAAGGAGATGACCTTTCGTGTCAGAGGATCACCTTGAACATGACGAGATTCACACCCTATAATACATTCATCTGTGTGATTGTGGCGCTAGGTTCGTATGGTTATGGCTTTGGCTTCGGTGTCTTTGTCAGCTCTGTCGGGCAGCCTGGATTCTTCATGGACCTGGGACTGGATCAAACAAGCGACTACACTGCGAGGTAAGAGCATGTCTCGGATCTCCACCCGCATGCTAACACACTCTTCAGGGTGATGGGCGCAACATTTTCTCTGTTCGCGTTCGGTGCCGCCCTGGGCGGGATCACGCAGGGGTGGACCGCAGACTGGATTGGGAGGAAGAAGACTCTGGCCTTCGCTGGAATCACCTCTACTGTCGGCGCGGCACTGGTCGCTGGATCTGTCAACGTTGCCATGCTGGTCACCACCAGGATTCTGCACGGCTTCGGTCTGGGTATGATTCTCTGCCTGGTGCCCCTTTACACCACGGAGATCGCCCCACCCAAGACGAGAGGCATCTTCTCAGGGATGACTGTCATCGGATATGGAATGGGATATTTGATGTGAGTATCAATATAATGCTTTCAATTGCATAAAAGCGCTGATAGATGCTCCCAGGGTGGCGTGGATATCTGTCGCGACTTACTATGCCACAAATCAGACACTGCAATGGCGTCTGCCACTTGCTCTGGCCGCGGTCGGTCCCCTTGGCATGCTTGTTGGTCTTCCTTTCATTCCAGGTAACCTTCATCCCTCTGCGCTTGTCAAGCATGGATACTGATCCCAGCCAAAAGAGTCACCCAGGTACTTGTGCTGGATTGATCGCTATGAAGAGGCACATCAGATTCTTCAAAGGCTACACCGTGACCCCGATGACCCTGGGAACTCACTCGCTGAGGCCGAATTCATCCAGATCAAGCAGCAGGTACAATTTGACCGCCAAGAGAAGGCGGGTTACGTTCAGGTACGTCAAATCATCTCCGGCCAGTGGTTGCCCTGCTCATTGCAACTTAGATGTTCAAGAAGCCTTCTTGGAGGAAACGCTCCATTTTGGTCATGTTCCTGCTCTTCGCATCTCAGTCCACTGGCGTTACAGGCATCAGCAATTATCTGGTCCCGATTTTGACCAATCTTGGATTTGAAGGGGGCTTCCCTCTCATCATCTACGCTATTTACTCCACGGTTGGGACGTTTTTCGTCTTTGTCGTCACCTTTACCGTCGACCGTGTTGGAAGACGACGGATGTTCCTTTGCTGCTATCCTCTCCTGGCGGTCGTCCTGCTCATTGAGGGACTACTTCAACGGCAGTATCTTGGTACCTCGAACAGGGCTGGCAACATTGCTTGTGTTGTGATGATGAACATTTACATCATGGTGTTTCAGCTGGCCGACAGCCCCACAATCATCTGGGCATCGGAGGTCCTTCCGACCACCATCCGGGCAAAAGGTATCGGCCTTGCCATATTCTCCATGATGAGTGGATTCATCACCTTTTCGGCACCCGGAGGACTGGCTTTCAAGAACCTCCAATGGGGCATGTTTCTGATCTTCGCTGGACTTTGTGTCATTTCCGCAATTATTATTTACATATGGGCAAGTTCTCCTTCCCGGCATAAATTCCTACTGGCAAGCTGCACAGCCGTCTGAACCTCGGAATGTCTCGGCTTGCCTCCCAGGGTGCCTTTCACGTCTAAACTCGCGGCCTTTGGTGTAAATTCTGACAGCTCAGCAGATACCGGAGACGAAAGGGCTACCAGTGGAGGAGATTGGGGACCTTTTTGGCGATCCGGTTGTTGTGCACCTGACGCAAGACGAACATGGCATTGTGGCTGAGAAGGCAGATGTACCGAGTGTCGAACATACTGAAGTAGTGATGGAGGCGTCCAAAGCGTGAGAGAGAACAAGTGCAGCAGCAGATGGCATTCCTGTTGATAGTCACTACTGGGACGGGCATGCCTGTAAATGGCATCAGCCAAGGAATATCTGCTTACGTTGCGGTCGTTGACTAGCAGCAATGATTTGAGCTTGCCCATCAGGTCCGGCCTGAGAATTCCGATGTCGGGATTTGTTGCGGCAAAGCCTCCGTTCGTCCACGGGGTTCTAGAGTAATTGGACGTGGTTGAGGAGTTTTCAAAGCGTGACCATCCGACATCAAACACACCCCTTGGGCATAATCTATGCACCGAAGTATTCGATGATTAGAGAATGATACCGAGGTTTGAAGGACAGGTGGGGTACCCCACACGGAATCATTGACTAAAGCAGTCAGATGCCAAGGTAGGCACGTCTTAGGAGCATTGCTCACCTTGACCTCACTTCACCTTCACAGAGCCTTATATAAAAGTTGGCCTCACAGACCAAGTATTTTGCAAAGTACGGCTTGTTTGAGAGATGTCGTTGAGCGCCTCTACGACAGCATACCAGCTGCATCGACGATCACCCCAGCCAGTGAAGAAAAGAGCTTCTCAAGCGTGCCATCAGTGTCGATTAAGAAAAGTGAAATGCGTTATGATCGAGGGCACACCGTGCCACAACTGTCACATTGATGGCACCGAGTGCACAGTCTCCATATCGAAGAGGAGCCGGAGATACCGCCTCGAGAAAAGTCAGCGGATGGAAGCAAGTGCTTCGCGGTCGCCGCTTCTACCTCGAAGTCCACCCAGGTTTCGCGCTCTTTCCACTGCAGAAGCTACGGAAGTGTCTCCAATGGTGCAGCTGCCGAATCAAGCATACACTCATCCTCATGACCCGGCTCAGCCTCCATCCAGCGTGCAGAATGGATCGACACAGCCTTCGCCGCCGGCCCTGAATCACCTGTCCTTCAGCCCAATCAACCTCGACAAGACTTCAGACAGCAGTCAAGTCGCTGGACTGCCGCCTTGGATACGGACTGCATCTCGCGAGTTCGAGCTGGGAGAGCTCCAGTACCTGCGACTTCGCGGAGCTCTTTCCATTCCAGAAGCCGGCCTTCGCGATCAACTCCTGCTTGCCTTCATCCTCTACGTCGAGCCAGCTCTACCAGTCGTCGATTTGCAAGAGGTTATCGACGCAATCGAAGGACTACCTGGCCGTGACATCAGCCTCATCCTCTTCCAAGCCATCATGTTCTCCGCAACCGCTTTTGTCGATCTTCAATTGTTGCTTGATGCCGGCTTTCAAGACCGACTTGCAGCGAGGACTTACTATTTCCGCAAGGTGAAGGTAAGATAATCATTCGTCGTTACACCGCAAACACCGCTGATCTTTCTCTTTGCGCTAGTTGCTCTATGACTTCGAATGGGAGGCCGATCGTATCATACTGATTCAGGCGACACTACTCCACGCCTGGTGGTACCTCTCGACAAACGACCAGAAAGACCCGTGGCATTGGCTGGGCATCTGTATATCTCTTGCAGTCGGAGTTGGACTCAACCAGACAAGTGTTCATGCAGTCAAAGATGCTCAGACACGTCGACTTTGGAGACGGATATGGTGGACAATCATCTCACGAGATCGTATAGGCCCTGTCGTGACTCGAAGGCCATTGCGGATCATGGATGCTGACATCAATCTGCCTCCACTCAAATTCCAGGACTTTGATACAAGACCAGTCAGGACCACGATTCCTGTTTTGCAGAACTGTACCCTTGTCAACGATTGCGTCGGCAAAGTTATGCTGGCCGATATATTCATGTCTCAAATCAAAATTCTGCTAATTAGTGGACGTATTGTTACCCAGCTATACAATCTGCGCGGCTTCAGTGCCACGGGATCTGAATGGGCGATGTGGTTTGCACCAAAGAAGAAGTCAGATTTGGATGTTGCCTGCCTGGATCGATTGCAAGCCGAGCTTGATCACTGGTCGGATAACCTCAACAGCTATTGCCGCGTAGGCTATCATTGCGACGATAGTACTGACGCACTTCAGAACAAGGTCCTCCGCATCCACACTGGAGCATTGAAGTTGCTGCACTTATTGGCACAGGAGACCTTGCACCGACCTCTCACATTTCCTGCAGGACTACAGCAACCTGTGACTACGTTGGGAAATACAGAAGACGCCACCATGACTCGAGCACGGGACTGTGTCAGCCGCGCAGCGTCTGAGATGTGCGAGCTCGCACGAGATCTTCGCGAGGACAATTTGTGGCAATTTGTGCAGCCTCTTTCTGTGGGATGCATAATGACGGCCATTATTTCGCTCATTGTGGAGATCAGGCTAGCTGGAATGGTACCAGCCGAACTACCAGATCACAAATATCATGATTGTGTCCGTTCGCTGTTGGCCCTCCGGGACGTCTGGCCCGTCACAACAGGAAGCTGCATCATGCTGAACCATGTAAGTCTCCGCCTCTACAACATTTCCGTCAACTTACGTTCTTATCATTGTTGATCCGGTAACGACGGTACGAGCTAACAAACATCATCAGATGGCTACGAAGAACCAAATCTGGTATGCACGATCGTTGAAGATGTTAGCTAAGCCGACACCCATCGAGGACACGTCTAGCTATGCGGCTCCCACGCCAGGGGCAACATCGGAGGCTCAGTCACAACATTTACAGTCGCCATTGAGTCTTCTGGAGTCCAGCGCTGCGCCACATCATCAAGTACCGGTGTCCACCAGCCTTCCCCACTACATCGACAGGCAACCTGTTGGGAACATCAGCGTTCCAGCTCATTTTGCTTCGACATATCTCGCGACGATGTACCCTTTCTCGTGGACTGCAGCTGATTTTGACGTTTTTGGTCCCTCGAGCTGTAGAGAGCTGTTCACCGACCAAGATCTAGATGCATTTGATCTCGATGGAGTCGCCTCAACTGGCCTGATTTCCTGACATCTGCTTCTGGACAGAGCTTTTTGGCAAGACGATTCAATTGATCACATAGCGTCGTGCGGACTGAAGGTATTGGAAGTAAACAGTATCTACTAGGTAGTGTGATCTCTGTCCATGACATCTGTGTCACTCAATCCGTCGAGACGCCCATCCAGCGGGGTCGTACTGAGCCCTTCATACTGGAGGCGCCAACTCCGTGAATATGTAAGTCAACATAGCCTCGTCACATTCCTCCTCCGTCTGCTTCCCTCCGACCGGCCAGCCATTGGAGAACGTATGCATCTCTCCCTTCCCAACGAATGCGTCGATTCTCACGCCCGCATCTCGACTCCGCTTGATCCATCGAGTGCTGTCCGTCATCAGTATTTCCGCATCGCCGTAGAAAATCAGCTGTGGCGGCAGGCGCGAGACATCGGCTGCAAGGATGGGACTGATTTCCGGGGTGTCAGATGAATGACCTTCTGGCCTGAGGATGTCATTCATTGGCCCGCAGTTCTGGTAGTATGTGTTGATCTGGAAATCGCACAGTGTTTGTCAGCATGTTTGCCTATAGTCGGTAGTGTTGATTGGAGTACTACTCTCCAGACAAGAGCAACCAGACATCCATCATTTGAGAAGTGGGTTGCTTGATCGCTTAACTTACATAGTCGGTGTCCAACAATGGATGGCCCTTGATTCCTGTCAACACACTTGTAACATCCGTCCACGGTGAATGGGGAATTGCACAGCGTGGCTGTGGAAGACTTGTGTGGTCGCGAATGTACAGCATCGCGAGCAAGATGAGGCCGCCTGTAATAGTGATGAGCATTAGCTATAATAGGATCGGACTGTTCACTTCTTACCTCCAGCAGACGTCCCGGAGAATACGATCTTGGAAGCCGGCACACCTTGGTCAAGTAACCATTCATACATGGCCATGAATGAATCTCGTTGCGCGGGCCATCTCTTCTTGATCGACAATGCTGCACCACGCTTTAGTCTCGTTCGGATGAACTGCTTTGGTCAACACTTACGATACTTGACAGTCACGAAAGCAATGTCCTGACCCATCGCCTTCGCCTTCTTGGTCAAACGCTTGAACATGCTGAAGTTCTGCAACCCATGCCCTATCGCATACCCGCCCCCATGCGCGAACAAGATCACAGCATCCTTACTTTTCAGCTCGCTCACCTCCGTGCTCGGCACGATCCACCCACCCACGACAGACTTCTGATTCGAGGAATCATTGACCCCAGCGGCGAGCACGACCTCCTGACATCCATGCCTCCACGGCTCCGAACAGAAAATATCCGAATTGGCCTGGAAGGCGGTCCGGATCCAGTCGCGCCCGAGAGCGTTGCGGAGCGTTAGTTTGCGGTAGCGGAAGGGGAAGATGATGCGGGCGAGGAGGACGAGCGTGCTCCGGGAGGAGGCGAGGATGAGGATTTTCAGGAGTGTGATGGGGTTCTTGAGGAGGACGTTCCATTTGATTGAAGGCATGGTTTCTTGATTGTTTTGGGTTTGGCACTGGGTTTACAAACGGGACAAGAGGACACGGTATTTGTGAAGATGTCTGACCACCAAGGGATGGGAAGCCTTCGATGTAGGATGGAGTGAGATAGACGCTGGATAATTTAAGAGCGTCTGCCCTGCCTCGGATGGCGGGCTGTGGACGACAAACCTGACCCGTCTCTCCAAGTTTCAGCTTTTGGATGAGATCTGAATTGAGGTCTACCCATGTCGACGACAATCCCGACATTGAGGCATTCGAGCGAGGCGGTCGGACGAAGCATTGTGATGTGCCGTTGCATTGCCGGACAGTGAGGGGACTGGCAAAGACCAAGCCGGGGGATAGCCGAAGTGATATCTGGGGTACATTTCACGCATTGTGTTTGTGATCCGCACTGACCCGTAGGGCCGAGTAGTTGTGCTTCAAGTGCTAATGTAAGCGACTTGGCAAACGGGGCCAGGCAGACGCGACTTCTTCCCTTTTCTTTTCATCCCCACCGCAGATGGTATACCGGCAAGTGCTTGCTGACCGAAATCCTCTCAATAACGATGAAATGCGGCTGCCTAGCTCTTCTCCAGATTCAAGTGGATGACCGGGCGTATGCTTACCGTCCTCGAACGGAATATGTGGATGTCATCCATACCAGTTTCAGTTGGGGCCAGAATCCTTCCACTTAAATATGGGCGGCCAGGGTCACAGGTTGAGTATACTATGCAGAGTAGCGCAGTGAAGTGGAGAGGCCATGATGACACCTCTACCACCGATGCTACTCGATGCAGAATGAATACTCCTAGCAGAGTTCGCAGCTTTTTCCAAGCTGGTCAAGATCAGAACTTAATTATATGCAGGATGCGCAGATCGGATCATACGTGGGTGGCCGTACCATTCTTGCACTGCCTTGCACTAATCTTACAGCCTTCTCAGGATGTTGATAAATACCTAACGATCCTCTGCGACGAGGCTTCAGTCTTAGCGAGACCGATTTCTTGCCAATGGCCTTGTAATCTCGAAAGACCTGATTCACACCATGCATACGAAGATTTGGTGTCTTGGAACATGTGTTTTCCTGCTCTCAGCCGCCGTCGCTGCTCCTCCCAGTCAATCGGATGTCTTTGAGAAGCTTGACAGTGTTCCGTATGGTTGGTACCAAGGAGACTTCGCGCCGGATCCTCACCAGCGGATCAAGCTGCAGATCGCCGTGCAACAACAAGACAAGCATGTCTTACTGAAAGATCAACTCCTCAGCATCTCGACGCCCGGACATTTTCTTTACGGACAGCATCTCAGTCCCGAGGAGCTCAATACATTCCTTCGACCCGATCCGACGGTGTCCAGCGCGATCCTGGCGTGGTTGCAAGAAGCGAGCATACCTGAGATTGACATCGAAGACAATGGGGACTGGTTCAGTATTCATGCGACTGTTGAGCAAGCGGAAAAGCTCCTGAAAACACAGTTCCGATATTTCCACCATGTCGACAACGCTGTACCACCACGGCTCAGGACCCTCCAATACTCGGTTCCTCACCACCTGCACCGATTCATCCAGATGATCCAGCCGACGACACATTTCAGCCGCGCAAAGCCATATCAAGTGGGCGGCGGGTCTGACGGCCCCATCCCTGTTTACGGCTCTCCAACAAAGCTCAATGTCACTTACTGCAACGCCACTACCCCTCCCGACTGCATTCGCGCGCTTTACAAGATAGGCAACTTCAAGGCCAACTCGAGTTCAGGCGTCAAGCTGGGCATATCCGGGTTCAACTACCAGCAAGCCGTGCACACCGATCTAGCCCTCTTCCTCGACAAATGGGCTCCCAAGCAGAACGCATCAAGCTTCAACGTAAAGACTTCCAACGGGGGAGTCAACAACGAAAATGGCGCCGAGGTCTGGGCGGCCGAAGCCAATCTGGACATCCAGTATGGCGTCAGTCTCGCGCCCGGCATTCCTGCCACCTTCTACAAAACGGGTGGTCTGGGACCCCTCATCCCTGATCTGCAGCAGCCGAACAACAGTGATAGCCTCGACGTCCAAGAACCCTTTTTGGAGCATTTGCAGTACTTACTGAATTTGAGTCAGAAAGATTTACCGACCGTGCTGAGTATTTCTTATGGTGAAGACGAGCAGAGTCACCCTGTGTCGTACATGAAGAGTGTCTGTCAACTCTTTGCAAAATTGGGTGCTCGGGGAGTGTCGGTCATTGTCTCGAGGTACGTGTTTTCATGCTTGTACATTTTGGGGCGCCTGTTCACATACATCAGTGGCGACGGCGGACCAGGCGACGGATGCATGACCAACGATGGCAAGAATACGACGCGTTTCCAGCCGCAATTTCCGGCGTCGTGTCCCTGGGTCACATCAGTGGGGGGGACCGAGCAGGTCCAGCCTGAGATTGCGACATGGTTGTCCGGCGGCGGATTTTCGGACGTCTTTGCGCGACCAGATTATCAGGCAAAGCAGGTGGGAGCATACCTGAACAACACCGTTGGCGAGAAGAGGTTCAAGGGACTGTACAACCGCACAGGACGGGGGATCCCGGATGTTGCGGCACAGGCGCAGACGACATTTCCGATCTTCCATATGGGCAAAGAAAGGTATGATGGTGGTACAAGGTTAGTACTACACTGTAGCTTGTGCTTACTTGATGGCCTGGCTGATTCTTCTTCACTTTAACAGTGCTGCCACTCCCGTCTGGGCTGCCATCGTTGCAAACATCAACTCGGTGCGCCTTTCCCAGGGGCAAAAGCCGTTAGGGTTCCTGAACCCCTGGCTTTACAGCGTGGGGTATCGTGGCCTGACGGACATTATACATGGAGGATCTCAAGGTTGTTTCGATGCCGCACTTGGCTCTGGACTGTTAGCGCCGGAAGTGCCTTTTGCGGGCTGGAACGCGTAAGTCTCCCTTCTTCCGAAAAGCTGTACCATTTTTAACAGCGTCTATGTTTTCGTTCCATCAACAACGACACAAGCTAACGGATGTCCATAGGACGAAGGGCTGGGACGCTGTAAGTGGCCTGGGAACACCAAATTTCGAAAAATTGGTCCAGATCGCTACCACCTGAAAACTATTCAGTGAAAGCACGAACATGATGAAACGTTTTAGATAATGTCATTACGTCGCTGAAGTAAACTTGTCGCAGACTAGATCGTGCCTGCCGTATGATGAGCCCAAACAGCCATCTCTCAAGCTACCGGAAGCTCGACCCTGACTTTTCACTACTCCGGCGTCTTGTCTTCCGCCTGGCTTCTCTCCTCCCACTCCCTCTTCTGCTCCTCCGTCAATACCTCCGCGAAGTCTTCGGGCCCCGCAACCTGACGAACCTCCACACTCCCATCCTTGAAGGGAACCCCCTGTGCGAACTCAATCGCCTCGTCCATCGAGTCCAGCTTGAGGATCCAGTATCCGGAAACCAGGTTCTCGAGCTCGAAGGGCCCATACTTGATCGTCGGCGCGGAGTCTTTGCTGAAGAGAACGCGCGCGCCTTTGGACGAGGCGAGGAAGCCGTTGGCGTGCAGGAGGGCGCCTGAGTCGATATACTTCTTGTTGAAGGCGTCCATTTCTTCGAATTCTTGGCTAGTGGGCATCTGAGAGGTGGGAAGAATGTGAGATGGAGACTTGGTGTGGAGGGGGCTAGGAAGTGGTGGCTTCACGTACCTGACCGGACTCAGAGTCCTTCGAGGCGTGGACGAGGACGGCGAATTTAGGCATTGTGCTCGACTTTGAAATTTGTCAATATTCAAATAAAGATTTTCGAGTTTGTTGCGGTTGCAAAGTATTCGGCTTGCTATTAAGTTCACCTGGCTTGATTTGAATGCAACGAGAATCAGGATTTAGCTTAAGTTCACCTCTTCTATACTTCATCAAGGTGAGGTGTCGGAGCATTCAACTGTCCGCGGATCTGCGGCCAAGCAGGCTGCCTCAGGCGGAATACGAGTGTCACTGAAGCTCGTCGCGGGAGCACAGGGGTTCCCCGCTCGAGTCGCGTCAAGCTTGGTGGAAGTCGCGACACAGAACACGAAACCTCTGCGAGAGCACGTTTTGCTCTCCTCATTGATCGGCGGCTTGCCAAGCCCGAAGACCGCCAGTCAGGCAGCGATCCCTATTTCATTGGCTCCTGCCTTGCTTCGCCACTGTATATCTCTTCTCCCGCTCTCTCAGCACGGCATCGTGCTCGTATTGCTGCACGATGTCTACGTCCGTAGGCCAGACCATTATGCGCATGCAGGACGAGAAATTCAAACGAAGGAGAGTTGATCAATTTCAATGATGTTAAGCACCAGTGCTACTCGTTTGTGCAAGCGTCGACACGGTCTCTGAGCTGCCTCTCGGCTTATCAGATTTTTTCGAGGATACTCGTCTCATGAATCGACTGCCGAATGAGCTTGACCGTCGATTGAAGCTGGAGGAGCCATTGCTGCTCGCATGCATGGCAGGTATGGGCCTTACAACATCCACGTTATTGTTGTTTAACGCCACGATCTGCTGCATGGACCTGCTGGTTGTCTCGGCGAGGGGCGCTGGCACGCCAGACTCGACACCGTCAGTAGTTCTGTTCGGTCTCTGTTGAGGCTGTAAGAGTTTGTCCTCCAGAGTCTTCAGCCTCCGCTCATCCGCTGCCTGTTTTACAATGGACTCGTGTGAGAGAGCGTTCTGCTCATACCTCGCTAAGAGAGTCGTCAAGTAATCAATCTTTTCTTCCACTCGCTTTTCTTGATGCAGGCCTGGAAACCCGGGATCTGGAGATATCGTGCTAGATGTGGGAGTAAGGGTGGGGGAGTAAGCATCTTCGAAATCCGCCCTGGTGCCTGGAGCACCGTTTGCGTATCGCAGCTTGTTTGAATGTTGACTTCGAGACAAGGCAAGTGGAGCTGGTGGTTGCAGCATATGTGGAGGTTCTTTTCCAGGGCTGAAGGGATACAAGCCTTGGGCCAGTTGTAGATAAGGATCCTGAAAATTGGAGGTTTCCACCTTCCGCCTTGAGGGTTCCGACTGTCGTTCAACACTCTTGGAGCTTCCTGGTATGTCAAGACCATGTTTTTGACACTCTGCGATGCTCTTCTCATATATCATGCCGGCAATCTTTCGCCTGGCGCGGACCATGGCCAGCGATGACTCTGTTTCCAAAACCCGCTTGAAATGATCATCTAGATTGCCCCATAAAATATTCCGTTTGCGATCAATGACTTGCTTGTGTGAGTTGTGTCTTTTTCCTATGCGAGGTAGGTTTTCATAGTTCCCGTCTGAAGAGCTGCTATACTCCTCGTCTGAGCACGAATCGTTGCTGCTATGAGAACTCCTGGCGGACGACGCGACGGCCGGAGGAGGTATCGGTGCTTCGGGTATTGGTCCGATCTTGAGGTTCCCTTTGATCTTTTCTGTTACAGGCTTCTCTCTCATCACTCGCTTTCCCCTTCTCATGGCGTGGGTGGCGGAGATGTGAAGCGGGTGTCCTAGGTTCGGCATGGCTGGTCTGGTATCGACGATACTGCGTAGAGATTGGCGTTTAGCCGGAAACGTCATTTCTAGCGTTATGGTACTTCCTGGCTTGATTGTATCTGACCACAGGAGTGGCATGACATGGTGACCATCCTCATCCACGAGTGAGAATGAACCGTGGTCATCCAGATTGACTTTTGGCCCATCTTGCCTCTGAGTTTGCTCAATAAGCGCTCTCATCCTCTAAATCTGATGTGAGCGATGTAAGTTGGCACGTGAAGGGGAAACCTCACCTCCCAGGTCCGGCACTGCCAAAAAGGAAACGGGAACTTCCTCCCCTCCAGGCCGACAAAATAGATCATTTCGTCTAGCTCGGCAACAAACTTGGCGGTGGCCGCTTGACGGATTTCTGCCTTCTCTTCTTCCTCTCCTGTCCGCGACTGATATTGATATCCTTGACTAGGTGTACCCTGCGCCTGAAGCAAAGCCTCGAATTTCTCGTTCTGACTCTTCAGCAAAGTGGATACACCTGAAATGATCCCGGCAGCGGTCGCTTCCGATTCGTCTCTGCCCTTGGACAAGCTATGACTAGTCGATATGACCTCGTCCGAGCCCGACGATTTCGAGGAGTCATCACTACCTGGAGACTGTGGTGATGGAGAAGGGTCAGGTACCCGCCATGGCGGCGCAAAAGTTTGGGTTTGCATTCCAGGAAAACCAGCAGTATATGGCTGACTATTAGGATATGCATTGATTCCGCCAGTTTGATATCCGTAACCAGGGTACCCAGTGTTTACCGGATGATACGGAGAAGTTGCGTAGGGAGAACCAGGATATGCGGAGGCACCATAGAATGGACCTGCATATTGAACTGGATAAGGTGAAACGTTTGGAGGCGGCGGATATCCATTTCCTTGTTGATTCCAAGAGAAACCATGTGCTTGGTCATTCCAAGGAGGAGGAGAGTAAGGCTGGTAAGATCCTGAAGAAGACGAGGGGGCTCTGTATCCGGCATTCGGGTAGTTCGACTGAGGTCGTGGCATTGCCGGCCACTCGAAATGGGAATTCTCACCTTCCACAGGTTTGATTGACACAAGTGAAAGTTGAGACATTGCCCGTGAAGGTATTGAGTCCGGAAGTGAATCTGAATCTGAAAGCTCCGCGTCTGGGTATGGAAGATGTACGTAACCATTTGTAGAGATTGGGGAAGGCGACTGTATTTCCAAAGGGTGAATTACAGTGTACCGAGGACTGCTGTCGGCGAGGGGACCTGGATTCGAAGGCCCATCCAGAATACCACTTACTAGATTGGTTTTTGAGCTTGAGGACTGAGGAACGTAAGTTGTTTCGATGTGTGTATGCGTTTTTCGTGAGGACAGTTTCTCTTCGGCTAGCTGCGCATTCGTCACTTCCGTATCGCTGCTATCTTCCACGATTGTGTGCACTTCTCCTGCCTTGATTTCTCGGAGCGCAGACGGATGAGTGTTTAGAGGAGCCGAACGGCGCTGATCGAAGTCTGGGCTGTCCCGAACATGAGGTATCGAAGTCTGGTCTGAGACCACTTTCTTATCTGGGTCTGATGTGATTGCTTCCGCATGCTTCGTGTGATCAGAATCTGGCGCCGTAGATTCATCTGCAGCGGTATGACGCTCAACGTGTGCTGATACATTCTCATTCATCTGCGCATTGTGAATTGGAGGCTGGATTTTATTCTCGTCCATGGATGAGCCTTGGTCGGTGAGAGCTGCCTTTTGACCCTGCGCGCTGGTGAGATTTTCTTCCTTAGCAACCGACCTTAAGGCGGCTTCAACAAGAGAATCTCGATGTCCCAAAACAGGTCTCTGTCCCAGCTGTTTTGTTCTCGGGATTTCAGGGCTCTCGGACTTGGATTTTTGCTCTTTTCGAAAAAGTCTGACCCTATCATTCAGCAGAATTCTTTCGTTATTCGCCTGCGACTCCTTCGTGTCCAGCTTCGTCCAGTTGGAAAGGAGAGTCTCAACTGCTTGATCCATTCTTTTTTTCTGCTCGGCTCTTTCCTTCTTGTGGTGTTCGGGGCTTGTGAGCATTCGGTAGGGGCTCGTTGTTAGATGAGGCTGCCGGAGAGTGGGCACCATATCAAGAACCCACCTGCTGTCAAGAACAGTGTGCGGAATTTGAAGGGTATCTATGCTGATTTGGTTTGGATAGCTGTTTTGCAGCCTTGCCGCTTGCGCCGCGTCTTGCCACTTAACAACTGAGTGTTGTGTGCTCAACAGACTATGCTCGGCAATCGTTCTCAATTTCTTTTCTTCGCGTTTCACTGTCTTAGACGGTCTGGTAGGGTCAGCTCTGAGTCCAAATCCACGGTTCCTAGAGTACTCACGCTTCCACCTTGTGTGCTTGCTTGAATTCAGCGAATTGAAACAATGTCAATTGCAACGAGATTAATAGCTTGCATGACTCGAGGTTCAAGCGCAAAGGCTCAATCCTGGAATGTTGAAAGACAAATTTGATACGATCCCAGAATTTAGGAGCGTCGAAGTTGTCATCAGCACCTGTTCCGAGCATCTTCTTGATTTCCTTAAATGTCTTTCTGCATCGTGTTAAAATCTGATTTGCCAGATCAAGGCCACCTTGTGAGACAATGTTTTGATTATCCTTCAGCCAGTCGTGAAGCTGATTCAAGACTTTTGAAAACATATCTAACTCCTCGGCGAGTCTTTGAATGTCCTCCACACTGGATTTCAAAGCCCTTGCAAACGAGTAGAGTCGACTTGCAACCTTCAGGCCTGCATCGGAGACGGCGAGCAGTGAAGATAATACAGAAAGAGGATCCGCCATCTTGGGGATTCTTTCGACACTGTCAACAGCATCTGCCAAGCCTTGCAAGTCTTCGAACGGAATCGGTGCGAAGACTTGCTGAACGACAGCTTGTTGTAGAGGACCGGCCGTCAATTGACTCGAGACTGGATGTTGATGCAACGGGTAATGTACAAGGCGAGGCTGGGCGGCATGTGGGATATTGTAAGGCATCTCTAGTAGTCAGAAAAGGACATTCTAGCGTCCTATGTCGAGCGCTGCCGTTGTCCACTGGTACAAGTTGATCGACGCCATGGAATTTAGTTACCGTAGTTTGAAGTTGGCGGAGTTGATTGAGATATTTCATGAACAATGCTCCAGGATAAGGTGCGAAAGGAAATGGGGAGCGCATGGTGAGGCTGGAGGGGCAGTGCTAGTAACACAAGTTCGTGTTCAGGCTGTGTGCCGCGGATTGTGCATTGCAGGTGCATTAGTCTCCAGCACCTGGGCTTTCTCGTCCAATATGGTGGACACCCCGCTCTGCCCATTTGCGCATCATGTGAAGGCAGAGAACTGAAGTTGCTGAGCAAGCAGCCTGCTGAGGTCGAGCAGAGAGCCGTGATTCTGCCTTGGTACGTAGCCGATGGATGTTGTTGAAGGATTTCTTAGGTATTCTGGCAAGGTTGGGCGTGCGCATAAGGCTGAGCGACAAGAAGTGCGGTATCATGTCGAAGCTGGTGGCAGTCGACGTGTCTTTTTGACTTTTTGCCCGATACGTTTGCATATCTGATGTTCACAGACCAGGAATTCAAAGAGCACAAGCGGTGGATGCCCAGTGAGAATAATGTCGAGGCATTTCCGCATACATGACCAAGACCAAGGCCCAAGGAACACAAAAGCGTCTGTAAAATTTCGCCGTACTTCTACGCTCGGTACCATGTCGCGACTTCTAATCCTCAGGGAGACTCCGGTAATATTGATACCGTGTCAGGATGAGGTGGAGCGTGCCCGAAAAGAGTCCTCGTAAGGGTTTCCTATCTATCTATATAGGCAGTATCGACATCGACTCGAAGCGTAAGGAGCTATAAGAGCTCCGCAGGCTTCGCGTATACGATATACTCGCTCGTCACGTGCCCTAGCCTTGGTATTCCTGACACTATCCCTCTCTCTAGATATATTGTCTTTAATACGCGATTTGTAATTGATTCCTATACGTTTCGCAGTAAAATAAGGGTATATAGCTTATTATACACTTGTAGTGTCCGCTTTTAAGATCTTATAGATATCCGCCGTGCACTTATAGCCCTACACACCCAATTAAGCCTACTTACTATACACCTTATTACTATTATTAACTTAACGCATATCTTTTATAGTATTCGCTCTCTATATATCTTTTAGTATACGTCGAATCCACGGCTCTTCAAAATATACGCTTAAGTCTATTTATTATATATATCTTGCCTACGCCTCTAGCTCTATCTTTATATTCTATTTAGTGTACGCCGAGTTTATAGCTCTTTAGAAAACGTTATTAATAAATATTCGCTAGCTAAATTATAAAGCTTTACTAGCTTTAGATATCTTTAATAAACTATAATAGTATTATCTAAAAATTCTTAAAGAGCCTCAATATAGATCTATATCTATAATTTAAATACACTTTATATATAAGAAGTTATAAAGTCCACTATAACTTCGTAATTATATAATTTCGCGCGAGATATTCTTTCTATTAATATCGAAAATAGACTTTCTTACTTAATAATATATATTCTCTCGCGTATACCTCGCTAACTCTATATATTAAAGTAGCTTACTTCTCGCTTTAAGGGCCTTTCTTACCTTTAGATATCTTCGCTATATATATAATATTAAGCTTCTAAAGTCTTTACGCCGCCGCCTATATCTATACTCGCGTATATATCTTACGCTTCTTATATAGTATAGCTATATATAGCTTAAGTTATAAATAATTTAATAATATCTAAATCTTTTGTTCCTTATTTAAAAGAATAGAGATTTTATCCTCAAGCTTCTTAATTATCGTTATAAGCTCTTATATCGAAAGCTAATCTTATTAAAGCTTCTTTAGCTTTATAAATTATGAGAAATACTAAGGCTAGAGTATATAATAAGCGAGTATATTATATATATAAAGTCTACAAAGCTTTTATAGCTCCTTACGCTTCGAGTCGATATTAATACAACTTATATAAATATATAGAAACTCTTCAAGAAGCTCTTTACGAATACACTCCACTTTATTCTAACAATTCTTGAAGCGTCACTTTTGTTTCTATACTTTTAGTTAAATCGCGCGCAAGATACACCCCTTAAGTATAATAATACCGCGACAATAGTTAACTCTAAATATAGCGATTTAAATAATAATCGAAGAAGAAAAGAAAGTCAAGATAATAGCGGAGCGTTATATATAACTATATATAACACTTCTCGAGAAGAAATAGTTATAAGAAATTAAAGAGATAAAGTAAGAGCTCGCAGAAGATTTATCTATAAGTAATAGTATATTTAATAATAATATAAGTAAGTACTTTACCTCTTAAGAACTAACTACAAGATATAGGTATATCTTCTTTCTACTGTTATATAAGGGCATAAATCTATAGAAAATACGCGATTTCCTATTTAGTTATAAAGTATACTTCGGTGTAGTTAAAAAGCACAATAAAAGTAGACAAGTCGCGATCGTAATATTATATCTATATAAAGAGACTTTATATTAATAGAGTTGTCTTAAGATAATATAGCCTACTATATAAGTTAGGTTTAAATAAGCCTTACAAGATATAGTGTAAAATTCTATAAATTATATAGTAATTATATCTATTAAGCTAAAGAAACTTCGATAAAGTTAGCTTTTAGTGCGAGAGCTTATAACGATAATTAAGGAGCTTGAGGATAAGATCTCTGTTCTTTCGGATAAGGAACAAAAGGTCTAGACGCTACTAAATTGTCTATAATCTAAGCTATATATAGCTGTACTGCGCGAGAAGCGTAAGATATGCACGCGAGTATAGATGCAGGCGGCGGCGCAGAGGCTCTAGAAGCTCAACGTTATATATATAGCGAAAGTGCTTAAGGGCGAGGGAGGCCCTTCTAGCGAGAAGTAGGCTACTTTTATACGAGGAGGTAGCGAGGTATACGCGAGAGAGCACACGCCGCTAAATAAGAGAGTCTATTTTCGGTGTAACTAGAAAGGACATCTTGCGCGAGATTATGCGGTGATGAAGTTATAGTGGACTCTATAGCTTCTCGCATATAAAGCGTATTTAAATTGTAGATAAGTAACGTAGCGTAAAGGCTTTTTAAGAATTCTTGAATAACGCGAAGTCTATCGGAGGTATTCAATACTCGTGAAGCTCTATAATTTAGCTGGCGAATACTTACTAGTAATATTTCCTAAAGAGCCGTAAACTTGATATATACTAAATAGAATACGAAGATAGAGCTAAAGGCGTAGATAAGACGCGTATAATAAGCGAGCTTAAACATATACTCTAAAAAGTCGTGAACTCGATATATACTGAAAGATATATAGAGAGCGAATACTACAAAAGATATATATTAAACTTTAATAATAGTAATAAGATATATAGTAAATAGATTTAATTAGGTGTGTAGAGCTATAAGTACATAGTAGACACCTACAAGACTTTAAAAGCGGACACTACGAGCGTATAATAAGCTATATACCCTTATTTTACTATAAAATATATAGGAATTGATTATAAATCGCGTATTAAGGACAATATATCTAGAGAGAGGAATAGTATTAAAAATACTAAGGCTAGAGTACGTAATAAGCGAGTATATTGTATACGCGAAGTCTACGAAGCTTTTATAGCTTCTTACGCTTCAAGTTAATATCGATATAATTTATATAGATATATAGAAACTCTTCGAGAAGCTCTTTATAAATACACTTTATCTTATTTTAATATAAATACAATAGCTATATAATTCGTAGAATCTTATATTATATTTTATAAAGTTTGTTTAAACTTAATCTATATAATAGACTATATTATCTTAAAATAACTTTACTAATATAAAGTCTTCTTATATAAATATAATACTATAATTATAACTTGTCTACTTTTATTATACTCTTTAACTATATTAAAGTATACTTTATAATTAAGTAGAAAATTACGTATTTTTTATAGGTTTATACCTTTATATAACGGCGAAGAAAAGATATATCTATATCTCGCGATTAGTTTCTAAGATACGAGATACTTATTTATATTACTACTAAATATACTACTATTTATAGGCAAACCTTCTATAAGCTCTTACTTTATCTCTTTAATTTCCTATAACTATTTCTTCTCGAGAAGCGTTGTATATAGTTGTGCGTAACGCTCCGCTATTATCTCGACTTCCTTCTCTTCTTCGATTATTATTCGAATCGCCGTATTTAGGGTTGGCTATTATCGCGGTGCTATTATATTTAAAAGATATATTTCGCGCGCGATTCGACTAAGGGTATAGAAATAAAAGTAACGCTTCGAGAATTGTTAGAATAAGGTGGAGCGTACCCGAAAAGAGTCCTTGTAAAGGTTTCCTATCTATTTATATAGGTAGTATTAATATCGACTCGAAGCGTAAAGAGCTATAAGAGCTCCGTAGGCTTCGCGCATACGATATACTCGCTCGTCACGTGCCCTAGCCTTAGCATTCCTAATATATCGAGGCAGTTCAGAAGTTCTAAGCTAAGCTTCAATACTTATAAACTTAGGCTAAAAGTTTTTGTACACCTCTTTATTTTGCATTAAGAATAGCAAAAAATAACCTTTTGTATTATAACTTTCCTTAGTATTTTAGGCGTTAACTACTTACTTTTATTTTTGTAATTTGAAAAGCTTTTTGAAATACTATTAGTCTTTCTAGAAGATTTTTAAAAATACTTTGTGGTTGCTCTACTATTCAAGTGTAAATAGCACTACTTTACGTGTCCATATAAAAATCGCGAAACTTGTATATAAGCGCAAGTTCTCACTTTTTAAACTTACATAACGTAACAACAACACATTAATTTTGAAAATTTTCCTAGAAGACTTTGAGTCCTTTATGAAGTTCTTTAAACTAAGAACAAAAAAAAGTGTACTTGACGCCGCGGAAATGACGCTGTGCTGTGTCTGAACAATCGAGTTTTGGTGTAAAACAAGGGGGGTGCGAAAACTTTTGGCACGTAACTGTACGGGCAGGCCCCTAGGGGTTGTCAGAATTACCCGGCCACCCCGGTCCAATTCTGGTGTATTCTGCACTGTTCTGCTAACTAACTATCGGCCACTATCACTATTGATAAGGTAAAATAGATAGATAAGTAGTTTAGCTTTAGACACACAAACTATACTTGATAAAGATTTCAAAATGTTCAACTAGAAAGTGCAGTAGACTCGAGAATACACTCCTTCTAGGCGTCAAATTGTGCTGTCCGACCTCGATTTTGTTAGTCAGCCCCTCAACAAGTGGCCGGGTAATTCTACCCCCCACCCCTGGGTGGCAGGCCCGGCGTTATTTCGCTTACTTATTTTTTGATGGTAGCCCAGGAGGCCCTCATCCAGATTATCATTTACTCCTCCCTCGCTTCGCTGTAGTAGCTCCCTTACGCTCTTTCAGCACGAGGTCGCGCTCGTATTCCTGAAAAATATCTACGTCCGTAGGCCAAAACATCCTCCGCAAGCACGAGACTACGAGCTCATACAAGGTCACCGCAACCACAATGGCGATGAGCGTTAACCACCACGTCCAATCCCGACCGAATTGTACCAATAAGCCGCCCTTGACGTTGTAGATCGTGTTGTCCGTGTACGCAGCGCTGATGGCCAGCATCCATATGAACCATGCTCCCAAGGAGAAGCCAATGGCCACCACAGCCGTAGTCGTCTTGTTATGCAATTCGATCACCTGCATCTTGATGCTGATGATGACCACACAAGCCGTGAACGTCAGTGCACCAGTGGCGTACAGACCGTCATCTCTAGTCGAGGTTGCCTTGCCGTACAGGCCGAGCATCGTAAAGAAGATGATGACCGCCTCCGACGCGGCCATGAATGTCCACCACAGATAGAGCTTGACGTTGAAGCCGCCATTCCGCTGACCCTGCGCATACAATTCCGGCACAGCGAGAAGCGTGCTCGCCGCGAGATCTTTCTCGAATATACCCATGCACACCACCGGAAAAGAGGTAAACAGCGGCTGGAATAGAGTCAGTGACCAGGGCTCATACAGCGAGGTCCCTGTCCATCCGTTCCACCGTTGGAAGAGCGCTTGCGTCAAATAGAACATCATCTCCTTCCAGAATGTGCCCAGCACATACTTGCACGTCCGCATATAATTCCAGCGGCCGTGCACGAGCAGGAGCTTCGCCAGGAATCGGAACTGCGCGATGCTATAGTCCGAGGCACGGGCGGCTTGACGACCTTCCTGACCCGTGATGCCGATGCCGATGTGCGCTTCTTGGATCATGGCGATGTCGTTGGCACCGTCGCCGATGGCGAGGGTGATGGCATGTGAAACTTTCTTGCGGACTAACTTGACGACGGAGGTCTTTTGGCTGGGAGTGGCGCGACAGCATATCACTGAGTCGACGAGAGTGACGAGGTCGAGGAAGAGGCTTCGTTCCGTGGGCCGGGCTTCGATAGTGGACAGCGTTTGACCATCGACAATCACGACGCTGTGTGTGGAAATTCCACTTTTGACATTTTGAATTGCTGTTTCGACCCTCTGCTCCAATGATCCGAGTTGTTGATCAAGGAATATTTTGGTAGAATTCGCTTTGATGAGGCCACAAGCATATCCAACATTGACAGCAGTTCCACCTTTATCTCCTGTCAGCATCCAGATCTTGATGTTCGCTCGACGAAGCTTGTCAATCGTTTCTGGGACGCCCTCCTGGAGTCTATCTTCGATGCCGGTTGCGCCGAGGAGTTCAAGATCCTGTTCGAGCCGATCACCAAGTTCATCCATGAGTTTCTGCCGGTCGACTAGGCTGGTCATCGCTTCTTGGTACGAATCACGCCAGCTGGCATAGCTTTCTCCGTCCATATACTTGTAGGCATATAAGAGAGTTCGTAGTCCCTCATTTGCGAAATCGTTGATGTGCTGGAAACATTTCTCGGAGGCGCTGGCCTCGCTGAGATCCGTGTCGGCTCCTCTCCTTGAACTCTTTCTCCTGTCTCCACCCTCTTCGAAGCCGATACTGATGTCGGATGCGTGGAAGGTAGGTGCAAGTCGGTCCCGCATGGCTGTATCCGCGCCTTTGCAGAAGACGCAGATCCTCCCGTCTGGCATCCGAGTGATAATGGACATTCTTCTGCGATCACTCGAGAACTCAACTACATCCAAGATCTCATAAATCTTGTCGACATAGCTGGGAATTGACCCCGGGAGAGTCATCCGAATCGTCATACTAGTGGCCGTCCGATCGAAGAGGAGGTACCCGAGGTCTTGCGCAGCTCTGACCAAAGCGATTTCATCGGCAGACATACCATGGAAGTCAGTCTTTCCACCGGTATTCCTTTGTGGCAGGCACGTGTGGCACAGTGCAATTGCAAGGAGGAAGAGTTGCATTTGGTAGGCGGGGATTGTGTGCGATTTGTTTTGGACGAGCTCGAGCAATCTCTTGCTGTCGCCAAGCTCGTTGTCGTTGAATTGCTTTTGCTTGACCGTGTCGTCGGAGTCGGTTTCAGAGATTACTTGTTGTGTAGCGACTGCTTGCTTGACTTGGTCTTCCAGAACTGAGCCTGAAGTTTCAGGATTTACGGCTGGACGTGCACCTGAATTATGGCACCATACCGTTCCCGCAACGCTCAGCTTTCGTAATCGCATCGAGTTCTGCGTCAAGGTACCGGTCTTGTCGGAGAATATATAGCTGGCAGCCGTCAGCGCAACGTCTCCGGCGACAAGAGGAAAGATAATGGCCTACCTCACTTGTCCCAACTCCTCGTTTATTGTCGAAGTCCGAGGCTCCAGAGGCGTGTCTGACTTCTCATCGTAGAGCTCAATATCATCCCTCAGTTGGCCAATCTGCGCGCCTTTGACAATCTCTAGGCTAATATACAAAGCCAAAGGGATAATAGGATTGAACATCAAGAAATAGGATGCTAAGAGCTGGAAGAATCCAACACTGGCATTGGAGAGATAGAACGCGTCTTTCTCGACATCAGCTTTCCAAACCTGATATGCCCCCGTGCAGATGAGAGAGAGCACAATCACGAAGCAAGCGATGTAAGCGACCGCTCTATTTACAGCCGCCTGAAGCGCTGGAGCCTTGATGCGAGGATTTTTTGTGGCATTCTTTCGTATCTTGCACTCCTCCCCTGTGAAAACGGCGATACCGATGACCTGTCGAGTATTACGAAGTATGCTACCGCGGTAGATCACCTCGTTGTTCGTCAAAGGTATCACCGTGTCGGCGATGTTGACTTTGCCTTCGAACTTGTAGAGATCCAGGTTGGGAGTTTCGATCACAAAATGAGCCTTGCTTCGAAAGGTGCCATCATGACCGGAGTTGCTTGTCAGTGCGGTAGGAGCTTGCCGACTCTTAAGACCTGTCTCTCCATCAAGTGCCATTGTCTCAACATAAGCCAAACCGCTCGGATTGTCCACATTCAGGAGCACGAGATCCGCGGGGATGGCCTCGCCCTCTTGAACTCGTAGTATATCACCCACTTGAATGTCTTGCCACGTAGACTCAGACCAAAGCTCGGAGATCTCACTATCGGCTTCTTCAACAGGGGACGTGGTGGAGCGGGTTCGACGTACTGATGCAAGTCTGTTGTTCTCCTCCCTGTCGAGACGTAGCCTCCGGAAGTCGTCATATCCTTCGCGCCAGATTGAGATCCCGACAAATATCGAAAGAGGGATCAGAGTCGTGTATCGTCCGGTTGTGCTGACACTGGGTATCATCTGCACGATTGAGACGCAGAGGAAATAAAAGTTACCGAGCTTGGAGAACTGTGCGATCAATTGTCGTGGAAGGAAATTCCACACCGTATAGCGGCTCGATCGAATTTTGTTGTTGGCAAAGAATTTCTCCGTTCCTCTGTCCCTCAAAACTGTTGGTGGAAAGGAGTCCAGATGAATGTGTCTCTCACTATTGCCATGAGAAGCATTCTGGGTCTGTAGCAAAGCCCCGCGAACGTGATTGAACTTGTTGACCACAGAAGTTGACGCATATTGAAGCCATCGAGACGCAAGTCTGGATAGTCCTCGTTGGGTTTGCTCTTGTTCTGTTGTTTCTGTCGGATGGAAGAGAGTGCTTCCTTTCGCGGGCTCTCCATCAGCACTCCTCGACGGCGGCCTCATCTGGGTGCCCATCACTGCTCGAGCAGTGATGGTGGCATTGAATCTCCAGGCGCATTTCGTGCCTATGGAAACCGTATTGTGCTGTCCAGCTTATCGCTTTCGTAGAATCATTTATGATGGCGCCGGGATTTGGCTGGAGACAATTGCATAAAGGTTCGTGAGGAGTATGGTGACAACAGTACGAGTGAAGACGAATGCCATACCGCGCAAGAATGCCATCGTCCTGGCATCATAGCCTCCATCTCGCAGAAGGACCCTTCTCAGGAACAGGGACTCTACTGCACCCCAATCCTGACCTATCACCGTGATCGTTTGGCGAATGTGTCCTTTCCGGAAGTAGATAACATCGCGAGGCTTGGCCGTCTCAGTCTCGTCAATTCTCTCGTTGATTCGCGCACATGCTATCTCTAGCTTCAGCATCTCAAGGCTATTGCAGAGTCTGTCTTTGGAAAAGCCCATACGTAAGAAATAGATCGGTCCAAATTGTGATACAAGTTGATGTCAGGTTACGTGTTCCGAGATGTTTTGTTTCCGGCGTGGTTGCTGACTCATCGTGTCGGCTCACCTGCCCTGATGAGGCAAGAAACCGAAGACCGATTGCGCGTACAGTATGTACCCTTCGACAGCACAATATGTCCAATCTCGTACGCAGCCCAGAATGTTCGACCTTGTCAAGGCTCAGCCCAGTCATTCGTGACGCAACAACCTGAGCAGCGTGGTCTCGTCTGATGCCTCGCGCCCAGCGTACCCAGGGGTACCACGATCCTGCCCATCAGCCAGCCATCATGAAAACAGCCTACTCTTCGCCGTTGACACGAGACCTCTATGTCCAACTGATCAACGCGACTACGATATTGTTTGTCCTCTCCGATGCGTTTTTTTCATGCCTCTGGAAGCACAAATCTGGAGTCGGATGAGTTCTCTAGAGATCATTCCACCCGCCATGGGCGATTCGTTCTTACACCTGCCGCGACGAGAAAGGTGCCATTCGGACAAGCGGCGGCCTCTCAGATGCTGCCAATGAATGCCAAGGAAGATTACTCCCATATTGAGCAGGTATACAGGACCACAATCAGAAAGAAGAGCGATTTCCGCCTATATGGCTTGGCACCTTCTATGCACAGGCATGTCAGCTTCGGTGAGACCTCGCGCTAACATCTGATGACATGCTGCCAAAATGGGATGCACATACCACTAACGCCTAGGACGGAATTCTTTTCGCGGAATCATTGCCGCAACTACTTACGGTCCTGCGTTTCTGCGTTCGATACAGTGGATTACCGGGTCGTTAAGTAGCTTGAGGGCAGTTTGGAACCCCACGGACAGGGCTCCAACAAGAAGACCGTTCTTCAAAACAGCTTCCACAGCACTAAGATGCGGAATGGTCATTCCATGAACTGTGTTGGATTTGCCTTCACAAAACGTTCAGGCTTCCTCGTGGTTGGACGCCTTTTATCAATTCGAGGTGAGTGGATCCCCACCGAAACCCATCTACACCAATGAAAACAGCAGGAAAACGTCGCGCCTTAGGGATATGTCAGTCTCTATGATCGCCATATCTCCTCGGACCTCGCACACTAGTGGTGCATATATCAACAGATATGCAACTTTCGTCGCTGCTAGCCGTCGTTTTGTCGCCTGTTCCAAACCTCTCGGTGCAGCATCAAGTGTTTTCCAGTCATCAAGTTCTTGTCCTAACGCCACAACAATGAGCATCGCCGTTGAATTATCAACCAAGTACGACGAGATTCACCGGACGGCTGGTCCATCCATATCTGCAGCATTGAAAAAGGCGACGACAGACCATAAGAACAGCTTCGACCCTAGCAAAGCCATCCAACTCGGTGACAAGTTCCCAGACTTCCAACTCTCTGACGCGAAAGGCGACCAAGTTTCCTTGCAGGACCTACTCAGGACTGGACCTCTATTGATATCATTTTATCGTGGGCAATGGTGTCCCTACTGCAACATCGAGCTGCACGCCTTGCAGAAACTACTCCCTGAATTCAAGGCGAAACAGGTCACTCTGGTAGCCATATCGCCCGAACTTCCTGATCAGGCTCTGTCAACCGCGGAGAAGAATGGTCTTGAATTTCCCGTCCTGTCGGATATTGGAAACAAGCTCGCGAAGCAACTAGGCATCGTCTATGCCCAGCCCGAGGAAATGTCTTCCCTGTTGACGTTTGTCGATTGGGAAAAGAGCTATGGTGACAAATCGTTCGAGGTGCCTGTGCCTGCAACAATTTTGGTGGATCAGAAGGGGATCGTCAGAAATACGTTTGTGGAAGCGGCATGGCACGAGCGATTGGATCCTTCGACGACGCTGCAATGGATCGAGAAGCTATAGGTACAGATTGTCACCGAAATTCTGGTTTTGGAACGAAGGATGGTCTGAAAAGAATTCTAGACGTCCAAGGACAGTGCCATCGTATCTGTGAGCGCTGTACTCCAGGTAATCCGATGCGCCAGTTCTGTACAATCCAGATCTCGATCCTGTAACCTTTGTCTAATGCTGAACACCATATCCCATTGTCCCATTGAGATCCCTGAACTCGCCTCTCAAACTCTGAATCCCCTCTCTCTGAACTTCTTGCACGAACTCGGAAATCTTGGGTGCCATAACCTTTGGCTCGAAACCGAAGTACTTGTAAGTGACGGGACCTGGAAGTGACTTGCCGAACGACTTCATCGAGTATGCAGCGTCGGCGTAGCGTTCCCAGCCATTCGGGGCGTATGCTTCGATCGCCACGACGGGTTTGCCGGACTTGTATCTCAGGACTGATTCCTTGTACTCCCTCGACTGCTGCTCGAAGAGGCGCTGGCAGGGGAAGCTGACAACTCGGGCAGTGATGTTGTATTCCTTCTGCAAGAGCTCCTTCGTTTGCACGGTGAAGCCCATTTCCGAGCCCGTGCTGAGGAGAGTGAGGTCGAAGTCTTCCTCCTCGATGAAGGTGTACGCGCCCTTCTGCACGCCGTCGCGGGACGAGTGTTGTGGGTATTGCGTTAGGTTCTGTCTCGACAGGGATATGATTGTGGGTGTGGAGGTGGCGGTAATGGCAGCGACGAACGCACCGGCGACTTCCTCGCCGTCACAAGGTCTGATGTACAGCACATTTGGCATTGATCGATACAGTGCGGGCAGGGCAATGGGTTGATGGGTAGGACCATCTTCGCCTGTTCCGATGCTGTCATGCGTTGCGATGTGGATCTGTTGCAGGCCTTGTAAGGCTGCCATTCGAACTGCAGGAGCGGCGTAGATGTAGAACATGAAGAAGGTGCTCGTGACAGGGAGGAAGGTGCCTTTGTTGAAAGCAACAAGTCCGTTGGAGATGGAGCACATGGCGTGTTCTCTGATGCCATAATGGATATAGCGACCCGTGTAGTCACCAGTCATTCCGCATGCTGCAACGAAGTCGGGCTATGGAAGATGTTAATGCGAGCCAGTTCGATTCTGAAATGGTTCTACTTACCGATTGGAAATCAACTTGCTTCTTATAGGTCATGTTTACGGACGGTGTCAGATCCGCAGTTCCGATCAAAAAGTTGCTCATATTTTCAGCAAGCGGGTTGCAGACGATACCGGCAGACTTGCGCGAAGAAGTCGGGGCTGTCGGCAATTGCTCCTTGCTTGGGATGAACTTCGTCCAGTCGAGGGGCATCTTTCCTGACACTCTGAGCTTGTACTCGGCGGCAAGCTCGGGGTATTGGTTTGAGTATCCGTCGATGGTCTTGCTCCAATCAGCCTCGAGCTGTCGACCGCGGGGTACGATATCATCGAAAAAGTTATAGACCTCATCTGGAATAACAAAATGTTGTTCAGGATCAAGGCCCCAGGCTTTCTTTAGGCTGGCGATATCCTCAACACCAAGGGCAGCGCCATGTGCTTTTGGACTATTCGATGCGGCACTGCCGATACCAATAATGGTTCGGATGTTGATAAAGGTAGGCTTCTGACTAATTCGGGCGGTGAGTAGGGCCTGGACAATGCCGGTAACATTATGGTCTCCGTCGTAAACATCGATCGTGTTCCATCCGCAGGCCCGCATCTTGTCGTTGACATTTTCAGTGCAAGCGACGTCGGCAGACCCGTCGCATGTAATGTTGTTGTTGTCGTAAAGAATGGCCAGGTTATTGAGCTTCCAGTGGCCGGCCAGAGAGACAGCCTCGAGCCCGACTCCTTCTTGAAGACATGCATCGCCAATCATACACCAGGTCATGTTATCAATGACCGTATGTCCTGGCTTGTTATAGACAGCACCAAGATGCTTTGTCGCCATTGCAAGTCCGACAGCATTGGCGACACCTTGTCCTAAGGGCCCGGTAGTAACCTCAATGCCTTCATTCTCGATCTCAGGGTGGCCCGGACATAGCGAGTCATATCGGTCGGAGTGATAGCTCTTGAGTTGCTCTACTGTCAGAGACTTAAAGCCGGCTAAGTGCATGAAAAGATATTGAAACAGACATGTATGTCCTATGCATTGTTAGCTGACCGCGTCTTCGGAGATGAGGGAAGTGTGCCGTACCATTTGAGAGAACGAAACGATCTCTGTTGAAGTAGCTTGGGTTGCTCGGAGAGTATTTCATAACGTATTTGTACAAGGCGATTCCGATGGCAGCCATTCCCATAGCGCCGCTACACTCGCTGTCAGCACTCAAAAATGTCAAGAGAGTGAAAATGACTTACCCAGGGTGGCCGCCCCCGAATTGTTGGCATTGGTCCGCAATGAATGCACGGAACGTCTTCAGCACCTGGTCGTGCTTCTCTGTTTGGTCGAGCTGAAGGCCGGCAACAGCCTCGACGCCGTTGATCTTGGTTGGGATGCTTTTGATAGGAAGTGCACCGTGCGAGATTTCCTCGTAGTACTCCAAAGAAGGCGCCATCTCGTTCGTTATCAGAGGGATGAGTTCAGGCAGATGGAAATTTCGGGAGAAGAAATTGCTTGGATCGATTTCGAATGCTGTTGGCGCCTCGAGGGCCGATTATATGTCTTTTTCATTATCTCTAGACGGCCAAGTTCCCCAGCGCTCAATGCCCCGGTAAGTGTGGACACCTCGCCATTGTGAAGCCATCGACAACGACATCGTGGTGAAGGGTCCGAAGTTCGATGATCCCGATCCGTGACGAGGCTGTCGCTAGCGGTTTGAATGATGGTTATACGCACGTGGAACGGAATGGCGTAGAGAATCAGACGAGGCTTGGAGCTCGAGTCGTTGTTGCTGGACTTGGGGATGATCTCGCATCGACACAGCTGAAAAGCGGGGTAGCCAAATGGCGCTTGGCAATACTCGTTACGAGCCAGTCTCCTTTAACCTCGACGCCTTGGCCAGTAATCGCTGTTTGTTCCATACAATGCCGTGGTCCACTGCGGTGAACAAAGCAGGCTTCTTTCCAGCACGGCAACTCGCCAGTACAGGTCTCATACCCCGAGTGGCCGGACATGAAGCGTCTTATGGGCTCCACCTAGAGCTACAGGCTGTCGCAATACATTATCGAATCTTATCCATTCTATGCAGCATCAAGCACAAGAGACGTAGCAATGACGGCCTACTCCCAATTGTTCTCCACGGATGATATAGTCTCTCGTCACTAATCGGAGAGAGTCATATGTGGCCAGTTATGCGGCAGCAATCATGGAGGATTAGAGTGTCTCGGAATTGGTTTCGACGTAGCTTGAATAATAACACTGGACTGTACATAAGCTTCAACTTCGCCAGTGCTCTTGCTGCGAAGGAATATGCCCTTGCTTTTCTTTGAATTTTCCCGCGTGCATGTCCCACATGAACACCTTGTAGACCACACCGTAGGGCACCTGAAAGGTCCACAGTCAGCCTTATTCCATACACCATATTCCGAAATGGTTCACTTACTGGTTGAACAAGATATACGGCATTCGTCGGCAGGGGCAGATTTGCTGTAGTTTGTCTGCCTGTACCTGTCTCGTTTCCACCGAGAAAGTATGCCAGTAGAACACGAATGGCCACGACCTCGGCGATGAGCAGGACATGAGAGCGCAGCTTTTCCACATCTAACGCGACAGGTTTGAAGTCTTGCACAGTATCATAGTCCGTAGGACTTCTGCTGTAATCTATGCTGGAGCCATCCAACAACTTGAGGTGTCGAACATCGTATTCAGGGGATCGAAAGTAGGCAGCGAGTTGCCGGCTCCTGGCGAAGTTCGAGGACCATACGCGAAAGGAGTCCTGTTTGTCAGCTGTTTGTCGAGAGGGTAAGAAATGACCACCGTCGCAATAGCCGTCTTTCTGTGCCGTTGGAGTCTTTTCAGCCCACAGTTTGCGATGCTCATCGATGACGGCGACCAGGCCTGAGGCGTATGCGCGTCCTTGGACATCGACTTGAGTGTCACCATTGACACAGGCCAGGAGATCAGGACAAGTCAGCCAGATTTGACGTGCTTCAAGGTGGAAATGTTGGAGGTAGTGGATAGTCTCCAGCGCAAGATCCCCACGTATGTTGTGTGTGATGAACTTGCGGCCGACGTCGATCATCTGACAGAAAGACCACCCGAGTTGCTCTTCAAAAGACCCCAAAGCGATATATCGCCTTTCATACATTGCAACGCGCTCTCTGAAATCTGCGATTGCAAGAACAGGGTCGTGGCCCTTGTAATCTGGACCTGACAACTTTAGGCGCATATTGCGTTCGAGAAGCTAGACATTTGAGTTAGCTGCAGTGGTCTCCGAAGGAATAAGAGGTATTCCAACCTACCTCCTCGTCAAAGCACTGCGTTTCCAGGAACAACACTTCGATACCGTCACCAGCTCTGTCTTTGATCCGCTGCATGATGACCTCTCTGCGAAACCTAGTAGTGTTGGTAGCGTCAAATAACGCCACAGAACCGTCTTTGCAGAGGAGAAATTCGAGAAGCTCGTTGAGAGTTTCCATCGCCGCGGCCTCCCTGATTTTGCTAGCTTCCGCATCATCCGGTGAGAAAAACTTGGCGTCTTGCTCTTGTCGCCTGTCACTCGTCTGGTTGAGCTGACGTCGCTTGTTGCCGACGTTGAACAACTTGGTCTCATACTGCAACCATTCCATATACCGGCATAGCTTTTTAGCAATATAGCTCTTGCCACGGGCAGGAAGTCCAACCATCACAATTGCCAGCTTCTCGGCAGATTTTCGAGAGTGTTTCAAGCTTGTGATATCTTTACAGACGCCTTCTGCTTGAGAGAATGCCCGTTTCTCACTTATGCCCGGAAGACGCTCGCCTTCGAAAGTGCGTCTCAGCCCAGCTTCAGGTTGTGGGTTATGCCTGTCGAAGTGGCCTTCGTGGAAGGAGTTACGGGCACGATTCTGATATCGAGATAGCCAAGAGCATGTTGCGCAACTTCCCAAGTGTCGACATACAGCTTGCCCTCTCGGCTGACTGGGAAGTTGTGTCACCACCTCTCCAGGACGACTTAAATACATTGTCGTCTTCACCGTTCTTGCCTCGTGTGAGAGAGCCTCGTCGTTTTTTGGGGCCTGGTTCCGTTAAGAGATTGCGCTATAACGGTCCTCGTGATGACTCTCACTTTCTTTTAGTCCATGATTGTGCACCTACCACGAACAGGCCCTAGTCGGTGCTTGCACTGCCCCTTTGAAGAGACATTGTCGTTCCGGAAGCCTCTGGGCGTAATCTTCCAGAAGGATATCATCTGCGTGGTCTTCCAAAGACCCGGCACGACCTGTTCGAAAACTCACATAGTCGACAAGGCTTTCTAGCCTCGCTATCAATTGTGTCGGTGGGTTCGAGACGAGCAACATCAGGTCGCGGGCTACTCCGAACCTGCTCGATAATCAAGTAACCAGAAGACCGAAGTTCGTCAAAGTCTCTGATTGGAGTGCTTGCAGCTATGGCCATCATGGGGCGGAGAAGTAAAGTAATCCAGATAAAAGGGCATTGGGCAGGCCAGACTGCGGAATAGCTCGCGGTCGGAGAGAAACAATTGAGCACTTGTGATGGCACTCCGAAGAAGGAGAAATTTCAGATCGACGAAGCTCGAAGGACGAACTAGCCGCGGTAGAAAGCTGGGTGCAAGTTTTGTGCCAAGGTCGGACCACTGTTCCCCAAGAATAGCAATCTACTCGCTTATACGTGAATGAGATGACTCGAGTGAGAAGGCACCTCTGGCTTCAGATCCACCCTTTGGCACGTCTAAGAAGATGAGTAGCGAAGTTTGTTCGAAAGCGACTATGACGGGATATGAGAAGGTTGAAAGTGAAGTTGGCTGCTCTGCTTACTCGTAAAGCAAAAACATTTAGCGTCTTGGCGCGGACGACGACTGGAGGCTCTTCTTTTGGAATCAGTCAAACACCTTCATTCAATTCTATATCCGGTCTATCTTCTACAGCGCGCACGGAAGCCAGATCCTACCAGGCGCCCACAATGCCAGCTACAGGGATATCAATACCCGTCGTATAACTCGCACCATCGCTCAGCAAATACACATAAGCCCCACCCAGCTCTTTAGGATCCGCCAAGCGAGGCATACCGCCATAATACTGCATCTTCAAGTCCCAATCCGGCGCCTGGTCCACGAAGTATGTCATCGCAGTCTTGACGAAACCAGGACTGATGGAGTTGACCCGGATGCCGTGTTGCGCCCATTCCATCGCAAGCGTGTGCGCCATATTTCGCACCGCAGCCTTTGTTCCGCCGTAAGGCGCTGACGGAGCGGCGCGATTCGGTCGATAGGAGGTCATTGACGCTGTGAATACGATTGAACCCTTGATGTCGAGTTCGATAAACTTCTTCGCGGCTGCTGTGGCGCAGAAGTATGCTCCATATACGTTCAGATTGAAAAGTTTTTCCAGTTGAGGTCTGTCAAAGTTCAGAGCCGGTTGATGCTTTGTCATCCCGGCATTGGCGACAAGTCCGTCTAAGCGGCCTGTCTGCTCCACGGCTGTGTCGATGGCATTTGTCACGCTGGTTTCATTCGTCACATCACAGTGGATGTAGCGCAAGCGACCACGATATGCTGTTTTAATCGCTGCAAACTCTTCGCCTGGTTCGAAAAGATCGAAAGAGTATACGATAGACGCAGAGTTGGCAAGGCAGACTTCAGCAATGCCCAAGCCGATGCCGCGGTTCGCGCCAGTGATTACTATAACTTTGTTTTCCAGCGTTATCCGCCAGTGATGGTTCGCTGCTGGTTGTGTGGACTTGGTGGTTGACGAACCGGCGGACGAGGAACGGCCATTGACATCTATACCATCAAGCCCGTTCGTGTGAATTGCCGGTGAAGGACTGTTCAGATCTGCCGTTGCGATAGGAGACATTTTCTTGACCGGACGTTGAATGGTGAAACGTCTGTATGGTGGAAAGGTACCTAGAAAGGACATGTATGGCTCCTCCTCTGGGGGGATGTCTTGTAAAAGGTGGAAGAATTTTGATGTCGTCGATTACGAAGTCAGGGAAACTCGAATAGATATGGTTTGGAAATTCTTCCCGTGAACCGTGAATGTTCCATACATTGCCACCATTGTTGGGATAATAATGAGTCCCGGGTTCGGGACGGGAGTGTTGGACGCTGCAGGCATCGATGAGCGGCTGTTTTGCCAGAATCGTAACGAGTTCCGACCAGACTTTCCCCAGAATTAACTCCGCATATTTGGGGCACCAATCAATCACCTTGACGAGCGGCGAGATCTGCTACAGCGAAAGGCGAAGCTTGTTCCGCCTCGTGTCGAGCCGGAAATGGGACCCGGCCTGGAAACCGTCCATACTTCGGTTGCTCGCTTCTGACTGCCGCCTGGTGCAGTGACGATGCCTCGCCTAATGACACGAAGGATCTGGGACTGCTCATCTATACCATCCCCATCCGGGGTTCTGGAGATGCTGGGGCGTCCTGGAATCTATCTCCAAGCACACAACATGAATCCTATATTATGACGAACAGATCCGCACGAATGCAGATTTATTTCAACAGCTCACACTTGCATAATCGACCTCATAGCTGTTGGCACATCACTTCTCGAGACAGCCACCACTCATTGATACATCTTCAGAATGGGTCTTCCCAAGATCTTCAGCCATTCGACTAGTGTCGGCAGTCAGTCAACTGACAAGCCTGTGTTTGACGATTCCAAGGTCGAACAAGTTCAGGTGGAGGAAACGCCCAATGGCGTCACATGGACCGCAGAGGAAGAGAAGAAGCTGGTCCGAAAAATCGACCTTTTCCTGTTGCCAACGATATGGCTGATGTACTTGTTGTCATACATGGATCGCACGAAGTGAGCCGAGGCCCCTGTATTCGTGATGTCCTCTATTCCGCTAACAAGGATTCCTTGCAGTATCGGAAATGCAAAGATCGCCGGCATGGCGGACGACCTTGCATTGGACTCGAGCAAATACTCGGTGGCCCTCGTGGTCTTCTTCATCGGCTACGTCCTTTGCGAGCCACCGTCGAACATGATCTTGGTCCGCAGTCGGCCTTCTCGCTACCTTCCGGCGATCATGGCCGTCTGGGGTGGGCTAACTTGCTGTATGGCAGCCATCAAGTCCTATCATCACCTCATTGTCCTTCGCATCTTTGTCGGTATTCTTGAGAGTGGGTTTGCGCCTGGGATCTTACTCATCATCTCTTCTTGGTACAAACGCGAGGAACAATCGAAGCGGTTCGCAGTCTTCATCAGTGCCGCCATTCTCTCAGGTGCCTTTGGTGGGCTCCTCGCAGGAGCGATTACGGGAGGGCTCGAAGGGGCTGGAGGCCTGCGCGGCTGGAGATGGCTGTTCATTGTGGAGGGTAAGAAAGATTTCCTGGAATTTTTGCCCAATTTGCTGATCTCTGGGCTTCAGGTGTCGCAACCATTGTCTGGGCCGGTGTTTCAACCTTCATTTTGCTGGACTTTCCAGCCACTTCCCACCGCCTAACAGACCGCGAGCGCGATATTGCGGTCACCCGGCTGCGAGAAGGCGGTGTGACCGTCAGATCTGAAGATGGACCGAAGTATTCCAAAGTCAAGTCATTCCTAATGGCTCTGAAGGAGTGGAAAACATGGGGGTTTGTTCTCGGGTATATGGGTAAGTCGACGTTTCCTTTTCTGCCATGCAGTAGTCCAGTCAGGAACCAATCCACTGACATACGGTTAGTGATTGTCGGATCTTCAACACTCAGCTATTTTTATCCTACCTTGGTTCATAACCTTGGTTACAAATCAACGGTGCAAGCTCAGTATATGACTGTGAGTGCACTTTCGCGTGGAAGAGGTTGGCGATGTACTGATATGTGTGCCAGGTGCCAATTTATGCCGTTGCGTTCGTCTGCACAGCGGTGACAGGTTATTTCTGCGACTTCATCCCCGGGTTCAGGGGCGTGGTGATTGCAAGCTGGCTCTCCTTCTCACTGATCACCTCAATCCTTGTATGCGTCTTGCATAATTTCACAGCGAGGTACGCCCTTCTTGTCCTTATGGCTGCTGGACTTTGGTCATCCAATGCGCTTTCGCTGTCGTTCGCTTCATCGGCATTCGGGTCAATGGAGCCAGAAGTTCGCGCGATTGCATTGGCAGTGGTCAACGCCATGGGCAATTTGGCACAGATATATGGCGCCTATCTGTTTCCTTCGGGCGACGGTCCTCAGTACGTGATGGGGTTCGGAGTAATTTCCGGACTGCTGGCTTTCGGAGTGGTGGTGTATGTTTCCATGCATATATTGCTTCGGAAGCAGAATTCATGAACGCCAGGGAAGGATGACTACCTCTGAAAGGGAACGATCAACCGGCGACTGGTGACTGTTCCTTCCAGATCTTGCGCAAATCATCGATCAATGTCTTCGGAGCAAATTGGGATGCGTTGATGGCTTTGTCCAGGATAGCCACAAGGGCTTTTTGTTCTTCATGTCCCTGAAAACTTTGTCCGGCTGAAAGGGTCAATTTGTGCATCTGACATTCGTATATTTCTAAGACATACCTGCAAAAAGACATTGGAAGTTTACAAAGGCTGATGCCGGGTCCGAGTTGGTTGGCGCTAATGAGAGACCGCATATAGCCCTGGAAGAATCGCGGATTGTGCTCACCCGCTTGTGGTAGGAGGAAACTCCTCCTGCAGATGGTTTATTGAGCAGTATGATGATCTTTGCGAAGTGAAACGACTGGACCGCAGCCGCGTACGCTGGCGGATGGATCCAGATGGGCTTGAAAACGGCGTCTTCGTCGCGTGAAAAAGGGATTGGTCTGTACGCCTGTGGTAAGGCTGCAAACCAATCGTCGAGGGCTTGCAGCAACGCATCGCCATCTTCGAGTCTCTTGTTCAGATCCTGTGTTCGCATGGCTTCTTTCGAGGCATAAGACACAGATTTCGCAAGTAGATAAACTACCCGGGTCGAGAGTTCATCGGCCGTGAGGATTTCCAAGGGTTTTTTCGGTCTCCAGATAGTGAGGGTGCGACGGCCCGCTCGAAATGCGGCCCATATATCCTGGCGGACCCAAGCCCACCATACTGCCTCCTGGAGGCCTCGAGATTCACCGTCGTTGTCCTGGTTTCTCTGGATCCAGAATGCTCCTCTTAGGTGCCTCTCCCACTCCTGACTGGAGCCATCAAACATTTCGTACGTACTTATCATTACCGCGGTAGCCAAGATCTCGGAGCTTCGAGTGTAGCTTGGAATCTGCATTGCAGCAGCCAGTGATTTGAGTGTCTCGTAGAAGTATTGCACAGCTGCATAGCCGTGGTTTTCTCGATCTCCTTGCATAGGCTCCGGAGATGGCGACTCTGCATGGATTGCATCAACATTCTCAAGAGCCTGCAACGACATGTGTCGAGCTGCCACCCCAAGCAGAGCTTTCAGGAGACCAACATTTCGTAGCGCCATATGTGGGACAATGTTGCCGAAGTGTTTTAAGGGATCAAACATGTCGAGGATGGGCGCCACTTCTTTGACATAGTGCTGAAAATACCGTAACTCTGCTGGTAGAAGGATAATTGGCTCAGTGAGATTCCAAGGCTCAACAAACGGTTTGCCTTGGACTTCCGATCTTAACCGAGACTTAGAAAGACTTGGACGTTGTCCGAGGCCGCCACTCAATTCAGAGTGATCCACGTCCGCTAAGGTCGCCCGTTCTACGTTCTTGGATGCACTAGGCCTCCGAGAAAGAGACCTAGGGTCGAAGTCCCATGTGATGTCTTGGTTCAACAGTGAATGATTCTCGAAGTATGTCACCGAGTCTTGGGCAAGCAAGTCGTACCATTGAAACGGTGCACTGCCAGGAGAAACCCCAGATGCAAAGGCCAGAGGTGAGTTATCCGCATGGAAATTGGCAAATGGAGAGCTCGAAGCGAGGCTGGCGTTGTTGACAAAAGCCTGACCCGTGGTTTGATCTGTACCATCTAGTTCCTCGGTCGTCCTGGGCAGTCCCGGGATTGCTGTAGTACGTCCGGAATCATTTTCCGTGAAAGATGTAACTTCACCCGAATCGAATACGCCGTGGATTTGACAACCTGTTTGTGAAGTATGCGGAGGGACAGAGTCATTGTTCGTTTCCGTGGTTTCTCCATCACTTGCCTCGGCGTCTGCTTGGGAAAGGTCATACTGCTTGGGATTAGAAACAGGCTCGTTCGTGTACATGCAATGTCGACCGGCTTTGGTGCATCTCGTGCAGCTTGGTCTCTCTTCACCGCACTTGACTCGTCGCTTGCGACACGTGAGACTGTGGATACGTCACAACACGAACTCAGGAGCAATCGTATAGGAAAGAACGAACCAGCCAGTCGAAGATCTTAGGCCTCTCGCTCTGGATCGCCGATGGCCGCCGTGGCGTGCATCTGACGGAGGCAAGTTCGCGCCGATGTGGCCTTCTCTGACCATCGTGCAAGAAGGTTGATCGCGAAATTTAGACAGCGATTGTCAAAATGTGAAAATGATGCCGGCTTGCCTCAGGTTCGTCTCGAGGAGGGAAAGGGTTTTGAAGCTTTGGTGAAAATCGCCAGGCGGGGAAGCTCGTCTCGGGCCTCTTTTCCCCACCTTCCTCATGGTTTTCACTTTTTGCCACCCTCGCATAGCTCTTGCCCAACACCTGGCGTTGGCTATTGGCGGAAGGCGCGACCATGCTCGTGCAACGCCATGCATGTCGATCCGAGTCCTGAACGTGGACCTGGACGCGGGTAAGAGCTCAGCCTTGTAAAAGACGTAAGACCGGTAATGAGGGAAGGCAAGTCCACTGCGGTAAGATCGTGGTGAGGACATGCGAAATTCCTCCCAGCAGCGCGCTCATATAATGTCAATTGCTGCCAGTACCATGCCAGGTGCACTCTAGAATCCTACCAGATATTTCATCAACATTGAGAAAACATGATCGCTCAACGCAAAGGAAATCCTACGCTTGAGATTCTCACGGCAGCAGCTCGTGGATCATATGGTGTCCTTGCCGTTATAGTGTGAGCAATCCGACCAGCGGTGTTTCGTCCGTTGTCTCGGGTTGACGCTAACAATCTGGCAACAGCTACAATGTCGAGCAATTGACTGCACTCGTCCGAGCCGCCGAAGCAAAACGATCGCCTTTGATCATACAGCTGTTCCCTTCCACTCTGATACAGTTGCCATCTCTGGTCTTCGCCGTTTCTGCTGCAGCAAAAATAGCATCCGTGCCGATATCGGTGCATCTTGATCATGCCCAAGATGAAGCACAAATCCGACAATGTATAGAAGAATCTCCGTTTGATTCAATCATGGTGGACATGAGCCACTACGAGAAGGAAGAGAACTTGTCCAAGACTCGGGAACTTGCAAAACTGTGCCATGCCAACGGGATCGCAGTGGAAGCCGAAAGCGGACGGATCAATGGCGATGAAGATGGAATCGCAGGAACAGGCAACCTTGAAGGTCTGGAATACAGTCAAACGCTCCTCTCGTATCGTAATGCTGATGATATCTTAGAACTGCTCACGACAGCTGCTGATGTGGAAGATTTCATTGAAGTCGAAATTGACATGCTGGCTCCGTCGGTGGGAAATATTCACGGTGATTATGGAGCAAGAGGTCCCCACTTGGACATGGCCAGGCTGAGCTCCATTAGCCATCAGCTCAAGGGGCGCGCCGAGCTTGTCTTGCATGGAACAAACGATTTCGAGCCAGAACTGACGAAAGAATGCATCAGAGCTGGAGTGACCAAGATCAACATCAACAAATTGATTCTTCAGTGCTGGAACGATCATCTAGCGGCAAATGCACACAAGTTCTCAGTGACGCGTCTGATAGATGGTGGGATTGCGGTCCTTCAGCCTGAAATTGAGCGATGGATGGACATCGTGGGAAGCAGCGGGAAGGCGTAAAGACGACATCTCGGCCGGGACCTTTGGAAGACAGCTTATAGAGGCCATCGAGTTACGCTGTAGATAGGCTCGTAATATTGACAATGGTGAACACGAGGTGAATGAACAGTGAAACACGCGTCAATTTTAGTGTAGCATCGAAACGGCAACTTAGGCGAGAAGTCCGGGTACGCGGAATTTCGTGCCGACCATTATTCACCTCTCAACTTTGTGCCCACCATGTCTGCTCGAGTGTCTTAATCATTCTCAACCTTGTTCCCCTGCTTCGCTCTCTTCGCCCGCCACAGATAGTACTCACCAGCCGTCATCACCTCATACTTGGCTGGCCTATCTTCAGTCACGCAACTCGGAATCGGCACCATCGGCATTCGTCTATCCAATCCATAAAAGAACGGGATACTATACCTTTCATGTCCAGACTTGTTGATCACCCTGTGCACCGTACTCACAAAGTAATCGTTCGTCTGCCTCATAAAACAGTCGGCGATGTTGATTACGAAGGAATTCGGTACAGGTTTCGCACGGATCCACCGGCCAGATTTCGAGAGCACTTCGAGTCCGCCGGACATGTCTTGATTGACGATGGTGAAGCACTCAAAGTCGGTGTGTGCACCGATTCCGTTCTGGTCGTCGACTGAGGCTTCCTGCTCGGGATAGTGGAGGATGCGCATTCCGGCTTCGGGTCGCTTGATCCACTCATCAAAGTAGGTTTCGGGGAGGTGCAATGCCAGGGCGAACACTTTTGTCATTCTGCGCGCGAACTGCAGCATTGGCGTGTGGTAGGCGTATAAGCCTTCCTTGAATCCGGGTAGATTGGGCGGCCATATCGAGACCCCTGGGTCTGCATCCGAGTTCTCTGGGTCCTGCTTGGCAGAATATGCAAAGTTGAAAGCTTCGCTAAGATCTTTTAAGGTCAGATGAGATGGAGGCATGAACGAGATCGAGGCGGTATACCATTATGCTTCCTTCCATTTCGGTTATAGCTTGCCATGGCATGGTATCCGACGTACTCCTTGGGAACAAGCCTGGTGTCAACCTCCAACTTCTTTTCTAGCGGCAGTCGGAAGAAGCGTTTGGCTTGTTCAAATGCTCCTTCGGCGAGCCTGTGATCAAATCCCTACACACACGTCAGCAGTGTTCGAGCCAGGCCAGCAGGAACGAAACCCTCCACGCACATGGTTGATCACATAAAAGAACCCGATTCGATGAGCAGCTTCTCTGACCTTCTCGGCTACAGCTTGACGGTCTTCCAGTCTGTAGCTGTAGATACCGGTCACATCGATGATGGGAATCTCATCTGCCTCGAGAGCCTCGTTCGACGCGACATTTAGCGTTTGACCATTCTGGAGTTTTATGACCAGAGGGTTTTCCGACTCTATCTCGTCCTGGGTCACAACTTGAGACATTCTGAGTTGTCGGTCCCAGACCAAGTGTTCGGTCTGAGGACGCTTTGAATCTCGCCAATATAGAGATTGGAGCACGGGGCAAGACCGGCAGATCTTGAAAGTCAGTTCAGGATAATGTCAAGAGATGTCGGCACTGCGTCAATCACGCGAGCGAGTGCGCGGACATGGGAGACGGAGGTATCCGCACACAAATTCTGCGGCATAGTTGGTGCCCTCAGCTTACCAACAAGAAGTCGGACGTTTAACTACAGTATGTTTGCGGAGAACGCCCTTCTTGCCTTCCATTCCTGGTCATGACATCTAACATTATCAGGCACAAGCATTCCGGTAGTGAATGCTTATCTCCTACAAACGGCTGTCCGAAGATCCAACCAGAGCAGACCGGGTGAACCACATTCGCAGTTCGATACTTTTCAGACATCTTGAGTATTCGGTCGAGCCAAGACAATACCATGTTGCCAGTTGAATCGACGAAGGGAGAATCCCAACCGAGTCGGCTCAACAGCACTTGTATTGAGATGCTGGTATCTCGTCCGCTTCGAATCTGGACTCTGGGGAGCATGTCATTATTGAATCCCTGGACGATATGCCTTGTCTTATCAGACAATCCGGAGAAGGCCCCGACAATCGAGATGGGGCATATCAGGATAATTCGCTTGCTCGTTGTGCGAACGTACAGGTCGGGGAGTGCCCGGTCGAACGCTCTATTGCAAAAGCGGTATGAAAATCTCTCGATAAACAAAACACTGTCACCCCATTGTCCTGGATAGTCTGCTCGATACTCTTCAACTGCAACACTCTGTGCCCAAGATTGTCACCAGGTATCTGAACCATGAGATCATTCCGACAACGAGCCTCCAGGCTCAGCATGAAGCTCGAAGTCCCGGTTGACGAGAATTTGGACGGTGCAAGACCCACAGCATGGAACAACCGCGATCTCGCGCCACTGCCACCTTCTCGGTGAACATGGACAGTCTGGGGATTCCTGGGATTTTGGGCCGTCATTCAGTTGAACACCGTTGGATGGCAGACAGCAAACTCGTTGATTTCCCTGGGTCTGAGCGTTTGGGAGGCAATCATCGCGAAGGTATATACCTCCGTCTGCCCACGTCGGTTGGGAGCGTATGGCTGATAATCTCCCGAAGTTCTGCATTGCAGCGGTCGCTATCACCAACGGATGGTGGGGAGCTCTCTGGCACGTCGGTTTCTCAGTCGGGAATCGTGCCGTTTGGGGCCTTCGCGGCTCGTACCTGGCACTGGCCCAGAGGATCATGCTGTGTCTGGTATGGTATGCCGTCCAGGCCTGGATCGGCGGCCAAATGACCGGCGGCCAAATGACCGGCGTAATGCTATACGCCATCTTTTCCGGCTATCGACACATCCCGAACACTTTTCCAGAGAGCGCACACATGACAACTCAGCAGTTCGTTGGCTTCATCGTCTTCCTCTGCTTTCAGTTCCCGTGTCTTCTCATACCACCTGAGAAGACTGCCATCTTGTTCCGGTGGGCGAACGTTATTGTTGCCATCACCATGGCCTCGGTGACGATCTGGGCGCTTTCCACAGCACACGGCGCAGGCCCGCTCCTCACTGCCAACAGTACACTCACGACGACAAGCGAGCGTGCATGGGCTATCATTCGTGGCATCACCACTGTCATCGGGTCTATCGCCGTATCCCTTACTAATCAAAGCGACTTCAATCGGTTCGCCAAAACACCCGGGGCTCAGATTCCTGGTCAGATTTATTCCACTGTCATAATCGGAGCGCTCGTAACACTCATGGGGACGCTGAGTACTTCTGCCGCACAGAAGATTTATGGGGAGGTGATCTGGTCCCCTGCCGAGCTTGCCATCCGTTGGATGCAAGACGGGTATACTGCCAAGTCTCGTGCTGGAGCTTTCTTCGCCGGTCTTGGGTTCTTCATCTCTCAACTGAGCATCAACACCGTCGACAACGCCTGGCCCGGAGGATTCGACCTGGCTGCTCTGTTCCCACGTTGGATCAATATCCGCCGTGGAGCTGTCATTACCTTTGTGCTCGGTATTGCGATCAACCCGTGGCAACTGGCCGACACTGCCAACACCTTCATCAACGTGTTGGACGGCTACAGTGTCTTTTTAGGACCAATGACAGGCATGATGGTTTGCGACTTCTGGGTCGTTCGCGATAAGAAGTTGAAGCTGTCCAATCTGTATGTCCCCAAGGAATCGTCGATCTACTGGTATACCCACGGCTTCAATTGGCGCGCTTATCTCTCGTGGCTGGTCGGCATCGCTCCTGCACTATCTGGATTCGTCAACGCCGTCAACCCAGCAATCAAAGTCCCTAAAGGTGCACGGGAGATCTTCTATCTTGCATACATCGAGGGATTCGCGTTGGCCTTCCTTGTGCACTATGGCTTGAACTGGATATTCCCCGTTCCCGGACTAGGAGAGGTCGACGTAGAGGACGTCTTTGCGACCTTCACGCCGGAGGAGGCGAGGAAGCTGGGCATAACACCTCACCCACGGTTGCTCGAGGGCATAGAAGTTCATGAGGGAGGGAGCTCGCCGTCAGACGAAGCCACGGAATCGAAAGTGGTAGTTATCGGGAAGTAGTCGCTGTCAAAAGTAATAGTTCTGGCTCGAGATCATCCTTTTCGTGCAAAAGCAACCCGACACATCCGTCGGATGGCTGGTGTAGCTCATTGACACACTGATACCTAAGAACGGTACTGTTGAGCTCAGTCGTATGATAAAGCATCACCGCCTCCTCCGGCCAGAACCGGGACTGTCGAGTTCGCAACCAAAGGAGCTTCAGGCAAATGTCGGTAAAGGTTGGCTTTCGGCTCCCTTGACAAGGTGATCAGCTGAATTTGACCTTGCCGTCGCCAAGTTCTTGAGTGATGAATTCTGAAATACAGTTTTGCACTGGCTGACATCAATGATCCACCGTAGTAGTAGAATGACGATCTCCTCGATTCATTTTTTGGAGCGATGCCATTGACATCGGGAGCAACCCTGTAGTTATATTCGCACGATAATTCATTCTATCTCACTACTTAGTAGTCAAGCAATATCCCTGTGGCAAGATGCACCGGTCACTTGCGAGATGCACATCATGTCGCGTCTCCCTCCTCGAAGCATTCACTTCGCTCGCAGGAATCTCCGTTCCAGCGCAAGCGGCAACATCACGATTTGCTAGACCACAGGCACAATCGACCAGACAATTCAGCCAGATCTCGCCGCTACGACAATCGCTCGAGCCCAGAGACTCGTCCAACGAAGCCTTGCCGCCACCTCCCTCCACCTCTTCCAATACGACAGAGTCGGTGCCATGGTACCTCCAACTCGAAGAACCCCTCCCACCCACACCCATAAGCCCTCTCCTAGCCCTGCAAGAGATCCCACCTTTGCCTCTCAACCCGCCCACCCTCCTCTCCCCAATCCTAACCCACCTCTCCACCCAAATCGGCCTCGACAATCTAACCCTCCTCGACCTACGGGCCATGGATCCCCCACCGGCGCTGGGTACCAACCTGCTCATGATAATCGGCACCGCGCGCAGCGTGAAGCATTTAAACGTATCGGCCGACCGCTTCTGCCGATGGGCTCGCAAGGAGTTTAAGCTTCGACCCTATGCGGACGGATTGCTGGGCCGGAATGAATTGAAGTTGAAATTGAGACGGAAGGCAAGGAGGATGAAATTGGCGCAGAGTGTGGGGAATACGAGTGCGGTGAGTTCGGATGATGGGATTACTACGGGGTGGGTATGTGTGAATCTCGGGGCGATTGAGGAGCCTGTTGCGGAAGACATGGACGAGCAGGAAGGAGATAAAGAAGAGGTAGTGGAACAGATGGAGTTGGAGGTTGAGGCCGCCAACAAGTTGAGAAGAAAGGCACAGGAGACCCCGGAGGAGGGAGAGGACGAATATCACAATCCGCCCGAGGAAGAGTATGTTGGATTTGGGTCACGGACAAATTCACCGCGGATCGTGGTGCAGATGTTCACGGAGGAGAAGCGTGTTGAAATGGATCTGGAAGGGCTATGGGACGTGCGGAACACGAGAAGAGCACGAAAGGGTGAGAAAGCTACGGCAATGGCGGAGGCTGCAATTCAGATGTTGGAGGCAGAGCAAGAGGGTGAGCAGGATATCGAGGAGAAGGACGGCGAGGATGATAGTGCCAAGCGGAAAGAGCGTGGCGGAGAAACGAAGATCGAGGAAGAGCTTGAGGATGAGGAGGCCCGCGAGGACGAGGGTGAAGAGAAACCTCTTGGGTCGATTGGTGCCAGCTGAGTCATATCATTGACCGGCCCAGTATGTGAGCTCTTGTCTTGTCTCGCGATGCCAGCCATAAATAACGGGCTCCGGCGAAAAATCTGTCATGTCTTCGTCACACCAGTAATGCCTGTCCAGTCGTCGTGTCCCCAAAACATCTCGTCATCAGCGTAACCACCATTCAATCGTCGTGGCGTTCAATCAAAACTCGGACCCAGCATAATAACGCTGAACCTCAGCTCACCACCGCCAGCAGCTTCCTCTCTCCTCAAAAACGCTTTCACGCCCAACTGCTGTCCATTCTCGCTCAAGACGTCATCCTCCGGGCCTAAGAAGCCTCTCTTGAGCGGCCCCTTCCGTGAACCGTCCATCTCCCACAGGTTCCCATCTTTGTCTTTTACGAACGCAACAAAGTGCAGATCGATCGCCGCCTCGGCTTCTGGTGCTTCGGTGTCCCCCTTTGAAGCGGCGCCGGCATGGGCAGCTTCGAGGGTGGGACTGTTATAGAGTAACTCTGCGCGGTCGGCGGGTTTGAGAGGGAGGGCTTGTTTGATCAGCTTGTCAAGGTCGCTGCCTTGAGTGATGTTTGTTCTTGCAGTGCCGTTGGTGATGGCGTGCAATAGACCGATGAGACCGCATGCGTTGCCGATTGTCTGCTTGAACCATATCACGGGCTCTTGATCGCCCGAGGCGGTATATTCTTCTCTCGATGAGTCTTCTTCCGCTCGGAATTTCTCATATGTGGAGGTGACCGGGAAAACTAGAAGGAGGGCGACCGCGGGCCGTGGAAGGAATTCAAGTAGACTGGGTTCGTCGAGAGAGTATACTTCGTGGAATTGGAGAGATTTGGATAGGCCGAGTTCTTGTGCGAGGCTGGTCATTACCTCTGGATTGTTCTCTGCGGCATTCAGTGGTTACGTACAGGATTTCTTGGTCGGCTGTGGGGGAGATGCTAGTGCAGGCGACTTACCTAGAGGCACGAACATCTTCTTCTTTGCAGCTTCTGCCATTTTTACACTTCTTGTCCTCTGATTTTTCGAGGAGGTTATGGTAACAAGAAAGCGAGGTCTGTTTGAAGCCAAAGTTAAGCAGCGCTTCGTGCAGGCAATGACAATTGCGTCAACGTGGGGCATTCAGGCACCAAACCCCTCCAATTGGCCGGAGTGTCAGCCTTGCAGCGCGCTCATGAGAGCCTCCTCGTCTCAACAGATCAAGAAGTGATACTGTTTCTGGTTTATCTCTCACTCAAGTCTGGACGTCATCGACCTCATGAGCCTGATCTTGAGAACGCTCACAATCATCCCAATAGCTTTCATGTTGGAATTTCAGCACCTCATCACCCCACGACCACCACCCTGCCGTGAGGCTCCGCGCAAACAGTTCCAGAGCACTGTAATCAGGAGGTAGCAGCTCTTCCAGCAGCTCCTTCAGACAGGGTTTTCGTGAGTGGACGTCTGGAACAGCAGCAATGACTCTTCGCTTCGCATTGACGGGGTGTACGTTCTTTCGGAACAGGAGAAGAATTTCGTACGGTCGCCGCCATATTCCATCCAGTTGAGTGACGGGCTCACCATGAGATGTTGTCTTGATCCACATCCATTCTTCGTGAAGGAAAAAGCCCAGAAACTGGAGCCTTTCTAGCACCTGAGTACGAATAGAGGTCTTGTTAGTAATCCAGATAGCAGCCAAACCTTGTGGTGCACCAAACATGTCCATGATGTGAAGAGCTTGTTCGAAAGGATCCACACCTTGGTTCTCTTGTGTTTGGTACGCACCAGAATGCCGAACAGAGCGATTCGACCATGGTGGATCCACCAAGATCAGATCAAGGCGACGAGTTTGGAGAGAGAAGTTTGCTTGGCTTGACAATAGTGCAGGAAGTCCTTGTTCGAGACTTGCCAGAATAAATGTAGACCGTGGTGGGATAAAGAAGGCTCCAACGGTTGTAATGTTGATGATTTTCATCGAAGATTCAATGTTGCAGACCACGCTACCTTCCAGGTCTCGAAGCGAAGGAAAGCTGGTACGAAGTTCTGTGGTTGACAAGACCACTGGGGTCGTAGATGAAGAACCGCCAATACCTATCGGCACCACTGTGTCCGTGATCAAAGCATGCCGTGGATGACACCAAGAGGTGCCAGGATCCTTTGCATGTAGGTGTTCCTGGATCTCGTTTAACGCTCTAGAGATGTGCTGTTGTATGGACTCATGGTACGAGTGGTCATTTGGAGAAATGTTGGCCATGGCCGTTTCTCTTTTGGTGCCCTTGGGTTCGGTACTGGGATATGGAGACTCGAGGGCTCGCCACGATCTCAGGGTGGTAGTGGAGTCCTGCCCATCTTGGATGGAAGCAGGCACGTCGAACAAGATGATCGTGCCTGCTTCATTGCGAAAGAGGATTGCTTGCTGCATCGAGGCTCGCACAGAAACGGACGAGGCGGACTGGAGTGAACAAGACTCGCCATATTTGTGCGATGCACTGTATGCAAGCAGCTCGATGGCGGAGCGCTTGTGCCAGCATCAATTGAAGCTGCGCTGTACGCTGCTAAAAGCCGCGCTGATGGCGGACAAGTGAATTTGCCGAGGGCGTGGTGAAACTGGACCAACTTGCAAAAATGCAAAAAATGAGGAATTGAGGAGGTGACAGTACGGCGGAGCAGAGGCTCATCGGCGCAGGCAGTTTCAACTTCCACTCCTTGGCCTGGTCTACTTGGTGACTTCACTCTATTTGGCCATACTAGATATGCGTGGCTACGACCAGGAGAAGAACATGCCACTTTGTGCCACTCAAGCTCGATCAGCAATTGTCTTCAGCGTCACACCCGAAATTTCCCAACACAAAGGCCGCGCTATGGGACACTATGCTTTCCTCCGCGCAGCTCGCGAGTTCGAAGATCGTCTTCAACAAGTGAAGCTCCTGCCCGTGCTGACGAGCTCGTGTGGCAAAAGGGCCCTTACCCTCAGACTTCCCGAGGGCGCATACGTTGGGTGTTGCTGAGCTTTTTGACTCGGGGCAGATGCACAAAGAGATGGCTGCTCGGGTCCAGATAGACTCGCTGAATTGCTCATCTTCGTGGCAAAAAAATGCTTCGATCATCAACATTCTTGGCCACTGTCCCGCGATCCCCATTCTGACGTGCCGTGAGCCTTTCGACAAGAAGGACTAGTAATGTCTGGAGATCTTGATTAGCCAGCTTGTAGGCCATTTAGACTTCTGTGCGGCAGGGGCAACATCGAATGGACCCCAAGCAATCGCCAACATGAGACATATGCTCTCTTTCCAGATGATCCGGTATAAGGACTTGTTGATCTTCTTCGTTAGGTGCAAACGTCGCTATGTTTCAGTTCCGGCACCGACACGATGCCATCAGATCAGGCACATAGCCACTTCCAACTTGTCTTTGTTGCCATAAGTCGGTCACGCCTTATATGGCGAATTGTCTCTGATAATGTAAACTTCGGCGACGAGAACAGCACAACCAACAGCCATGGCGACCGCAATAATGGGTAAATTGGTCTTGGCGAAGTCAAGCGGCTTGACCTCGATATACTTTCTTCTCAGGATGTCTTTCCACAACAGACCGGCAAGAGAGGCACTGAAGACTGCGCTGAAAGCACCGAAATTGACGCCAAGTGCCAAGCTATACACGGTAGCCCAAAACGTTCGATCTGATATGGGGATGCTGTTTTGGCGATGGATCTCTTGCCACGCTTGTATCACGCGAGAAAGCAGAATTGCGCTGCCGATGTTGGTGCCCGCAAACTGCAAGGAGTCTGCACGTTAGCTTCATTCTCTCCCGGAACATTTGGAAGACGTGTTGTGGTATAAGACTTACGTTGCATAATACCACAGAGAGGAAACCCATGCCTCCAATCGCGCCAACGGTACCTGTCTCGTTCACCCAGTGGTCCCAGCCGTATGCGAATACTGGAACCCAGCCTTTCGTAACAAGTCCCTGTACGAGGACGAACATAGACAGTGCAAATGGTACGAGGGCAAACGGCAGATGAGCGGCCACGACCATAACTGTTGGGAATGTGTCCTGCATCCATTTGAATGCTTTCCGTGCCAGGCTGTACAGAGTTGATGGGCCAGAGGAATTCGGAGGTTTAAATTCATCCGAGGAATCTTCCGGAGATCTTCCCTCCTTTTCGTCCATGCTGTCGATCGTGCCAGGCTCCTCAACTGCTAACCATGCACAATCAGTAGCCCGGGCCTTGTACCTATCATCGAGATTTTCTCGCCTCGAAATTGGACTGATTGCATCAAGGCGTTCTAAATCGCCCTGTGCTTTTATCGTAATTGAAAGTGGCAACGCCGGAAGACTTTGCAGGCTCGGCAGCGGATTGTCGTCCGGCTTGGTGGATATCTGCGCCTCATTGGAAGCAGTGAGCTGTCGTGGCCTCTTACAGAGAGACGAATCAGTTCCTGACGTGACATTGCCTCGATCTATCGCTTCGCACGAGTTCTTCCCGGTGCTGCTCTCGCCATATTTGGAAGCAAAAGTGTCTTGCTCCAATATCACCGGCTGATTTTGCAGTATTGGACCGCGAGCCTCTCGTTCCGCTTCTTTCTCGATCTTGCCGCGTTCCTCTTGATAATTTTTGAAGTCTTCCCGCCATTTTTCCAATTGCGATAAACCGTACAAAACATCCCAGCTGAACATGGCGAAGGCTGCCGGGAGCGTTACCCAGTACACCGGATGCTCACCCGTGCTCTGACTGACTGCGTTGAGCACCAAGATGGTGACGAGTGTCACCGACATCAACACTGCGCCGAAGGCCGCGCTTCTCCTGTCAATGAAAGGATGCATGATCTCTTCAGCCATGAGGAGCTTTCCCTTCTTGGTGTTTTTCTCGATGTCTTTCTTTTCTTCTTCACCAGTCACAGACTTTCCTTGTGTGATATTGGGATTTCCAGGTTTCAGGTGCATGATGTCCGGGTTAACCACTGTCGTCACGATGGAGGAGGGGATGAAATCCATTTTCATCTTTTTATCTTTCCCGGGAAAGACAACATATAGCAGGAAAGGAAACAGAACGATACCGGTAACGACGACGGGAACGATCATGTTTGCTGTGTAGTGGATGAATTTGATGTTGAAGGCTCCTGCGAGTACGAGATTGGTCGGATTGGAAGAGACCAGTATAGCCGAGACAACGTTGGCGACAGTGAATTGGGCATGTATCCATGCCCTCGGATCCCAAATATTCTCGGATATTCGAGTCAGGTAGGCCAGAAATGCCGTACCTGATAGAATGATGGGATCTGTGGATCTCCTTTAGCGTCGACCAATTTCAACAGAGCAAAAACAACAACGAAGTTGTCGAGAACAGGATAGATATTCGGACGAGAGTGGGACTTGCCGTTGCCGATAAAGCTGCCTAAGCAGAAGAAGAAGACATAAAGGTAAAGGAACAGTGCTTTGCCGTTCTCCCTGCCTCGATTGAGCACTTTCAGTGCCAGCCACCTTATCAAACCAGATGCATCGATTGAGATCGCGATGTAGGCCAAGGTCAGAAAGAAGGCCATGATGTCGATCGGCGAGATATTGTCAGCGCCGATCGTCCCATCGTGTACTTCTTGTTTGCCAATTGCGGAAATGGCAAGCAAGAAGAGTACTGCCAGCAAAGGCGCCGTCACAAAGTTGATGGGTAACTCGTATTGCTCGGAGGTATTGGTACTGCCTGCATTGCCGTTATCGGCCGAATCGTCCGCATCGCCAGCAGTGTCACCATGCTTAAAGGAATTTTGGCGGGATGATACTATTCTCAGGCTCTTGAGCAGATGTACGACAGCATTCGAGAGACTTAATGGTGCTGTAACCGTGAAAGGGAAAAGAACAGCACAGTCTATGCAGCCATGGGAGATCAGCTTCGGGAGAACGACTGTTATGGCACAGTTCCACTTACTGGTGAGGACGAAAACAATCAAAGTAACGACTGACCGCCATTCTTTTATCTGACCGGTATCCAGAACTTGCTCCATCACATGAGTAACAGATCAGATACCGTGGTGTACGTATCAGTTATGCTGTGTAGAGGTTGTAAATCTAACGGCGGTATTGTGTGTTGAAGTGCGTGTCCTCTGGTACGTGCATGGGTACTGACTCCGCCGCGCTCGGAAAGGTTCTTCGAGGCGATTTAGCTGCATCTTACTTGGCAAACTTTCTTCCGGCTGTGCCTCCCCTCACCTTGACGGAGGGGGAGGCATGATAGGATGAATATGTTCATTTTTCATCGCTGGACTGACCCGAAAACGATGCTGGGTGGGGAGCCGGACAATGGCTGGCATGCCGTGTAGGGCAGTCCCTATGTCGGTGAGCCTGCGAGGTGAAGATCCTGGCACTGGCACCCATGCCAGGTCGTCGTGGGTGGCAGCTTCCCGGAGAGGCCCCTCCCATCAGAAGGTGCTGGTGTAACCCAGGCTCTGGGAAGGACTTGTCGATATTTTGTGACCGGTCTCGGGAAGGTTCAGCCGTTCCATTTCAGGCATAGCCAAAAGCCTTTGCGGGTAGAAGCTTGTTTGATTAGCGAACCCCATCTCCACCGTCCGCCTCATGCATGACACCTCATGACTTTCTGATCTATCACTGCTTTGACGCACAGAGGCGGCCTGCAAGGCGTTCCTTATCTCGTGCCCGGACGCTGCTTGCAATGCAGACCTGTGTCCAGCCAATGGCGATTCAATCACATTTTGAGGCTGAAGTCATTCACAAAGGCCTGCGCACATTTTTGTGCCACCGCCAAAAAGTCCTGCCCGACATGGGCACGCGACTTCCTTCCCGAATCAACTTGGCCGAGGAATCAGTCTACGATCTAATTACGACAATAATACTAAGGCCAGGCTTCCAAAACGACAGGGAAGGAGCAACCATGCAGGGGACAAAGTCCCTCGTCTCCGAGTCGGAGGCAGTCCTTGGACTCTGTCCACATGCGTTTCTAGATGAGCCGAGTCGAATAGCGGCATTGCGTGCACTCCCGGGTCCCCTTAATATTTCACTCCGTCCCAGAGTTAACACCTGTCGTGCTGATGCTTCTCTCGACACATGAGAGATCATGCCCGTCGTTCCTTCCACTCCCCCGATTGCAGTCTTGCTGGATCGAAGCGTGGCCACCACAAATATCAGCAGTAGTGCTGTGGAGGTTGTGTGTGCATGGCCAGTGTCGGGCCAGTATGGCCCTGGAACCAGGTTCTTGTAAGTGATTCCAGCCTTGACTATCTCCAACCTCTTTTCCTCGATCTTCAGACGAACTCATATCCATTTCATAGGTATTATGCTCTCATTAGCGCATGCATCTTCGGCAGGGGCGTGGAATGGTTGAAAACTGCTTGCCTGGCAGCGGCCTTACTGTTTCCTGCGGTTGCTGCCCTCCATGGGATCGTTCTTGCCTGCGTTCACGCTGATGGTATGTGGTCCGCGCCTGGTGTGGGCAAGATATTAATCACATAATACCAGGTGCCGTCGACATGGATGTCTTTGGAGCCTTTCAGGTTTGCGCCATCGGCATATTGCTCGCCCCCATTACTGTCATGTTATCTCGGAGCTACTTTGAGTCTGCAGGAAGTAGCATGATCATCCTGTGGACCGCCCTCATTCTTGCTGGTGAATAATCAGACCAGTTCATTGCGTATGCGTAACTTGCTCATATTTGTTTAGGACTGATGAGCCTAACTGTGGAGTTCTTTCGAACTAATACCTCGTCCTGCACTCGGGATCATCCCGGCAATCCGATACCAACAAGCATCAGCAAGTTTCCATATGGCACGACATGTGGGCTTGTATGTTCTGTTGATGAAGGTCCCTACTCTCCAATGCGAGGCGGGTCTGCGAACAATATCTACGTGATACCAGCTCCAGACAAACTCACGTTCCGCGCCGCAACGCTCCTCGCCGCTGCCTGCTGCATCCTAGCCCTTCTTCTTCTCATATCCAATCTTCTCATGTCCAGTTGGAACAAAATCGGTGAAGGCAACGGGCGGAAGGAAGAAACTGAACGTGACCACGATTCGGAGACTCCCGCGAGCCCCGGACTCGACATCACACGCATTGAAGAACGACAAGATCGTGAGGAGACGCAAGGCACGAACGACCAATGCACTTGTCACACGGATGAGGAGGACGACACCCGTAACAGGCGGATCCGCAGTTACCTGGCTATACCTATATTTGGTGCGATAATCCTGGCTATCTTGGCTATTGGCGAGGTCAATTTCTTCAGTCCTCAAGTTAGATATCAGACAGAGCCCATGAGAAGTATAGGTGGGTGAACGCTTCCCAGAACACAGAGCCATGCCCTGCTGACGAACCTAACTCGATCTGTTCAGGACAATGGGCCCCAATCGTTGGTACCTGGCTTGCACTACTTGGTTCTATGTATATGGTTCTCGCGAAGGATTTCATATCCGAGACAGCCAAAAAGAGAGAAACGACTTCGTCCAACAACGACGAAAACGGCCATGAGCCTGCCGAGCCTACTGCGCCCAGCATCCACTCTCCCGTCGACCTCAGCTGTCCCACATGTGGTCGCGCTTGCGTCTCCGGTGACCGGTCCTGCGCCAGAGAATCACGTGGCCTGAAATTTCTAGACTGTCTCACAGAATGGCGACTCAAAGGAGTTCGGAAGATGATCGACGTTATCGAACGCATCGGCACCGCTCGTGCGAGACAAAGTACGGCGCTTTATGACCTGTACAAGGAGTTATGGCCTCACACTCCTGGGGAAAGACGTAAAAATCCCAAGCTGAACGATACCAAAAGAGAGTTTCGAAGCTCAACAAGACAGTATTCGAGGAGCGCCAATCCGTCACCTTCGAGAAGCGGCAGTGTTGGACCAAAGCAAGTTGGAGGAACTGACACGGTTGGACCGTTGCCATCATTAGACTCACCTTCCTTGGCACGCTCTCCCTCGGACCTGGAACAGCTCGAAGCAGCCGTAACATTTTCTGAATCTATATATATGAGGGATCAGAGATCTTCTGTGGCCACCGCAAGGAGGGACACATTCGATTCGCTTCGTGTGCCGTTGTCCCAATCCCCAAGCGAGCAAACTTTCCCCATGGACAGTCTGCCACCAAGATCGCCGCCAGCAACATTGAAACGCAGCCGACAAGGCAGGCCGTCCATCACTACTTCGGATTATGGATGACGGCAATACCTCCTTATCTTCTGCATAGACGCAAGAATCCCCTAATCGCTCAATAAGGCGATGTTTTGCATTTCCGAGGATGAACTGAGTCGCTGCTCAGCATCGTCGACAATATCAGAATCTACCGACTTGCGCCGGCCAAGAGCTATTCTGACCCACGATGAAGGCTCATCGGAAAGCTGTGTTCGGATGGACGCTAACCCCAAGAGGATGCCAGAAGTGGTCGAGTCAAGTCAGCACAGACCTCCACCGCAAAGGAGGCACAGATCGTCAAGTGGTCACCAAATTCTGCAGTCATATGCTCCACCCTTTACTTCCGCATCCTGTCACAGCACTGATGCGGCTGCATTCAAGGGCGGCATACCTATAGGTGGGTATCTGAGTGTGCGGGAGTTCTTCCCCTACTTTCTTCGTCACATGGAAATCTCAACATTTTCGTGCTATTTGCACGCGGTTACAGACATCGATTCTCATGGTTCAGTCACCGTTGTGCTTTCCTCATCCAACCATACCCGTTATCACTTGCTCCGTAGACGAACTCTCTCCTCTTTGGTGGAACCCTCAATTTCGCCTCCCACATCCTCTAGCGGGAACCCCTCCTACACATTCTATCGAATACCGCCTACAGCACGACTTGATGGGAACAGAGCCGCTGACCCCGAAACCGGCTTCGACACACCTTTGGCATGACAGAGCCTGATCATGCCGAGCAGGGGAACGAGTGCAGGAGCTGCACTGAACGATAAACAGAACCAAGCAATCCTCATCGCCGCGCTTGTATGCGCGTGCGTCAGCTTACTTTTGGTGTTCATAACTTTGCGATGGTTTCTCATTATGCGCAAGTGCTTCCGACACCGTCTGGTCCTGCACTTGATCATCAGCGACACCATGAAGGCGATCTGGTATTTCATTTTCCCGATTGTGGTGTTTGCCAGGGGTTCGGTCGCCAGTGCTTCCAAATTTTGCCAGGCGAGTGGCTTCCTACTAAGCTTTGCCATCGAGGCGAGCGACATGGCCATTCTTATTATCGCACTGCATTGCACCCTTTGCATCTTACGACCGCAAAACGCCGTCGGAGAAGGAGGACTACACCGCTACCGCAATTGGATCTATCCATTCTGGCTTGTTCCACCCCTAATAGCCGCGTCACTGGCTTTCGTGAACAACCAAGAGGCCTATGTTACAGCCGGCACGTTTTGCTATCTTCCCAAGCGACCTTTCTGGTACCGACTCGCTCTATCCTGGGTGCCTCGATATGTCATCATCTGCGTGATCCTGACGATGTACTTGTCTATCTACATCTATGTCCACATCAAGTTTCGCGGATTCGACAACCTCGGCGCGACTGATCCAGCCTACGATACGGAAGTGAGACGGCGCTCTGCCTTCTCCGCGAGGTCAGAAAAGGCCGACCGAAGAGGAACAGACACAAGTAACCGACCAGCGCGATCGTCCGCTTTGAGCTCGTCGCATTGGCAGGCAAAATATCAGATCAGCCAGACGTCTCCTGAGCTTCAGCCATGGGACAATATGCACTTCGTCACTACCAAGCCACTGGAAGTATCTCGCAGCGAGCCCGCCAGGGAAAATGAGGTTAGAGACATGGAGGCTCGTGGGAGCGGATGGTCTGGCGATACCCAAGTTCTTCCTACCAACCGCCTTGGCCAACCTATGCAGTCTGATGCGGCACGACTGAAGCACGAGGACAGCCCGAACGGCTCAGCATCCGGAAGCCATTCATGTGAGCAACCTGAGGAAGCCACACACAGCCTGATGAAGAAATCTGGGAAAGCTGCCGACAGCCTGGAAGATCCTCTGAAGAAAACGCGAAGGGCTATTCGCAAGCAGTTGCGGTATCTTTTCATCTACCCCCTCGTATATATCGTGATGTGGAGTCTACCTTTCGCATCCCACGCCCTGAACTACAGCGACTATTACGTCCAGCACCCTGTATTCTGGCTCTCGCTGGTGTCGACCATCATGCTGAGCCTACAAGCCGGGGCGGACAGTGTCATGTTCTCATGCTCAGAAAAGCCGTGGAGGAGAGTCGATGCGTCATCGAAGTTCTCTGTCCCATCTCTGCATCGCCGGAGTAAGAACTTACTGCAGCGACGTAGCATTGAGAAAGGACCTGGCTCGACAACAGAGCCTTCTGCTCCATCACACCCTGTGAAGGATCAGAATCCAACCTGGTGGGAGGCAGAGGGTCGAAAGCGGAATGATAGTGTTTGGCTTGGGACTGTATCCAATGCGTTTTCATCGCTCACGACCCGGACGCGATCGAGGAGTCCACAGAAAAGGAAACAAAATATGCATTCGCGGGCTCGCAGCTCGGAGCAAGGCTCAGCATTTGTCCCCCGCCTTGAGCCTATCATACCAGCTTCGCCGGGAAGCACGATGCCATGATACAGATGACCTCTATGGGTAGCAGATGAATTCCAGAGCACGATCAGGCTCTTCTCCTGGGATTCACACCCAATCTCTTCGTAGCCATGTGAGCCAGAATTCGCTACCTTATGAGTTTCCAGCATGAGTCAAGATGATTACCTTCAGAACGATGTGCGACATCTCCTTTGAAGCATGTCTTGAGCTCGAATTGTAGTAGCAATCTCTCCTCTCATCTCCAATATCTAATATTGCATGGTAAGCCGCTGTTCTCGGTAGGCTTGTCGGCGAAGTCGAGGGCCTAACAGCTCGATCCAGGCGAGACAGTACATACCACCAATGAGATTAAACAAGACCTCTTCGAAAGCGTGCAAGCTCGAACAATTTTTGCTCCTGATGCAGTGCTCAGCGAAAGACTCCCTTTGAAGCTCAGATTTTTATTAGAGCATTAATTAGCTGAGGTGGCGTAAGCTCCGAGAGGCTCGTAGGCCGGGAGGCCCTGTCCAGCATCGGAAGCGGCACCTAATGTCTTTGGCGAGCTCGGTTAACTTCGGCGTTAGGCTCGCCTCCTGTTGCTACTCGGACCTCCACCTTCTTCACTTCCCCGAGTTTCCTCCATCATTACATCTGCTAGCAACTTTGAGACGTCACAATTATCGAAGCCCCTCTACACTCATCCACCCAATGCTTGCCTTGTATATTCCGTTCCTTATACCTGCCAACATGTTATAGCGTCTCGTGAATGCCTACAGCCTGGTCAGGCCATGCAGCTGCGACACGTCAATCCCCACAACCACCCGAGATGGAGAGCCGAGGTGTTACCTCGAGATTGCTCGAGGAGCCAACCCCGGCACCGGACCAAAGCCTTTTCAACCAGACCGATGCTGCGGTGACAAGAAAGAGAACGGATCCTCAAGAGGAGAAGGAGCTGAACAAAAGGAGTATTGACTATCTCCTGCGCTCCGGCTTGGCTGGCGGGCTGGCAGGATGTGCGGTATGTTGATTGCGAGCGCACTCCTGGAGCGTTGTGCTGATCTGTGCAATAGGCCAAAACACTCGTCGGACCTCTCGATCGAGTCAAGATCCTTTTTCAAGCCTCGAATCCACAATTCGCGAAGTATACCGGCAGCTGGTTCGGGATGGTGGCTGCGATGAGAGACATCAACAAACAAGAAGGCACACGAGGATTATTCCGAGGACATTCGGCTACATTGCTTAGAGTCTTTCCGTATGCCGGCATCAAGTTTCTTGCATATGAACAGATAAGAGCAGTCATCATACCCAGCAAAAATCAAGAGACGGCCTCTCGGAGGTTCCTGTCTGGGTCACTCGCAGGCATTACCTCCGTTTTCTTCACCTATCCGTTAGAGGTTATCCGCGTACGATTGGCCTTCGAGACGAAAAAAGATTCGCGATCTTCCCTCTCGCGAATATGCAGACAGATATACCACGAACATCCACCCGAACCACAAGCTCTTCAAAGCCGGAACCCAGTAGCCGCCGCAGCCAATGTTGCTCATCAAGCGGTCCCAAACTCAGGACTTGCCAACTTTTACAGAGGCTTCTCGCCCACCTTGTTAGGAATGTTACCATACGCTGGCATGTCGTTCTTGACACATGATACGATAGGCGACCTGTTCAGACATCCCAGTTTAGCACCATACACCATTCTTCGATCGACATCAACCGCTGCAATACCGCCGACTGAGTCAAACTCGAGGGCCTACAAACGCAGCCAGCTCAGTGCACCAGCCGAGTTGGCTTCAGGCGCGATGGCTGGATTGGTCTCCCAGACAGCATCTTACCCGCTCGAAGTGATCCGACGGCGGATGCAGGTTGGTGGAGCCATCGGCGATGGTCATAGATTGAGCATTGCCGAAACCGCGCGTCGGATCTGGCTGGAACGAGGATGGAGAGGCTTCTTTGTGGGACTTACCATTGGCTATGTCAAGGTGATACCCATGACCGCAACGGCTTTCTATGTCTACGAGCGCAGCAAGTGGCTACTGGGAATTGGTTAAGGACGAGAACCGTGATCGCCATTCGCAAAGCGAGACTCAGAGCAACCGCTCTTTGAGCTCCAGTACAACTCAGCGGGTTGTGTCACACCGCGCTCAATGCCTCACAGCGCTGGAGCCTGCGATCGTGAGCCGGTTGTTTGAGACCACGCAGAATTTTCGGTAGAGCGAGCCTGTCGGGCAAACCAGTCTATCGTCCGAAATCGCAATGTCTCCCGAATGCGACACCATCAGCGCAACCAGCAGAACTGGCCTCTCAAAGATATAACAAACTACCTCTCCGGTCGTGCGCCGGACACTGCCTATGGTGGAACGGCAATGATGGGAGTATGTCGTATGTCTGCAATGGGTGTCTCAGCCGCAGTCTATAAGTCAAAAGCTGGCTCGAGAACAGAAAGATCAACAGGATTCATCCACAGCAACCCAGCCGATCGCTCAACGCATAAAGACGCGGTTTCTGTCACGAAATTGGCAGGAGGGCTGAGATGGGCATGTTCAGGGACAATCGCGCTCGATGGCTTTGTCTTCCAGGAGATTCGATCGTATGGCTGCCAACAGTCAGTGAATGTTCGGCTGGGCGCGTTCCACATCGCCTGGCACGGTCCAGGTGCCCATAACTCAGGAAGCAAAGGATATTAAATACCAAACAACACGCCACCTCTACGACCATCTTCTTGTCCAAAACGATATCATACTTGTATTTGAATGATAAATTAAGATCAATACAACCTTGCCCTCTATATCTCATTGGCAGGCAGGTTGACTTCAAGTTTATCGTGAACAGGACAATCCAGTGACTCATCGTCATCGTGGGTGTGACAACGCGAACACAGCTGTGACCGCTTTACCGGAAGTCTTGGCGCTCCCGCAACTACTTCTTGAGCCTCCGCCCTTTCTTTCGATCTTGACTTCTCTTTTACCCACGGAGTGGTGGTCGTTCTTCCATTGAGTGTCGTCTCAGCAACTGTCGGCTCTCATCAACACAGGTGCTCAGCTTCAATTTTTGTACCACGCTTGAGACCTTATCTTGCTTGCAGGGAGGGTCGATGGCACACGTGTCCGAGGTCTTACACTGCCGCTTTGTTGACGCGTATAGCATCCTTTTTCATCAGCTTTCTGTGCCTTGTGCAAGGAGCTGGAGAAGATTTGGCGGTAAGAGGTATGTGAGGTGAGGGTGAGGTGAAAGTGAGGTGGAAGTGAGGTGGAAGTGAGGTGGAAGCGAAGTAGAAATGAGTGGGTGGAAGATGGGCGTTCAGGAGTGCCTCTCTTTCAATAGGTTTGTGATGAACAAGGACGAGACCTATCTCACACTGACTCGGTGGAAGACTCTCTTTGAAATATCGTCTCTCTGCCACGCGGGCTTCATCGTCTTGTTCCATGATTCTGCTCACGCTTCCGAAGCGTTTCTCTTTCGCCGATAAGTTGAGCACGCTCAGCACTTTCTGAACTTCCGGCTGCCAAACGGTAGAAGCAACCGAATGTCGAGACGAGGCGAACCCAGAAAATCTACCAACCATCTTCTTCGGACTCGCTCGAATCCGAGTCTTCCGAACCTGAAACCGTCGAGTGCTTCCCACGCCTGATTTTCCTGGTATTGATCCTATGGATTTCCTCGAGCTGTACAATCTCGATATCATCGTCCATCCCGGCTATTTCCTCCGGAATGTACAGCGAAATGTCAGCGACGTCTGCAACCCGACATGACGGGAGTGGATCGGTAATCAGTATTTTGACGCTACGATCTGGCATCTCAATGCGGATCCTGGCAAGCTCCTCGAGGACCTTACCGGCGTTGTCTCCCACCAAGCGCGAAAAGGAGTCGATAAGGATGAAGACAACGTCTTGTTCAGGTAGTGCCTTGACCAGCGCCTCGAAGAGCGCAACGGCATGTCGAGGCTTAGTCTTTGATTTTGTAAGCATCTTCGCTTTCTCGAGGAATGTGAGTTCGACGATGTCGCGATTGTCGAGGATGAATCTGAGGAGTTGCCCGTTAAGGCTCTTGAGCACACCCAAGTGATCCGACATGCCTTCTTCGAGCGAGTCGTTTGTCCGTAGACCGCAGAAGAACGATAGAACGGGCGCATTCGTCTGGGTGGCAAGGATCATGGCCAAGGTGGCCGAGGCGGACGTCATGGCGTTCATCAGTTCGATGGGGGCACTCGCAGCACTGATCTCGAAGATGCTTGAGTGCGGCGTGCTCAACCAGTCGCGCAGCTCGGCCGAACCCATAATCCACTGCGTCTTCCTTTTCTCTTCGTTGTCCAGTACCGCGAACTCCCGGAGGCATTCTGACATGTGTGTATCTGACGAAGGTATGAATCCGCCTAGGCCGCTGAACCACTTTTGCACGACCTCTTCTTTTGTCTTTCGCATGCTCGAGGGGGCCGTGATTGCTGTTGTAGGCATTGCAGGTTTTGTTTCTGGTCGGGTTACTGCCGCAGGGATTGTAAGCTAGGTTTGCGGTCCAATGACAGGGGCGATGTGCTTACTGGTGCCATCAATAGCATTGAAGTCGGGATTGGCGGCGGAAAAACGGTAAAGTGCATTGAAGAAATTCTTCATTGCATCTGGGATTTCTCTCTCCTTTTGAACTTCCTTCTGAATTGCTGAGGGTTTCGTCAGCTAGACTGATGGATAAATTCTGCGACGTGATTCGTTGCCAGGTGTCATGAAGGCTCTTACCTGCAAGTGTCTTCTCAAATCCTGTTACTTGCGTCTGAACCACATAGAGGCCCTCACCGACTTTGCCCACCCCTTCCTCTATCCTGCCGAGTCGCTGAATCGAACAAATCTCAACCTCGTTTTGAAAGGCACCAACTTTCTCTTCCAGTATATCGAGTGCGTCTTGAATCTCGCGCCCCTGGCCTTTCATTTTTGACATCCGTTTTTCTGCTCCAAGTCAGCATTCCGTTGCCACGCTCTCTCCCAACAGGTGAACACCTGAGGGTGCATACCGAGCCAACTCTTCAGGAACCAGTCAATGATTCTTTCCAGTACTACGAATATTGCGACCAGAACAGCATCCGCATGTTGGTGAAGTATCGGTGGCTTGAATGGAATGTCCGAGAGCCTCTGGACTTTGCTCAATTTCCGCGGTATCTCGGCGAGTGCCTTCTGAATAGCAGCACGGAATTTTTCGTGTTCTTCTACCGCCTTTCATCGTGAGCGAGTTGTCAGTGTGACGAAGAGTGACAAAGAGATTGCATACCGTAAGGATCAACGTGAAGCCTCCAGAGATTACTGACCCGTAGATATCTTTCGGAACCAAATCGAGAAGTCCTGTGAAGGTCTTGCTGCGTTTGTGAGCCGAGCGGAAGCAAGAGTTGATGAACTTCTTGCACGTTGATGCATTTTCGCTTTCTTCGCGATTCTCGTTTATCTTGGTCGCTATGAACAGGACGTACTCCAGAGTGTACTCGGGTGGATCTTTGATCGCGACTCCCAGTTTGTCGAAGACGTTCCTTTTTCGCAGGTTCATTGTGAGGGCCCTCAATGTTTCTTGAAACTTCTGCATCACCTGATCTGACTCGTGATAGTATTGTGCGTCACTGAGCTTCGTCAGACTATGTCAGGACTTGGACCAGCATGAATGGGGCCTATACTCAGGGACCTGATCGCTTGGCACAAATCTGTCGATTGCACTTGCAAACTCAAGAGGAATCTCCTCCGTCTGATTGACGCAGATTCCCACTTTATCGGTCTTGGTTGCTCGGCGTATCAATGCTTGACCGGCTTCCGCTTCGACGAATGCCGCAGCGCTGTTGGTAAGAAGCTTCGACCTTGACGTCGTATACTGCATCCGGACTGCTTCCATTTTAGTAAGAAGATGCGGATCGGTGACCAGCCTGAATCTCGCTTTGATAAGCCTATGCAATGCTTCAAATTACAGAGATCGAGATGGCCGTCTTCAGCGCAGAGCTGGGGGTACATGAATGGGATGAGCATCCCCGCCTGCGACGCGACACAAACTGAGCGGCGCCTGTGCAAGGATTTCTCCCCCCAGGGTGGAGCTAGCCAGGATGCGGGCGAAGCGCTCATCTCTTATGACCAGGCGCGAGGCCAAGTGCGTTCGTTTCAGCGTGTCTAAGGGTGCTCCGCTCGATGAGATGGGCTCATATAAAGAATGAGCATACGTTTAGAGCGAGAGAAGGTGGGCGTCGGCACAACAAAGGTACCGAGACCGATTGGACAAGCCCAGGACATTGACTACGGAGTATTTTGGGAGCGACTCTGAAACGGGGAGCACCCTGGCGAGCCCGGCGCGGCAAGCCCATGGCTCTTGCCGCCCCGACTTCGTTAGGGACCATTTTAGCGACCAAGGCAATGACGAATAGAGGCCACCATCAATCGGGCGCCTCCTGATGCGGCTCCTTCCTTGCGACTGCACGCGGGTTCTCCTTCACCTTCCTGACAACTCCGATACAAGCCACCAGCGCCTAGCTGGCACGAAATCATGGACGAACCTATGGTTTCATCTGTACGGCCTTTCCTGCGTCTCCGTAATGAAGCCTGTGAGGGACATGAAACCTTAAAGACAACAGGTTGCGTGCTCCAATACCAGAGCGACGAGGCCATAATCTCCTTCAACCTCGCTCGCCTAGTCACGAAACTCAGCCTGGTTGACCTCTCGTTCTTGTTAAACTTTTATCGCTCTTGCAGAGCTTAGCTAGCTGACATCAACTACAGAGAGCGCTCAACATGTCGGCTGATCCGCGAGACACAATCACCAGCTGCTTGAACAATGCATGGCGGACTAGCCATACGCCAACCTTTGGTGAGGGACAAAGCCCGAACGGAGGTCTCTTTCCAAACGAGCGTTGCACAACACCTTCCACGATTTGCATACCGTCGCTGAACACGCCCGAGACAAGTAGCGATGGAGACTCCCTCAACCCCAAGACAAAGTGTCCACGGACAGCATCCGATGCTCCGCAGACGGCTACCGCCGGCACGGACCAGATCGAAGCGCCTGCATCTCCTGTCGCCAGCGATCTCAGTGTGGTCCTGGTTGACCAACACCCAAGATTGGGTGGATATGAAATTCCCGACGTCTGCATCGACAATATATGCAAGACAGCTGTCTCCGACCTGGAACTTTTGGCAGGCCGATCAGTCTCAAAGTCCTTTACTGGAGGCCTGTCCTTTCTGTTAGACCTAGAGCAGAGACTGGCCCGACTGGAAGGGGTGAGATCTCCACCAGAAAAGACGGACCTGACGATCGATGAAATCCTGGGAAACGTCGATACACATGGTACGAAGAATGTGATTCGAGACGTCACATTTTTCCACGCTGGGGAAGCAATCGATGATTCCGGCGATTTTGTGTCAAACTTCCACCAGAAGGGAGTCTTCACGTCTTCTACCGACCCCGATAACATTATCCGCGTGGTATACGAATGGTCTGCAGACGTTGCGCCAAAAACTTCACAACCAGCGGCCACAAGTCCACCGGAACCAGGTGACGTCGAAGTCGTCGCTTTTGCAGTACTATCAGAGCCTCTGGCTGAATTCTACAGACGTCGACTAGGTCTCTCATCCGATTGTCCCGTCCTTCGATTCGTGAAGCCATTTCGTTCCGTAATCAGAAATCTGTCCGAGCTGAAGCGCCATTTGATGTATCTGGAGGGAAAGTTTGGGTAAGTTGGACCTGCTTGATAGAGGTCGCTACCACTAACTTCCCCTACTCTACAGAGCCGCGACTCATGATGATGACCCAGAAATAAACAAGACGAAACCTGAGACTTTGCTGAATGCTCAGGGTATCAACACCAGCCCACCACGAGTCGACAATGGATCAGTTTCGGAGAACTCAGAAAGGATAGAAGAAGTATTCAACAGCCTAGATGCGTTATTGGACTTCCGAACACTGTTTAATTTCCTTGAGAAGTACCTTGCCAAGCAGATTGGCCTCTTTCAGCGCCTCACTCATGCCAGCTCTAGGCTGGAAAACAGCATAGCATTCGAGAATTTATGGATGCTCTTTGAGACTGGCGTGAGTATTTATTGTCCCTACCGGGACGGCAACGTCAACATCTTCGACAACTCAAGTTCAGATGATGAGTTTTTCGATGGGAAAGAAATCAACGTCACAAAAGCAAGATATGTGCCACAAGCATTCCAGGTGCTGTGCACCAAAGGAGGCCTCCCTCTACAGAACACAATGGCGCCGAGGGGAAGTCGGATTGATGAATATGAGGACGGTGGGGGTATCTTTGGTCGCAGCCACTCCGCTCGCTCGAATCCTGAAAGACTTCTTGTCAGGGGTGACATGGATGTTCAACTCAGCAAACCTGGAATTCCTAGATCCCAGAGAAAGGGAAATTTCTCCCCGCTGATTGTCTCCTGTTTTTACGTTGACTTCGACGGAGTCAGGTACGGCGCGGTACACGAGATCATGGTGTTCAAACCCTACAACGGGCTGATGGACATCAAAAGCCTTGAGGCGTACCCAACAAAATATCTGCAGACGGCACCTGGCCGATACAGTCACAGCGAAATACTTTCCGCTGATATGCTTTTGCAGCGTGGACGAAAGTTTGTCGAAGCCACCGCAGTTTCTCACATGTCTTACGAAGGCCTCACACTGGGAAAGGGCCGCGAAGAGGTGCGTTCTTTTTTTGCTGATATGTTTCGCTGTCGTTCTTTATTGTTGGGACTCCGATATCACCATGCGAGTCTCAAATCGTCCTGACAAGATTGTACCGGACAGATCACCAGCGAAGTAATTGTCGACCTCAAACTGGCTTTTCAAGAATACAACGAGCACTCTCTCTGGGATCATAGCACCATTGTCCCCAAATTTTCAAATCACTTCAATCGCCTTGGGCCGCCGCTCCCGAGAGATGAAGTCTATGAGTTTTGGACCCTCAAGGATCATCTCTGCGGCAAAAAGTGGTGTTCCAGTCTCAAGTGCTTCGACGACCGATATTATCGCATCCTGGACGACCGAGTGCGGAAGATCTTCACAAACTTAAAGAGCCTCTTGGAAGAATATCAGCTGAGAGATCTGGACCAAGCCGACGGGCTCCACAAGATCAAGCAGTCCATGGAAGAGAACGACCTGATTAGCTTGCTGCCAGGTACGGTACCGGGTTTTGCTCTAAGGAGCCGCAAATGGGGTAGGCCTGCCCTGTGGTTCCAACACAACACTCGATCCAAATTGACCTGTCTTAGTTCAACTCAACCTCAACCGTCTTCGTGAAGTGAAACGAAGCGACGACTGGAATAATCTCGTTCTTCCCAGCGGGCACAAAGAGATGGTCCAGGCAATGGTAACGACACATACACGCGGAACGCGGGATACGAACTGGAACTGGCGAACGCGTCAAGTCAAGGTGGATATGGACTTAGTACGGGGAAAGGGTGAGTTGTGGAGAAGACTTCTTGATTACTCGGCTCACACAACTTAGGCAGGGGTTGCATCATACTCCTCCATGGAGAACCCGGTGTAGGCAAGACATCGACAGCTGGTAAGTCACTGGTATAATGTATTCATGTACTTTGTCACTTGCTGAACCATTATGTCTGCTCTAGAGTGCGTGGCTGCGTTCACACGGAGGCCACTGTACCCGATAACATGCGGTACGTATCCGCTTCGAACAATCTGGGCAACGACATTGATGATAATCGCAGGTGACCTTGGCCACACTCCGCAGAACGTTGAGTATAACATGGAGAAGCATTTCAAGCTGGCACAAAGATGGGGCTGCGTTCTGCTCCTGGACGAAGCCGATGTTTTCTTGGCCAAACGTGATGTGAGACTATATCCAAATACTTGCTAAAGAACGGGCTAACTTGAGTCAGAGGAACGACGTCGGGCGCAACGGTCTGGTGTCTGGTATGTGAGCAGAACAATTTGCGAAATCAGAGATACTCACCGCCTTCCAGTCTTCCTCAGGATCTTGGAGTATTACTCTGGGATTTTGTTCCTGACGACAAATCGAGTAGGAGCCATCGATGACGCATTTCGTTCACGGTTGCACCTTACACTTCACTATCCAAAACTCACGATGAGACAGACCAAGAGGATCTGGCGGAACAATCTAGAGCGTCTGAAAACCGTCAACGCAGAGCGCGAACAGAACGGGCAGCCATCTATCGAATGCGACAAGAAGGAGATCCTCAAGTGGGCCGAGTCCAAGAGTGAGGCACTCAACTGGAACGGTCGACAGATTCGCAACGCTTTCCAGACGGCCGTTGCCCTAGCAGAATTCACCGTTCAGGAATCTAGTGAGGAGGGGTGCCCGTCGCCCAAACACCCCGTAATGAAGAAGAAGCATTTCAAACTCATTGCCGCGGCCTCCAAGGAGTTCACCAAGTATCTCTATGAAATCCACGGCGCGGACGAAGAGAAGAGAGCAGAGAGAGACAAGTATCGAACGACGAAAGGATGGGACCCGAAGAAGAGCAAAGATACATTGGGCGACGGTGACTCCGACTCCAGCTCCAGCGAGGATTCGACGAAGAAAGGGAAGTCCGATTCGAGCAGTGGAGACTCTGACTCAGAAACGGAGAAGAAGTCGAAGCGATCGAAGGGCAAAACGTCGGGAGACGAGGAGACTGGTTCCTCGGACGAAGACAAGAAGTCGAAGAGGTCGAAGAGGAAACCGGACAGCAAGCTGAGATCTGCCAAGGAAGAGAAAATGAAGGAGAAGAAGAAGAGCAAGTGAGACAGGTCGTCAGAACTCATATCGCCGTGTCGGGTACAACTGAGACCCATGGTTGATGTAGCTGCTGCAGGAATCACATTCGCGTGAGGCTCGCAGGCCTGAGTGCATTTGATCCCGATTCGAGCACTACCCTCTCAGGAGAAAACTATCATCGAACCCATGTATCCCGCGATATGGTTCGCTGGCTGAGCTTGCACTGCAGATTCTGATGCACTGTCCCTTCAGCTTGCCCTTCGGCCTTGTCATGTCCCTCGGAGCATAATCCTCCCTCCATCTCCATGACCCAACCACACAGAAGTCCTCCTCGCCGCCTCATCCATCTCACTCACCGTCGTATAAAGAAGCAACGGATCAATCATATCGTCTCGCAAACCATGATACGTTATCGCCGCCATGGACGACTTCCACAGCGGCAGCTTATGTTTCCTGGTATAAAACATTGCAAGACCGAGCAACACCACGGCGAGGAAATTCAGCGAAACCTGCAGAGCAATCCACGGCCATCGGACGTCGACGAACGCTCTTTGTACCCATACCGTGCCGTGCACGAAGTCGACCAGTCCGTCCCAAAACTGAGCGTTAGGAGTTAGGAGCACGCTTCGGGCTAAGGAGTTGGTGAACGCGTCCATCACGAGGGACATGTCGCCGGCCCATAGAGTGTACAGATCGTGCACTGTACCGGAGGATGACTCTGTTATGCCAGTAACAGAGACATGGCCATCATCGTGGACGGTGTACACCTGGGAGACCGACTGGTCGAAAAAGCCCAGTAGTTGGTCCACGGTGTGCTCAATCGTAAACGGATCGTTGGCAGCGCAGCACCAGGTTGCATTCGTGCTATTTGTGAATAGTTGTTGGCTGTCTCCGATCTCGTTATAGATGATACCCTCACTTTGCAAAGAGGTTGGTCGCCAGCAGAAGATCTTCTGTTTCGTATCTTCTGGCATGCCGAGCGCAACCAATTGGCTGGGATCAGCGGCATAGAGCACACCATAGTCTTCCTTAGTAATTTCCACGGTTGACTGACCATTGACGATCGAGATGTGATATTCTCTGGCACAGGGTGTTAGTATACATGTGCTTGCGTTGAACGAGTTCACCATCTCCCCAAATGATGTGTCCAGATGAAAATCTGGTGATTCACCTATCACCAGGTCAAGCAGATTTGTATGGCCAATTGCGACCAGCGGATTAGTCTGGCCCAGTATTTCGTGTGATCCGTCAAGATAAGAGTATAGACTCGCGTTGTCCTTGACCGTGGACAGAGACCATATCGGCGTATAGTTCAAGTGTGCAACCCATGACGATATTTCGGTCGGGTCGCTCCCCGAAGACGTTGCCTGAAATGTGGCTGTGAATGGCTCTCCCACAGGCAATGCGAAAGTGCAATTTCGCGTAACTTCCTGAGCATTGTTGATGACATCCCGCATGCTGAAATCGCAACCGCTTGTTTTCATTCCGGCAGTATTTCCTTCACACTTTCCACACCAGCCAATCGATTGAAACGGTTCCCAGGTGCAATTCCCGGTGGGACAAAAAGGCGTGCGTTGAAATGGAATACCGTAGAATCCCGCACTGAAATCCTCGTTTTGGGGTGCGCTAAGAATTGCGTTGGCACGTCTTGTGGTGGCGTCGAGGGAGCTGTTGGAGGGTCGAAGAGGATAGCTGACCAATTGCTGTATACTTGGATCAAGCGCAAGACCGAAGATGACGATGACGGCACCGATAGAGGTCAAAGACAGAACAGTGCTCTGCAACAGTGTTTTCAGCGCACCAGATGGCCCTCGAGTGGCATCGTCTAGGGTGTAAATGTCACGAAAAGGTCTTGTCTCATGGTTCTTTGTCATGAACCAAGTCCACTTGCATTGACCCATTGTTGCTGTGACTGCGAAGATCAGTGCCGACTTCGAGCCAGCAGTAAGGATTGAGATCATTGTGTTGAGAGTGATTCCACTTGCGAGCTGGGGGATTTCCTTTCCATCGTATTGTAACAACGATACTACAATCGCGACGAGGCAGGCCGCACTAAATCCTAAAGCCACAGCTTCCGGCCACCAGGTGTCTCCCGCCAGCACTGTAATGATATCGGAACACCGTCCGAGGAGATTGACTAGACTGGTGTATAGCCGATTTTGATGTAGAGTCCCGTGCTTCGCTGCTGCTGGAGAACTAGAAGACAAGTCTGGATCTTCCAATAGGTGGCCAACCTCTGGCTCATCGTCTTCAGAAGGGACATCTGGAGAAACCTGAGGTTCCTCGTTGCGGTGTCTTTCGACATCGGTGGCTGAAGTGACATCGGTAAGATCACTGCTCTGGCATTCTACACATGTCTGGACTGCTTCGTTGCGATTCTTGGAAATTGAGTTCTCGCTCGTGCTGGACACAGCTACAGTGTGGACAGGTTGCGAGCTGATTTCATCGTGATGGCTCGCATCCAAAGGACTGGGAGACTCGTGCGAAGGAGGCTCGGTGCTCACGTTGGGGGAATTCTCTTCCAAAGCAGCTTGCGCCATGTCATGATTGCCGGTACCAACAGTCTTGCTTCATCATGAGAAGCGATCACAGCCGTCCAAAGGTAACAAGTCGTTCTGTACTTGAGCAAATGACCAAGGCCAGTTTGATCAGGCTTCGCCTCAAGGTATGCTGTACCCGCACCTGCCCATAGATTTGGCGGATTAAGGACGATCAAGGTAGAGACTTGAGTCTGTAAGAACATAATTTGAGTGATTTGGAGGGAAGAGCCGCTTTATGGATCCCTTCTTACCTGACCCATTGATTAGCACGGCACCTGCTTACCAGCAAGCAGTTTACGGCGTCGAAGTACCCAGGACGCGACCGAAGTGCTTGGCTGTTTCAGACGTTGCAATCAGTCAGTATTTGCTTGAACGACTGGTATGGATTCTGGGTCCTTTGGACTGGTGCCGAGGCGCAAACTTGAAAGCTCGAGTGCTATGCCCGCAGGCAATCCGGAGATATGTCCCTACCTGGATTTTGGGGGCGGACCAGTGGAGACTTGATGTACCGGTACTTCTGTAGGTGGGAAGCCTTACGGAAGAGCATCCACCAAGACCACATACAAAAAAATGTAGGACATGCCGGATAGCACTTTCCAAGTACAATAATGGTGCTTGGTGAGCTTAGTTCTGTGCAATGCAGTCTCCCGAGTAGTGAACTTACACGGTACTCAAGTATATACATTTCCTTTTCCCCCACTATGCTTCGTCTAGATGGCTCGTCTACAATGCATACTGTGAAAGTTTTTCAGCGTACAAGACGCCCTTATCGAGCATTGTGGTCTCGAAGCTCATCAATCGCAAGCACTTCTGACATGCGCACGTAGCCATCGCGAGATAGTGCGGCCGTTGTGGGTGACCTGGTGGAATACTCGAGCTGCTGTTGTAGCCGCAACCGCCGTCAGTTCTTCGTGCCAATCTTGATGGGCCCTGATGTGCGATACCGGTGGTTCCTTCGTCTCATCGCACCCACATCGCCAAACCCCCTCCTCGGGTGTCAGTCTGCATCTTGCCTACCCCCCCTGTCCTCACTCCCTTCCAAGCCTCTCGCCCTCGTCCCACGTCATCTCATACGCTGGCTTGTATCTCTCCCTCCCGTCCTCGTCGATATACTTCAGCTTGGGATTCCTCACTGTATCATTTATGCCGCCGAGACTGGTATATCCCTCATCATACATCGCACAATACCTCAACCCTCCCTTTCCTCTCCCGAATCCATCACTTTCTCCGTCAGCGACACCATTCCCTTCTTTTTCCGACTCTCCTAGGTCCGTCAGAAAAGGCGAGCGCAGGAAACACCAAATCTCGCTCAAATGCCAATCGATCACGGGGTGTACGCGCATAAAATCCGGCCAGTTGTGATCCGTCGGGTCAAAATGTGTGAGATGGCCGCCGTGGGGATCCGTGCGTCTTGTGCCGACGAAGATGGCGCGGACGGAAGGGTTGGAGCGCAGATATAGGGCAAAAGCGTCGCGGAAGGAAACTGTGGGCTTGTCTGAATGGCTCGTGACACGAGAGAGCGGAACGTTTTTGGGCTCGGTGGTTGCGTTTTCTATGGGTTGTGCAGATGGTGGTGTTGTTGGAGGCGGATTCGAATGACTCTTCTCCTTCTTGCCAGGCCCCGGGTTCGTGAAGATATGCGCCAAGTCTAAATGGTATAGTCTACTTGAGTACTCGACAAAGTGCGACACTGCGTGGAATGGGTCCGGCGCTTTCGCATATATGGAGGGAATGGACTTGGGGAATTCTCCCGGTTTATGGGTGCCGTTCTTGGACCGCTTCGACGAGAAGTGCGCGTGCAGGACCGCGAGGTAGATGATCAAAAGGACGAGACAGTCTTTACCGCCGTTGTAGGAGAGAGAAAGAGCGGAAAATCTGGCGACATTGTCAGCGCTCTTATTGCGACAGGGGGATTGGTGACACCACTCACTCATAATCCAGCAACGCCTTCTCAATAACTTGCATGCTGATCCTCGTCTGGTCCTGCGTCCGCCTTGTCACGTCGTCCTCCGGCTCAGCCTTCAAGAAGGCATCAACCTGCCCGTGCAACAGCGCACAGACATTCTCTAGCGAACGCGGATGAGTTGCGGGGTAAGCGGTAGGGTGGGAGAGAGATACATCAGCTTCTCCATTGACCATCTTATGAAGACCGTTGGTCATGGGGGCAAGAGGCGGCAGCGATGCAGAAGACATTTAGGGAGACATTGGGAAGCGCATGAGGTGAGGAAAGACTCTCAGAGAAAGTGAACGAAGGAAGTTCACAAGTCGGAGAAGCGACGTCGGGCTTGGTCGGAGGGTATGACAGTGTGGGGAACCCTGGACGAGCATGGGTGGGCTAGGCCTACCCTTGTCCCGAGGTGCCGAGATACGAGCCTCCCACAAGGCTGACCGCTCTTCATCTGATTGAAACACCACTATGCGGACAGGGTGAAAGACTGTCAGGTTTGTTGGACTAAGAAGAAAGAACTAGTCACACAAGCGGCCTCGGTAGCCACGGAATCGCGGTCTATTATGGCCTCTTCCTCCATGTTCCACTAGTAACGTTTGTGCAGGACCAGACTATTCATTCAGAATGTCAGGAAGGTGGTCACAGTCCTAGCTGTGCCAGACCCATGAGTTGTTCGTCATCCTCGCCGTCGGATGCCTGCCCGGATTCTGCCTGTGCCTCACCTGTGGCAGCGTCCTGTTGAGCCTTGTAAGCTGTCCCCATAAGCCGCTCCCATTCCACAAGTTCTCTCAGAGTAGGTGGGACCGGAGTCGGGCCTGTGAAGAGGAAGGGTGTCGTGATCTCCCCTGTGTCTCAGTCAGCGTCAGAGTGTGCGATCCAGTGGGATTGTGGCTGACCATAGAAGCCATCCTCGAATTCCGCCTCAATTAGTGCGTCTGCTTCCGGCCGAGCCCTTATCGCCAAAGCCCAAATCATTATCACAGGCACCCACTGGCCACCAAAGCATATTGCTAGCCTATGAGCTCTCTGAATCTCCCGTTGTGTGACCGGCTCTACCCTCTGATACCATGTGGCTCGGAATTCCCGAAGTCTGTTCCAGAGCATTGGCCTGTGGATTTCCTCTGCGAGCTCGGGGATTGCCTCATACAAACCTCCTTGGGACAGAAGGTTCCCAAAAGAAACGTGCACGCTCGAGCCATCAACAAGGGTCAGATCGCATTGAGCAAGATATTCTGCTTCGTGGAATCGATGTTGTAGCAAAGGATCTTGCGTTCCGTCCAAATCATACCGATTGAGGAGGTCGACAGTCCATGAAAAGGTGCCCGAGGGGTATTTCGACGTATCGATGATGCAGATGTAGCAGTTCTGCTCTGTGGTGCGCCAGCATTGGTTGATCTTCCGTACGGAGTGCTGTAAAGCGAACAGAAACGATGATGTGAATGATATGAGGAGATCGTCATTCCGCTCTTTATAGCTCTTCCAGAGGACGTGGTCGCGAAGCATACTGCTTGCATCTTTTCGAGAGAGCTGCGATAAGGTTCTCAAATTGTTGGTATCGAATTGTTTTGCTTGTGATGTAAAGCCTGCAACGCTGTTCAATCCATCTGACCCAGGAGAATATACTCGGAAGAGGTATCGAGGTACATTCGACGTTGAAGTCATGCTGTGTTGCAAGAGTTGTACATTGAGGATGCCGCGGTAGTCAAGCTGACTGATAATCAAGGTGCCCTCCTGGTCTGAAATTTGAATCATGGGCAAACAAGCAAACACAACATGTTTTGTGTAACACTCTGTTCTTGTTCGCCACGCGTGCGGCAATGATCATGGCTCGGGTGTCTGCACAAGCGTTCTCCTAACAAACAGATGCAGTGCATGGAGCCTTGCGCTCGCAAAAGACGTTGCTGTAGCCCCTGCTCAAGCGCTTTAGCTGATGGACAGAAGGACAGAAGGACAGAAGGACAGAAGGACAGAAGGACAGAAGGACAGAAGGACAGAAGGACAGAAGGACAGAAGGACAG